>CM038670.1:21205444-21859827 GCA_021605145.1 Aegilops bicornis | reverse complement strand
AACTATTTTTTGTATTTTACTATTCATCCGAATGCATTCGCATCCAAGAGCAGAAACTGCACATCGGCTATTACTTTGCGTTTACTCATTTACTCATTTTAGTTTTGCTTATCTCTCTCTTTCGTATTTCCAAAAGTGAATATACGGGCTATGAGACCATCATTATACTTACTTTGAAAGATAGGACCGTGTGAGATTTCTCTGCTCTGGAATAAATTAAGAATGAGGTTGGGTAACCAATATGTGATACATGTATAATTTGCACTAAATGACTTTCGAATAATCTCACTTCAGTTTTCCAATTACAGCTTTTCTTTTGAGGAAATTTTCCAATTCCAGCTTCTTCCATGGATTGCGAACGATGGAAAACCGTTCGGTTGGCTCGCTTCCACTTCTCATTCGCGCCAGCAGGCCAGCATGGCTAGGCGGGCTGGAGCCTAGTCGAGAGGATGGGTTGGCCCATATCAAAGGGTAAAAAGGTAACAAACCGGTACGCGAGTCACTTGGCAGTGGCATTACTTCGTAAATTAGGCCAACTACAAATCTCAGGCCTCCTTTGGTTTGTCGGAATTGTAGGAATCTCATAGGATAGGATTTGTATAGAAAAAAAATCCTTTAGAGCCCTTTTGTTTGTAGGAATAGAATCCTATTTCTATGGAGGAATTCTTCCTATCCTCCACATTCCATAGAAAAATAAACATTAGACTAGACTCAATGGAAAAAAAATCATGATGTGAACCAAAGGGCATCTTTTTTTTCTACTCCTATTCATATAGGATTTCAGATACATGTCATCTCATTTCCTATGACTTTCTTATTCCTATGACTTTCCTATCCTATATACCAAAGGAGGCCTCACTTTTCCTGGGATGACCAGAATCGCCGCTCCAGTTTTTTGCAATTCGACCACCCTCAGATCTGGGAAGCTAGCTTCTTGCAGTTGGACTTCCGGAAAAATGCTAGTCTGGCAGTAGTGTGGGAGCATCTATTGTAATAGGTTGGTCTTCCTGAAAGTTACGCTCGTTTTTTGGACACTGTATGATAGTAGAACACTCGAGAGTTTATTATGTTGACGAGTGCTTTGGGTTCATTCTTAGAACGTCTGACAAATAAGTACGTACGTATCATAAAATTCATTGGGAGTGATATCAAAACATCCAAAATTGGTGCATTATATCAAAAAAATATGGAATACACCCTCCGTTCCTTTATGTAAGGTGCATTTTTTGGGTGTGGTGACCAATGCACAGATTTGAGGAGAATTTTGGACAAAAATACCCTTAGTTAATTAGGTAGTTAGCAGGTTAATTGGCTACAGCTAAATAATTAGCGGCCAAATAGAAGGCAACTAAATCTGGCTGCATCAGAATAAAATCAATCGGTGGGATGGGAGAGAGAGAAATGTGAGTGCATCCAATCAGGGAGAGATATTCTTTTTTTAGTACCTTCCTATTGGGAATACATAGTATTTTTCATCTAAGGCATGTAATGGATGGTGAAAGGGCACGCATGGAAAAATCCCGAGGGAAAGAGAAATACACCTTACATAAGAACTTTTTGGGAAAAACTAATACACCTTATATAAAGTAACGGAGGGAAATAATATGTACTCCCTCTGTTTCTAAATATTTGTCTTTTTAAAGATTTCAAATGGACTATCACATACGGATGTATATAGACATATTTTAGAGTGTAGATTCACTCATTTTGCTTCGTATGTAGTCACTTGTTGAAATCTCTAAAAAGACAAATATTTAGGAACGGAGGGAGTATTCACTATTTTTAAATATATTAAATATGTATTCACTATTTTTAAATCTTGGTAATGGTTTGGAAATAATATTGGAGTTTAAAAACTTGGTACAAAACAGAAATCATGAAAGATATTTATTATGATTAATCAATGATCTTAGTTGGCCAATCTTTAGCAAAGGACATAATAAAATACAAGATAGTTGGGAGTTGGTAGTTGAACTCGTACTTTTATTTTATTGGCTGATAGTTGGGAGTTGGGGGTTGAACTCGTACTTTTATTTTATTGGCCGATAGTTGGGAGTTCGGTGTTGAACTCGTACAAGTGATTTTTTTTTGTGAATAGTTTGGAGTTGGGGGGGCGGGGGGGTTTAAATAATTGACCGTTGATTGGTGGGACATGGATCAGCTATCTAAAAAGGACAAATAATACATTAGAAGAGAACGGCTTAGGCTTTCGGTAACTGAAGTATAAAAAATACTCCCCTGTCCAGTGCTAGATATATGTATTTGAGTGTGAACTAATTCCAGACGAAGGGAGTGTTATGCAATATCAAGTAGACATGGAGTTGATATGACACAACATTAAAGGAAGAGAGAACACCTGTAGTATGCTAATATGATATTGTATTATAACAAGTGCAACGAAAAATAATCAAATGTATCATCTCTACAACTTCACACTACGATTTACAAATGAACAATTATGTTTGTCTAAGAAACTAAATCTATGAGATTTACAAACTTCGGTTATTCGGTCCTTCTCCTATAGCTTGATTCACATGGCATCATCAAATGATACAAGTCTTGGATAAGAATCTACAACGCACTAGAACGCCCTTGTTAATGATTCTTTACTGCGACTGAACCTAGCTCGAATAATGTGATACGATAACTCACACCGAGTTCAAAGATATTTAACACTTCCTCCTCTTACTAATACTACAGAATGTTCTTGTATGCCCAATACCTGGTATAAGCAGTCATTTCAAATCCAAAAATGAATCGTACTAATTTCCTTTATGTAAGGCAGAGTTGGGTTTTTGGGGTTTCTAATGGAGAAGTCAACAGAGAAGGATCAGCATATCCTTGTTTAAATAGGTCCACTAGACTTTAGCTACTTAATTTCATGGTATTTAGCACGGACGATAGAAGGTTGGACTGATGGTATCAATGTGCTGCATTGAAATGAGAGTGGCTAATATCGCTATCAATCAAGGTGGGACAGATCGTCCGTCTCCACAGATTGCTAGTTTGCTGAAAACAATAAGATAAATCAAATTTTTCTGGAAGCAATTGATTAATGATCTGTCTGAATTCCCAATTTCATAAGAGTCGGTAGGTAACAAAGATATAGATGTATAAAGCCAAGCCATTCCAACCAGCAATGCATACCTTGTTTCTTCTGGACATTGAGATTGCACAGCACATCCATTCCTTCCATCGTGACTTGAACAATGCAGTAACAAAAAGGTTCAGAGATTCCAACAGTTTGTACAGTGCCTAAAAATGCACAAGCTTGACACTACAGGAAAAACATTCTAAGCCGTGTATGTTTCATACACGGCAAAAGGCGTTTCAAACTCGGCGAACAATACGCCGAGTATTACACTCTATGTATAACACACAACTTACATTCGGTCGGCTTAGGCTCAATAAGCTGAGGGTCACTTATCGGGTACTCGGCTTACGTGTAAGCCGAGTATCATGTGCTGCCACACAGCAAATAGAGCGGGATCATGGTTGGCTGCACTAATGGAGACGCCACGTGGCGTGCCTATAGGCCGAGTACAAGTTAAGCCGTGTGCCATCACGAGCACACGGCGTACATATAACCCGAGTGTTCTAGCATAAGCCGTGTACTCCATGCATACACAACTTATGCATAACTAAGCCGAGTGTGTCTCAGTCTGACACGCAGCTTATAGGTAAACCAGTACCTGTGGCATTGGGGCTTCTTTGGCACTATAAGCCGAGTGCACTTTCCTCTTGTTCTGTGTCACTGCAGGTCATGCCAACGTGCCAGACCAGGTTGGAGTGCATGTAGTCATAGGACTCCCTCGGCCTTCCGCATGCTTGATGGGGAGGACGGCCTCACTATACGTCTTGAACCTTCCTGCGTGACTGTTTGGTTAGGCCCTGTGATATATCCTGAATCGGTGAATCTCGTTAACAAATATCCGTGTCATTTTCTGTGATTACTTTTAATCCTCGGTAGATCGAGTGCGCATCTCTGATTTTTCTAACAGTGATGAAATGAGATCGAAAGTGCGATGAAAACTAGACTAGATAGAATGTGTGAGAAATAGGTGGAAGTAAAAGAAATGCAACAAAGTAATAGTTATAAGTCCAACTCACCAACTTAATCATTTCTTACAATATTTATATTTTGTGCTCTGTAAGCCGATTGTATTATATCAGGTACTCGGCTTACCTACAGCACCCTCACAGAGCGTTAGGGGGCGGCGCGCGGGCTACGTGACGGGTACGGTTTGCCCTAAGCTGAGATGTACGCCAAGTGCTTTTTCGTGGAGACTTCGGCTTACATGAATGTACGCCGTGTATTTTATTTAAGCCGAGTGCCGGGGCGCTGGATTTTCGTCATACACGTAGGTAAGCCGAGTTCTGCCTGTTCGTCGTGTGCCCTCGGGTGCATACCCGGCTTAGGTTCACATAAGCTGAAATCTTGTATTTCAGCACTCGGCTTATGTATTGAGACTAGACGACGTCTGTCTGTAGTGTGAACCCGTACACTTCAAATGCTGCAACTGGAATAGAAATTGTAGGCGGTCGAGAAATTGAACAAAATTTACAACTAGTGTCAATCAAATAGGGAAGCAAAATTTGTTTTGGGCCAAATAGAGGAAACCATATTTTAAGAAGAGTCAAATAAGGAATTCTCTATCTCATAAAATACATAAATTGAGAAAGCAATATGCATAGTGGTTGTCGGAACCATGAGCTACATTTGACTATTACGCTGTGTATATATGAAGTTACATGGGTGACCAGATGTCCAGATGTTAACAAAGTCATAAAGATTAGAATCTAAATTCCATCATATAAACAGAACTTAGCTCAACCGTAAGTTGGAAAAAGCCAGGTCGGAAACCAAAGCCCCGAACTAAGACCTGGTGGCGCATGTGTCTCCAACGGCAGCCGCGCCACTGTGTGATCTCTCATGTCGTACACACATGAACTGAGAAAGTCCTCCTCGACATTTCCGATCACACTAATCTCGCTCATGAAGTAGATGCAATCTTCTTGAGCTCCGCGGCTGACAGATTGGCCGCACACAGACACAGCAAGCGAGCGAGAGCAGCCTCGGTCGATGAAGAGAGCATGCCCCATCAACGTCTCGACCTCCCTCCACCACCCGTGGCCGCTGCTCAGGTCAGCCGCCTGGAAGACCTTGAAGCACCGAGATGGCATGGGCGGATCGACGGGGTGTGGATCTACAATCCGTCCCACCGTCAACAGCCGACTTTCGGACACGACGAGGTAGAAGAAGAAGCGATCTAGACCATCCTCTATATGCCTGCTTTGTATGCATTGGACGGTCCTGATGCCCATATTTCTGGCTTCAAGTTGGATGACATGGAGGTCCGGGCCGGCAGACACTCATATTGCTCCACGTCTCTGGTGAGGACGTAGAGCTTCCCATGGAATGGAAGAGTGCAATGTCCAAGGCCACACTGTTTGCAGGCGGCGCCCACTCCATGGCCGTGGTCCCTTGCTGCACACGAGCGTAAACGTTGACGTTCTTGGAGTTGGTCTTGGTTGCAGTCAAAACGACAATAGTTTGCAGATCGTCTGACACCACCACCTTGCGGATGTCCCATCGATACCGAGCTCCAGGTGATCCGGGTTGATCGGTAGAGGTGTCGTCTTCCCAGAGCAAGGGTTCATGAGAGAGCACCTGCCGTCACGGTCGACCAGGAAAATCATGCTTCCTCTGGACAGACGGTAGAGCACGCCGCCGCAGTCGGGGACGAGCATGTGGTGCACCGCGCCGTCGGGGAGGCTGAAAAAGGTGCCGTCGCGGAGCGCGAACAAGGGTAGCAGCAGGGGCAGCGGCTGCAGCAGCCGCACGCCGGAGCGCCACGAGCGGCACACAGAGCTGACACGGACGCGGTCGGTGTGTGACGGCATGTGCAAGAGCACAAGGCCCAGTAGCTCCAGCGGAAGGTCCGCCCAAGGAGCTTGTTGGTGCAAATCTTGTTACAAAGGCAGGTTCAGAGATTGCATTAGTCATTAGCTTCATGCATTAGTTTAGAAGGTTAGCTCGTACGTGCACGTGACTGCAACGTGTAGATACGCGCTAAGTAGTTGATTCCTAGCTGAATAATAGGGCCATGCAGCGTGAGTTTGTTCACGACTTGGCGTAGTATACTTGGACTTACTGTTAGATAGCTAGGCTACCGCAAGCGGATCGTGGGATGGCACGACTGCATGTTTGCGTGATGGCAACACCACGACGATCGGGTGGACGTGGGATGGCACGACCGACTTACCTGTTCTGAACTGGTTTTACGTTTCAGTTTTGTTAGCGCATAATAAGAGAAGAAAGAAAGAAAAGGGGCAAGAAGTTGGGCCTCGCAAAAAAGCAGTGTTCGTCTTCCCTTCTCCTTCGTTCGTCTCCACCGCTCGCTTGTGTAGCCTCGCGCCTTCGATCCAACACTTGGTATTCAGAGCCTGGTTGTGGCCGGAGGCGAATCGGCGACGGTGTGTAGCGATGGGAGATCAGTCACCGACGAAGAGCGACGCTGGTGGCGGCGGAAAGTACACGCCGCCGAGCAAGAGGCTCGGAGCCAGCGGCTCCGGCGATGGGATGGTCGTCATGCCCGCGCCGACGAGGAGCGTCGGAGTGCCGATTCAATACCCCAGCTGACTGAAAGCAATTATCAGTTGTGGGCGGCGAAGATGAAGATCATCCTCAAGCCAATGGGCGTGTGGTCGGCGATCACCGGAGAAGACGTCGATGAGGCCAAGGACCAGGGAGCCATGGCTGCTATCTCGCAGTCGGTTCCCGACGACGTGATGATGTCGATCGTGGAATACGAGTCGGCGAAGGAGGCTTGGGAGGCCATCCGCACCATGCGTATCGGTGATGAGCGCGTTGTGCAGGCACGCATCAGTCACCTCACAAGGCGTTTTGAGCGCCTGACCATGGAAGGAGGTGAAGACGTCGGTGCATTCGGGCGCCGGCTCACCGCGCTCGTCGGAGAAATTCGAGCGCTTGGCGAGAACTTGCAGGAGCACGCCGTTGTCAAGCGGCTGTTCGCGGCGGTCCCGGATCGCTTCCTGCCGATAATCGGACGATCGAGTAATGGGGCGACGCCAAGAAGATGTCGGTCGTCGAGGCCATTACGGCTGAGGGCGTTCGAGGAGAACGAGTCCGGGCGGCGCCAAGATCGTGGTGACAACGGCGAGAAGTTGATGTTGGTCTCACGTGCGCAGCTGGAGGCACTGGTCCGGGAAGAAAAGAAGAAAGGAGAGGGCTCCAGCAACGGTGGCAAGGACGGCGATGGGCATGGCGGTGGCCGCGGCCGAGATGACGACAAGAAAAAGCCCCGCGGCAAGTTTGACAAGTCGAAGATTACCTGCTTGAAAAGGGGAGAAAGGACACTTCAAGTCCGAGTGTGAGGCGTTGAAGAAAGAGAAGGCGCTCCTTGCAGCTGCCGACGTCGACTACGAGCCGGGGCTGCTGATGGCGGTGGCATGTGAGCTTGTACAGGGGGCGGAGAAGCACGTCACGGACGCCGTGGAGCCAGAAGGTATCAAGGTGAAGGAGGTGTTTCGCCCCTTAGCTGTGGAGGCTGAGTTGGAGGCTGCCACAGCCGAGGCTGAGCGGCTACGCGGGAAGCTGGCCGCGGCGAATGCGAAACTGCATGCCATGTCCGATGTGTACTGGACACAGGCTAAGGCGTTGGTGCATGCTAGTGAGGAGAAGGCAAAGTTTCTGGAGGTGCAGCGCTTGATCTGTAATGAGAACGCGCGGCTCCGGTATCTGGTGATGCATACTGCTGCAGCACCCGTTCAAGTCAAGGCGGAGCCGGCCATAGGGAGTGCAGGAACCGCGGCAGTAACGCCGCAAGCGGACAGGGTGCCCATGACAGCTGAGGTGACGTTACCGGTACTGGCACCGGCGAGCGCGACACCGGCCATGACTACACTCGGCATGGAGAAACCGGGAGTGGAGCTCAATGGTAAGAAGTCCCATACTGAAATGATGCAGATCATGGATGAAGCAAGTGAACTTCTGAAGAAAGGCAAGGACTTCCTCTTGCTGAATGAGGAGAACGTTAAGCCTTTGCTGAGCATGGATGGATCAGTTGATGCATGGTGGCTTGATAGTGGTGCTAGCAATCACATGACAGGCTCACGGGGCAAATTCAAGGAGATAGATGAAAGCATCCGTGGACGTGTGAAGCTTGGAGATGGGTCTACAGCTCTTATTGAAGGAAAAGGTTCAGTCCTTGTTGAATGCAAGAGTGGTGAGCAGCTGCATCTGACCGAGGTATACTTTGTACCAAGTTTATGCAGTAACATAATCAGTCTTGGAAAGCTCTCAGAGGATGGAAATAGAGTAGTGCTAGATGATACATTCATGTGGATTAGAGACAGGTTTGGGAAGGTGCAGATGAAGGTAAAAAGAGCACACAACCGACTATACAAGGTGCTGCTCAAGACATCAGCTGGGGTTGTGCACAGGTCAACAAGGAAGCCATGTCTGAAGTCCAGCAGCAGCAACGGAGATGCCGAGATTGAGCCGGCATGAAGGTTTGGTACGCAAAGAAACATGTTGAGTAACAAGATTAGGGAGGTGATTGTTGGTGCAAATCTTGTTACAAAGGCAGGTTCAGAGATTGCATTAGTCATTAGCTTCATGCATTAGTTCAGAAGGTTAGCTCGTACGTGCACGTGACTGCAACGTGTAGATACGCGCTAAGTAGTTGATTCCTAGCTGAATAATAGGGCATGCAGCGTGAGTTTGTTCACGACTTGGCGTAGTATACTTGGACTTTCTGTTAGATAGCTAGGCTACCGCAAGCGGATCGTGGGATGGCACGACTGCATGTTTGCGTGATGGCAACACCACGACGATCGGGTGGACGTGGGATGGCACGACCGACTTACCTGTTCTGAACTGGTTTTACGTTTCAGTTCTGTTAGCGCATAATAAGAGAAGAAAGAAAGAAAAGGGGCAAGAAGTTGGGCCTCGCAAAAAATCAGTGTTCGTTTTCCCTTCTCCTTCGTTCGTCTCCACCGCTCGCTTGTGTAGCCTCACGCCTTCGATTCAACAGAGCTGTGATCTTGATTGGCGCAGCGTATCCAGTTCCCAGCATCTGACGGAGCCAGGCTGCCATCGTCGCCCCCGCCTTCTTGGTGGGCGGACAGAGGGCGAGGCCAAGGCCGAGCCAGAGCCACCGGAGCATCAACTCCTTCTTGCTTGGCCCGACGAGGAAGACGGAGAGGCCGGCTCCGAAACACAACCACTGTAGCAGGACCGCCTTCACCTTCTTGCTTGGAAGCATGTAGGCCAAGGAAAGGCCAAAACAGAGCCAATGGATCATCGCTGCCGTGACGATGCTTGGTTAACAGAGGGCGACGCCAAGGGTGACGCCGAGCCAGGGCAACCGGAGTTTGTTTGCGACTGCTGCCATCGCCGTCTTCTTCCACGGGCGAGGAAATTAAACTGTGAATTTTGCTTGCGGATATTGGGCGTTTGATTGATCGGTCTTCCCTTCTTTTCCTCATATATTGAACTGTGTTTTCGTATATCATAAGCAGACGCACACGCGTAGGCGTAGCGTGACTCAGCAGCGCTCAGTTGTGTTTGCTTACGAACTCGGTCGCGCACATCATAAGGCGGGAAAAGAACGCGAACCAGATGTGGTTCGGACGCTGACGTTGCGGTAACGAGTGCCGTAACGCATTTGGAGCAACTCCAACGCGCCGATCCAAAAGACGTTGTTCATTTTTTGTTTGTTTGGATCGGCTGGACGATTGTTGCCCGTTTGTGTCTGACCGATGCGTCCCACCGACCGACCCAATTTTCGTCCGCTATAAAGCATGTTGAAATAAAAAAAAAAGCCAGTGACCAAACTTTATGCCAACGGTCAGAGTTCATGCCAGCGGTCGGTTTACATGTCAGCCTTCAAAAAAGTTGCACATAGTTCATGCTGGCGCATTTATTAGTGGTCGGGCGCCAGCACACAAAAAAGGGCGGTAGTTCAGCCAGGCCATACATCTCGGGCTTGGTCATGCCGGCACACTTGCCGGCATACGAAAAACATGGCGCTCTCCGCCATAGATCAATCATCAAATTTGAGTATCTCCCTTTGCATCTTCTCGAACCAAGGCTTCTTTCTCGGGGACACCGTGCTCAAGTCCACCGCCATGATCTTTACCTCCTTCATCATGCAAGCGAGCGCCACTTCTTTTGTTTTGGTCTTGGCTTTGGTAGCCTCTATCTCGAGCTTCTTCGCTTGCATGTCCGCCTTTATCTCTACCTTCTTCGCGTACATTTTCGGCTCCATCTCGAGCTTCTTCGCTTGCATCTCCGCCTTCATCTCGAGCTTCTTCCTTTGTATCTCCATATAAGCCATTATTTGCTCATTCTTATCTTGCCGACGCTTCTCCTCTCTTGTTTTTTTGGGGTCATCATGCTTTGCAAAGTTTCTTCCAAGGAAAATGAGGACGCATCACGCTTCTCCTCTTTTTTGGAGTTGGTCTTTCCCCGCGACATCTTCTCTCCCTCCCCATGGTTCTCGACGGCCTGTGGGCGGCATATTGCTCCTTGAATTTCTTATCCCTTTTTATGATCATCCAACAATGGGTGAGCGGCTTGTGCCTAGCTATGTTGGGCCTTGAATGCTTTCAAAGCTTGGAATGCCTATAAATGAAGACATGGATGCATATTCATATACGCAATGGACATGCAAGTATCAAACAACGGCCGCCACTGCTATCTTATTCTTTCTAGCTTTGTCCGAGACCGAATGTGTTGGTGCTGCGTTGCCTTGCGGCCTTTTGGTCATGTATCAAACTTATTTGGTAGCTTGAACTTGTCCTTCTAATAACTTAACTTGAGGGCCTCATTCTAAAGCCCGGCATAGGCTTCTATCTAAAAACAATTCTCAAACTATAACTCCAATCGTTCCATGAACTGTGCAAATGATTCTAATGTGTACACCCAAGTTTTTGTATTTTTTGAAACTTCAAAACACTTGGCCTTTTTTTTCATACTTTTGCTCCATAATAGCCAAATTCTCACATATTTTTTTTTCTTGTTACTGTTATAATCTGTTTCTTGTATGTTCATCCCCGACTGTATTCGTACACACAACGTCAGCTCTTGCTAATTTCTTCTAATCGAACGTTGCTTTCCTGACTTGGTGATAAGGCAAACCATACAGTGATTATTTTGCTGGTGAAAGTGAACGAACAGCGAATTAATAGGGAAAATGGCAGTGTTACATAGATCGATTCCTCATGGTTCACATTTGACACCTTTAAAAAAAGAGTAAATAAGCACCATACGATGATATGGGAGGAATGCCTCTGCAAAGATCGAACCTATTGACTACTACCAGCACCAAGAACAAAAGGAAACGGCACAACAGCCGTAAGAGAAGAACAACACCCTAGGAGGCTAGGATAATTGGATGTGGCTTGCTCACACCATCTTCTTTTTCTGGCACCTCCAAGCATGGAAGGGGGTAAATACTTTCCTGGAACAAATGTGAAGTAAGCCGGAGGCCATTTTTCCGGAGACACCACATGAAATTGGACATGATCGCCATGTATTCAACATCTTGGCATTCCACCCATCCTAAGAAGCCGGAAGTGACCCCCAAGTATTCAGCATCTTGGCAGTCCACGCTTCCTAAGAACCTTCCATCAACGTCACGGTCCAGCAGGCACCCAGGGAGCTGGATCAGAAGTTCAAGAAACCCTAGATCGCGGTAGTGCTCTCTATATTTGACTTTTTCGCAGGGAGCGGCGTCTCGGGGGCGAAACCCTAGATCGCGGTAGAGTCCTCCCCCTCCCGTCTCCCACCCCCTCGCCGCCGCCTGAGGTCGCCGCCGGGCAAGCCCGGGGCGCCGCCGAGGAAGGTGGCGGCGGGGCATCTGCTGCTCTGCTTTTCGCAAGGAGCCACGGGATCTAGGGCGGCGGCCTCGGTCGGAGTGGCCCACCGGCTCTGCGGCGAGCGGTGGCGCGGGCGTGGTGGCGGTGTCCCTGGCCGTGAGGACGGCGGGGATCCGTTGGGCGTGGACCTAGCGCGGTCCTGGTGGCCGGCGGCACCAGATCTTGGCGTTCCCTGCTTTCCCCGACGCGGTGCGATCCCTCCCCTCCGGGCCTGGGTCGGTGTTCCTCTTCGATCTTCGGTCTCCGTGCTACGGGTGGGGTGGTGGTGTGGAGCCAAACCAGGAGAAATCCATGGCCGGCCATGGCTGGCCGCGACGGCGGCGGCGCCCGAGGGCACCGTTCTTCCTCCTTGGAGGCGTTTGTCAGGTCTGACTCCCTCCACCCGCCCTCCTCTAGCCTCCCGGGTGAAAGCCCTAACCTCGGTGGGCAGTGGCGGCGCTCTCGGCGTCGCACTCCTTCTTGAAGGCACCGCCTTTGGGAGCTGTTTGGTTGGTGTGCGCTGTTGGGGTGCGTTCGGTGACGTCAGTGGTGTGTCTTCTTCGTCCAAGCTTGGTGCTATCCCTCCTCTGCAGCCGGGCCATGGGCAATTCTGCTTGTGGGAAGCTTTGGCGGCTCATTGGGAGTGCGGGGTTCCTCTCTATGTGGCCATCCTCCGGCGACAACCATTCTAGTTCTAGGTGGAGCATTCTATCTTCCGACGGTGCGGCGCCGTTCGAGCCAGGCGAGGAGGTTGTGGCCTTCTTCGGAGATGGAATTGGATGGTTGTGCCGTGCCGGGGTACATAGCTGTTTGGTGACCACACTCCCTGTGATGCCGGTCATCCCCTTCTCCTCGGTGCCAGCTTGGTCTAGCTCCCTGGTGCTTCGTTCTCGGAGGAGGGCCTCGATGCCTGCAGCTGTGTGCTTATCCGTTTTATCTTCTAGCTTGTAGCTTTGAGGCTAGTTAGCTGCTTTCCAGCGTCTATGTATCTTTCCGTGTTGTTTTTCTTTCTTTGGTTCTTGTGATCTGTAATCCTGGCCGGTTGATAGCTTTGTTAATTTAAAGCCGGGCTAGGCTCGAGCCCCATCTCGGGCTCGGTTGATGCCTTTTCTCTAAAATATTTGACTTTTTCAAATTCGTATTTTTAAAGTTTCAAAAAAATGTGAAATTATTTCCCGGGATCACATTCCGAATACCCGTTGCAAGTTTCGGTACAAATCTTGTTTTGTTTTGGACTATAGAAAAAAACAAATTTCTGACAATATATAGGAGAAAAAAAGTGCCATTTCTGTCAGAAATTTCTCTTTTTTGTATTTCCCAAAATACATAGTATTTCTTCTCTAGATTTCTACCAGTCCTTAGGAATATGTGTACGTATTCACATATTTGTTTTAAGATTTTTTTGAGCATCAAAAGTGTGTTTTTCAAAAAATTCAAATATCAAGAGCAATGAAGCTCGGTAGCTGCAGCACTTTTCACGATCATGCCCGGTATTCTGGCATGTCGTCCCCCCGTAGAGCTCGGCCAGCCCTTGTATTCCGCCAGGCATAGGTAGCTTTTGTCACAGAATCTAGCCACCAGAGTAGACGCTGGCCGATGTACCTTGGTAGTACACGTTTGATCGCGGGCCCCAGTTTGTTGCACTGCTCACACACGTGACCACATAAAACACTACCACTATATTGTTTGTTAGTACCATCTGGCTATCAAGGCCATTTACTTGAACTACGATTTAAACTGTTTTCATACGGCCATTAAAAGTTTCTTCATAATTGGGACTCTGAACAAGAATTAGTCTCACACAGTTTGTTAGATTAATGTATTACTGTGCAGCCCGTTATATAATTTTTTGTATTATCAAAATTTGTTTTTTTCGCCGCAAACCATCTTCGAGCCTAGTATGTAAGCAGGCGAAAATGCCTTTTGGTGGATGGGTGCATTGGTGGACTTTCAAAACAAAAAATCCGCAACACAATTTTTTTTTAGAAATACACATTTAAGAAAATTTCCTTAACAATATAACTTCACACATGACGTAGACAAAAACAAATGTGTAAATGAAAATGAGCCAAATTTTGTATTGTTGGGCCGGAATTGTTTTTTTGTACAGCTTGCAATCATACTTTGTTTGAATGCAATTTCACAGATCATCATGAATATGTATGATGAAAAGATGGCAGGGTCAGTTTTTGTCACGCCCTGACGTGCAAAAAGTGTCTGCGTTATGGCCCACCACCCGTCAGGCTACATCACCAGGTCAAGTCATCAACTGCTCCTCCTATGCGGCGGCATGTGCACCAGCTCGCGCAGTTCACTAGTCCAGCTCCAAAGGCCCGAAACAGTTGTGCCAAATCCATACGCCTATGCCACCTATTCCCTATTACTAGGAGACCGAACAGGGGGGCAGGGAAGTGACGTTTGTGCATCTCCAGGAATCGTTCGACGGCTCCGATACAGTCCACACGAGCCGCCGTCCACTACTTGGTGCAGGTACAAAGATAGATTGAGTTCTTCCTCACAACTACTCTTACACTTCCCTACGTAAGGTCTAAGAGAGGAGGGGTGGCGCCCATGGCTATGGCCAAATTTGAGAAGACAAGGAAAACCACGACATGGCTAGCACGGGCCATCACCAGGATTCTTGAACTTGCAGAGAGGAAGTGGATGTTCGAGTATGAGTTTTGGTACTGAGATATGAATGGAAGAGGCAACATATTTATAGAGTTAGTTTTCGACTCTGCCGTAAAAAACTGACTTTCCTTTACTGAATGGAAGAGACAAACCATGCATCAGCCTATTAGATCAAGGGTATACAAGTGCACTAATGCGTATGAGGCGAAACTTGGTGTGAAAATGTAAGACTTTGGTCGTCGGTCTTGGCACCACTTGTTGTGTGCGTCCCGGAAATTTAGTACAGCTATTGAAATGAATAATGGTCCCTGTATTGATACAGTTATTACCAACTTGCAACAGAAATTATCACGAACATCTTGTTTTCACCCGCGAAAAAGAAAAAAATATCACCAACGGAATAGCCAGCCAAGCCTACAGGTTACAGACCTAGTCATTTTCCAAGTCGTAAAAAGAGGACAAAGTTTACATTATTTCTGGGAAACTTGGTGAGAAAAGGCAAGAGCACCACTAGTGCGAGGACTGCTCCCCTCCCGTGTCCATGTACCCACGTAGACCAAAAGTGCAAGCGTTTGCTTAACGCGGTTGATGTAGTCGAACGTCTTCTCGTTCCGACCGATCGAGTACCGAACGTATGGCACCTCTGAGTTTTGCACACGTTTAGCACGATGACATCCCTCGAGCTCTTCCAGCAGAGGGTCGAGGAAGTAGATGAGTTCCGTTAGCACGACGGCGTGGTGACGGTGATGGTGATGTGATCCACGCAGGGCTTCGCCTAAGCACCGCGAGAATATGATCGGAGGCATAAACTGTGGTGGGGGGCACCGCACACGGCTTGGAACAATTGATGTGTGTTTTAGGGGCGCTGCCTGTCGTGGTTCTAAGTCTGACAGTAGAATGGGGGGTAGGTATGGAGAGGCAAGACCTAGCTATGGAGTAGTTGTATACGCAAGGGATTTACGAGTTCAGGCCCTTCTCGGAGGAAGTAACAACCCTACGTCTCGGAGCCCGGAGGCGGTCGACTGGATTATCTGCGTATGTGTTACAGGTGTGCGAACCCTTCTACCTGTGGAGGGGGGCGGTTTATACAGAGTGCGCCAGGACCCCAGCCAGCCCACGTAGTAGAGGGTTTAAGGTGCGTTAAATCTAGGCGTTACTGGTAACGCCTTACATAAAGTGTCATTAAGGTCATAAAGACTATTTAACTACAGACCGTTTGGACACCGAGTGGCTCTTGGAATCTTGGTGGTCGAGTGGGTCTTCATGGTCGAGTGTCTTTGAATCTGTCGAGTGGAAGCCTACCAGGTCGACTGGAAGGCTGCTTCTCTTGTGAATGTCCTTGTGGAGGGTATCTTTGGGCAGGTTTATGACCCTACCCCAGGTACATGACTGCATCATTAGCCCCCGAATGGATCGAGGTTTGAGTGAGGAAGGAGTTGATAATCTTTCCGACCTGTTCTTCGTGTTGTGAGTGCGTCTTACTCTGGATCAACGACCTTTTAGTGATGGCATCAACTTCTCTTTCAGTCGCCTTTGATCCATTCTTCACGCTTGTCGAGTGAACTTTGTGAACACGAGGATTTTCGAGCTTTAATCTGAGGAAATCTGTTATCCGACGAGTTGCTTTCTGCGGTTAGCGGATTTCGCGGATCCGAATTTTGGGAAGCGCGCTAAGCGGAGAAAACCGCGGCACTCGAATGGGATAAGACGATGACGCCTCGATCCTCGCCGCCTTTTTTCACACGTATCGCGGCGCTACCGCTATGCGGGATCGCGACGGGATTGCCTGGGCCTACCGGTCAGCCACTCGGAAGCGACCCCATATAAAGCGTTGGACCGGGCATTTTGAACAGTGCGTCCTCAGACTTCTCCTCTCTCCGCCTCCAAAACTTTCTCGCCACGCTCTCCGTCTGCCCAGCGCCGAAGCTCGGTACTTTCCTCGCCGGCGACCATGGTGAAGGACAAGACTGCCGCCCTGGAACGGGTGAAGAAGACGGCGGCGAAGGCCAAGGGGAGAGCACCCAGTCGGGGCGGTTCCTCTTCGCGGTCCAAGCTGCCGCAGGTTGGGTCCAAGGAGACTGGATCCGGCCGACCATCACCGAGAAAGATCTCACCGATCCGCCAACGAAGGACTGATCCCCATGGGTCGGCGAGGCTTCCGGCACGGAGTGGCAACCGCAGCTCGAAGAGGGTGAGTGCGCCCTCCTGGCCACCCACGTAGATAGGGGGTTTTCTCCGCCAAATCCTTTTTTCCGGGGGTTTCTGAACTTTTTTGGAGCGCAACTCCACCATTTCACTCCAAACTCCATTGTGTATCTTGCTGCTTTCGTTTCGCTCTTCGAGAATTTCTTGGGTTGTTGACCGCATTGGGGTCTTTTCAAGCACATATTCACCTGTCGCTCTCAGACGGTGAAGAAAACGAGCCCGAATGACGAGAGGACCCAAGTAATCCAAATGTGTGGGGGACTCGGGGTCCAGATGAGGGGGAAGAGCGCCTTTCCAGCTATGACTTTCCCCGACTCGGTTAGAGGGTGGCAGTCGACCTGGTTTTACTGCCAAGACCAACCGACGCCGGGGCAGTCGACTGGGCTCCCTCCTTTCTCCATGAGTCGAGTGAACAAGCCATCTTCCTTGAAGGTGTTACCAGAGGAGAAGGCCCAAGTAAAGCTACTGATGGAGCGTGTAGTCCAGCTTATTCGCGATGGGGTGACCGGCATGGATCTCCTGGAGGTTTTTCTCCGACGGCGTATTCAGCCACTTCAATACCGAGGTCATCCGATGTGGATGTACTCTGGTACGGATGATACCACTCGGGTCCATCCGGAGGAGGTTGATGACATCATACTGGAGAAGTGGATGACTGCCATCATAGTAAAAGTGCTCCCTCTTATGTATGCAAATTAGAGGCTCCAAGGGCATGGTACTCCCGTCTCTGTCACAAAATGCAAACACTTGGTTTTGTTCCTTCAAAATCTGACACCTCTCTATTCATCTACAACAAGTCCAATACATGCATATTTGTTCTAATATATGTAGATGACATCATTGTGACGAGCTCATCTGATGAAGCCATCACAGGATTCTTGAACGATTCGAGTGCAGATTTTGCCATGAAGGACCTTGGAGACTTGCATTATTTTGTTGGAACTAAAGTAAAGAGACACAAAGATGGACTTCATCTCTCTCAAGAAAAGTATGCAATTGACTTGGTAAGAAAGGCAAGCTTGCAAGGCTGTAAACCTACACCTACTCCACTATCCAGCTCACAAAAATTATCTCTCATAGAAGGAACCCTTTTGAATCAAGAGGACAACACCAAATACAGGAGTTTGGTAGGAGCACCTCAATATCTCACTCTCACCAGACCTGATATTTCTTTTGCTGTTAATAAAGTATGTCGGTTACTTCATGCACCTACAACTTGTTGGAAATATGAGGAATTTACCAAATGATTTTATTAACAGAAATATTAGATAAAGCATGATTAATATAACAGGGATAAAACTAGTCATGCGATCTAACAGAGTGAAGGTAAATAACATCTGCATATATGAACTGTATCCAAGCTTATCTCGAGCAGACAGTAGGGTAAGTTTCATATATGAAGTAGAACCTAACATATCTAGGACGGCTCATTCCCGCAACCCGTGGCGCGTCGTAACGAGGCGTGGCGTGGCGTGGCGAGGCAGGCGGCGGAGGAGGAGCGCGCGTGGATGTCCCTCTTGTTCTCATGCTCATACATGTGGGGAAAGAACCTCCCTTATAAAGAGGTCCAACTCTCTCTAAACTAGTAATGTGGGACTAAACTTTAGTTCCACCTCTTCCCTATCACGAATGGGCTGCGTGGGCCTCTATGATTTATTAGGAATTTCTGAAATTGCTATTGGCTGGCCCAAAGTAGAAAAAAATTCCAGCAATCCCCCACCAGATCCCAGAGGCACACAAAATTTGCCTTTGGTTCCAAAACACTGTTTTATATACAGGTACTGCAGTGGGGACTGTTAAGTTGAACTTCCACCTAGAACTCTATGCTACACTAGTAACCAACTTGAACAATGGACTGGGCCTTGAAATGCAAGTTTTCTGCGAATCTAGCTTCACACAAAGCCTTGACCGATACGTGGCTACCGTGGGTCTTCCCCGCGGGTGGAGCTTATGCGTCATACTCCGAGACCTTTCATGAGTTTACTAGAGAGAACCTTGCTCTCATAGATTGCGACGTTTAACAATCAAACTCATATAGATGCGTTCTTCAAAAGATGTTCTGCAGGACAACATGTCTGCTTCAAAGAGCCACTTAGAACACATTAAGATATACATCAACCTGCTATGCAGATTAGGGGAGTATTGCATCTTCATGGAGTGGTATTGTTAATAGTAAGGATACTCTCCTCTGAGTTGATCAACAGCTTGTCTTCCACATTTAATTCACGGGATCTCCGATCACAAAGAATAGGTTACCACCGCGAACAACTCATATTGTGGGTCTCATACGCATCTCCCTTGATGCATTATCTATCACATTACGTGATAGACCCTTAGTAAAAGGATCTGCCAGATTTTTAGATGTTTGGATATAATCCAATGCAATAACTTCAGAGTTTCTCATTTTTCTGACAGACTTTAACCTTCTCTGAACGTGTCTTGATGACTTCATGTTATCCTTTGAGCTTTTCACTTTCGTGATCACAGTTTGATTGTCGCAGTTCATAAGGATATCCAGTACAGGTTTCTCAATAACCGGCAAGTCATTCAAGAGCCGACGAAGCCAATCTGCTTCGACCGTAGTTGTATCTAGTGTTGTGAGTTCTGCTTCCACTGTTGACCTCGTTAAGATGGTCTGCTTGCAAGACTTCCAAGAAATAGCGCCACCTCCATGAGTGGATACATATCCGCTCGTGGCCTTTATCTCATCAGCATCTGAGATCCAGTTTGAGTCATTATACCCTTCAAGCACCTTTGGGTGCCCAGTGTAGTGAATTCCATAATTCGCAGTGCCTTTAAAATAACGCAAAACTCTCTCTAGAGCTTTCCAATGCACATCTCCTGGTTTTGAGACAAACCGGATTAGTTTGCTAACAGCAAAAGAGATGTCAGGTCTTATAGCACTGGTTAAATACATAAGCAAGCCAATAATTTGAGAATATTTCAATTGGTCTCTAGCAATTCTTCGATTCTTTCGAAGCAACACACTAGAATCATATGGTGTTGGAGAGGGCTTGCAGTCACTGTAGCCAAAGCGACTCAAGATCTTTTCCACATAGTGAGATTGAAGCTATATAATCTCACCATCATCGTCTCTCAACAACTTGATGTTCAGAATGACATCAGCCACTCCTAAATCCTTCATCTCAAAACAGCGAGTTAGGAAATCCTTGACCTCCTTAATAACATTCAGATTTGTTCCAAAAATCAGTATGTCATCAACATACAAGCAAAGGATAACCCCCTCGCCCCCACCATGGCGATAGTATACACATTTGTCAGCTTTTCGTTCACAACAAAGCCTATAGCTGTTAAAGTTCTCTCAAACTTCTCATGCCATTATTTGGGTGGTTGCTTGAGTCCATACAAAGACTTCAGCAACTTGCACACTTTTCCTTCCTGACCATCTAGTACAAACCCATCTGGTTGTTCCATATAGATTTCCTTGTCCAACTCTCCATTTAGGAAATCTGTCTTAACATCCATTTGATGAACGAGAAGACCATGTGATGCAGCTAGTGAAATTAGAACTAGAATAGTGGTCAGTCGAGCCACAAGTGAGTAAGTATTAAAGAAGTCTTCACCTTCCTTTTGGGTATAACCCTTAGCCACGAGCCGAGCCTTTTACTTCTCAATAGTACCATCAGGCCTAAGCTTCTTCTTGAATACCCATTTGCATCCTATAGGTTTGCACCCATAAGGACGATCAGTTATCTCCCAAGTTTCATTTGCCAAGATGGAGTCCATCTCACTACGGACCACTTCCTTCCAGTAGTCAGCATCTTCAGATGCATAGGCCTCTGAAATAGAACTGGGATTGTCATCTATGAGATACACAATAAAATCATCACCAAAGGACTTTGAAGTCCTCCGTCTCTTGCTTCTAGTAGGAACTTCATTGTTCTTCTCCACAAGACTTTCAAAGTGTTCCATGGAAATGGCAGGTTCAGTAATCGTAACTTGTTCCTGATTCGATGAACTAGGCATCTCCTGATTAGATGACGTAGCCATATCCTTCATGGAAAAGATATCTTCAAAGAAAGTTGCATCATTCGACTCCATGATCGTACCTACATGCATGTCAGGTACCTAAGATTTTACAACCAAGAATCTATAACCAATGCTATGAAAAGCATATCCCAGGAAAGCACAATCCACAATTTTTGGTCCCAGCTTCCGCTTCTTTGGAATTGGCACATTGACTTTCGCCAAACAACCCCAGGTTCATAGACAAGAGAGCTTTAACCTTTTCTTTTCCCATTCCTCGAATGGAGTTATCTCTTTGTTCTTTGTGGGAACTCGGTTTAGGACATGACATGCAGTCAATATCGCCTCCCCCCATGCCTTGGAGAGACCCGATGTGTCTAACATGGCGTTAACCAAATCAGTTAGAGTACGGTTCTTTCTTTCGGCCACCCCATTTGACTGAGGTGAATAGGGAGGCGTCCTCTCATGGATTATACCATGTTCCGCACAAAAGGAATCAAATTCATTTGAGAAATACTCTCCACCACGATCGGATCTAAGCCTCTTGATCTTTCGATCAATTTGGTTTCCCGCTTCAGCTTTATAGATCTTGAAATAATTCAAAGCCTCATCCTTAGATTTCAGAAGATACACATGACAATATCTAGTGGAGTCATTAATTAACGTCATAAAATACTTCTTTCCACCTTTTGTCAAAACACCATTCATTTCACATAGATCTGAATGTATGAGCTCTAGTGGTGCAAGATTTCTCGTTTTCGCGGTCGTGTGAGACTTACGAGATTGCTTAGATTGCACACAAACTTGACACTTAGATCCCTTGACAGTGGTGAAACTAGGGATTAAGTTCAACTTCACTAGTCCTCGTGACATGCAACCAAAGTTAACATGACAAAGACGTGAATGCCACACATTTGATTCACTATTCTTGCAAACATGATTAACAACTTTATTGCAAACATCTGATAAGGATAAACGAAACAGGCCTCCTGACTCATTGCCTTTACCAACAAAGGTTCCATACTTGGATATTACAAATTTATTCGACTCAAAGACAAGCTTATAGCCATCTCTACACAAAAGAGATCCGCTAACAAGATTTTTATTGATGGAGGGGACATAATGCATGTTCTTCAGCCGCACGATCATCCCCGAAGTAAACTTCAAATCGACCGTGCCAACACCACGAACAGAATCACTTGAACCGTTGCCCATCAGCACGGTTGAAGTCCCTGCGGTCTGATAAGACAAAAACATGGAAATATCACCGCATATATGCACATTAGCACCCGTGTCAGTCAACCAATCAGGAGAATGACATACTGAAAGAATAGTGGAAAATATACCATACCCAGCATCCTTCATGTCAGTGTCTCCAATGACAACATTAGCAGTCTTGCCGCCTTTCCCAGGATGACGCTTGTCATAACGATTAGGGCAACTAGGAGCCCAATGATCAGGATCCCCACACACATGACAAACACCTTTCTTCTTGTCAGTCTTCTTCTTGAAGTTCATCTGCTGCACAGCCTTGTTCTTCCCATCAAACTTTGCTTTACCATCAAACTTGCCCTTGTTCTTGAACTTGTGGGGCTGGAAGTTCTTCTTCTGTACCAGATTGGCACTAGAACCTCCCTCAATATCTCGAGCATGGTTGTCATTTTCTCTCGCCTTTTCTTCCACATCAAGAGTACCAATGAGATCCGGAACGGAAAACTCCTGCCTCTTATGCTTCAGTAAGGTAGCAAAGTTCCTCCACTTGGGAGGAAACTTAGTGATGATACCTCCGGCAATAAACTTGTCCGACAGGATACAGTTGAAGTGCTCAAGTTCTCTAGCAAATGAATGTATCTCATTAGCGTGCTCAATCACGGAGCGCTCTTCAGTCATCATGTAATCATAGAATTGCTCATGATGTACAGCTCAGTGTCAGCATCTGAGACCCCAAACTTGGCCTCGAGTGCGTCCCACATATCTTTTCCATTATCAATTGACGCATAAGCATCAACTATGTTCTCACCAAGAACACTCAAAAGAGCAGCCTTAAACAGAGTTTCCATTTTCTGAAAAGCTTGTGCCTATTGAGCATCATGCTCTCCTTCAGGTTTGCCAAGAGTGGCGTCATAGCAACTCATGGTTTGAAACCATAAGACTGCCCTCACGCGCCATCATAAGGTTTTTGGATTGTTGGAAATATGAGCAATTTACCAAATAATTTTTTAACAGAAATATTAGATCAAGCATGACTAATATAACAGGGATAAAACTAGTCATGCGATCTAACAGAGAGAAGGTAAATAACATCTGCATATATGAACTGTATCCAAGCTTATCTCGAGCAGACAGTAGGGTAAGTTTCATATATGAAGTAGAACCTAACATATCTAGGACAAGCACCAGAACAAGGAACTGTGGCAGGACCTCGAACAGAAAGGAAAAGAACACATACGGGACAGTAGCAGCATTAGTACTGGACTTGGGGTCGGTGTCCTCGCGAGCCATGTCGTGGATGAGGTTGTCGACGTCAGGGAATAATTCGTCATCGGGGAAGTAGTTGTCGGAGTCCGGACCGTCCGTGACGAAGAAGTCAGTAGTCACTCTGACCGCTCACCAAAAACCTTATCACCCTTCTCCCGTACATGACTCAAAGAGGTGCGGTTCCGGAGGCCTACTGTCCCGACCTGCGGTGCACGACGCAAGCAGGGATGGGGAAGAACGTAGCAGCAACGCAGTGCTCAGGAACTTGGTGGCGAGAGGGAGATGGTCTTTCTGACGTGTCTCTATGGAGAGCAGCGACCTCTCTTATACGGGCTGCGACGGGAGGTGAAGCGACAAAGGGAGACGAAGCGAGCAGGCAGCAGGCGAAGAGGTACGTCATTTGTATTCAATTTCCACTACAGCAAAAACGTTTCAGCTCCCGTTCGTATACCCATCGTGCGTGGCAAAAATTTAGACATCGGCTCGGCTCATTCCCGTCGTGGCGTGGCGTGCGAGGTGGGCGGCGGAGGAGGAGCGCGCATGGATGTCCCTCTTGTTCTCATGCCCATACATGTGGGGAAAGAACCTCCCTTATAAAGAGGTCCAACTTCCTCTAAACTAGCAATGTGGGACTAAACTTTAGTTCCACCTTTTGCCTTGCATGAATGGGCTGCGTGGGCCTCTAGGATTTATTAGGAATTTTTGAAACTGCTATTGGGCTGGCCCAAAATAGACAAAAATTCCAGCACAACTGTTCATTTGACTGCTGCCAAACGGATAGTTAGATATGTCAAAAATAAATTAATTACGGCTCTAAACATCAGCAAATCATCTTATTCTTGTCAGTGCTTTCTCTGATTCTGATTGGGCAGGATGTCATGATGATAGATGCTCACCTAATGGTTTTGCTATATTCTTTGGACCTAACTTGATATCATGGTGTGCTTGTAAACAGGCCACAGTTTTCAGGTCTAGTACTGAGGCAGAGTATAAGGCTTTGGCAAATGCCACAACTGAAATTATCTGGGTATAGTCCATGCTAAAGGAGCCTCGTATGAAGAGTAAACAAGCTTCATGTTTGTGGTGTGATAACCTTGGTGCTACCTATCTTTCAGCTAATCCAGTGTTTCGTGCCAGGACAAAACATATTGAGATAGATTTTCACTTTGTCAGAGAGAGTTGCTCAAAAGCAACTTGATATTCCTTTTGTGCATTGCAGAGATCAAATTGCAGATGGATTCACAAAGGCACTACCTATCAAAAGCTTTGAGAACTTCAAGTATAATCTCAATTTAATAAAGTTGTGATTAAAGAAGGGTGTTAAACATGTTATGTACACATGACCGGAGCATCCAGCCTAGAGACTTGCGGCATAGAAGATAGTTAGGTTGTTAGCGTATTGTGTTTATTTCATGTAACCTCTTATCTCTCTCTTTTCTTGATCTACAAGATTGTAATCTCAACTATATGTATGTGCTATCAGTCGGCCTGAGCAGGTCAAGACGTTCTCCGCTAGTTCGCACTGGAAAAACAGTAGTATCTTGTGGAGGACAAATCAACGCGGATCTTGTTTCTTTTTAGAAGAATGAACGCGGATGTGAACCGAAGATACAGCGGTGTAGAAACAGGCCCAAGGGGGAAGTATAAAATCCCAATCTACAGTACATGAGTCGTTGACGAGTTTAGCCGGAATCGATGAACCGCGACAGAAGAGACACACCCAAATCCTAAGTCGCCGTGAAGTAGCGCGTTGTTCGTTGTTGTCCACCTCGCAGACACCTTCTCTGCCGTTTGCTCTCCGGACTGCCTTCTTTTTCCTTCCCGGCGCATGTGAGAAGATTGGCCGTGCAGCGTCTTGACGTACCTATTCCTTGCACTCCATTCCCCATTGTGTACTTTTCTTTTTGTACAAGTCTGATTCACGAGCAGTTGTCTTTCGTGCCGTGATTTTCTAAATATCTATTGTTTGCTTAACTTGCAGTTCGTCTGGCTGCAGCTCGGGCGACCAATCGCCATGGCTGACAGCAGCGATGTGACTGTCCTCGAAGATCTGCCCGATTGGATCGTCAAGAAGAGATACTGGTGCGGTTGCCGCCCAGGGACGTCCTCCGCTGCCGCGCGGTCCGCAAGTAGTGGCTAAGTGGCACATCCACCCATGAATTCATCATCGCACACCACCGCCGGCAGCCCTCGTTCCCTACCTTCTTCGTACACAGATACATGTATTGCCAGCTTGCGGTTTTCCGCGGCATAGGTGCCCATGCTAGTACCGCCAGCACCAAGCGCATCCTCTGGCACGCCGGAGACAGCAAAGGCAACTACAATATGCTTGACCTCCAAGCGGCGTGTGATGGCCTGCTGCTCCTCGTCTCCATCTTGTCCCCCACCGGCAAACGCATTTAACACGTATGCAACCCAGCCACCCAGCAGTGTGTTCTCTTGCGGCAACTTCATTCGGGCTCGGGAACCAGCATAGCTGGTTTCTACTACCACCAAACATCCAGAAAATATTGTGTCCTCTACTGGACCCGGACCTGGACAAATAAGAATGATTGTGAAACTAATTTCTTTGTTTTGACAGTGGGGTCTGACGAGCAGAGGTGCATCCAGCATCCGCCAATCTCGTTGCGGTCTCTCGAGGTGTCACCCGATTCCTCTCATAATGCACCGGTCCTCCACCGTGGCTGCCTGCATTGGAAATTGGGCGAGGACTCCGGTTTGATTAACAACATAATGGTATACGACACAATAGTTGAGACATTCCGGTTGATGCGACGTCCTGTCGAGCTAGCCTCTTGGGCGTGGTTGCTAGAGATGGACGGCGCTCTGACTTTGTGCACTAGCGGTGATGGCCTCCACATAGATGTTTTTGTGATGTAGCACTATGTGGCTGAGATCTGGTCCTTCAAGTACTCGGTCAACCTATCAGTGGTGGCGGCACCTCTACTGTGTGATTCATTAGTTAACTCGCTCAGAATGGCAATGCTTAACGAGCGTGAACTTCTTATCCAGGTTGATTGGCGTCTGTTGTACTGTGACATTGATGGCAAATTATTAGCAAACGTGGAGGAAGATGGTGACATGTGGGTTACCTCACATTTTCTCCAAGAAAGCATTGTTTCACTTCCATTCTCTAAGATGCAAGATGTCGTAGATAAGGATCCCATTTTCATCCTAGGGCCATAGGATGTAGAAGATGATCTATAATTTCTGAATGTGGTTTACTGCTGCTTTGTACTATCTGTGATATACTGGTCAGGGCCTTGTCCAGTCAAGTTTGATATTCCACGCCCGAGGGCCTTGTCGTAGCCCGTACAAAACTTTGTGTAACTTCAGTACTTTGTACTCTTCTCCCTCTTTCATGAATCCGGATGGTTGGTTCACACTCTCCTAACTCCCTGTTCAAAAACGTGGAATTTACATACGTGTGATGTATCCTCCATAATTCTTGAGCCGCGAGAGCTATGAGCAATCTTACCGATTGCATCCTCGCAATGGGAATATACACTTCTTTGAAGCCTACACCTTTCTCTTGCACGTACTCTTTGACTACTTGCCTTGCTTTCTGCTTCACATAATTCCCTTCAATATGTTTCGTATCTTAAATATCCCACTCAAGCTCAATTGATTTATGGTTGTTGGAAATATTGATGACCTCCCATGCATTGTTGTCGTTGATCGATCCCAACTTCTCCTCCACAGTGTAACACCAACACTCTATCATATTTGTGTCCTCAAATTCCGTCGGTTCCCCGACATTTGCCAGAGACCATCGCATCCTCCTTTTCACCTTTATTGGGTCAATTGTCCGGAGTGTTTTCTCCGGATATTTGTGTAACACCGGTTGTAGCAGTACGGGTGTAGGTGGTGGTGCCTAGGGCTGGATGGAACGAGCGGGGTTTTGGGCCCGCTCATGGCCCGTTCAGGACCGGACCGCACTGTCCAGGACCGGTAGGAAAGCTAGTCGGTCCGGGCTTCAATATTCGTCCCGAATAAATGTCGGTCCGGTCCGGTCTTCAACCGAGCCGCTCGGTCGGACCGAGAAAACGCAGTCACCGCCGCCGCCGTTCCTCGTAGTCGCGGCCACCGGCAGCCTCCCGGTGAACCACCATGTCTCCGAGCTTCCCCTCTTCTTCCTTCCTCACCTCCCCGTGCGCCGTATCCTCTTGCAGCCGGTCACCATCACTGTCGTGCGTGCACTGCAGCCGATCTGGAGTTCTCGAACATGGCATCGACCCCAAACCGTGGCACCAATTCCTGCGGGTATTGCGGCTGCATGAGCTGAAATCGTGCCATGACACGAGCTGCGGGTCAAGACGTTTTTCTTGCAACTGAATGGAACGTAAGAATAGCCACGAACGAGTATTGCGGCCGTGCCATCCAACGTCCACCCGTACGTAGCTATGTTGCCGGTGCATGAGCTGAAATCATGCCATGCCACGAGCTCCCACTACGGCGTGATCTAACGAACCTGAAACTAATCGAAGAAGTGGACATGCACACGTTGCATGGCGGGTGATTTCTGCACTAAAGGAAAATTAAGCAGTAAACATGCACACCGGGCACCAGCTTTGAAGGAGACAATCCGAACGCTCTGCGCCTCGCCCTGAACACTCTGAAGGTGAAGCCGCAGCTGTTTGTTTCTGCGCTTCTTCTGGACGAGCGCGAAGACTGTCAGTTAAATACGTGCTGTCGAATTTTCAGAAATATCAGTTTCGTCAGATTCAAAATATTCAGTTCGTCAGTTTCACTCGCGCACGTCGCCCAACTCGCACACGTCGTCCAGTTCGTCAGTTTTATTTGCGCACGTCGTCCAGTTCGTCACATCACTCGCGCACGTCGCCCAACTCGCCGCTGCACCTGCCCACATCGACCACACCCATTCGGTCCATTCGGTCTGGCCCGGGCTTCGTCCGGTCCAAACGACGGCTCGGACCGGAACCGGACCGGCCCGGACCATGTCCACCCTTAGTGGTACCCTTTCCCCATTGCTATCAGAGGAGACATGTCATTTTCTGGTATGCACATTTCTTTTGGCAAAGCAAAAATTCCAACATGAGCTCTCAAAGCTGGGCTTGCAAGTGTCCCTGACCCATTACTTGGGCTACGTAACGTATCTCCTAGGCAGCTCCCAAAGACCACGTGAGGGAATCACCTAGTGATGCCCGGGAGGAACTAACAGAAGAGTACTTCTATGGTGGGCTAGTCGTCACCACGTATAGCACTCTGGGTGGTCCCTATGATTTTTGTCTTTTTGCATGTCTTTTTTGGCTTTTTAGATAGTTTTTTTCTGGGTTTTTTTGGCTTTTCAGTTTTCCACAGGTCTTTCTTACCTTTTTGACAAAAAAATCCGAAAAAATATTTTCCATGAAAAAAATGCGTTTTTTGCTTCCGCCCATTATTTTCGTTATCTTTCTAGTTGGTATGTTTACTCTTTTGCAAGTCTTAATCAAGTATTTTCTTGTTCAGTGATTGATACGTCTTCAATGTATATGTAATTTTTTATTGTTTCATGTTGTTATATTATCATTTTTGGATGTTTTACCATCATTTTATAGCAACTTTATATCATTTTTTTGGACTAACCTATTGACATAGTGCCAAGTGTCAGTTGCTGTTTTCTGCTTGTTTTTTACATCGCAGAAAATCAATATCAAACGGAGTCCAAATGCAGCGAAATATTTTGTTGATTTTTTAAACCACAAGACATCTAGTGGGCCAAAGAAGTACCAAAGAGGGGGCCCAACGTGAGCACAAGACACCTGGGCGCGCCTGGAGGCCCAGGCACGCCCTGGTGGGTTGTGTCCACCTCGGTGGCCTCCCGCACCGCCTCTTTGCTTTACAAATACCCCAATATTCCAGAAATCCTAGGGGAGTCGACGAAAATCGATTCCAGCCGCCTGGATATCGTCATGATTATTTGAAGTTTTATCAATTGCCCAACAATAATTTGTTTATCCACCGTATGCTATTTTTGAGAGAGAAGCCACTAGTGAAATCTACGCCCCCCTGGACTCTTCTTAATCATATTTGCCTTCGAGATCTATTTTTATTTGCTTTTATTCTCAGATCTATTAATACAAAATACCTTGCTGCAATTTTTATTTATTTATTTCATCTTGCGTTCCCGCGAGATCTTATTATCCAATCTACTACAATTTTACCTATCTTTTTACACGTCAGGGCTTGAGAACCCCTCTCTTACGTTTGGTTGCAAGTATTTGTTCTTTGTGCGCAGGAGCTATTTACGTGGTGTTCCGTGGTTCTCCTACTGGTTCAATAACGTTTGTATCATCATTGAGGGAAATACCTACCGTTTATGTGTTGCATCATCCCTTCCTCTTTGGGGAAATACTGATGTAGTTCATGCCAACATCAAAAGGAATTTCTGACACCGTTCTCGGGGAGGATCAAGTCAAGATAGTCTCCCGGCCACGTGCGAATTTCCGGCGTCGTTGCCGGGGAGACATCATCAACATCTACCAGGTTACTAATCACAAATCTCATCTCCTTGCAATTTACATTATTTGCCTCTTGTTTTCCCTCTCCCAGTTCACAAATTTTTTCCATTTTATTCGCCCTCTATCTCATTCGTCATTTTTCGTTGGATCTCTTATTTGCTTTAATTTGTCACCATGAGTGACTTTGGTATGGCAAAAACAGATGATGGCCTAACTCCTAAAATGGAACGATCTGGCAATCTGGATGCTAAAACTTTTGTTTTGGGGCAAGGGAATGTTATGGGAAAAGAACATATACAAGAATTTTTCAATTGTGTCGGAAATTTAACTCTTGATGATGCTCCTATACTTAAAAGAACAAAATCTTATGCAGAAGCTATTCAGGCACTAGTTCTGAAACTTCAAAATAAATTTATTCGTACCCATCCTACCTTGCAAAGATTGCTGGATGAGTTACCCGTTATAGAGAATCCTAAAGCTAAAAAGTTAGCCACTCTTGTTCTCATGAATGAATTTGACTACATAATACGGGAAGCCAGGGAAATCTTTGATTTTTATGGTATGAATCGTGAAAGACCCGTGATTGATGAAATTCTTTATAATAGTGATTATGCTTTATGACATTTTCTTGGGAATAATCAAATCTTTGATGAGAATCTTAAAAAGCAAGTCCCTGTTTTAGATATAATCCAACAAATTTTCAATGATGTTAATAACCACTATTCTTGGATTGTTGCCAGAAATCAATGGGGATACAATGATAAGCAACTTACTAGTGCTAAAGTCTCTATGGATGAGGTGTTTCATGTTGTATTTGCAAAACCACGTAACAAAAACACCTCCAAGGAAATGAGATCAAAGATGACAACACTTAGATCCTTCGCATTATGCCTAGCTAGGGGCGTAAAACGATAGCGCTCGTTGGGAGGCAACCCAACATGTATCTTTTTGCCTTTTTGGTTTTCTCCCTATTTTCAATAAAATACCCAATTATGCCTCTATTTAGATGTGTTTTTGTGGTTTAAATTAGTGTTTGTGCCAAGCAGAGCCTTTGGGGTGATTTGGATGATAGTTGATATAATCTTGCTGAAAAACAGAAACTTTTGTGCTCGGAACACAAATTCCCATTTTTAACAGAAGAGTGCTTTTGATTTGATTCTTTTTGCAGAAGATTAATATACAAATTGCGCACATTGTCCTAATTTTTCAGAATTTTTTGAGTTACAGAAGTATTCGAAGTTCCCAGATTGCTACATACTGTTATGTTTTTGACAGATTATGTTTTCCTTGCGTTGTTTGCTTATTCTGATGATTCTGTGGTTTCCTTTGAAGAGATTTTTCTATAGAAAAGTTGGAATCAGTAGATATAATGCAAAAACAAAATATTAGTCGGTTTGCAACAGTACTAAAAGTAGTGATTTGCTTTCTTATGCTAACGGATCTCACGAAGGTTTTGTTGAGTTTTGTGTGATTGAAGTTTTCAAGTTTTCGGTGAGATTGCGATGGATGAAGGAATAAGGATTAGCAAACGGCTAAGCTTGGGGATGCCCGAGGCACCCCAAGATAATATTCAAGAAGTATCTAGCAACTAAGCTTGGGGATGCCCCCGAGTTGCATCCCCTCTTTCTTCTAACGACCATCGGTATTTTACTTGGAGCTATATTTTTATTCGTCACATATTATGAGTTTTGCTTGGAGCGTCTAGTATGATTTGAGTCTTTGCTTGTTTTGCTTTGTGTTTTAAGTCATCTATCCTTGCTGGACACACCTAGTTGAGGGAGCCAAAATTATGCTATGACTTGTTACAATTGCTCTCTATGCTTCACTTAAATCTTTATGAGCTATGGAATTGCTCTAGTGCTTCACTTATATCTTTTTGAGCATGGTGTGCTTTACTCTTTTTGAAGAAATGCTCTCATGCGTCACTTAGATTTATTTGAGAGTTAATAATTTTTTTAAGAAGTTCTCTCTTGCTTCACTTAAATTATTTTGAGAGAAGGAAATCTTTATGCTCATGTTCTTCACTTAAATTTGTTTGAGCTATCAAAAGCAACATATGAAATTAGTCCCAATGTGATAGATATTCAAGAGGGATATAATAAAAAAATTCATGAAGATCACTGGACCAAATAAACTTGATTCTCCGTAATAGTTTTGAGATACGATGATAGTGATATGTGAGTCATGTTGATGAGTAATTATGCTTTAGTAAGAATATTGGTGGTAATGTTTGTGATTCCCTATGTAAGCACGAAAGTCAATAGTTATGCAATAAAATTACATCCTACTTGTGGTGCATTATTCGGTGTTAGTTATGCTTAATGTTCTCTTATGAGATTTTTTGTTTCTTGTTTGGATGCTTCTCAATCTTTTGCTAGCCTTCATTTGCACGAAGTATGATCACTACTTGTGCATCCAAAATCCTTTAAACCAGTTTTTGTCATATGAGTCCATTATACCTAACTATATGCGGTATTCTTTTGCCGTTCTAAGAAAATTTGTATGGGCCATCTCTAAATTTCCAAATAAATTTCTCTTTTGTGTGCCCGTACCGCTCATGAAACGGTAGGGGGTGGCTGATATATTTCCATGCTAGATATGTTATTCTCAAGATGAGTGTTTGTTCACTTGTCATTGCACGAGAGTACGACAAAGGTATTAGGGATGCCCAGTCCCGAAATGAAAAATGAATTTACTTTATGTTGTCAAATAATAAATTCCTTGGAAAGTGTTGGTATGGAAAGCACCCGTGGATACAGTTAGCCTTGGAAAGTGAAAGTATGGTGGAAAAAATGAATAAACTTTATTTTCTGTTTGGGAACCGCCTATGATATATCTAGCAAGGAAAGTATTGGCAACTACTCGATCTTTTTCGTTGACAGGTAAAGCATGCCACCCAAAATGTTTTTATCTCTATCTTTTTCGCATTGAGCTATGGCACCTCTACAAATCCCTACTTCCCTCTGAGAAGGGCCTTCCTATTTACTTTATGCAATTTTTATTTTACTCGAGTCTCCATCTTCTCTTATAAAGCACTAACTAAGGGGCACTATGATCGTACTTGAGCATTGGGTGTAGATAATATGCGAGTGTGTTTCATGATTGGATCAATGATTGAGCATAGTGGGCTAGGGATAACTTGCTTTAGTGTTGATATTTTGAAAGACATGGTTGCTTGTTTATATGCTTGAGTATTAAAGTCTTCACGTCAAAACTAGACTATTGCTTTGAACCATTTAAAAGTCCAAATGTCCATGCTACAAAAGAATATGTGATGAACATGTTAGGTAGCATTCCACATCAAAAAATCTATTTTTATCATTTACCTACTTGAGGACGAGCATGAATTAAGCTTGGGGATGCTGATACGTCTCCAACGTATCTATAATTTTTATTGTTCCATGCTATTATATTATCATTCTTGGATGTTTTACCATCATTTTATAGCAACTTTATATCATGTTTTGGGACTAACCTATTGACATAGTGCCAACTGCCAGTTGTTGTTTTCTGCTTGTTTTTTACATCGCAGGAAATCAATATCAAACGGAGTTCAAACACAGCAAAACTTTTTGTGGATTTTTTTATCAGAAGACATTCAGTGGTCCAAAGAAGTATCGAAGAGGGGGCCCGAGGTGAGCACAAGACACCTAGGCGCGCCTGGAGGCCCATGCGCGCCCTGGTGGGTTGTGCCCACCTCGGTGGCCTCCTGCACCGCCTCTTTACTCTATAAATACCCCAATATTCCAAAAACCCCAGTGAAGTCGACGAAAATCAATTCCAACCGCCGCAAGTTCCAGAACCACCAGATCCAATCTAAACATCATGGGGGGGTTCATCATCCTCATTGGTGCCTCTCCGATGATGCGTGGGTAGTTCACTGTAGACCTACGGGTTCGTAGGTAGTAGCTAGATGGCTTCCTCTCTCTCTCTCTTGGTTCTCAATACAATGGTCTCTTGGAGATCTATTTGATGTAACTCTTTTTGTGGTGTGTTTGTTGGGATCCGATGAACTATGAGTTTATGATCAGATCTATGTTTTTATCCATAAAAGTTATTTGAGTCTTTTGATCTCTTATATGCATGATTACTTATAGCCTCGTATTTCTTCTTTGAATCTTTGGTTTAATTAGGCAAACTAGATCGATTTTTCTTTCCATGGGAAGAGGTGCTTTGTGATGGGTTCGATCTTACGGTGCTTGATCCCTGTGATAGAAGGGGAACCAACACATATGTATTGTTGCAATTAAGGGTAACAAGATGGGGTCTATTTCTACATAAATAGATCATGTCTACATCATGTCATCGTTCTTATTGCATTACTCTGTTTCTCCTTGAACTTAATACACTAGATGCATGTTAGATAGTGGTTGATGTGTGGAGTAATAGTAGTAGATGCAGGCAAAAGTCAGTCTACTAATCTTGGACATGATGCCTATATAATGATCATTGCCTGGATATCGTCATGATTATTTGAAGTTCTATCAATTGCCCAACAATAATTTGTTTACCCACTGTATGCTATTTTTCTCGAGAGAAGCCACTAGTGAAATCTACGCCCCCCGGGTCTCTTCTTAATCATATTTGCCTTCGAGATCTATTTTTATTTGCTTTTATTTTCAGATCTATTAATCCAAAAATATAAAATACCTTGCTACAATTTTTATTTATTTATTTATTTCATCCCGCATTCCCACGAGATCTATTTATCCAATCTACTACAATTTAACCTATCTTTTTATCCATGAGGGATTGACAACCCCTCTCTTATGTCGGGTTGCAAGTATTTGTTCTTTGTGTGCAAGAGATGTTTACGTGGTATTGCATGGTTCTCCTACTGGTTAGGTAACCTTGGTCTCATCATTGAGGGAAATACCTACCGTTGTTGTGCTGCATCATCCCTTCCTCGTTGGGGAAATACTGACGTAGTCCAAGCCAACATTAGTGATATATTTGTGTGACCTTAGGAACGTCACTTCAGAAGTCCATGATTATGCTCAATGATAGCGTTTTCACCACCCACTGTCCAAGCTGAAATTTCCTGGTTACAACCATTTGAGCTTGACACCCTGTTTTAATTGTGTAATTCTTGTTTCTATCTGTTGTATTCTCAAGCTCAGTAGGTGCATTCTTATCACTTTTTTACTTACTTATTTTAGCTCCTGCTGCTGTTGGTTTTGTCCAGTTTCTAGGTTTTCCAGACCAGTTGCATTTCATGGTAAATCTTTTCATTTTGTTATTCTCAACACTTTCTTTTTGGTAGTCATAGTTTGCAGTCTTCCGTATTGAAAATCCTGTGATAGCTGCACATTCATTGTAGAATCTATGTGCACGAACATCAGTTTCAAATGTAATGTCCAGTACTGGCATATGGTTCATCTCGTCTTCTTGCAATATCAATGCCTTTTTTATGCTCTCATTGTATAGAAAAAAAATTATATATCCTCCTAAGATAACTTATCTTCATCTCTACTATCTTTGCTCTTATTGTATGGTTTCTTATGAATCTCTGACACATATTTTCTCTCATCCTCTTGGCTAGAGTCTGACAATTCGACAGTACAAGCGTTTTCACAATTGTTTATTTTTGTTTCTCCATGTTGTTGTTGCTCAATTTCAATCTCTGGTTCATCACTACGAGTTGTGTCTTCAGTTTCTGTAGTTTCTGCATAATCAGGCCCTTGTAATACTTGCTCATTGCTTTGGGAAAGTCCTTCTTTTTCATTAATGAACAAATCATTTTCTTGCTCTCTAACTGCACCAAAATTGTTCCAACTTCGCTCTATTTGGTGCAATTCTGAATAAACATGATATGTACACAATTGATCACAACTTATTGTATTTTGTTCCTGGTAGTCCTCTTCTATATCAGTTTCATTTGGATCACTCTCACAATCATAAGTACACTCGTCTGCTTCGTCTTAATCTTCGGCTTCATCTTCATCTTTACCTTGCAGTTCTGCTGATGGAAATATGCCCTAGAGGCAATAATAAAGTTGTTATTATTATATTTCCTTATTCATGATAAAGGTTTATTATTCATGATAGAATTGTATTGACCAGAAACATAAATACATGTGTGGATGCATAAACAAATACTGTGTCCCTAGTGAGCCTCTACTAGACTAGCTCGTTGATCAGAGATGGTTAAGGTTTCCTAACCATAGACATGAGTTGTCATCTGATAATAGGATCACATCATTAGGAGAATGATGCGATGGACAAGACCCAACCGTAAGCATAGCATATGACTGTTCAGTTTATTACTACTGCTTTCTTAATGTCAAATACATGTTTCTTCGACCATGAGATCATGCAAATCCCGGACTCCGAAGGAATGCCCTGTGTGCCATCGAATGTCACAACGTAACCGGGTGATCATAAAGGTGCTCGACAAGTATCTCCGAAGGTGTTTGTTGGGCTGACATGGGTCGAGACGGGGGTTTGTCACTCTGTGTGACGAAGAGGTATCTCTGGGCCTTCTCGGTAAGACAACATCACAAGAAGCTTGCAAGCAAAGTGACTAAGGAGTTAGTTATAGGATGATATATTATGGAACGAGTAAAGAGACCGGCCGGTAGCGAGGTATGGAGATACCGATGATCGAATTTCAGGCAAGTAACATACCGACAAACAAAGGGAACTACGTATGTTGTCATAAAGGTTCGACCGATAAAGATCTTCATAAAATATGTAGGAACCAATATGGGCATCCAGGTCCCGCTATTGGCTATTGACCGGAAAAGCTTCTCGGTCAAGTCTACATCATTCTCGAACCCGTAGGGTCTGCATGCTTAACGTTGGTTGATGATATAGTATTATATAAGTTATGTATGTTGGTGACTGAATGTTGTTCGGAGTCCTGGATGAGATCACGGACATGAAAAGCAGCTCCGAAGTAGTCCGTAGGTAAAGGTTTCAGATGTTTCCCTAAATGTTCTGGTGCGAGAACACTTTATTTGGGCAAAGGGGTAAAGCCCACGTGTCTTTAGGAAGGTGCAAAAGGAAGTTTTGCGGAGGCCAGGGGCCAGACGCTAGGACCCTGGCGTCTGGGGCCAGACTCCAAGGACCCTGGCATCTGGTCCTGGAGTCCGAGAAGGACTCTTGCCTTGCGGGCTAAACCGACTTTGAGGAGGCTCTTTCTCCAAGAAATGACCCGAGGGCTCAACATATAAATAGAGGGGAAGGGGTAGAACCCATAACACATCAAGATTCACCAAGCTGTGTGGCGACCCTGCCCCCTCTAATTTATCCTCCGTCATAGTTTCCGTTGTGCTTGGCGAGCCCCTGCGGAGATTGTTATTCACCACCACCGTCACCACGCTATCGTGCTGCTGGAACTCATCTATTACTTCGCCCCTCTTCTTGGATCAAGAAGATGAGGACATCATCGAGCTGAAAGTGTGCTGAACGTGGAGGTGCGGTACGTTCGGTACTTGATTTGGATGGATCATGAAGGTGTATGACTACATCAACCGTGTTGATAAATGCTTCCGCTAGCGATCTACAATGGTATGTAGATGCTCTCCCCCTCTCGTAGCTAAGCATATCCATGGATAGATCTTGCGTGTGCCTGGAATTTTTTTTGTTTTCCATGCAAAGTTCCCCAACGGTGGCATCATTGAGCTAGGTATATGCATAGATGATATGCATGAGTAGAACACAAAGGAGTTGTGGACGGTGATGTTCATACAGCATACCACCAACGTCTTATTTTGATTCGACAGTATTGTGGGATGAAGCGGCCAGGACCAACCTTACGTGTCCACGTACATGAGACTGGTTCCTCCAACTGATGCAACTTGTTTTGCATAAGGTGGCTGGTGGGCGTATGTTTCTATCACTTTAGTTGAATCAAATTTGACTATGTTCGGTCCTTGCAGAAGGTTAAAACAGCAAACTTGATAATCACCATTGTGGTTTTGCGTAGGTAAGAACGGTTCTTGCTAGTTACCCATAGCAGCCATGTAAAACTTGAACAACAAAGTAAGAGACGTCTAACTTTTTTTAGCAGGGTATATTGTGATGTGATATGGTCAAAACGTGATGTGATATACATTGTTTTATGAGATGATCATGTTTTGTAATATCGAGAGACGACAAGAGCCTTAGGGTGTTCTTTTAATTATTGTATGACCTGCGTGTCAATCATTAAGCGTCATGTAATTGCTTTACTTAATCGCTATGCGTTAGCAATAGTTGTAGAAGCAATAGTTGGCGACATGATCCCGACACAATGATGGAGATCAAGGTGTCGCGCTGGTGACGATGGATACCTTGACGTTGCTTTGGAGATCGAGATCAAAAGCACAAGATGATGATGGCCATATCATGTCACATATTTCGATTGCATGTGATGTTTATCCTTTATGCATCTAATTTTGCTTAGAACGATGGTAGCATTATAAGATGATCCCTTCACTTAACTTACAGATAAAAGTGTTCTCCCCCAGTATGCACCATTGCTAAAGTTCGTCGTTTCTATGCACCTCGTGATGATCACGTGTGATAGACTCTACGTTCACATACAACAGGTGTAAGCCAGTTTTGCACAAGCAGAATACTTGGGTTAAACTTGACTAAACTAGCATGTACAGACATGGTCTCGGAACACTAGATACCAAAAGGTGGAACATGAGTCATATAGTAGAAATGATCAACATGGATATGTTCACCATTGATGACTACCCCATCTCATGTGATGATTCGACATGGGTTAATTGATTTGGATCATGTTTCACTTTGATAACTTGAGGGATGTTAATTTAAGTGGGAGTTCATTAGTAATTTCATTAATCGAACTTAATTGATCATGAACTTAGTCTTGATAGTATTTGTATACTGTAGATAAATGGCCCGTGCTACTGTTCCATTGAATTTTAATGCGTTCCTAGAGAAAGCTAAGTTGAAAGATGATGGTTGCAACTACATGGACCGGGTCCGTAACTTGAGGATTATCCTCATTGCTGCACATAAGAGATATGTTCTTCATGCACCGCTAGGTGACCCACCTGCTCTCGCTAGTCTGGACTTTGTGAACGCCTGGCAAACATGGACTGATGACTACTCGATAGTTTAATGTGCCATGCTTTATGGCTTAGAACCGGGGCTCCAAAAGCGTTTGGAGCCCCACGGAGCGTATTAGAGGTTCCAAGAGCTGAAATTAATATTTCAAGCTAATTCTCAGGTTGAGAGATATGAAGTCTCCAACAAGTTCTTTAGCTATAAGAAGGAGGAGAACAATTTTGTCAGTGAACACGTACTCAAAATGTCAGGGTATCATAACCAATTGACTAGGAATTGAGCTCCCAGATGAGTGTGTTACTGATAGAGTTCTTTAATCACTGCCACCAAGCTATAAAGGCTTCGTGATGAACTATAATATGCAAGGAATGACTAAAACAATTTCCGAGCTCTTCGTGATGCTGAAATCGGTGGAGGTAGAAATTAAGAAAGAGCATCAAGTATTGATGCTTAACAAGACCACTAGTTTCAAGAAAAAAGTAAGGCAAAGAAAGGGAACTTCAAGAAGAACGGCAAGGAAGTTGTCGCTCCCGTGAAGGAACCCAAAGCTGGACCCAAGCTTGAAACTGAGTGCTTTTACTGCAAGGGAAATGGTCACTGAAGCGGAACTGCCCCAAATATTTGGCGGATAAGAAGGATGGCAAAGTGAACAAATGTATATTTGATATACATATTCTTGATGTGTTCCTTGCTAATGCTCGTAGTACCACCTATTTTTTTGATACTGGTTTGCTTGCTGATATTTGTCATTCGAAACAGGGGCTGCGAAATAAATGAAGATTGGCTAAGACGAGTGACAATGCACGTCAGAAATGGTTCCAAGGTTGATGTGATCACCGTCAGCATGCTACCTCTACATTTACCTTCGGGATTAGTTTTAGACCTCAATAGTTGTTACTTGGTGCCAACGTTAAGCATGAACAATATAGCTAGATCTTGTTTATTGCGAGATGGTTATTCATTTAAGTCAGAGAAATATGTTTGTTCTATTTATATGAGTAATATCTTTTATGGTCATGCACCCTTAGTGAATGGTCTATTCTTGTTGAATCTCAATTGTAGTGATACGCATATTCATCATATTTATGCCAAAAGATGCAAAGATGATAATGATAGTGCAACATACTTGTGAAACTACCGTTTAGGTCACATTGGTGGACTTCTGGAATGACTTGACTATGAATAATTTGATACTTGCGGACCATGCCTCATGGGCAAGATGACTGTAACTCCATTCTCCGGAACAATGGAGCGAGCTAATGACTTACTGGGAATAATACATACCGATGTATGCAGTCTGATGAGTGTTGAAGCACACGGTTGGTATCATTATTTTCTAACCTTCACACATGATTTGAGTAGGTATGGGTATATCTACTTGATGAAACATAAGTCTGAAACATTTGAAATTTCAAAGAAGTTCAGAATGAAGTGGAGAATAATCATAAAAAGAAAATAAAGTTTCTACGATCTGATCGCAGAGGTGAATATTTGAGTTACGAGTTTGGCCTTCATTTAAGACAATGTGAAATTGTTTCACAACTCATGCCACCTGGAACACCACAGCGTAATGTTGTGTCCGAACGTCGTAACCATACTTTATTAGATATGGTGTGTTTTATGATGTCTCTTACCAATATGCCACTATAATTTTGGGGTTATGCACAGCCGCATTCACATTAAATAGGGCACCGTCTAAATCCGTTGATACAAGACCGTATGAACTATGGTTTGGCAAGAAATCTAAGTTTTCGTTTCTTAAAGTTTGGGGATGCAACGCTTATGTCAAAAGGTTTCAGCCTGATAAGCTCGAACCCAAAGCAGAGAAGTGTGTCTTCATAGGATACCCGAAATAAACAATTGGGTATACCTTCTACCACAGATCTGAAGGCAAAATCTTTATTGCTAAGAATGGGTCCTTTCTAGAGAAGGAGTTTCTCTCGAAAGAAGTGAGTGGGAGGTGTTGAGGATATGACTACTAAGTATAAACCGCCCAGGAGTGGACGGATTATACTCACAAGGAGTCATCCGTATAGAAGCCCACGAAGATAAGGAGTATGGCACTTTACTACAGGACTAAAGGGCCCAAGGCTCAAGGGCGGGTTAGGGCCCATAGACATAAACCACCATGAGATGTGTAACTTGTGTTGTAAGTTAGGGAAAGGAAGAAACCGAGCTGGACACATGTATGAGCCGGCCTCGGGATTCTGTAGACCGGTCGGGCGTCAACCTGTGTATATAAAAAGGGACGACCCGGCAGCGGTTCAGGGACAAGAAACAACAACTCGAGAACTAGGCAAAGCATATTTGCTCCCTGGTTATCGAGACCCCATCAATTCCACCACAACTCGATCGTAGGATTTTACCTTCACCGCAAGGGGCCGAACTTGTATAAACTCCCCGTGTCCTTTGTCTGGTTTAACCCCTCTAAGCTAACCTAGTCGCGATGGCTCCACGACTAAGTCCTCACACTAGGACATATGACGTGATAATTCCACGGCAGTTGGCGCCCACCGTGGGGCTATCGGACGACGGTTTCAAGTTCTTGGAGGGCAAGTTCGAAGGACTCAAGGGATATGCAGTGGGCCAGATAACCAAGAGTCGTTGCGGCAAGCTTTTCATCGACGACGCAGGCTGGGGCCCTGACGCTGGCTCAGTCGAGTATGGGTACCGGGTCCCCTTCGGAGGAATTCACGTCTTCATCGGCAAGAACGACGAACCGGGCCCTGAGCCAGACATCTGCACTGACCTCGTCGAGACGGCTCAGCGTGCAGGCCCTGCCCGGGTTCAGCCCGCCATGAAGCGTGCGTTCGTAGGATGCATCCATGGTACCGAATCTAAACCGGTATCCGATGGTGAGACGGTCGTCCATTCCAATGGCGAGTCATCCACTGGCGAGACCGAGTCTTTGTATCAAGTGCAGGATGGTCGGTTTGGGGGTTGTTTCGATGGTGGCAGTATTCCGGACCCGTTCGAACCGCCAACCCGGTTTGCGATCTTCATGGCCGGTACATAGCTCGCGCCTCAATCTTCGATAGCGGCGGCAATGATTTCCGGATCGGCAGCCGGGGCAGGAGGCCCCGCACGCCCGCCGGTTCAAGTCTTGTCCGTTTTATTGGACGCTTTAGCAACATTGTTGACCACTGAGGTTAATCCGGATAATCGGGATGAGCATAATGTAGAGGTCGGAAAATTGCGGGATCAGATAGCTCAGGCTAAGGAGGACATGGCTGCTGAGGAGACCAGGATGGCCGAGGAGCGGGCCGCTTTGGATGCCCAAGCTCAACGAGTTCATGCGGAGTCTTACCGACTTATGATGGACGAGAACGCTTCAAACGAGGTGATGAGGAGGAGGCACCAGTCTTGTCTACCGCCGGTTTACGAAGCCAGGAATCTCTTGAGTACGCCAGGAGCAGGAACTAGTAACCCGCCCGCGGTGAACCGAGTTGAAGCACCCAGGACAGGAGCGCCGGATCAGCCGCGCATGATGGACCCGCCTCAACAGAACCATGGTCCGCCTCAATACGTGCCGACACCACTGGGTCACTTTCCTACTCCTTTGGATAATATGATTGCTGCGGTGTTAAGATTGGCCGCTATTCCAATGGAAGGTGATTCCCAAGCAGCAATTGAGACACGATGGGCTAGAGATCTACTCCAAACATCAATGGTTCAGCAGTAGGCCTATTCATACAGTCGTGACAGGATTCACTCTACCCCTCGCCCAAGCCGGAGTTACATCGAGCATGTTGAAGAACCGGCCGTATCAAGTAGTGGACGGAATCATAATCCGCCATGAAGGCCTAACCTAGCAGGAGGGAGGAATGATGCACAAGATGTAGTGGACCAAGGACGAGAGCGCCGAGGAGCCGGATTAACTGCGCAGGATGTGGAGCGTCAGCTTATGCCAGTTCATGCAACTACTATATTGGAGCCAGTAGTTGTTTTTACCACTTTGGGGTGCCGTATCTCTCACCGGCCCTACGCAATGTGCGGTTGCCTAAGGACTTCAAGGGTCCTCGGAAGGTTCCCAATTACACTGTTGATTTAAACCCCGAGTCATGGGTTGAAAGCTATGAGATGGCAATGGAGATGCTGGATGTGGATGGAGCGGCGTGTGCTAAGTACTTCACCATGATGTTAGAAGGAACGGCTCGCACTTGGCTAAAGAGTTTACCACCTAATTCTATTAGGTCATGGGATGAGTTGAAGAGCCGGTTTATCAACAATTTCAAGGATACGTGCAAGAAACCCATGTCAATTATAGATCTGGCCGCTTGTGTTCAGGAGGAGAACGAATCAACCACCCATTGGGTGCGCCGGGTTTCTGAGATTCTACATTCATCAGACCGCAACAATGCAGATTCAACAATTATAATGCTGGAGGGTAATTGCAAGTTTAAGCCTTTGATGTTGAAATTGGGACGGCTCAAGCGTCACTGCAATGACATGGGAACACTTATGGGGGCCCTGGTTAAGTATGCTGACTCTGATAGTACCAAGGATCCCGAGTCTGACGAGGAAAAGCCGGGGAAGGGAAAGAAGAGTGGCAACACCAAGGGGCAGCAGCGTAATTTGGGTGGCCATGGGAACAATGGTAAGCATAAAGCGGACAGTTCAGATTTTGTGGCTAACACCAATGTGCAGGGTAATGCTCAGCGTCGTAAGGGTAAACCGCCCCAGCTGGGTGGAGGCATGAATCTAGAGCGCCTGTTAAATCAGACTTGCCCAAAGCATGGAACGAAGGAGAATCCATCTACGCACCTCTCGAAGGATTGCTTCATTATGCGGGAGTTCAAAAACTCCAATCTTTTCCGATATGATCAGGGTCCATCTGGCGTTTCAGGTCCTGGGTCTCACGGGCCGGGTTACGGCGGAGGAGGTTCAAGCTCAGGAATCCAGAATAATCAGGGCAATCAGAACAACCAGGGTGGTTATAATCAGCAGAATAATTAGGGGAATCAACAACATTCCGGTTATCAGAGTCACCCGAGGCAGTTGAATAGTGGGCAGTATCATGTTTTAACCACTAGCTTGTGCAAGCGCGATCAGAAGCTTCATAAAAGGGTAGTTAACACTGTTGAGCCGGCAGTGCCTCGTTACTTGTGTTGGTCTGAGCAGCCCATTGTGTGGAGCAGAGAGGATCATCCACCCCGGGTTGATAATCCGGGTCATCTGGCTTTGGTGGTGGCACCTCAGGTTGGGGGTTATAAGTTCATCAAGGTACTCATGGATGGAGGGAGCAGTATCAACATTCTGTATTATGAAACCTTCCGTCGCATGGGATTGACGGATAAGAATCTTAAACCGTCAAACACTGTTTTTCACGGGGTAGTACCAGGTAAATCTGCATACCCAGTTGGTAAGATACCTCTGGAGGTTGTATTTGGAGACGACTATGATTCCAGGTCAGAAACCTTAACCTTTGAGGTGGTGAAAATCCAGAGCCCATATTATGGCCTGTTTGGACGGACAGCTTATGCAAGGTTCATGGCGAGGCCCTGTTATGTCTATCTACAGCTCAAAATGCTGGGTCATAAGGGGACCATTACGGTACATGGGAGTTGTAAGATCGCTTTGGATTGCGAATAGGGTGATCCGGCTTATGCTGAGTCGGTTTGTGCGGCGGAGGAGTTGAAGTTTTACAAGGACAATGTTGATCCGGCGGATATGACTCCTCTGAAGAAGCCCAGCACAGAGCATGACCCGACCCTGAAGTTTAAACCGGTTGATGGGACTAAGTTGGTTGATTTTGTTCCTGGCGATTCATCCAAACAGTTTAGTATCAGCACTACTCTGGATCCGAAATAGGAAGGCACGCTCATCGAGTTCATCCATGAGAACCGGGACATCTTTGCATGGAAACCTTCTGACATGCCAGGTGTACCGAGGGAACTCGCTTAGCACAATCTTAATATTGATCCCAAGTTTAAACCGATCAAGCAGTTTCTTCGCCGCTTCAATGAAGAAAGCCGCAAGGCTATTGGTGAGGAAGTAGCCCGGCTTTTGGCGGCTGGGTTTATCATTGAGGTTTTTCATCTGAAGTGGCTGGCTAATCCGGTACTGGTGCTCAAGAAGAATGGTACTTGGCGCACGTGTGTGGATTACACGGACTTGAACAAGGCTTGTCCGGCCGATCCTTTTGCTCTCCCTCGTATTGATCAGATCATTGATGCTACAGCGGGTTGTGAGCGTTTGAGTTTCATGGATGCTTATTCTAGTTATCATCAGATCAAGATTGCAGTTAAGGACCAGGAGAAAACAGCTTTTATAACTCCTTTTGGAGCCTTCTGCTATGTGTCTATGCCTTTTGGGCTCAAGAGTGCTCAACCGACTTATCAGCGATGTGTGCAGAATTGTCTCCATAATCAAATTGGGCGCAATGTTCATGCTTATGTGGATGATATTGTGGTGAAATCCAGGAAGAAAGAGACGCTGATAGACGACTTGAAGGGGACCTTCGATAATCTTCGGGTTTATAAGATGATGCTTAATCCGGCCAAGTGCGTTTTCGGTGTTCCGGCAGGCAAACTCTTGGGTTTTCTGGTGTCTAACAGGGGCATTGAGGCTAATCCGGAAAAGATCAAGGCTATTACGTCTCAGGCTAAACCAGCGTGTATCAACGATGTTCAACGTCTGGCGGGTCGTATTGCGGCCTTGAGCCGGTTTATCAGCCGGTTGGGAGAGAAGGCGATCCCTCGGTATCAGATGTTGAAGAAGATAGACAATTTTGTCTGGAGTGATGCTGCTAATGCGGCGTTTGAGGACTTGAAAAAGCAGTTGGCTGAGCCGCCGATTCTTACTGCTCCGGTCGATAATGAGCCGCTGTTGTTATATGTGGCTGCTAATGCCCGAGCTGTCAGCCTGGCTATTGTGGTCGAGCGCAAGGAGGCTGGGAAGGAATATCCGGTTCAAAGGCCAGTTTATTATATCAGTGAAGTGCTCATCGAGTCGAAGCAAAGATATCCGCATTGGCAGAAGCTTGTGTATGGGGTTTTCATGGCGAGTTGGAAGCTTAAGCAATACTTTCAGGGCCATCCCATCATAGTGGTCAGTTCTGCTCCTTTGGGAGATATAATCCAAAACAGAGAGGCAACTGGCCGGGTTGCTAAGTGGGCTATTGAGCTTGGACCGCACGGGTTGAAATATATGCCTCGGACAGCTATCATGTCCCAGGCGCTCGTGGACTTCATCAATGATTGGATAGAGTTGCAGGCACCAGAACATAAACCGGATAACACGTACTGGACTATTCACTTTGACGGGTCCAGGCAATTGGAGGGCTCGGGGGCTGTAGTTGTCCTTACTTCCCCTTGTCGGTGTCAAAACCGGTGGATCTCGGGTAGGGGGTCCCGATCTGTGCGTCTTAGGCTGACGGTAACAGGAAGCAAGGGACACAATGTTTACCCAGGTTCGGGCCCTCTCGATGGAGGTAAAACCCTACTTCCTGCTTGATTAATAATGAAGATATGAGTAGTACAAGAGTAGATCTACCACGAGATCATATAGGCTAAACCCTAAGAGCTAGCCTATGATGGTATGATTGTAATTGTGATCGGCCTTCTAAGGACCATCCTCTCCGGCTTATATACACACTGGAGAGGGCTAGGGTTTACATGGAGTCGGCTACAAGGAAGGAAATACAATATCCGGATCGCCAAGCTTGTCTTCCATGCAAAGGAGAGTCCCATCTAGACACAGGCCGAAGTCTTGAGTCTTGTATCTTCACGCTTCGATAGTTCGGACAATGTATATAGTCCGGCTGTCCGGATACCCCCTAATACAGGACTTCCTCAGTAGCCCCTGAACCAGGCTTCAATGACGATGAGTCCAGAGCGCAGTCTTGTCTTCGGCATTGCAAGGCGGGTTCCTCCTTCCGAATACTCCAAGGTTATTGTCGAACACGTAGACCGTGTCCGGATCTGCCAAATGATCTTCACACACTATTGTAGGGAACATAGCACGAATCCGTTCTGCTGGCAATCTTCGTATGTCATGCTCTTCCATCGTGGCCTGGTCCAACACGAACCGGCGTTTCCTGCCCCACCACGACTCGTGTTGCGAGGCGGTTTTATTGGCACGTCCTGCCAAAGCAGAGATCGTGTTCCTCTTATTACGGGATCTTTCATAAATATGGACGTGTGTGACCCGACGGCGACCATTGGTATGACTCCGTGTATTTTAGATAAGTCCCAAGCGGTCATGCTGAGGACTCTAGATATTCATCCCTTTTATAAAAGGGTCAAGGCCTACGCCTCTTTTCCACCTCTCTTGCTCCTTCTCGCACCTTGAGCTCCAACACCCCAGATCCTCCAGTATGTCCGGATCGGGCGCAAAAGGCCGGTGGGTGGCCTCCTCGATCCAGGAGGAGGATATTACTAGGATTAGGGAGGTCGGAAACCTGACCGCCGATATCCAGCACAGGCTTCCTGCTCCAGGGCAAGTTATCCCCATGCCGGAGCCCAACGAGAGCGTTGTGTTTGTCCCACACTTCCTCCGAGGCCCAGGCCTCACCCTCGAACCCTTTGTGAGGGGGCTCATGTTCTACTATGGGTTAGATTTTCATGATCTAGCTCCAGACGCCATCCTCCATATCTTGTCGTTCATTATTGTGTGCGAGGCTTTTCTCCACGTCAACCCACACATCGGCTTATGGCTCAAGACCTTCAATGTGAAGCCGAAGATGATCGAGGGGCAACACGCGGAGTGCGGGGGCGCCATAATAAGCAGGAACGCTGACGCCCCATGGCCAAAGCGTTCTTTCCCGGAAGTATCCGATGCATGACAACAGAGGTGGTTCTATGTAACAGCTCCCAGAGGCACAAAGTGGGTAGCCGCCCCCCGAGTTCCGCTCGGGCCCTCCGTCACAGTTAGCGTCTTGGACCGATGTAGGATGGAATTATGGGCCTGCTGGCGATGTACCAGAACTGCAGAATCGCATCCGGGAGCTTATTGAGAGGGACATAAATCTTGTCAGCATAATGCAAGTGATGCTAATCCGACGGATGTTGCAGTGCAAACGCCGGCCTCTCCGGATGTGGGAATTTAATCCGGAGGGTCCGCGGACTATTAAGCACTTCTTCGGCCTGAAGCTCGAAGGAATGTGTAAATTATTCTTCGGACCACAAGTAAAGTGTCCGGACACCGTCGAGGATGCGGGCCTAAGCTGCAATCGCCTAGATGCCCAAGTAAGTAACCTTAAAGCTGGACACTTCATTTATATTTATCATAACTATTATTCTAAAAATCCTTCCGTGGCCAGGAATGGCTCAACAAGGCAGAGAGAATCAGGTGTCCGGCGCCACTTCCTGAAGGCTCGCCTGGTCCAACCATTGCAAAGATGCTTGGCCGGGCGCTCAGAAAAATCCCCTCAGGGAAAGGCGAAGGAAAGGGCAGTGAAGCCGAACTTCACGCACTACGCATCCAGACCGGGGGAATCGCCACCTCTCCTATGGAGGATAGCCGGGAAGGGGAGGTTAAAGCCTCCTCCCCACGCGGGAAGAAGAGGGCAGCCTCCGAAGACTTGGAGACGGAGACGCCCACGCAAGGGAAGAAGGTATCACCAGGGGGCTCTGCCGCGACGGGCAACCTCACCTCGTCGTGCCCACCAACGGGCCAGCCCTCCACCGAGCCGTAAGTTATTCATTAATTTGAAGGTATGGTGCTACTCCAAGAACCATAACCGGGACTTCGTCTTTTGCAGTCCGGCGAGCAGCTCTTCTCAACAGAGTTCGTCTTCGGGGGATCTTCGTCCGGAGATGATGGAGAGTGAGACCCCACCCATGTCTCCGCCTCATGAAGCGGGCGACACGGAGGTGTCATCACGGAGGAGTCCGGATCTGCCGAAGCCGGAAGTTAACACGTCAGTCTCCCTAAGCCCATAGCGTTTGGCTAACACGGGGTCCGATTAGAAGGGGCCGACACAGTTCAATGTCCGGCCAGACGTACTGACAGGCCTTCTGGAGCGAGCCATGCTCTCGGAGGAGCACCGCTCTTTAATGGGCACGGTGCTCACGAAGATTTCATCCGCTACCAGCGGTTTGAATGAGGCATTTACAAGCCTGCTCAAAGGCTTTGAGGTATGTAGTGAAAAATGCACTATTTTTTGGTTATGAAGCACGCGCTAGGTGTGCTCCCTATGGATAGTAGCCTCTGAGACTCTGGTTGCCCGCCATAGGCGGCAAACGGGGGACCATATAGTAATGTCTACGCTGTACATGTGCGCAGGTACATAAGGATCCGGCAGTCGACCAGTCTGTTGAAGTTGCCGAACTAAGGAGGCAGATCGGATCTATTGATGCCGACATCACGCTGGTGAACAAACGGCTGGAGGAGTCACAGGGTATGTGCTCTGCTTCCCTTATTATGTTGTATAGGAAAATGCGAGAGTGGCATAATGTTAATGCCATGTGTTTGCACTGCAGATGGTGCTGCTGCCGTGGAGGCCCTAAGGGCGGAACTTGCTTAGGCCAAGGAACAAGCTCGGGCTAGCAATGCGGCTGCCCTAAAGGCGGCCGAAGAATTGAGAGCCGAACAGGCTGCTCATCGCCAAAGCGAGGAAAAGATAGCCGAAATGGCTGAGGAGTTGAAGAATGCCACCGACCGGTATGTACTCCTTGAAAAGGAGAATAAGGCTAGTTCGGCCGAGCTGGACAAGGCACTTAATGCCGCCAAGGAGATGCGGACTGAGATCCGAGGTATGCGGGAGGAGCTCCAATAGGGCGACAAAATCGTGGTTGGGGGCTCCTACCTAATGCGGACGAAGTTTTTGGATCCAAAGTATGCTCCCCTGGCTGGGCGCTGGAGTCCTGCAGACGCATATGCGGACTTGGCGAATAGTACAGCTGACGCTGCCAAGTTCTTCGAGGATCAAGGTGATAAAGAACTGGAGAAGCTTTTCTGGTCGCAGTTCAATGCTCGCATTCGCCCGCTGCTGCTAAATGAGAAGGTGGCTGCTGTGGCGGAACTCCATAGGCTGTCCGGGCTTGCAATGCGGTCTGTAATAGACCATGTTTGGCCGAAGGGGCCTAAGCCGGACAACTACTTTGGTTTGGTGCAGCAATTTCTTGGGGCCGTATCTCGGATTGATGCCATGAGGAGGTCGGCGTGCATAGAGGGTGCGCGGATGGCTCCTGCCCGTGTTAAAGCCTATTGGATGGATATGGAGGCCACCATTATAGCGACCCAGGATCCGGCGGGCGGCCAATATCCGGCCGAGCACTACTTGGCACATGTCACAGAAGGTGCCCGCCTAATAGAGGCGCAGTGCTCGAAGAATGTCCTCTTCGACTGATAAGTCGAATCATTGTAAAAAACAATGTTTATTTTGATTATGAGGCTATATTTATACTTTTGGCCTGAAAATATAATTGTGTCCCCTGTACGGCCGTTTGTATATGTATAAGTAGTCCGAAAGATAGCAGTCGTTGGCTTCAGCCCCCACGCATACAATGCGGGGGTGTTCGCGAAAAGTATGCTTAATCACACTTGATCCAACATCTTGGTCCATTAATGAGGTGATTGCACGTCGAACTAGGCAACCGGACTATATAGCTGTAACACTTTCGCTTAGCCATGGGGGTCTAACGGTGGGGCTACTATGTAGCCCCTGGTACATTCGCGTGCATCCGAATACGGGCGCGTGTGTACATGGCCGGGAAACGGCCCTTCGTTAATGCGGAGGAATCCTTAGAGATTCCGGTGAGTCTTCGAGTGGTTGAACAGTCTCTCGCTGTATCATGACAGTCAGTTTTCGGCTTTCTCTACTGAGGCGCTCATCCGGAATAACCAGGGCACAATCGCAGTAGTTCTCCTTTGGCCTGCCTTAGCCGATAATAACAGAACATAAGGCGGCAAACCCAGGAGCCGGGCAAACCCAACATTTGACCAAAGACATGGTTCGGAGCTGATGCATATAAGGCCAAACTCGTGACGCCGAACACTCCCGAAGGTGTTTGGACTTTTTAATAGAAGATGGGATCAAGAATGCCCATCCATTATGAACCCGGTGTTTTCAGGTATGTGCGGTAATCTATCGTGGCGAAATGCCAATAACGACAGTATCCTCTGTGGGTATGGAACCCATGGGATGGTTTAAACAACAAGAGGCAATAGAAAAGGTTTACACAGGGGCTTAATCTAAAAAGGAACCTGTTGAACGGGGCCCTGCTGCATGTCTGCGCCTTTGTCTCCGCAGCCGTATCTCGAAGGGTATCGCATTTAACGTTGTCTCAGAGAAAAAGGAAAACTCATAGGAGAGTACAACGTAAGTATGCGATGGATAGTAAAAGTGTAAGATGATGGCCTGACAATAAGGTCTAGCCAAGTGTGGGGCTGTATTAAATATTTATAGCCCCTGGTTTCCTCTATGGGATAACATATATGGTGCCCAGTTGAACTTTATCCGGGCTACCGGACTCGTCTAACCGTGTGTGTGGTCTTAATGACCACTCATGTTTTCTGATATTGGGGGCCGCTTATAGTCCGGCCGCCAGGGCCGTCGCGTGTTCCTCTGCGCGTGAAAAGCGCTATGTGATTTCCGCTAATGGTGATGACGCCACGGGGACCGGGCATCTTGAGTGTAAGATAGCCATAGTGCGGCAATGCGTTGAAGCGGGCGATGGCCATTCTTCCGAGCAATGCGTGATAGCTGCTTTGGAAGGGTGCGATGGTGAAGAGTAGTTCTTCGCTTCTGGAGTTGCCTGGGGAGCCGAATGTTACTTCCAGCACGACGGAGCCCCTGCAGTAGGCTTCAACGCCTGGTATCACCCCTTCAAAGGCGGTGTTGCTTTGGCTAATTCTGGATGGGTTTATCCCCATTCTGCGAACAGTGTCCTCGTATATTAAGTTGAGAGTACTGCCGCCGTCCATGAGGACACAAGTGAGACGGTATCTGTTGATTATTGGGTCAAGCACCAAGGCCTATGATCCTCCTCGCCGAATACTAGTTCGGCCGTCCATGTGATCGAAAGTGATTGAACGAGACATCCAGTAGTCAGATGTGGGTACGATGGGCTCTACTTCGTGCGCGTCTCTGATCACGCTTTCATGCCTTCTCGTGAATGTGTGAGTCGCGTGGATCATGTTTACTTTTTTAACCACTACTAGGAAAAGGGCTATAGATGGGATCACTAGTGCAAAACCGGGCAATAGCACCGGTTCGTAAGGACCTTTAGTGCCGGTTCCATAACCGGCACTAAAGTGTGGGCACTAAAGCCCCTCCCCCCCTTTAGTACCGGTTCAGCACGAACCGGTGCTAAAGGGCGCCCACGTGGCACGAGCCAGCTCGGGGCCTGAGTTTTAGTACCGGTTGGTAACACCAACCGTACTATAAGGTTTGGGGGTTTTAGTTTTATGATTTCTTTTTCATTTAATTTTGTGTTTCCATTTTAATTCTTTTTCGCTTTGCTGGTATTTTACGATACTACACATTGTACACGTTATGCATATATATATATATATATATATATATATATATATATATATATATATATATATATATATATATATATATATATAGTGATCCTTTTCATCACCCAGGGTGCAGAATAAGTTATTCTTCACCCAAGGTAATCTTATGATCATTTCATAATTAAATTACATTTGGAATTCAAATAGTTACATTCCTATTGATTCATTACGTAAAATTTGGCATAAGAAAATAAAAATATAGGTCGTAAGACAAGAAAATTTGCAGTTTATGTGTATTTTACGCTATGTTTTTATGTTTGTAATTTTACATGACATAAAATATTTTTACTGACGATTATATATTTTCTTACGGTCTTTTTACGCCGGAAATAAGAAAAACTTACGGAACGTAAAATTACGATATATTGATGGTAAAATAGAGGGTGAAGAATAACTATTCCTCACCCAGGGTGACGAATAGTCAATCCCTATATATATATATATATATATATATATATATATATATATATATATATATATATATATATAGGTAAAATAACTAGGGCACCTAGGTGCCCAGGCACCTAGGACATCAGCCGCTCGATCAACTCATCATCCTATCAATGCATATTGGGTTTACAATTGCCCGTACCGTTAAAACCATCATCCAGTCACGATTCTCACCTTCCTAGTATATTGCATGCGCATGAATTAGGACCTTCCATAATATTTCTCATTACTCAGTTTCTATATAATTTGATTGTTTCCAAAAAATACATATGCACTCGAATTTGAATGTTTATCAAAATAAGACCCATGCACTTGCCATAATTTGGCCGAGGAATAAAAGTTGACGTAAATCAATTACCAAAAAAAGGGGCCCATGCACTTGCCATAATTTGACCGAGGAATTAAAGCTGGACGAAATCAGATCACTAGCTCGCATTTTACATACCTATACGTGACTATACGTGATTCACTCTCCCTCATTCATCATGAGCATACCCCTGTTATTTCTCCTCTCCTTCTTTCGTCTTCTCCAAGAGCATACTCGGGTCATCATCGATCCATCGTGCTTCTTCGACATGAGCATAGCCAGGTGATTTGATCCTTCCATCGCTTTATCTTGGCCGTGGTAGCTTTTGTCACCATCGTGGTTGCCGATTGTTTTCTTTTCCAACTGTACGTATATCCATGCCAAGGTTACAAAAGTGTGCTACTAGAAGAAGAAAAAAATTACCAGGGTTGAGTGCATTGGCAAGATGGCTTCCTGTGCAGACCACAATGATCACGATTTCATGTAGCCATCAATATATGTCTCATTTCTTCTCATGCCTATGATGGCCAGACTACGTCAATATATCACGATATTGTCTCTCGTTTTTACCATTGTGTTCAAGGCTTCCTTCGGTTCATCAATTGGATACTTTATTTATGCATGCCTTTTGATCCTTAGTTGATTTTTTGTTGTTCTTTTTGGATAGATCGACACGAAGAATGTTCTGCAGCACATTGAGCCACCACACATATTAAAAGATGTTGTGGTTGACGGCGAAGGCTTAATGTGACGACGCCAAGGACTAAAACAACATGCAAGAGAACTACATGGAGATACATGTGATTTAATAATTTTTGTTTCTCTTTGTGGATCTTGTATGTGTATTTACAAATACAGTAGCAAATACCTTCTTATTTCATGTAAATTGGAATGTAATACCTCTTTTTTTGTGAATTATTGGAATGTAATATGGTTGTGTATATGCATAGCCAAATTTAAAAGATACACGAGAATCGAATAGTATGGTCGTTTTTTTGACTCTAATTATTGGTTGAAGCTCAGCGATACACTTACATACATGCTTAACCATAAAAGATGCATATTAATTAGGACATATGGTATTGTGAGTATGTACACACTGAACCCACATTTATCAGCCTGATTATCTCACGATACCTTACACTTTCATAGGTATAGAATACCCACATTTCAGCCAAGAACTGTCAAATACCCACATTAATTTCAATACCATAGCCGAGGTATCTATTTCTGTCCGATGAGAATAATTCTATAGTTGTAGAGCTAAGATATTTTAAGAATATAGCGACTGAACTTAAAACCGACCTAACTGTATTACGAGTACAGAAGCCATCTATACATGATTACTTGAGATATGGCATACCTAGTCAGTAAATGATTTCTAGGTATGCATTTATACCCACAAATCCATGATACTTATGGAAACCTATGACCTACATGTAGTTTTGTAGTTTAGTCACCCAAAATGAAATGATATTCTCACCACATTTCTAGATATTCCTATGTATGCACATAGTATGTGAAATCACAAATAAGTAAACCAAAAAGGTATGTATATATATGTGGGATATTTGCGGGTCTATGAACTTTGAAATTTAGGAGTTACTCAGTGAGATTTATTGTTTTATTTGGTACATGAAATTTATGAATTAGTCACATTCACTAAATTATTACCACTTCTCTAAATTGGACAACAATGGCAAAAGAAAAAGTCTTCATATACCTAAACAAATCCATCGTCTACAAATTAAGGTACACGAATTTTAGATTGTGCTAAAAACAAACGTTGCCATGTAAGATTGTCTTTATTTGCTTTGCCTATGTAAAAATGTTGTCATGCATGGCTATTTAAAAATCTTATGTATAAACTACCCATAACTAAGAATTGATGGACATCTAGTTAGTAAAAATATACCCATATAGATTAATGGACACATAAACATGTGACAAGGTACAACTTTTTGTGAAAAATGATAAAAATATACCCATAACCAAGAATTGATGGACATCTAGTTAGTAAAAATATACTCAATACAAAGCGCAATACCCGACTGAGTGTGTGTGTGTGCGTGGATAATCCACAGTTATCGATCATGAATTAGATCTTGAGAGAAAAAAAAAACTTTGGAAGCATACTTTAAATCACGTTCACAAATAAAGTTGACTAATTGTACACATTTTTTTGCATACCCCATCAGCAATATTGTACTGAGTATATTGTTCCATAATTAATAATATACCTAATGCTAAAATCACTCCCTCTTTTACTACTTTTTTTAGGGTGATGAATAAAAAATAAGGTACCATTTTGCTACTAAATTATTTCATGAATGGACAATTGATCACACGCATAAATGCGGCTGCTTTAATCCTTTCCATACAAGGAACGCCATGACTAAACAATTGGAAGGTAATAAAGTCACCTACATGGGTATGATTCTTCCCATATGGAGGTATGCATGCGTTCTTTTTTGGAATGTTCTTGATTGGCGTACGTAGGTATGAAGCAGCAACAAAACTAAGGAAAGTTTTTCATATCAATGGAGGTATCTTTTCCAAATATAGCCTCATTTGTTAACGGGTTAAACCCAGTAATTCGCCAGCCATCTTAATAACAAAAACATGATACGATCCAACGGCATCTACGTTAAAGGTGCCTGGGCACCTAGGTGTCCTAAACTGCCATCCTATATATATATATATATATATATATATATATATATATATATATATATATATATATATATATATATATAGAATTTCTAGTAGAACCAATCATGCATATATATATATATCATCGATGTCTCACATACCACCATATTAATTAATTCACACATATACACATGTATAGCTATATACAATTTCTCCTACATATGCATGTTGCCTTCGGAGCCAGTGGCATTAGCCTAATTGGTGCCTTCGGAGCACGATGACAATCGGACGTGGTTCATGGGGGCGGTAGCGGGTAATATTATTCTTCCTTCGGATTTATGACCTGGTCGAGCAAAAATCCCGCTATTTCCTCTTGAAGTGCTTCTACGCGCTCCATTTCTAGGAGCTTGTCCCGCACCTCTGTGAACTGTTAAGAAGGAGATCAATATGCATGTGTATTAGTTGTGTGACTAGATATCGATAATGGTGTAAAAATTGTGAATAGTGTTCTGACAAGCGTACCCATTCCTGTCTTTGAGATCTGCTCCTTTCGGACGCCATCATGCGAATGCTCTCGCAAACGCAGAATGCACACAGATCAGTCCCCTGCGCCTGCTTCAGGGCCTTTACGAGAATGGAATTTGATCAGATAATAATTAATCAAGCATGATAATTAAAGAGATGGCAGCTAGCTAGTTCATATCATGAAATGACGAACTAAATAGGCCGAGATATATAGTTAATAATGATTGAAATTACCTGTTGACTATCCCAAACAAGATGTTATAGTCATTATTTGCTTTGAGTAGTGAGTCCAGTATTTCAAGTGTTCCAAGGCCAACTTTAATGATACACAAGATCCAGTGAAATCTGCATGCACACACGTTTGCATGTCTTAATTAAGCGGGCATATGTAAGCAAAAACATGTAGCTAGCTAGTAGGCAAAAACAGAGAATTTGTAGTACAAGACAGTGTGACTCACAGGAAGTTGTAAGGAAGTAGTATATCTTCATTGTATTTGAGGCGCTTCAAGAACTCTAGCATGCTGTCCTCTACCTGCTTTTCATGATGTGGATTTATTTGCCATGTGTATTCATAAACGGTGTTTGGGTCAATGAACCCAATGCCATAGCGTCCACCTTTTCTCATTTCATACATCTTCATCCTGCATAATACCACGTAAAAGAATATAGTGAGGATAATTACAGGTAATGATTGATCAAAAGGATCACTATAGCTAGCTTGAGACTTAAATTACAGAAAGAAATCACTTACAGACAATAGCAACTGACGATAGATTTGTCGAGTGCGTCTTGATTGTATAACTGAAACAGTTCAGAATACTCAACGGTCACAGCTTTCTGATGGTAGTAATGATCCTTCTTGACTTGCACCATGAGGGACTCTCGATTGGATCTCTTGGTAATGTCCATGCACCATTGATGCAATTCATACATTCTCGTTGAGAGCTTCTTGACCTCGTCTGGCTTGACCAAAGGTTTGCCCCGGACATATTTCCATTTTATTTCATCCTCTATAAGCACAGGCATGGGCTCGATCTCGAGGAGTTGTCCAACAGTGATGTTGAGAACTTCAGCCTGCATTATATGGTCCTTGGTTATTACCACATTGCCCACCTTGGGAACGTAAACTGTTTGCCCACAATAATATTGGGCGCGCGTACTGTCACGTGTTGTTGGCACAACAAGCGAGGGGATCGATTGCGCCGCCTGTTCTCCCAGCTGGGGAATGGTTTTCCCGCATTTTTTGACAGCTGCTTGTTGTTTGCTCGATCCCGAGCTCGCCTCCTTATGTAGACGTGCTCGATTTAACTTCCTGATGTGGCGCTCATAGTCTGTGTCAACAGGCTTGGGAGCTGGTGGTTGAGCCATACGAATGAAGTGGTCAATCGCTTCCTCGTGGACTTTCTCCCTTGGCGGCGGTGGCGGTTTCGGTGCAAAATGGGCTTCCACCTCGGCCTTCGATATGGCTGCGTTTTCCTCCTCGGACTTGTCATAAGGCCTCTGCGGAAGAGGCGTGAGGCTTGGACCATATTTATATCGCTTGCCTCCGCCTGTACTTCCTGTACTACCTCGACTCGTATCGCTACGCACCATAGCTGCGGGGTGTCTCTTCTGCGATTGCTGAGGCGGCGGAGACGGCTGACGAGGAGGAGTGGCCTGAAGCTGTGCCGTACTTGGAGGAGGAGTGGCCTGAGGTTGTGCCGGACTTGGAGGAGGAGTGGACGTCTGACGCTGTGACGGACTTGGAGGAGGAGGAGTGGCCTGACACTTTGCCGGACTTGGAGGAGGAGTGGCCTGACGCTGTGCCGGACTTGGAGGAGGAGGAGTGGCCTGACGCGTTGGTGGACTTTCAGGAGCGGGAGTCTGCTGACTCGGTGGCGGACTTCAACGAGGAGTCGGCTGACGCGGTGTCGGTGGCCTTCGAAAGATGATGCAATCCTTTCTCCATAGGATGATACGATGTTTGGCCTCTCCGAGAAAGTGCTCGTCGTCACCTCCGTGAATGTCAAGCTGTAGCTTCAATATGGGTCCACCACCTCATCAACCAAGACACGAGCATAGCCCGCTGGAATCGGGTTGCAATGGAAGGTTGCCTCGGGGGCATTTGTAAAAGCAACGACGTCCGCCACCTTCATGGATATGTTCTTCATTTTGAAGTGTAGCTCGCAGTTAGTGTTCTCCGTGATGTCATCCACGGGGTATCTATCCAGCATTGCATCGTCCGGGGCGGAACCCACGCTGCTTCTCGGCATGGATGGGGCGGTGCTATCCAATCTTGGATCATCCGCTAGCTGCTACAGCTGCCGAGACCCCTTTGCTGGCTAAGTGAGTCGATCTGCTCGCTGCCGCTGGAATTTGACCGCCAATTCCGCTTGACTTGCTTCTAGGCCTTGAAGGCGTTCATAGTCCCGCTTCCTCTGCTCCTCCTCCATCTTCCTCTTCTTCTCCTCCGCAATCTTCTTTCTCGCACGGGTTACGTAGTCGGTGTTCCAGTCAAAACCCTCATACCACGGAATAGCGCCTTGCCTCGTGTTCTTCCCGGTGTTCAGGATTTCCTGTGGCACGCGTAAGCTCGTCGTTCTCTCTGTTGGGCTGGAACACCCCCGATCGTTCCTCTTCTATTGCAACAAGTATCGCATCGTCGGCTCCGTTCAAACATGCCTTCGTCGAAACTTTGCCTGTCTTCGGGTCCAACTCCCCCCCATGCGCATAGAACCAAGTCCTGCACCTAGGGGGCCAACTCTTAGTAACCGGAGTGACATCTGCATCCTCCATCTCTTTCTCAGACTTATCCCACTTAGGCATTGCCACCGCATAGCCACCTGGCCCCAGCTTATGGAACTTATCCTTTTTTTCGGCATTCTTCTTGTTTATTCTCTACCGTTCCTTAGCTAATTCGGAATCCTTGAATTTCACGAAATCGTCCCAATGAGCACGTTGGTTCTCTAGTGTTCCCTCGAACACTGGAGTATTCCTTCCTCCCTTGACGTACTTGTCCCATTCACGATTCTTGTGGTTCTTGAATGCAACCGCCATCTTCCTAAGGGCAGCGTCCTTGACTTTCTGCACATCTGCTTCTGTGAAATGATCTGGTAGGGTGAAATGTTCCATGATAGTATCCCAAAGCAGACCTTTTTGTCTGTTGTCGACAAAAGTAACATCTGGACTTGGCTTTGCTGGCTCTCTCCATTCTTGAAGGGAGATCGGGAGTTGGTCCTTCACAACAACTCCGCACTGACAAACGAACTTGTCCGCAATCTTCTTAGGCGCTAATGGTTCGCCATTAGGTCTGATTGCCTCGATATTGTACTTTACGCCCTCCTTCAACTTTTTGTTGGGCCTCGTTTCGTCCTTTTGCCTGAAGATTTGCTCGATCCGGATGGCTGAAAGAACAAAGATCGATTCATTGATATATCTTCAAGTCATTTAAAACATGTTATGATCACCAGATGCCTGCTTATATAAATATACATACCTCGCCGGTCTTTGTTGTTTCAAGATCAACATTTTCTTCGTCATCATCATAATCATAGTTCATGACTTCATCAATTCGGTCGTCGCGATCGAATATCATATCACCCTCTCCGGTGTTGTTTAGAAATTCGGTGCCGTCATAATCTTCTTCATTCTGATCATCATCTGGCCCGTGAGGATGGCGTATCATATCGAACATGGCATGTTCTCCCTCTCTGCCGGTATTGTCCACCATAGCTTTTATTTAACTAATCCAAAAGAAATATAAAACAATTTAGTATTAAAATTACATCGTCTCGAATAATAGATATAATCTCGAATACATCGTCTCAAATAATATACTGAGCAGGCATTCAAAGAAGATTTCCTTCTCTTCTTTGGTAAGAGCATAGCTTGCATGACCCTGATGTATGCCGTCTTTTCCGTGCATACGTTGCTGGTCCTCCCGTGCCTCAGGTGTATCTTTTGTCTTCCCATACACGCCCAAGAAGCCAAGTAGGGTCACGCAAAGATTCTTGGTCACGTGCATCACTTTGATTGCGGAGCGGACCTCTAGGTCTTTCCAATATGGCAGGTCCCAAAATATAGATTTCTTCTTCCACATGGGTGCGCGTCCGTCAGCGTCCTTCGGAACAGGTTGTCCGCCAGGACCCTTTCCAAATATCACCTTCAAATCCTTGACCATATCATGTACATCAGCATTCAAGATAGTGGCGAGGCTTCGTCCGTGATCCGCCTCACCTTTGAAATGCTTGCCTTTCTTTCTTACGGGATGCCTGCCGGAAGAAATCGGCGATGTCCTAGGTACACATTCTTCTTACAACTATTCAAATATATATCGTCGGTATCATCCAAACAGTGCGTGCATCCGCGGTATCCCTTGTTTGTCTGTCACGAAGGTTACCGAGAGCAGGCCAATCATTGATGGTCACAAACAGCAACGCCTTTTAGGTCAAATTCTTCCCCATGTGCTCATCCCACGACGTACACCTGTTCCATTCCACAGTTGTAAGAGTTCTTCAACTAATGGCCTTAGGTACACATCAATGTCGCTGCCGGGTTGCTTAGGGCCTTGGATGAGCACTGGCATCAGAATGAACTTCCGCTTCATGCACAACCAAGGAGGAAGGTTATACATTTATAGAGTCACAGGCCAGGTGCTATGGTTGCTGCTCTGCTCCCCAAAAGGATTAATGCCATCTGCGCTTAGACCAAACCATACGCTCCTTGCGTCATCTGCAAACTCCTTTCCGTACTTTCTTTCGATTTTTCTCCACTGCGACCCGTCAGCGGGTACTCTCAACTTTCCGTCTTTCTTACGGTCTTCTCTGTGCCATCGCATCACCTTGGCATGCTCTTTGTTTTGGAACAGACGTTTCAACCGTGGTATTATAGGAGAATACCACATCACCTTGGCAGGAATCTTCTTCCTGGCGCCGCCCTCGACATCACCAGTGGTCATCGCAGCTAATCTTATAGCGCAATGCACCACATACCGGCAAGTGTTCAAATCCTCGTACTCACCGCGGTAGAGGATGCAATCATTAGGGCATGCATGTATCTTCTGCACCTCTAACCCTAGAGGGCAGACAGCCTTCTTTGCTTCGTATGTACTCTCGGGCAATTCGTTGTCCTTTGGAAGCATATCCTTTATCATTACCAGCAACTTTCCAAATCCCTTGTCAGATACACCATTCTCTGCCTTCCATTGCAGTAATTCCAGCAGTGGTGCCCAGCTTTTTCTTGTCACCTACGCAATTCGGGTACAACAATTTTTTGTGATCCTCTAACATGCGCTGCAACTTCTTCTTCTCCAAATCACTTGCGCAGTTTCTCTTTGCATCGGCAATGGCCCGACCTAGATCATCAACAGGCTCATCTGATGCCTCTTCTTCAGCTTCTTCCCGCATTGCCGGCTCAGCTTCTTCCTGCATTACCGGCTCAGCTTCTTCCCCCATTGTTGTATCATCGTATTCAGGGAACCCATGGCCATGATAGCTGTCGTCGTCCTCTTCTTCTTCACTGGCTTCCATCATAACCCCTCTTTCTCCGTGCTTGGTCCAAACATTATAGTGGGGCATGAAACCGGACTCAAACAGGTGGACGTGAATGGTTCTTGACGTAGAGTAATTGTGACCATTCTTACAGCCAGCACATGGAGAAGGCATAAAACCATCCGCCCGCTTGTTTGCCTCAGCCGCAAAGCAGAAAAGTATGCACGCCCTCAACGAACTGGGGAGAGCATCGGTCATCGTACATCCATTGCGGCTCATCTTCATTACACAACACCGAATAGACCAAATTAATACAAGTTCATACATAAAGTTCATACAACACTTAAATGCAACAAACAAATAACTCTCTAGCTAAAGCATTTAAATGCAACAACAAATGCGATCAAGATCGCAACTAAGGTAACAATTGATCCAACAGCATAATGATACCAAGCCTCACTATCGATGGCATATTTTCTAATCTTTCTAATCTTCAAGCGCATTTTCTCCATCGATCTTGTGATCATCGACGACATCGGCAGCATGCAACTCCAATTCCATCTTCTCCCCCTCAATTCTTTTCAATTTTTCTTTCAAGTACTCGTTTTCTCTTTCAACTAAATCAACCTCTCGACAATAGGGTCGGTTGGAATTTCCGGTTCACATACCTCGTAGAAAAAATTTCTATGTCAACTTTATGGGCATAATTTGTCATAAACACGAAATGCAACTAGTTTTAAAAGAGAATATATATATACCACATTGGAATCATAACAAGGACGAGGGCCGACGGTATCAAAACCATGGCACTATATGTATAACAAACAACGTACGGGTAAGATAATTATACGAGTAACTATATATCCAAATCACACAAACATCAATTTTTATATAAAATTTCATGAACAAGAGGCTCATCACAAGGTGGTGCCGGCGACGGGACGGTGCGGGCGATCGACGGTGGTTACGACGGAGATTTAGAAGGCACTAAGTAAACCACACCTACATATGAAAACTAAGTCTTATTTTTTTTACCTCAAATTGCATATAAATCAAATACTAGCACATATATATATTTCCTCCCAAATTACTAAACTCACAAATTAATCACTATATAAAGCATTGCAAGAGCTAATCTAGCAATGAGAGATGAAAGGACAAAGTTGCTAACCTTTGTGATCATTTGAATGGATGGGGGCCTTCAAATCTTGACAAATTTTGGGCAAAATGTGTGATGAGCTCGAGAGGAAGAGGGGAAGAACACAGAGGAGAGGGGAAAGGGGAAGAACAGAGCGAGCTCGGGTGGACGAAGGGTTTATGTAGGACGACCTTTAGTACCGGTTCGTGCCAAGAACCGGTACTAAGGGGCCTGGAGGGGCCCCAGTCTGACAACATTCTGCCACCACTCTCATTAGTACCGGTTCGTGGCACGAACCGGTGCTAAAGGTTCGCCACGAACCGGTACTAATGAAAGAGGTCCGGCTAGCCGTTGGCGGCACTAATGTATACATTAGTGCCGGCTCAAATTCAAACCGGCACTAATGTGCTTCACGTTTGACCCTTTTTCTACTAGTGGATGGGTACTAATGGCGCACCTGTCAGGTGGTAAGCCACTACTATATACTAATGGCGCACCATTTGGTGATGCGCCATTAGTGTGGAAGACACTAATGGCGCACAAGACAAACGGTGCGCCACTAGTAATAATTTTTTTTTCATTTTTCCATACATAATGGCGCATCCGAGCGAAGTACGCCATTACTAGTTCTAACTAGTAATGGCGCAGCAGGCAGAGAGTGCGCCAGGACTGTATTTTTTTATTCTTTTTTTGCAAAACTACTAATGGCGCACCGTGTCATAGTGCGCCATTACTAGTTTAAACTAGTAATGGCGCCCTGTGACACGATGCGCCATTAGTATATATATATATATATATTTTACTTTTTTGCAAAACTACTAATGGCGCACCACCTGCAGGTGTGCCATTAGTAACCAGGGTTACTAATGGCGCATTTGCAAGTGGTGCGCCATTAGTAACCAGGGACCCCAACAAGATATTTTGGACAGCCACACCTACCCACTCACTTTCCCCACTTCATTCCCTCCACCTCCTTCTCCAAGCTTTCGGCTGCCTCCTCCTCCTCACCTCATTTGCACCATAGATTCATCAAAATTAAGTGGTGAAATTACCTTTTTTGATAGGTAAGTAAGGGGAAAGCTATCTTCATGTTGTAGATCTACTTTTTTTCTCCCTAGCTCGCTCCAACAACGTGCACATGCACTTTTTGTGACCTAGCTAGATCTATGTATGTTTGTGGTGTTGCATATGTTTGTGGTGTTGTATATATGTTTGTGTTTGCAGGTACTTGTATTTGAAATGCGATAGTTGCCAATATTTTGCCGGAATGTTGATTCATTTCCGCTTTCAAGCAGAATTTTGGCACTATGCATTCTTTTTGGTCCTATTTTTAGGGAAGGTCATGCCAAATTTTTTCTTGGTTCTAAAATATCGTTTTGCTCTACCCCGCAGGCGACCATGGTCCGCACGATGACCGAAGGCATCGTGAATAGGTTTTTGAGCTCCGCGAAGGCTGAGATGCTTCAAAAGAACGAGACGGAGATAAGATGTCCGTGTCGAAGATGCAAGCTGAAGAGCCTTATTGCGGACCCGGATTCCGGGTAGGTGCGGGACCACCTGCTCTTGCGTGGTTTCATGGATGGCTATCGGTGGCAAGGTGATGAAGATGACTATGAAGTCGTCCATGGGTGTCGGGCAAGAAATGAGGAAGGGCAACAAGACAACCACATGTAGGGCGGGCGAGAAGACGAAGAATCTCCAGGACATGATCACGACGGTGATGCTGTACACAGTCATCATGTAGAAGATGTCGTACATGATGATGAGGAAGATCAAGACGAAGGGCATGATCATGAAAATGAAGATGCCGGAGCAGACAATGATGGAGGCTGGGTGCAGGACCCTCATATTCAAGAGCTGCTTCTCAAGCAGATGGATAACGCAAGAGCTGTCACCGGAGAGAAAGCCAATCTGGATCAACTGGAGATAGACGCGGTTACTCCATTGTATGAAGGATGCAGGAATTTTTTCTGTCCCCCAGTGTTCGGCTGGCGAGGTTCGTCCTCGTCTTCACTTGGTGTTTCCCTCCCTATGTGTTCGGCATTTAATTTGTCGGCCTGCTTGAAGACCCAACACTCTCTATGGGTGTGGTTCGCAGGCTTCTCCGGGGTGCCATGAATTTGGGATAGTCTGTCCAGGACTCTGTTCAGACCGGGCGGTCCCTCTTTACTGCCTTTAAATGGCTTCTTTTGCTGATCAGGTCGAGAGCCCCTGAATCCGGCATTGACCGTTGTGTTGTCCGGGCTCTCTTCCTTGCTTTGGCGTTTGTTTTTATTACGCCGTGGCTTCCCGTTGCCATCCCGTATTTCGGATGTGCTGGGGTCGCTGGTGCCTTTACGGGACAGCCAGCTATCTTCACCCGCGCAAAAGCGGGTGATAAGGCTTGTTAAGGTTGCCATTGCCTTGGCTTTTCTTGGCAGAGGTGTCTAGCGAGCCATTCGTCATGGATGATGTGTTTGAAATCCGCTAAGGCTTCGGCGTCCGAACAATCGACAATTTGATTCTTCTTAGTGAGGAATTTGTTCCAAAGCTTGCGGGCGGACTCTTCGGGCTGTTGGATTATGTGACTTAGATCGTCTGCATCCGGAGGCCGGACATAAGTCCCTCAAAAATTGGCCCTGAAAGCGTCTTCGAGTTCCTCCCAACTCCCAATTGAGTTTTCGGGGAGGCTTTTCAACCAGTGTCGAGCTGGTCCCTTCAGCTTGAGGGGAAGGTATTTGATGGCATGGAGGTCATCCCCACGAGCCATGTGAATATGCAGGATAAAATCCTCGATCCAGACCCCTGGGTCTGTCGTTCCGTCGTATGCCTCTATGTTCACAGGTTTAAAGCCTTGTGGGAATTCGTGGTCCAGTACTTCTTCAGTGAAGCACAGGGGGTGAGCAGCAATCTGTATCTGGATGCGTTGTGGCATGCGGTCGGCTGCTGTTGTGTCCGGAGTTTATTCCGAACTGGTATTTGGCTTGTATGAGAGTTTGGGTGACCATAGTCCCGGCGATAGATGGACCTGGCCGCACCGGCTTTCTTATCCATATGCTCATGCAGATCGTGTGTGGCGTCAGTAGCCATTCTGTTGTGGTTATGAAGCGGTATGTCTGGTCTCCTGGTCGTATTATTCTTTGGTGGAACGGCCTCGTCGTCGAATTCTGGCAGTAGCTTGCGCTTTGGATAGCTTTTCGTATGGCGATCGTCGCCATATCTTTCTTCAGTGTCTAGCACTTTATTCCATCTGCGGCGGAGCGTTTCCTATGCGGCTTTGAGCCGTTGCTTCTGCTTCTTTAGAGTTTTTGCTGTGGCCATAAGCTTTCAGTGGAGGTTGTCTCGTTCCACTTGTTCGTCCGGGATGATGAATGCATCGTCAACCGGACCGTGTTCCTGTTCTGGGGCGGTTTCATGAGCTCGTCCCTCCGGATCATTGTGATCGGATATGTGCTCCGAACTTGGTTTAGCGTGACCTGGCTCGTCCTGCTCCATCGCTGGGTCCATGTGGTCATTACTGCCTTCGGGGCTTGCTGGTATGCCAATCCTTCTTGCGCTCTTGTCACTATTTTTGCTGTTGCTGGACTTTGAGCGGCGTCTGCGCCGCCGTTTTGTCTTTTGGCCGGGTGTTTTATCTTCCGGACTGTCGCCGTCGTCCTTCTTGGGCGTATCCACCATGTATATATCATGTGACAAGGTAGTAGTCCTGCGCCCCAGAGATTCTGAAGCTTCTCCTGCATCGTCATCCATACCGTCGATGTCTTCGGAGTCAAAGTCAAGAACGTCAGTTAAATCATTGACCGTGGCAATGAAGTGGGTGGTGGGTGGGCAATGAATTCCTCCGTCGCCTGCTTCCCACTCAGGCCGGACATAGTTTGGCACAGAGCCTCCTGACAAAGAGAGAGGCTTTAATGAGTTCAGCATGTCGCCAAAGGGCGAGTGCTGAAAGATATCCACAGTGGTAAACTCCATTACCGGAGCCCAACCTGGCTCAGCTGGCTCGGGGGTATGCAGACCGGAACCAACAACCGGATACATGTCCGGGGCCCCGGGGTTACAGGTCTCCACAGAGGTGAGACCTGTGTTCGGCTCCAACGCCGATGAGCATGTGGCCTGCGGGGCGGGGTCCACCCCTCCATCCTTAGGAAACGCAACCTGCTCCGGATTTAGATTCGGGGCTACTGCAAGGATAATATCCCGAATATTGTCCGACAGCAGGTCTAGGCCGTGCTCGTCGTGACTGTCCGGCGCTCCGGGCACATGTCCAAATCCGTCGAAGATCAAGTCTCCGCGAATATCCATCGTGTAGTTCAAGTTTCCGAAACTGACCTGGTGGCCAGGGGCGTAGCTATCGATCTGCTCCAGATGACCAAGCGAACTGGCCCGGAGTGCGAAGCCGCCGAACACAAAGTTCTGTCCGGGGAGAAAAGTCTCGCCCTGGACGGTGTTGTTGGCGATTGGAGACGCCATCAAGCCTCAAAGCAACGACACAGAGAAACTCCCAATGAAAGCACCAATGTCGGTGTCAAAACTGGCGGATCTCGGGTAGGGGGTCCCGATCTATGCGTCTTAGGCTGATGGTAACAGGAAGCAAGGGACACAATGTTTACCCAGGTTCGGGCCCTCTCGATGGAGGTAAAACCCTACTTCCTGCTTGATTAATATTGAAGATATGAGTAGTACAAGAGCAGATCTACCACGAGATCGTAGAGGCTAAACCCTAAGAGCTAGCCTATGATGGTATGATTGTAATTGTGATCGGCCTTCTAAGGACCATCCTCTCCGGTTTATATAAACACCGGAGAGGGCTAGGGTTTACATGGAGTTGGCTACAAGGAAGGAAATACAATATCCGGATCGCCAAGCTTGTCTTCCACGCAAAGGAGAGTCCCATCTGGACACGGGCCGAAGTCTTGGGTCTTGTATCTTCACGCTTCGATAGTCCGGACGATGTATATAGTTCGGTTGTCCAGATACCCCCTAATCCAGGAATCCCTCACCCCTCGAGGTGATAAAATTCGTTATGTTATCCGCTTAATGTTTCCTTGTACTAACAATGCAGCTGAGTATGAGGCCTTGCTCCACGGTCTTCGAGTGGCTAAGCAAATGAACTTAAGCTGGGTACAGTGCTTTGGGGTCTCTGAGCTGGTGGCTCGGCAAGTTTCTGGTACTTGGGATTCTAAGGATCCACTCATGGCGGCTTATCGACGAGAGGTGGATATTGTTGCTGGTCACTTCAAGGGTTATCACGTTGAGCACATTGATCGGCGCAAAAATGAAGTGGCAGATGCTTTAAGCCGGCTGGGGTCTTAGCGTAAACCGGTGCCGCCCAATACATTTCTGGATGTTTTGCATCACCCGTCAGTTAAATTGCCTATAGAGGATGACCTGGCTATTCCTGATCTGGAGTCTCAGTTGGTGGTTGCTCTACTTATTATTCCGGATTGGACTGTTCCATATTTGGCATATATGAACCGGGTCGAGTTACCAGAAGATAAAGTTTTGGCCAGACAGATAATCCGGCGATCCAAGTCCATGGTTATTCACAATGGCGAGTTACATCACTGCAGTGTCTCGGGTGTGTTCCAGCGCTGTGTTTCCCCTGAAGAGGGCCGTGAGATTTTGCGTGAGATCCACGAAGGAGACTGTGGTCACCACGATGGAAATTGCGAATGTTGGACATAGAGTTCGGTCCAATGTCTTGAGGCCGGATTTGGAAGCTGGCAAGTACATCATGGAAATTTTTTGATCCGGGAGGACTAAACCCTCGATCCAAATGATGAACAAACACAACTACTTCTCCATCTTGGGGTTCAGGAGATTTTCAGTACCAGGGACTCTCTAGTGGATGGTTTCTTGGCTCGCTAAAGCGCCGGTCAAAACGTACCTAGTCAGTTGCTCTTCAGTAACCCGGGAAGGGACCCAGTTGCAAGCATAAGACTGTTTGGCTATTTCAATACCAAGCTGGAAAAGAGGATTCAAACCGGTTTACAAATTATGATTGATACGTATAAACCGGCATCAGGCCGGGGGAAGGAGAAATCATAATATATGATAAACCGTATACGGATGATAAAGTTGAGTTGGCGTTTTAAGAGAGGGCTAATGGTACCTGGCGGATTATCATTTTCTACAGGTTAAACCGCCTACAGTGGTATGGAAGGAACATATCTGAAAATTATTAAGTGCTGCAGAAACAGGTTTCACAGACTGATGTTATAATTATGGATCTAGCGCAGTTCAAAAAAAGGAAAAAAATTCCAGAGCCCTAAAGTGGTGACAGCAAAACAGCAAAGGTCCAGATGGGATCTATTCACGGACGAAGAGATGCTATGGTGAGGAAAAATAAACTATAGCTACGACCGCGCAGGGAGGATATCAAGTTCATCAAGATATGATGTGACAGTAAGGTCAAGCAATTAACGCAGACGAACACTGATGAACACCGACGAATACATGAAACCCTAATGTAGATCTAGTGTTGAAGAAAAGAAGGCTTATCGGCTTCACAGGAGCAGCGGAGAGGTGTCGCGGTTCTCTGGTGCGCTCAGGTCGATGCAGCGGCCAAGGGTGGTGCAGCGGATGAAAGTCGAGGGCGGCGGCGGAACTTCAGGGCTCGGGCGTCGCGAGGAGGAAGAAGAGGCGAAGAGGCATGGAAGGGAAAAGAAAAAGACCTCTAGTCCTATTTATAAGGCAAATGGATAAGCAGGCAGGCGCGGGAATCGAGGAGCCCAAAAATGGATATGGGACACAGCTGTCGCCTTAGTTTTCAGAGGTTCATTAATGAAATGGAGGTTGTCGGTGTCAAAACCGGTGGATCTCGGGTAGGGTGTCCCGAACTGTGCGTCTAGGCGGATGGTAACAGGAGACAAAGGACACGATGTTTTTACCCAGGTTCGGGCCCTCTCGATGGAGGTAAAACCCTACTCCTGCTTGATTGATATTGATGATATGGGTAGTACAAGAGTAGATCTACCACGAGATCAGAGAGGCTAAACCCTAGAAGCTAGCCTATGGTATGATTGTTGTTCGTCCCCACGGACTAAAACCCTCTGCTTTATATAGACACCGGAGAGGGCTAGGGTTACACAGTCGGTTACAATGGGAGGAGATCTACATATCCAGATCGCCAAGCTTGCCTTCCACGCCAAGGAAAGTCCTATCCGGACACGGGACGAAGTCTTCAATCTTGTATCTTCATAGTCCGGGAGTCCAGCCAAAGGTCATAGTCCGGCCATCCGGACACCCCCTAATCCAGGACTCCCTCAGTAGCCCCTGAACCAGGCTTCAATGACGACGAGTCCGGCATGCAAATTGTCTTCGGCATTGCAAGGCGGGTTCCTCCTCCGAATACTTCATAGAAGGTGTTGAACACAAGGATAGTGTCCGGCTCTGCAAAATAATTTCCACATACCACCGTAGAGAGAATAATATTCGCACAAATCTAATCTACTGACGTATTCCGTAGCGTGACATCATGCCACAGCCAAGCCTTTATTCGAATCGTTTTACTGTCCCACCTCAGCATGTTTAGCGAGGCGGTTTCCTTGGCACGTCTTGTCAAAGCAGAGATCGTCTCCCCTTATTCCCGGATTCTCATCAATACGGGCGTGCGTAACCCAACCGCGCCATTAATCACGGCGCTTGGGAGATAAGCGAGTTTTACTAGGCTGGTGGGGGCACATAGTTTCGGCCGCCCATATAAGGGGATAAGAATCCACCCTTTCCATCTACGCATTCCTCCTCCTTCGCTTATCCATTCCCGCGCACTCGAGCTCCAGTGCCCAAGTCCGCACTTCCCACCTCAACCTTCTCCAATCATGTCCGGAGCGGGAGGCAGGTGGATGGCCTCCTCTGTCACGGAGAGGCACATCAAAAAGTTGAGGAAGGACGGATACCTGTCTTACGACATTGCGCACCGGCTCCCAGATGATGGCAGCTCATCCCCACCCCCAGGCCCCATGAGAGGGTGGTGTTCCTCCCCCATTTCCTTCGCGGACTGGGCTTCCCTCTTCACCCATTTGTCCGGGGGCTCATGTTCTACTACGGCCTGGATTTCCATGATCTGGCCCTGAACTTCATCCTCAACATCTCGGAGTTTATCATCGTGTGCGAGGTCTTCCTCCGCATCAAACCCCACTTTGGCTTATGGCTAAAGACCTTCAATGTCAAGCCGAAGGTTGTGGGCGGCCGGCAAGCGGAGTGCGGAGGTGCCATGGTGGGCAAGATGGCCAACGTCACATGGCTCGAGGGCTCCTTTGTGGAAACCATCAAAGGGTGGAAATCGGGGTGGTTCTACATCACCAAGCCGCGTGACCCTGAATGGGCAGCGGCCCCCGAATTCCGATCTAGCATCCCCACACGGCTCACCTCATGGAAAGAGACGGGCCTATCGTGGGGTAATTCGGCAGAGGTGACCGGACTCCAAACCTGCGTCAAAGACCTGATCGACAGGAAGGTTAAACTTGTCACTGTAGTCCAGACCATGCTCTTCCGCCGGATCCTCCCGTGTCAACGACGGGCTTTTAATTTGTGGGAATTCGACCCGGCCCAGCACCAAACTTTGTCCAGGCTCTTCGACACAACACACGAAGATGCCTGGAAGGTGCTTTTCAAGAGCTCCGAGGTTCATCCTCCCATTACCGAGGATCACGGATTCTGCGCGAAGCGCCAAGCCAGCGCGGTAAGCTTAGTTTACCCATTACAGGGTACTTGTTTTTCATAGTTTGACTCTATGCGGGATCTAAAATCCCATTCCTTTAACAGGACTGGCAGAAGAAGGCCGGACAGATCGACTGTCCGGCTCCTTTGCCCGAAGGCCCAGCAGACGCACACTTGACGAAGCTGCTGGTTCCGGCACCTCACGTGGTGCCGGAGAAGAAGTCCACGGGAACTCGAAGGAGCTGCCGGCGCCTGGTGCTGTCGGACTCATCACCCGACGACCCCAAAGCGCACTCCTCCTCCGAAGACGAGGAGGAGGAAGAAGAAGCCTCTCCCCCTCCAACGGGGGGAGGAAAGAAAAGGAAGGCTGCCCCAACTTGGGAGGCCGGAGGGTCCAAGAAGGGGAAGACCCTTCTCCCGGATTACGCCTCCGACGCCGACGACGGTGGAGAGGAGTGGCCGTCCAGGGCCAAGCCCCTGGCCAAATCGTAAGTATCCGGATACCAGAATAATTCATGGCATTCCTTTATTTGCACAGTACCTTCTAACACCGAATATAATCATGCAGTCCGCCCAAGGCTCAGCTCGACGATTCGTCGAGCGGCTCCCTGGATTCGTCGGATGGGAATAGTCTTTCACTCCCGACAGCTACCTCCCCCCGCCCTACAGACGAAGCCGAGGTGGAGTCCCAAAAGGGGCTAAGCCGCGAGGAGGTGGTCCTGGAGGCGCAGCAAGGCGACCTCCCGGACTCCAGACCCAAAGGGGATAAAACCATGGAGGGATCTAAATCCGGCCCTGAGCCGGACACCCTACCGGAACCTTCAGCGGTTCCGGAGTCCGGCAGGCGGCCCCTTCGTAAGAAGGGCAAGCCTACGACGCCGGCGGCCTCCGTCCAACTGGAGGCGCCGGACAATTTGCTGGAGGTGCTTAACGGCGCCTCTATCGACGAGGAGCACCGTACTGTTATGAGTGCGGTGATCCAGAAGGTTCAGTCCGCCAAAAGCGGGCTGACAGAAGCCTGTGCCAGCCTTCTAACAGGCTTTGAGGTATGTATTTAAAACATGTAAAAATGTTACCGCATAGACAGTAGCCCCTGATGCTCAGTTTGGTGTTCGGAAAGAAAAGCCGGACTGAGGATCTAAAAAGATATACGCAGGAGTCTAACATAAATATGTCAATATGGGAATGCAGGCTGCGCTGCTGACCTCTGCCGCACTGACTGCGGAGGTCGATGCATTGAAGCAGAGCCTCGAGCGGTCCGAGAACGAGCTCGGCCTTGCCAAGAAGCAGCTCGAGGACAAGGAAGGTAGGTAGTACCTTACGTAAGTATATATAAAAATACTTGGTTGCAAATAATGACATGACCAATGTGAATGTTACAGGGGCCACAACCGAGGTGGCGACCCTGAAGGAAGCGTTGTCCAAGGCCGAAGACAATGCGGCCATGGAGCGCACCGAGCGAGAGAAACAAGAGGTGCGGGTGGCGGAGGTGCGGCAAGAGCTCAATGCTCTCGTGAAAAAACACGAGAGTTTAGAGCTCGACTCAAAGACTCGCGAGTCCGAGCTTGCCTCGGCACTTGAAAGCGCCAAATCTGCCAAGGCCGAAGCCCAAAAAGCCCTCCAGGAGATTGAGGCGATGAAAAAGATAGCGGCGGGTAAGGCATTCTTTATGCAAAGCAAGCATGTGAAAGTGAATTACGTGTTACTTACCTGAATCTGGAGCTCTCCAGGAGCATAGCAGATCTGCCCCGCAGTGTGTCCGCCGCCGCCGCATTCTACCGAGCCAAAGAAGGGAGCTTGACGGAGAAGGTGTTCTGGTCCCAGTATGCTAAGGCCGGACACCCGGTGCCCTTGAGCGACCAGCTGAAGCAGCTGGTCGAGCTCCATAAGGTGGCCGAACAGGCCATGAAGGGCCTTATAGGCGGGTTGTGGCCTAGGGAGGTCCTGCCTGAGAGCTGCTTTGGGCTGGTGAGGCGGCTGGTGGATGCCTGTCCGTGGCTTGAAGTCATCAAGCGCTCCGTATGCATCGAAGGCGCCCGTAGGGCCCTTGCCCGTGCTAAAGTGCACTGGGGCAAGCTGGATGCTGAGAAGCTGGTGACAGATGGGCCACCGGAGGGGAAGGAGCATCGCAGGCCCGAGATGTATTATGAGGGCGTCCTGAAGGGTGCCCGCCTTGTGGCGAACGAATGTTCCAAGGATTTAATTTTTGAGTAAACTCGCTCGTGTGTATCCTGTGCGCTGAAAACTTGTTCATATGCGCTAAGCAATGCTTTTCTAATTTAAAATATTACCTTCTGTGCGGCCGTTTATTAAATCTGAGAGATGCAAGTCGTCGGCTTCTGCCCCCATGCCACGAGTGCTGGGGTGTTCGGGATAAACCTGAGCGCTCCTGTTCCCATTCTTGGGTCCTTCGAGGGAGGCGCTCAGCACAACGAACAAGGCAATTAGACTTATAATGCTTTATCACTCTCACTTAGCCATAGAATTCTATAATTTTAAATTTCGGCGAAGCCCCTAGTATTCGGAAGACCGAGTTCGAGGCGCTATCCACGCCTAGGCCGGACAAAGCCAGCTCCTCGCTCTAAGCGGCATAAGTCTTTAAGGACTCGAAAAACCTCTCGAACAGCGACGGCTCTCGCCCTATCATGACGGTCAGTTTTAGCTTTCTCTACTGAGGTGTTAACCCAGCTCAACTGGGGCACAATCGCAGTAGTTCTCCCAGCGCTACCTTAGCCGATATAGCGGAACGTAAGGTACCAAAACATGGGAGCCGGGCAAACCCAACTATTGACCCAAGACATGATTCGGAGCCGATGCATATAATGCTATAAGTTCGGGGTGCCGCACTCATGAGAGTGTTCGGTCTTCTCACACCGTATTCTGGGGTACTTAAGCCCCTGGTGTATTGGCCATACCAAAGTGTACGGTTGCATAATGTCATAACTGAACATATGTACAGAAAAATTGAATGCAATAATAGACAAGAGCTATGTATTGTTTATTAAAGGGCTGCTATGAAAGCAGAACGATACAAATAGTGCGATAAGCAAGAGATGGGATTATTTGACATGTCCCCCTCCAGGGGCAAGCTGCGAGACTTTAAGTAAGACAGGTATTTAACTCGTTATAGAGACCACTTGGACATTCGACGTGGCTTGTTGTCTCCCTGGCTGTTGCATCATGTGTTCGGTGATTGTACTGCCGGACAGGCCTTCCAAATAGTGGAGTCCTGAAAGTAAAAAAAAAGAAATGACAAAATCGGGAGCCCCTAATGCGGTTGAGCCGCATTCTGGGCGTGCCGTGGTTGTGCCCCTCCCCTTATGCCCATGGTATTTCCAGAGCGTAATTATGTACGCGTGGTACTGGTTTCGCAATCTCGCGAGGGCTGGGGTTGGGCCCGCACTGCTATGCTAGCTCGGAACGTGCCAGAAGGTCTTGTTGTAGGTTACTCCAGGCGCGCTTGACGGTGTCCGGACGCTTAACAGCCGGACTGGAGAATTGCCTCGAGAGGCTACTTTGTACTTCCGCCGCCAGGGCCACGGTGTGCTCCTCTGTTTGGAGAGAGCGTTCGGTGTTTCCATTGACCGTAATGACTCCGCGAGGGCCTGACATCTTGAGCTTGAGATATGCGTAGTGCGGCACCGCATTGAACTTTGCAAATGCGGTTCGTCCGAGCAGGGCGTGATAGCCACTGCGGAACGGGACTATGTCGAAGATTAACTCCTCGCTTCGGAAATTATCCGGGGATCCGAAGACCACTTCGAGTGTAACTGAGCCTGTACAGCTGGCCTCTACACCTGGTATGACGCCTTTAAAGGTCGTCTTTGTGGGTTTAATCCTTGAGGGATCTATGCCCATTTTCCGCACTGTATCCTGATAAAGCAGGTTCAGGCTGCTGCCGCCGTCCATGAGGACTCTAGTGAGGTGAAATCCGTCAATGATTGGGTCTAGGACCAATGCGGCGAATCTGCCGTGACGAATGCTAGTGGGGTGGTCCCTTCGATCAAAAGTGATTGGGCAGGAGGACCATGGGTTGAACTTTGGGGCGACTGGCTCCAACGCATATACGTCCCTGAGCGCATGCTTCCATTCCCTTTTGGGGATGTGGGTTGCGTATATCATGTTCACCGTCCGCACTTGTGGGGGAAAGCCCTTCTGTCCTCTGTTGTTCGGCGGCCGGGGCTCCTCCTCGCCATCGCTATGCAACCCCTTGTCTCTGTTTTCGGCACTTAACTTGCCTGCCTGCTTGAACACCCAACAATCCCTGTTGGTGTGATTGGCTGGTTGTTCGGGGGTGTCGTGTATCTGGCACGAGTGATCGAGTATCCGGTCTAAACTGGACGGGCCCGGAGTCTTTATTTTGACTGGCTTTTTCCGCTGACCGGGTTTAGAGCCTCTGAATCCGGCATTAACTGTCGTATCCTCAGTATTATCGCCGTTAATGTGCCGCTTGTGCTTGTTGCGACGCGACCTGCCATTCTTTCCCTTGGTATCCGAATTACCAGGGCCCTTGGTCATGTTATTGCTACGAGCTAGCCAGCTATCTTCTCCCGCGCAAAAGCGGGTCATGAGTGTCGTGAGGGCTGCCATGGATTTCAGCTTTTCCTGTCCTAGGTGCCTGGCAAGCCATTCATCTCGGATGTTATGCTTGAAGGCTGCAAGGGCCTCTACGTCCGGACAGTCGACTATTTGATTTTTCTTGGTTAGGAACCGTGTCCAGAATTGTCTGGCCGATTCCTCTGGCTGCTGAATTATGTGGCTTAGTTCATCGGCGTCTGGTGGTCGCACATAGGTGCCCTGGAAATTGTCAAGGAATGCGGATTCTAGGTCCTCCCAGCAACCAATTGACTCTGCTGGCAAGCTGTTAAGCCAATGCCGAGCTGGTCCTTTAAGCTGGAGCGGGAGGTATTTGATAGCGTGTAGATCATCACCGCGGGCCATGTGGATATGAAGGAGATAATCCTCGATCCATACCGCAGGATCTGTTGTGCCATCGTATGATTCGATGTTTACGGGTTTAAAACCCTCGGGGATTTGATGATCCATTACTTCGTCTGTGAAGCATAGTGGGTGTGCGGCGCCTCTGTACTGGGCTATATCACGACGTAGCTCGGATGAGCTTTGTCTGTTGTGTTCGGCCTGGCCGTATTTGCCATATCCGGCGTGACGGTTATCGTCACGTGTCGTGGGGCTCCCACGCGATCCTTAGATCTATCTTGTTTTCCTTGCCTTGTCCTCCAATATGTCTCGCAGGTCCGGCGCGTTTCCCCGTGCCTTGGTACTTTTTGAGCGGCGTCGGGGTGCGGCTTGAGTTGATGGCCGAGAGGCCTCTCTGTCGCGGCCATGAGGTGGCCGGTTGGTCGCGTCATACGCTGGTGATGTAGGTTTAGTTGCTTCTCCTCTAGTTGGGGTAGCAGCCTGCGCTTTGGGTAGCTCTTGGAGGGGCGTTCGAGTTCATACTCTTCGGCCGCAAGGACTTCAGTCCATCGGTCAGCTAGCAAGTCTTGGTCAGCTCTAAGCTGCTGCTGTTTTTTCTTGAGGCTGCTTGTAGTGGCCATAAGCCTGCGTTTGAAACGCTCTTGTTCGACGGGATCCTCAGGTACGACAAATTCATCGTCGCCGAGGCTTGCTTCGTCTTCGGAGGGAGGCATGTAATTATTGTCCTCGACCTCTCTATCTGCCGCTCTCTCATGAGGGTTGGCTTCTCCTTCCTCCTGCGCTGAATCCTGCTGGAGGGGGTTGTCTTCGGCACTGTCCGGGGTGTTATTGTCTCCGAAGTCGGAATCGCCGTTTTTGCTGTGGCGGGATTTAGAGCGGCGCCGCTGACGCCGGCGCTTAGGCTGTTTCTTGGAGGGGTCATCCTCCGTTGTTCCATCGCCATCCCCTTCTTTTGGGGTGTCCACCATGTATATGTCATATGACGAGGTGGCTTTCCAGTGCCCTATAGGCGCTGGTTCTTGGTCGTCTCCTTCATCGTTGTCCATACCGTCGATGCCTTCGGAGTCGAAGTCGAGCATATCGGTTAAATCATCGACAGTGGCTACGAAGTGGGTGGTGGGTGGGCTTCATATTTCTTCGTCGTCTGCATCCCAACCTTGCTGACCATAGTCCGGCCAGGGCTCTCCTGATAAAGAGAGAGACTTTAGTGAATTCAGGATGTCGCCAAAGGGCGAGTGCTGAAATAGGTCCGCGGCGGTGAACTCCATGATCGGAGCCCAATTGGGTTCGATTGGAAGGGGTGTGGAAGATTCGGAGTCCGGAAAGGAGTCCGGCACCTTGGAGTCATGAGCTTCGCAAAGGACAAGACTGGTGTTCGGCTCGATCGCCGTAGAGATTGCAGCCCCCGAGGGGGTGTCCAACCATCCGTCCTCGATTGGCGCAGTCAGCTCCGAGCTAAGGGTCGGAGAGGACACCTGAGCGGCCTTCTGGACATTGTCTGGCGGCAGAGCTAGATCATGCCCCTCATGATAGTGTGGCGCGCTCAGCCGTGGCTCGAATCCGTCGAAGATCAAGTCTCCGCGGATGTCGGCCGTGTAGTTCAAACTTCCGAATCTGACCTGATGGCCAGGGGCGTAGCTTTCAATCTGCTCCAGATGGCCAAGTAAATTGGCCCGCAGTGCAAAGCCGCCGAATACGAAGATCTGTCCGGGGAGAAAAGTCTCACCCTAGACCGCGTTGTTGTTGATGATCGAAGAAGCCATCGGTCCTAAAGGTGACGACACAGAGGAACTCTCAATGAAAGCACCAATGTCGGTGTCAAAACCGGCGGATCTCAGGTAGGGGGTCCCGAACTGTGCGTCTAGGCGGATGGTAACATGAGACAAGGGACACGATGTTTTTACCCAGGTTCGGGCCCTCTCGATGGAGGTAAAACCCTACTCCTTCTTGATTAATATTGATGATATGGGTAGTACAAGAGTAGATCTACCATGAGATCAGAGAGGCTAAACCCTATTAGCTTGCCTTTGGTATGATTGTTGTTCGTCCCCACGGACTAAAACCCTCTGGTTTATATAGACACCGGAGAGGGCTAGGGTTACACAGAGTCGGTTACAATGGGAGGAGATCTATATATCTGTATCGCCAAGCTTGCCTTCCACACCAAGGAAAGTCCCATCCGGACACGGGACGAAGTCTTCAATCTTGTATCTTCATAGTCCGGTTGTCCGGCCAAAGGTCATAGTCCGGCCATCCGGACACCCCCTAATCCAGGACTCCCTCAGAGGTATGAATGATTTTTTAATAAACAGGTGACTTCATGGCGGTTATGATGATTTCAGAAGCTGACGTCATGGTGGTTTACAAGGATAAACGCGAAGATGTTCAAGACAGAATTTCTCTTAGTTGAAGATTGACATGAACCAGTTCAAACCAATCTGGGGCCTAATGTTGGGGATATGACTACTGAGTACAAACCGCCCAGGAGGGGCCGTATTATACTCACAAGGAGTCATCCGTATAGAAGCCCACGAAGATAAGGAGTTTGGCGCTTTACTACAAGACTAAAGGGCCCAAGGCTCAAGGGCGGGTTAGGGCCCATAGATATAAACCGCCATGAGATGTGTAACTTGTGTTGTAAGTTAGGGAAAGGAAGAAAACGAGTCGGACACATGTATGAGCCAGCCTCGGGATTCTGTAGACCGGCCAGGCGTCAACCTGTGTATATAAAGGGAGGACCCGGCAGCGGTTCAGGGACAAGAAACAACAACTCGAGAACTAGGCAAAGCATATTTGCTCCCTGGTTTTCAAGACCCCATCAATTCCACCACAACTGCATCGTAGGCTTTTACCTTCACCGCAAGTAGCTGAACCAGTATAAACTCCCCGTGTCCTTTGTCCAGTTTAACCCCTCTAAGCTAACCTAGTCACGATGGCTCCATGACTAAGTCCTCACACTAGGACATCTGACGTGATAATTCCACGACAAGAGGAAAGTAGAACTTGATGAGGTAGTTGTACCTCCTCTCGAATTGGAAAGTAGTACATCAGAGAAAACCATTCCCGTGATGCCTACACCAACCAGAGAAGAAGCAAACAATGATGATCACGAAAATTCAAATCAAGTTACTACTGGACCTCGTAGGTCGAACAGAACATGTTCCGCACTAGAGTGGTATTGTAATCCTGTCCTGGAAGTCATGTTGTTGGACAACGACGAACCTACAAACTATGAAGAAGCTATGACAAGCCCAGATTCTGACAAATGGCTTGAGGTCATGAAATCTGAGATAGGATCCATGTATGAGAACAAAGTATGGACTTTGGTGGACTTGCCCGATGATTGGCAAGCCATTGAGAATAAATGGATCTTTAAGAAGAAGACGGACGCTGATGGTAATATCACTGTCTACAAAGCTCGACTTGTTGCAAAAGGTTTTCGACAAGTTCAAGGGGTTGACTATGATGAGACTTTCTCACCCGTAGTGACACTTAAGTCTGTCTGAATCATGTTAGTAATTGTCGCATTTTATGATTATGAAATCTGGCAAATGGACGTCAAACTGCATTCCTTAACGGTTTTCTTAAGGAAGAGTTGTATAGGATGCAACTGGTATGTTTTGTCGATCCTAAAGGTGCTGACAAAGCATGCAAGCTCCAGCGATCCATCTATGGACTGGTGCAAGCATCTCGGAGTTGGAATAAACGCTTTGATGAGGTGATCAAAGCATTTGGTTTTATATAGATTTATGGTGAAACTTGTATTTACAAGAAAGTGAGTGGGAGCTCTGTACCATTTCTAATATTATATGTGGATGACATATTGCTGATTGGAAATGATATTGAATTTTTGAATAGCATAAAAGGATACTTGAATAAAAATTATTCAATGAAAGACCTCGGTGAAGCTGCTTACATATTGGGCGTCAAGATCTATAGGGATAGATCAATATGCTTAATAGGACTTTCACAAAGCACATACCTTGTTAAGATTTTGAAGAAGTTCAAAATGGATCAATCCAAGAAGGGGTTCTTGCCTGTTTTGCAAGGTGCGAAATTGAGTAAGACTCAAATTGTGACCATGGCAGAAGATAGAGAGAGAATGAAAGTCATTCCCTATGCCTTAGCTATAGGTTCTATAATGTATGCCATGTTGTGTACCAGACCTGATGTGTGTCTTGCCATAAGTTTGGCAGGGAGGTACCAAAGTACGGAGTGGATCACTGGACAGCGGTCAAGAATATTCTGAAGTACTGGAAAAGGACCAATGATATGTTTCTCGTTTATGGAGGTGACGAAGAGCTCATTGTAAAGGGTTACGTAGATGCTAGCTTTGACACAGATCCGGATGGCCCTAAGTCGCAAACCGAATACATGTTTATATTAAATGGTGGAGTTGTCAGATGGTGTAGTTCTAAGCAGAGGATCGTGGCGGGATCTACGTGTGAAGCAGAGTACATAGCTGCTTTGGAAGCAGCGCATGAAGGAGTTCATATCCGATCTAGAGGTAATACCCAGTGCATCGAATCGAATGACAATCTTTTGTGATAACACTGGAGCAATTGCCATAGCCAAAGAACCCAGGTTTCACAAGAAAACCAAACGCATCAAGCGAAGCTTCAACTCCATTCGGGAATATGTCAAGGATGGATACATAGAATTTTGTAAAGTACATATGGATCTGAATGTAGCAGACGCATTGACTAAGCCTCTTCCACGAGCATAACATGAGCATCACCAAGAATCCATGGGTGTTAGATTCATTACAATGTAATCTAGATTATTGACTCTAGTGCAAGTGAGATACTGATAGAAATATGCCCTAGAGGCAATAATAAAGTTGTTATTATTCTATTTCCTTATTCATGAGAAAGGTTATTATTCATGCTAGAACTGTATTGACCGGAAACTTAAATACATGTGTGGATACATAAACAAATACCGTGTCCCTAGTGAGCCTCTACTAGACTAGCTCGTTGATCAGAGATGGTTAAGGTTTCCAAACCATAGACATGACTTGTCATTTGATAACAGGATCACATCATTAGGAGAATGATGTAATTGACAAGACCCAACCGTTAGCATAGCATATGATCGCTCAGTTTATTGCTACTGCTTCCTTAATGTCAAATACATGTTTCTTCGACCATGAGATCATGCAACTCCCGGACTCCAGAGGAATGCCTTATGTGCCATCAAGCGTCACAATGTAACTGGGTGATCATAAAGGTGCTCTACAGGTATCTCCAAAGGTGTCTGTTGGGTGGGCATGGATCGAGACTGGGATTTGTCACTCTGTGTGACGGGGAGGTATCTCTTGGCCTTCTCGGTAATACAACATCACAAGAAGCTTCCAAGAAAAGTGACTAAGGAGTTAGTTACAGGATGATGTATTATGGAATGAGTAAAGGGAGTTCCCGATAACGAGATTGAACTAGGTATAGAGATACCGACGATCGAATCTCAGGCAAGTAACATACACATAGACAAAGGGAACTACATATGTTTTCATAAAAGCTCGATCGATAAATATCTTCGTAGAATATGTAGGAACCAATATGGGCATCTAGGTCCCGCTATTGGCTATTGACCGTAAAAGCGTCTCGGTCATTTCTACATCATTCTCGAACATGTAGGGTCCACACGCTTAACGTTCATTGATGCGATATAGTATTATATGAGTTATGTATGTTGGTGAACAAATGTTGTTCGGAGTCATGGATGAGATCACGGACATGACGAGGAGCTCCATAATAGTCCGGAGGTAAAGATTGATATATGGGATAATAGTGTTTGGTCTCCGGAAGGAGTTTCGGATGTTTTCCGGAATGTTCTGGTGCGGGAACACTTTATTTGGGCCAAGGGGTAAATCCCACGGGTCTTTAGGAAGGTTCAAAAGGAAGTTTTACGGAGGCCAGGGGCCAGGCGCTAAGGACCCTGGCGTCTGGTCCTGGAGTACGAGAAGGAATCTTGCCTTGCGGGCTAAACCAACTTTGAGGAGGCTCTTTCTCCAAGAAAAAATGACTCCAGGACTCAACATATAAATAGAGGGGCAGAGCTAGCACCCGAAACACATCAAGATTCACCAAGCCGCGCGTGTACCGGCAACCCCGCAATCTTTAGTTTATCCTCCGTCAGAGTTTTAATTGTGCTTTGCGAAGACCTATGGAGATTGTTCTTCACCACCACCGTCACCACGCCGTCGTGCTGTTAGAACTCATCTACTACTTCGCCCCTCTTGCTGGATCAAGAAGGCGAGGACGTCATCGAACTAAATGTGTGCTGAACGCGGATGTGCCGTACGTTCGGTACTTGATCGGGAAGGATCGTGAAGGTGTATGACTACATCAACCACGTTGATAAATGCTTCCGCTTAGCGATCTACAAGGGTATGTAGATGATCTCCCCCTCTCATAGCTTTGCATCTCCGTAGATAGATCTTGCGTGTGCATAGAAATTTTTTGTTTTTCATGCAACGTTCCCAACATGGTTGATGTAGTCGTACACCTTCACGATCCGTCCCGATCAAGTACCGAACGTACCACACGTCCGCGTTCAGCACACATTTAGTTCGATGACGTCCTCGCCTTCTTGATCCAGCAAATTGTGCTCCCAAAGGTCAGCACACAACCTTTGTTTCAAGCACTGCATCCTGGTAATAATACAAATTTCAATCACAGATTAGAACTTTTGGTTGTTCTGTCATCAAAATAATTTCAATAGAATCTAACTAACCTGGGAGGTTGGATTGATTGCATTTTCCCCCCAATGCATATGTTCATTTCCTTCATCTGAATTTTTCAGCACCTGCAAAAAATGAATCAATATTTTGACATAGTAAAAGATGGGAAACCTGTACTTACCTTGTTGTCTTCTCGTCATTCTTCATTCTCACATTCTCCCTGCTCTTGAATAATGACTGCAATTTACTTGCCTGAAGACACAAATTCAGTTGTAATCATGAATATTTCTAAATTATGCATTTAGGAAGTGTTTTCTTTGTTCTACTTTAACTTCTTTGTTCATGTCAATGCATTTATTCGTAGTTAATGTTACACATAATATCTGCAAATGTAAATTCTTCTTCTAGGGAGGTGTTATGGTTATCTTGTAGATAAATCTATATGCTCGCAGTGTCTCATTTTAGTTGCTCTTGAACAACAACTGCAAGTTTAGTTGCCTGAAGTTGTAAATTTAGTTCTAATCATGAATTTTGTAATTGTGCTTTTAGGGAGGTGTTCTGCCTTACTTATGGTTTATTTTTTTGTTCATGTCATAATTAATGCTAAACATCATTTTTGTGTCTTGTAAAAATATAAATTCCACTAATACTGGAGGTGTTCTAGTTATCTTGTTGTTATATATGAATGCTCGTAGTCTCGTATTTTTGCTGCTCTTGAACAATGAATGCATGCTTTGTTCTCTGAAGACGCAAACTTAGTTCTAGTAATGAACTTTTTAAATTCGCATTTAGGGGGTGTTCTGCTTTACTTCTAGTTAAACATTCTTTGTTCATGTCAATCAGTATGTTTATAATTAATGTAAAACGAGTGCAGCGATTCGGTGCCCAGGCTCATCTGCACCCAGTCTGAAACAAATACTAGAAAAATTCAAAAAATCCAAAAAAGATTCCCATGGTAGAAAAATTATTGCGTGAGGTTCGCTCCAAAGTTTAGCTCATTTGGACATTTGAGTAGCTCTCAGCAAAAAAGACAAATCGGGTCAAAACAGTACATAAACAGTCAACTGTTTTACAGACCCAGGATTTGTCTTTCTTTCCGAGAGTTGCTTAGTTGTCCAAATTATTTAAAAATTAGGGCGGACCTCACGCACCAAATTGTCTACCATGGTAAAAAATATTGGAATTTTTTGAATTTTTTAGTATTTGTTTTGATTTTTTTATTCAACATGGGTGCAAATGAGCCCGGGCTCAGAAAAGGATTTTCCATGTAAAACATCATCTGTTTGTCCTATGTAATTATTAATTCTGCCATCTATGGGAGGTGTTCTACTTATCTTGTAGATATGTCTGCATGCTTGTATGCTTGTATTTCTCGTTGCTCTTGTACAATGATTGCAAGTTTAGTTCTCTGAAGATGCAAATTTAGTTGTAATCATGATTTTTTTAAAATTTTGCCTTTGGGGGGGGGGGGGGGGGTGGGTGTTCTGCCTTACTTCTAGTTTAACTTCTTCGTTCATGTCAACCTATCTATTCATAATTAATTATAAAAATTATTTTCTATTTTCCTATGAAATTATTAATTCTGCTTTTAGGGAGGTGTTCCGTTTATTTTGTAGTACATTTACAAACATCTCAACTACTGATCTATATGCCTCCAAAATGTCAAGGCAGAAGATATATTTGGAATTTATTGCTGTAGATAAACTTGCTTATGATTATTAACTATATCTAACACTCAATTATGCATTTAGGTGTTATGGTTATCTTCTAGCACAATCCTCTTGCAATTCCTGAACTTAGTTTCGTTGTTACACCATTTTTAGACAACAAATTTGGAGGGTACGAAATGTCAAGACAGAAGTAATGAAGAGGGGGAACAAATCATGGTTTACCTTCGACTGACCAGAGAGATCTTGTCCTGCAGGTTTACTCTTACTTTTTTCCCTATTCCTTTCGTTAGATCGATGTTTTTGGTTGGATCTGAAACTTCAACCATCGTGATGATGTGGTAGATATTTGGGCAATCGGAGGAGGGGGCGGGGGGGGGGGGGGGGGGAAAATGACCTTTGTCTGTGCATCCATGGCGGCGGCTATGTTGTTTCTGGTTCATGATCGGGAAAGGAGGAGGAAGGAAGAAGACCTAGTGATCTGTTCGTGAGGTGGGTCCAGTTTTTTGAGTGGGTGGGTTTTCTACCTTACCGCGTTCTAGCCGTTTTGCTTTGGGCTTCACTAAAGGCAGAAACAAACGGAAAAAGAAGCCTGCATGATCTGTTTTCTGTAATGGGCTGATCGACTGACCCCATTTTTCTGTCAGTCTGTTTTCATTTTCTTCTTTTTAGGAATTGACTGACCACATTGTAAGATTCAGTCCATTGACCTATAGCCACTCCCATATTCACAGCTATATAATAATCACATACAATGTGTCGTATTTGTTTTAAATTTTCTTAAAAAAATATTGCAAGAAATTTCCGCCGCAAGAGTATCATCAAGTATATATATTAATTTAGCCGTTATTACTGGGGGAAGAAGTCACACGTACAGAACATGACACTTCCGGGCATGATTTGTGGACGGTTCAGTCTGGGAAAGTGTTCTAGCGCAGGATGTTTTAAATCTAAAAAAATATGACTAGTACCCTCCATAAATAAATATGAGAGTGTTTTACGGAGGGAGTAGAAGATATATCAACTATACTAGCGTTATCTGTAAATAAAGAAAATTCCTTTTGTCTTTGTGTTGGGCAGGTCCCACCTTGGAGCGTGAAACGATGAATTTGAACTTGTCCTTTTCGAGTGGAGTGAAAATCCTTACCAGTTACCTATGTAACGAGTGACCAGATCCATTAGCCCATGCTGTTTTGTCTCCACGCTGCATCACGAGCATACATAAACTCAGCCTTGACCGAAAAACACACAGGGCAAGCTCGCTTACAAACGCAAGCCGGAGCTGCTAAGCTGTCGGCAATCTTATTTGTTCTCCTGCAGGTGGCGTGCGCCGTCAGCCAGCACCACACTCATGATGCGCAGACGTCTATCGCCTTCTTCTCGCAAGCTCCAGGGGTGATGACGCTGAACGGGTTCGACAGAGGAGAGCAGCGCGGCGGGCCGTCGTCATGCGACGGCATATTCCACGGTGATAGGGAGTCTGTGATGACGATTAATACGAAGCTGTACGCAGGCGGGTCCCGGTGCCACATCGTGTTCCGCATCATGAGCACGCAGACCGGGCGCAGTGCGTTCGTCGAGGTCATGGACGAGTGCCACGACTGCCGTGATGACGAGGTGGGATCGTCGGCCATCGTGTGGAAACTTCTTGGGCTCGACACCAACACCGGCGTGGTACCCGTTACATGAAGTAAATATGCCCTAGAGGCAATAATAAAGTTATTATTTATTTCCTCATATCATGATAAATGTTTATTATTCATGCTAGAATTGTATTAACCGGAAACATGATACATGTGTGAATACATAAACAAACTTAATGTCATTAGTATGCCTCTACTTGACTAGCTCATTAATCAAAGATGGTTATGTTTCCTAACCATAGACATGTGTTGTCATTTGATTAAAGAGATCACATCATTAGGAGAATGATTTGATTGACTTGACCCATTCCGTTAGCCTAGCACTTGATCGTTTAGTATGTTGCTATTGCTTTCTTCATGACTTATACAAAGTTCCTACAACTATGAGATTATGCAACTCTCGTTTACCAGAGGAACACTTTGTGTGCTACCAAACGTCACAACGTAACTGAGTGATTATAAAGGAGCTCTACAGGTGTCTCCAAAGATAGATGTTGAGTTGGCGTATTTCGAGATTAGGTTTTGTCACTCCGATTATCGGAGAGGTATCTCTGGGCCCTCTCGGTAATGCACATCACTATAAGCCTTGCAAGCAATGTGGCCAATGAGTTGGTTACGGAATGATGCATTACGTAACGAGTAAAGAGACTTGCCGGTAACGAGATTGAACTAGGTATTGGATACCGACGATCGAATCTCGGGCAAGTAACATACCGATGACAAAGGGAACAACGTATGTTGTTATGCAGTTTGACCGATAAAGTTCTTCGTAGAATACGTAGGAGCCAATATGAGCATCCAGGTTCCGCTATTGGTTATTGACCGGAAATAGTTCTAGGTCATGTCTACATAGTTCTTGAACCCGTAGGGTCCGCACGCTTAAAGTTACGATGATAGTTTCATTATGAGTTTATATGTTTTGATGTACCGTAGGTTGTTCGGAGTCCCGGATGTGATCACGGACATGACGAGGAGTCTCGAAATGGTCGAGACATAAAGATTGATATATTGGAAGAGGAGGTTAAATCGGGATTTTTCCGGAGTACCGGGGGTTAATGGGCCTACATGGGCCCTAAGGGAGAAGAGGAGGGCCGGCCAGGGCAGGCTGCGCGCCCCCTCCCCCCTTAGTCCGAATAGGACAAGGAAGGCGCGCCCCTTTCCTCTTTCCCTTCCCCTGTCCTTCTCCAACAAGGCAAGAGGGGGGAGTCCTACTCCCGGTGGGAGTAGGACTCCTCCAGGCGCACCCCTAGGGGCCGGCCGCACCTCCCCCCTCCTTTATATACGGGGGCAGGGGGCACCCCATGACACACAAGTTGATCTTCGTGATCGTTCCTTAGCCGTGTGCGGTGCCCCCCTCCACCATATTCCACCTCGGTCGTATCGTTGCGGTGCTTAGGCGAAGCCCTGCGTCGGTAGAACATCATCATCGTCACCACGCCTTCGTCTTGTGGAACTCATCCCCGACACCCTGCTGGATCGGAGTCCGGGGATCGTCATCGAGCAGAACGTGTGCTGAACTCGGAGGCGTCGTACGTTCGGTGCTTGGATCGGTCGGATCGTGAAGACGTACGACTACATCAACCATGTTGTCATAACGCTTCCGCTTTCGGTCTACGAGGGTACGTGGACACACTCTCCCCTCTCGTTGCTATGCATCACCATGATCTTGCGTGTGCGTAGGAAAATTTTGAAATTACTACGTTCCCCAACAGTGGCATCCGAGCCTAGGTTTTATGCGTTGATGTTATATGACGAGTAGAACACAAGTGAGTTGTGGGTGATACAAGTCATACTGCTTACCAGCATGTCATCCTTTGGTTCAGCGGTATTGTTGGATGAAGCGGCCCGGACGGACATTATGCGTACGCTTACGCGAGACTAGTTTTACCGCCGTGCTTCGCACACAGGTGACTAGCGGGTGTCTGTTTCTCCAACTTTAGTTGAACCGAGTGTGGCTACGCCCGGTCCTTGCGAAGGTTAAAAAAACAATAACTTGACGAACTATCGTTGTGGTTTTGATGCGTAGGTAAGAACGGTTCTTGCTCAGCCCGTAACAGCCACGTAAAATTTGCAACAACAAAGTAGAGGACATCTAACTTGTTTTTGCAGGGCATGTTGTGATGTGATATGGTCAAGACGTGATGCTATATTTTATTGTATGAGATGATCATGTTTTGTAACCGAAGTTATCGGCAACTGGCAGGAGCCATATGGTTGTCGCTTTATTGTATGAAATGCAAACGCCCTGTAATTGCTTTACTTTATCACTAAGCGGTAGCGATAGTCGTAGAAGCAATAGATGGCGTAACGACAACGATGCTACGATGGATATCAAGGTGTCACGCCGGTGACGATGGTGATCACGACGGTGCTTCGAAGATGGAGATCACAAGCACAAGATGATGATGGCCATATCATATCATTTATATTGATTGCATGTGATGTTTATCCTTTATGCATCTTATCTTGTTTTGATTGACGGTAGCATTTTAAGATGATCTCTCACTAAATAATCAAGATGTGTTCTCCCTGAGTATGCACCGTTGTGAAAGTTCTTCGTGCTGAGACACCACGTGATGATCGGGTGTGATAGGCTCTACGTTCAAATACAACGGGTGCAAAATAGTTGCACACGCGGAATACTCAGGTTAAACTTGACGAGCCTAGCATATACAGATATGGCCTCGGAACACAGAGACCGAAAGGTCGGCGTGAATCATATAGTAGATATGATCAACATAATGATGTTCACCATTGAAAACTACTCCATCTCACGTGATGATCGGACATGGTTTAGTTGATTTGGATCACGTGATCACTTAGATGACTAGAGAGATGTCTGTCTAAGTGGGAGTTCTTAAGTAATATGATTAATTGAACTTAAATTTATCATGAACTTAGTACCTGATAGTATTTTTGCTTGTCTATGTTTGTTGTAGATAGATGGCTCGTGCTGTTGTTCCGTTGAATTTTAATGCGTTCCTTGAGAAAGCTAAGTTGAAAGATGATGGTAGCAATTACACGGACTGGGTCCATAACTTGAGGATTATCCTCATTGCTGCACAGAAGAATTACGTCCTGGAAGCACCGCTGGGTGCCAGGCCTGCTGCAGATGCAACTGACGACGTTAAGAACGTCTGGCAAAGCAAAGCTGATGACTACTCGATAGTTCAGTGTGCCATGCTTTACAGTTTGGAACCGGGTCTTCAACGACGTTTTGAACGTCGTGGAGCATATGAGATATTCCAGGAGTTGAAGTTAATATTTCAAGCAAATGCCCGGATTGGGAGATATGAAGTCTCCAATAAGTTCTATAGCTGTAAGATGGAGGAGAATAGTTCTGTCAGTGAACACATACTCAAAATGTCTGGGTATAATAATCACTTGATTCAACTGGGAGTTAATCTTCCTGATGATAGTGTCATTGACAGAATTCTTCAATCACTGCCACCAAGCTACAAGAGCTTCGTGATGAACTATAATATGCAAGGGATGGACAAGCATCCACAGAAAGGCATGTGGGGATTTAAAAAAATCATTCCATTGTTTTCTCGAGAGGTATGACATACCTGGTTCGTAGCCCCGTCCCCCTCGCGCCGCCCCTGTGGGCGACCCGGGGGGGGGGGGGGCAAGCCGCCCTCCTCCTCGAGCCCTCCCGCTTCCCGCCCTCCTCGCCGTCGTCCACAGCGCCACCAGGCAAAGCCTGTCCGGCAGGGCGGCGGCGGGACTTCTTCCCCTTCAAGCATCTCCACTGCCGCGGGACGGTTGGACTGCGAGGACCCGCTGGGTTTGCGTGGGGTCCGGCGGTGCGGCGGCTGGGCTTATCTTGTCGACGTTGTGTGCGGTGCGACGGCGGCGGCGAGATCCAATCGCGCGGTGTGGTGATGGCTACGCGGCAGGAGGTTGCGGGTGCCACCTGGTTCAGATCGGATCTCGACCTAATTCTGGACACGGTCGACCGGCGCGGGGTGGTGGTATTCGCTGCTGGCTGCGTCGCATCGTCTGATTCGACGCCTGGAATCTACTACGGATGTCTTCTCGACCCCATGGCAATCTCATCTATGTAGGTTTCGGTTCTTGGCTCGCTGCCGGATCCGGAGCAGATGAAAGTTTGGTGGTGTAGGATGGGGACCGGAGGAAACTTTGGTCGGCTAGACCGGCCCGGCATCGGTGACGTCCCTCAAACGTCGTTACCCTTCCTGGAGGCGAAGCCGAGGTCCCTCCTATCCACCTCCGAATACCTCCCGGACGAAAGTCCTAAATTCATATTGGATTGGTCCGTGGCGGCGTCTTGCACGTCGTAACCTCCATGGAGGCGCCGTCTTGGGAGGCTCAGTTATTTGGGGAGAGGTGCTAGGGGTGGTGGAGTTCGCGTAGCTCCAACAGCGGCGACGGTGTGGAGGTTGGCAGGAGGAGCGGCGTTGTATCTACCGCGTCGATGACGACGAGTATTGGTGGCATGGTGCAGCTGCATATCGACGATGGATGCGGCTAGATGGACGAGCGCAGGGCGGTGGAGCTGTCTGGCGCCATGGTGGCGTTGACTCAGCGAGACCGGGCAATGTTGATGCAACAGTACAACACTGAAGATGGATTGGTGGCAGGTGGCTGCGGCGGCCTCATACTCGGCAGGCGTCCTGGTTGAGGAGTGCGCCGGACTGATGGGTGTCCCATACCCGGCAGGCGTCCTGGTTGGGACCTCAGGTCTTAGATGTTAGGTTCGGATGCGAGGTCTGTTTGGTATTAGGCCCAGACTATCAGCGCCCCTTCGTCAACTGGTTAGGAGTAGCGACAGATGGTGGCTTTAGTCTTACTGTTGTATGACCTTGTACGGTCTTGTGTGAACAATTAATAATGTGGCTGCATGCATCGTTCAGATGCAGAGGCCGGGGGTCCTCCTCCTTTTCTAAAAAAAAAAATAAATTGTTTTCTCGAGAAACTCTGGCGACCTGATCACAACATGATGTGCATAGTATGTGCATTTCCTGCCGTGGCAATGGCGCACGTCTGTGCGCACTGTGTGGGGTAAGTAGGTGGCTTTGTTGAGATCAACTGGTTGTGCTGGGCGAGTAGGCAATGGGGTGGCGTGGAGGTGGGCAGCGTGTGCACCAGATGTGTGGCGTGGCGGCGGCGGCGGTCGGAAGTGCCACTCACCAAATGCTTGATTGTCATATCAACACTTATAACTGGATCCGACCCTTCAGTTTCTACGTCAAACGCTGTATCGGTTCGGTTAGTGATCTTTGGAGAACTCTTCTTTTTGAGAAAAACATCAGGACTCTGTTACGTATTTTTATTGATTTTTAAATAATGGGCACAAAAGGCTTGTACAAAAGAAATGAAAAGAATTCTTTGGAAAACTATTATTGAATGCTGGTTGGTTTTTGCAAAATAAATAAAAGAAAGATGATGATATTTTGATAACAAAACCATAGTTGTAGTGGTTTTTTGCCAGTTAATTTTGGCTGGAAAGCTTTGTTCATGAAACTGAAGAGTTTGGTAAGGAGCACTGACCTTGAGAACTGAAGACTTTGGAAGATTCGTGGAAAACTCCCTTGAGTCTCATATGATATTATTGCATCTCAGATCCGAGAAGTAATTTCACACCATCAGAGAATATAAGCATCTCTTCTTCATCTAGGTGCATGTGAAGACTTTATGCCACCAGAATACAAAATGTTCGCCTCTCAAAATTGCTTCCATACATGAACACCATTGCCAACTACTATGTCTTAGTTAAAAATCAGAAGACAGTACTACAAATGTAACATTAAAAGCCTAAAAGTACTAGCATAATCTTTCCGGCCTTTTTGAGAAGACATTTGAAGGGAATAAATAAGTGTGTGTACGCAGAAGTTTTCCAAGAAGCACTCTAGCTTCCTATATATCCTGGAAAATTGTTGGTAGATCTAATCTGTACAGCTCTTCATTGACTTTGTAATGGAAACAGAAGTGACGAGCTCTCCACTCACATGAGAGCTGCATGTGCAACAATCCTAAGATGGTGCTTTGCTTGTGTTATTAACTTGACCTGCTCCTCATATGCACAGGTCATCTTTCTACGTCTACTATCTTAAATAAAAAGTACAAATTAGATCTGGTAGGAAATTCGATCGGAAAGGACGAGCAATGTATATGGTGGGTACCTCATCTACACGTAAATTGGTGAGCCGTCTTTCCCCTATACGAAAACTGAATTTGCACTTGAAAAGAATATAATTACCTATTCAGGGATTACTGATAGCGTATCCCCTGTCATTTCAACAAATCAGTAACATCGTTCACCGGCAGTTGCAGCGAAACGATATGTGAAGAGTGAATCTGATGGCATTGGCTTTGTACTTAGCTGGAAACATACTGTCAGGAGCTCTTCATTTACTTTTCAGTTTCATGTGCAGCATCCTGGAAAGGTTGCATATTAGACCTTGACTTCATCATAGGTCTTTCTTCTATATCCAATATGTTAGAAAAAAAACACAATAGATCTCACAGAAAATCAATTCATTGTATGTTTACCTCTACTGAGTATTGATACGCACTCATCTTCATGTGCGTCCATGTGTTTTGTCTAGTAACTCCATAGGAAAACTGAATTCCTCCTGAATCAAATCTCCTCTGTAACTCTTGAACTATGAGTCCATGAGAAAAAAAATACTATCCTCAATAAGGCATCAAATGAACTATGTATGTTCTGTCAAAACTAAATTATCTTCACCTCACTAGCAAACTGAAAGAGGTGAAATGTCCATTATTTGTTATATGAGCAGAAATTTGTAGTTCTTCATTGATATGTCAACATCAGGGATAATATGTTTCTCTAGATAATGGGGACATTAAGTGTAATATGTGCTTGATATTTAAGATGCAAAACTCCAACGACCCACTCCTCCTGCATGGTATTTGTATAAAATTGATCACATGAAAAAACGAATTTGGTATGACCATCAACATAATTTGCTTGACTGCCTAACCCCCTTGTTGCTGGTCTACAGGGAAACAGTACGTAGCAGCCTATACTGGACTTTCTACTCTATAAATAAAGCCCATCCTCTACATATAGCCATAGCCACGTTTACTACTTCTCTTTTGTGTGAGAGTTGTGTAGGGTTGTGTAAGAGTAGTTGTGAGAAAGAGATCAATCTGTCCTTGTACCTCCACCAAATTTCTGCTGGACCAAACCATAACCAAGAACAGATTGTCGGTTCCAGCTTTGCTAATGGGTTTGGCACAACAGGCGTTAACGACTGGCCGCTGCTCGATGCTCCTCAGCCGAGTGGAAACATTATCGCTCGCGCGAAAGGCCTCCATATCCAAGCTAACCAAGCAGGCCATGGTTGGTTTTCTCCGTTCAGCATGGTGTTTCAGGAGCAGGACTCCAGGTAATGATTGGATAAGCCACTTGAATTTTTAGTAAGCATTACAAACTAGATTATATGGTGATTTATCCTTGTAAGTTTGTTCTCTATTTCCTAATGCCAGCATTATTACACCTTCACTATGGCTTTCCCTTGGAAAAATGAAAACTTTAACCTTGATTTCAAATATGTTCCACACACGTACTTTCATAGGTTATGTAATTATCAGGTTTTCATGATATTATTTACAAATATTGATGTACCCTTCCGGTCACTCCTGTGATATATTTTCTGCTGCTGTAAATCTGGAGTAGGTACAACAGATCTACCCTGCAAATGATGGGAATGATTGGCCCTGAGGCCACCGGTGAGTGGGCAATCGTAGGCGGGACTAGGAAACTATCTATGGCTCGTGGTATCATCAAGTACAAGTTTCCCCAGATCGTAACGAGCTTTGAGAATTATAGACAGCTTGACATTCATGCATTCTACACCCCACAAGCTGTAAGTTGAATAGATTATACAGAGCCTTTTATCTTTGGCTTATGATTTACTTTGATATATTTACCATACATCAAAGTTCAGACATGTTTATGGAGAAGCATATATCTCATCATCTCCAGAAAATTTATATCCATTAACATATACTTTATCTGTGTGAGACATGCTAAAAACCAATGGGTATAAATGGAACAGAAAAACTATTAATGCACTAAATAAGCTGGACAAATCAAAGAGTTCTAAATTGTTATATCTGTACACTCTTGTAATTTTTTATTAATTGTATAGCTTTCTAACTACAACAGTACCTTTGCTTTATTTGTGCAGGTTTAAGGTTCAGAGAATGAATGAAGCTGGGTTCGATGCCTGGGATTGTACATCCAGCCAGGAATTTCTCAAAATTAACGTCTGCAAGCTTGCAATATGACTAGTACTACTAGTTTTATCATGAATGATATGCGACGATTTTTCCTTGATTTATTTCGAGATAATATTTGTATTTGTACCCTATGATGATCAATCCTTATTTTACATCCTCTGTACGTTCATCTCTATTGTAATGTTTCTTTGTATCTTAAATTTTCGATCTTATCAATGGATGTATGAGACAATGTAATGTCTGTTGTTTTAAAATTAGTGAAATCAATAAGAAATGTTGTTTATTCCCTTATGCATACCATCCATGTTGGGTTATGTATATGGCACATGACTCATCTCGTACACTAATTTCTTTTTGATTTTTTCATGCTTACTGATACGTACACCCTTGTTTAGACAGATGCATAGTGAGGAATTGGACACAAAATCACGCACGGCTAACTAGCACTTACGCTTCTAACACAATATGGAAATATACCAAACTGGCAAGCTTGCCTCCATGACTTTGGCAAGTTTTGATAATTTCCAACAATCCCCCTCTAATCCAAACATATCATCTAATTGTGCTCCTGGACTCAACGTATCGCTCCTAGACTGCCGGCCTATGCTGCCACTTCTTAGTGTGCTAAAGCAGACTAAATACATCTCAAATTAGCTGGTGCATGACCATCTTCAAGGTTTCTTCATCTTCCGGTGACACATCTCAGAACCCGCAGCATCTTAACATCTTCTACTGTATTTGTCAATAGTGACACAACTTACTAAACAACGCTCCCTATGAATGAGTAAATTACAGTCAGTCTTCGTACTCATTGCCATGTAACAAAGCCATCCTCGAACATGAGAAATTCTCGAATACAGACCTCATACATGTAACTACGTAATACATAGGGTCCTGGATACAGGTGCAGATGCATATAGAGTTGGTTCTATTGCCACGTCGTCGCACATTAGTGTGGCCCCACTTATTGGGATGGGAGAGGTCAGTGAATGTTAAAATAAAATTGTTTTTGGGGGTTTGATATGGAGAGCTCGTTCAGGCTAGTCATTCTGGGTATTAGCTTAGGTTAGTGTCGTGCATATGTCACTACTCTATGTTACTACTTTCATGGAGGCCCCTTTGCGAAGGACACCGTCGGTAGCCCCTGAACCGGCCTTGAAGCTTTGTTGCACATCAGACCATCTGAGCTGCACGTCGTGTTTGATCGCCGGCCTTGAAACTGGTTCAACGAAGCATCCCCCAAACAATATCTTCTTGCAGCCAAACTTCGATGCCAGACTTCATCCGAGGAGTGTAGGCCACCTCGGTCTTCAAAGCATTGAAGGAGAGTAGCCGAGCTTCACACCGGAAATATTTCCGGCACAATCGGGCAATTGGCAGGAAGAAATGCCTCACTCCACTGCGAAGGTTATCCAGTCTAGGTCTGACAAGTCGGACCAGTCTTATCGACGTGCCGACCTAGCCACATGTCAGCCTTGACCTGATAGTCGATGTGACGTGCAGGAGTCGGTTAGGCGCCCACTTAATCCACGTGCCACGGAGGGAGCGGGGCGTGCAGCTCGATCCCTACACAAGGGTTTATCGGAATTCTCTCTATCCCTACGCGTAATTAACACTATAATGAGGGTATGCGAAGGGATTAATTTGTTGCCATTTTGCTGGTTTGACCTGCCATCATTATTTTTTCCCCACCCCCTATATAATGGAGGCGTCGATACGAGGGAGGCTTTATGCTCCCATTCCCCCGCATTCTTCTTCTTCCTCGCACCAAAGCCTCTAGTTCTCAAACGCTTCCACCATTCTTCGACATTAAGCCCGTCCCTTGCGCACTCCAGCGATCCAACACTGTACGACATCGCCTTAGAGCGTCTGCTACTTGTGAGCTACGTTGGGATTTTCCCAAAGAGGAAGGGTGAATCAATATAGTAGTCGATAGTATTTCCCTCAATGAGAACCAAGGTTATCGAACCAGTAGGAGAACCATAGAAATTCCTAGTGAACAACACCTACACACACAAGAGCAAATACTTACACCCAACATGGGCAAGAGGGTTGTCAATCCCCTTGAACTCGTTACTCGCAACGATTAAATCAGATAATGGTAGATAGATAAATTGCAAAGTAAAATAATAGAACTAAAATTGCAGCAAGGTTTTTTTTGTTTATGTAATCTACTAGTTAAACATGGCTATGCTACCCGCTAATCTGGGGCATTTGCGTGGCGGAGGCAATCTGGTCCCAATGTTTTACCTCGCTCGCAATTTTTCACGTTGCCGTCAGACATCTAGCCAGTCGTTTCTCTCCATATTGCTATTTGGTGCTACAGCCGATGACGGGTGGGCCTTGTTTTCCCACAGACCCGCCGATGTAGCGCATGGTGCCTGCTCCCTACGTGAGAGAAAAGAAGTTCCCCATCAAAACGGTGAAAACCCTAGCCTATTCAATCCCTTCCCATCCTCGAGCCCCACGCCCCTCTTTCCTTCGACATCACCCTCTTCCTCCTCTTCTCCTCTCCACCGTGCCACCCCTCATTGATGCCATCGGGATAGTGGGAGAAGGAGAGAGGACGAGGTACAGCCACCGGCAGCTCCTGTTCCCCCTCTTCGCCTTCCAAGCCAGTTGGCAGAGGATGTCGGCAGCACGGACTAGCGGAGGGGATGAACAAGTCAATGAGTGCTCTTTCCAGCAAAGGAGGCGACGAGATGGTGGTGAGTGAAGAGTCTGGAGGAGAGATTTGAAGAGAGGACAAGACCGAGTGGCGGCGAAGTGATTTTTTATGCCCTCTGATACGTCTCCGTCGTATCTATAATTTTTTATTGTTCCATGACAATATTATAAAAATTGTATACACTTTTGGCAACATTTTTATATGATTTTTTAGGACTAACGTGTTGATCCAGTGCCCAGTGTCAGTTCCTGTTTGTTGCATGTTTTTTGTTTCACAGAAAAACCATATCAAACAAAGTCCAACGCGATAAAAATTTATGGAAAATTATTTTGGAATATATGTGATTTCTGGGAGTTGGAATCCACGTCAACAGAGGCCCACGGCCTCCACTAGGTAGCAGGGTGCTGCCTGCCCCCCCCCCCCCCACCCCCACCCAGGTGCGCGGTGGTGTCTAGTGGACACCCCCTAAGTCGGTTGGGGCTCTACTCCGGGTGCAAGAAAGATAATTTATGGAAAAAATCGTGTAAAAATTTCATCCCAAATAGAGTTACGGATCTCCAAGAATTTAAGAAACGGTGGAAGACCAGATCTGGGGTTCGCCAAATAGAAGAGAACAGAGAGACAGATCCAATCTCGGAGGGGCTCTCGCCCCTCCACCGCCATGGAGGCCATGGACCAAAGAGGAAACCCTACTCCCATCTAGGGGGGAGGTCAAGGAAGAAGAAGAAGGAGGGGGGCTCTCTCCCCCTCTCTCTCCCGGTGGCGCCAGAACGCCACCGGGGCAATATCGCGTGACGGCGATCTACTCCAACAACTCCGACATCTTCACCAACATTTTCATCACCTTCCCCCATTTATCTACAGCGGTCCACTATCCCGCAACCCGTTGTACCCTCTACTTGAACATGGTGCTTTATGCTTCATATTATTATCCAATGATGTGTTTCCATCCTATGATGCTTGAGTAGGTTTTTGTTGTCCCAGCAGTAGTTGGTGAATTGCTATGATTGGTTTAAATTACTTGTGGTTATGTTGTTGTTCTTTGGTGCCCATCATATGAGCGCGCGTGTGGATCACACCATAGGGTTAGTTGTATCACTACTACGGAAAAGCCTAGCAGTAGCGCGGGTTTTAGGTATGTCAGTAGCGCGGGTGCGCGCGCTACAGCTAACATTTAGTAGTAGCGCAGTTGCCACCAGCGCTACTACTATGTCCGTTAGTAGTAGCGTGGATACCACCCGCGCTACTACTAACTAGTAGTAGTGTGGTTCTGGACCCTCGCTACTGCTAACTAATTAGGAAATAAAAAAATCCAGCCATGGCTGCTGCTGCTAGGCGTCATCGTCCCCTCCATCCATGGCCGATGCTGATCCTGGAGGGGATGAAGTCATCCATGGAAATGGTGCTTCCCCATCCAACTCTTCTCCACACCTCTCCTTTGCTGCTGCTACAAAAAAGAGACAAGGATTAGAAGAGGAAGAGAGAGATAGAGAGGAGTAAGTGCAGCAACTCACCAGTGGCCGCCGGGGTTGGAGCCAAAACCCTAGATGACGCCATGGGTTGCGTTCATCCGAGATCTGGCAATCGTCATGGGTGGCGCTCTGCTGGATCTTCCTCTCCTTCCAGCAGCGAAGGAGGAGGAGGAGGAGGAGGAGGAGGAAGGAGGGGCAGCGGAGGAGGAGGAGGAGGAAGGAAGGGCTACGGTGGAAGCGGAGGTCGCCAGATTTGAGGGAGACGTCGCGGCGCGAGGCTGGCAGTTGCCATGGAGGAGGAGACGCGGATGTGCAGGAGCTCCATGGAGAGAGAGAGAGAGAGATAGGAGGAGGAGAGGGACGGGGGAGAGGAGTGATTTGGACTAGGAGATGGGGATTTCAGGGCTGTTAAAAAACCCATCACTTAGTAGTAGCGCAGGTTTTTACCCCTCACTACTACTATGGCATGTCCCGGGGCACAGAGAGACCGCTTAGTAGTAGCAAGGGGTAAAAACCCGCGCTGCTACTATCAACTTAGTAGTAGCGTGGGTTTATAACCCTCGCTGCTACTACTACTATCAACTTACTAGCAGCGAGGGGTAAAAACCCGCGCTACTAGTAAGTAGCAATAGCGAGGGGTATAAACCTGCGCTACTAGTAAGCGTCTGTGTATAAGCTTTTCCCTAGTAGTGTATGTTGATGGGACTATGCATTGGAGGGCAAGAGTGACGGAAACTTCTTCCTAACATAGAAATTGATGCATATGGGATTGAAGGGGGGCCAATATATCTTAATGCTATGGTTGGGTTTTACCTTAATGAACGTTAGTAGTTGCGGATGCTTGCTAATAGTTCCAATCATAAGTGCATAGAATTCCAAGTAAGAGATGACATGCTAGCAATGGCCTCTCCCACATACAAACTTGTTATCAGTCTAGTAACATAGTCAATTGCTTAGGGACAACTCCGCAAACCCTACCACCACTTTTGCACACTCGGTATATTAAATTTTACTTTTATTAAAATAGCACCCAACTTATAATTTTCTTGTTCTTTATTATCTTGCAAAACTATACTACAAAGAACTTCTAGTTTTATTCTGGTTCTAGGTAAAGCAAACGTTAAGTGTGTATAGAGTTATATCAGTGGTCGATAGAATTTGAGTGAATATTTGTCTTACATTTAGCTCCTCGTTCGACACTCTTATTTATCGAAAAAGCTACAATTGATCCACTACACTTCTGGGTTATCAAGACCTTTTTCGGGCGTCGTTGCTGGGGAGCAATAACTTGTTTGCTTTATCACTAAGTAGATTTTATTTTCTGTTCTTAGTTGTTCTCTATCTTTAGTTATGGATATGGAACACAAAATACCATAAAAATTAGGTGTACTTGCTACTCATGGAGATGTGGAACCTCCTAAAACCCTCGATGCTCCTTATGTGGAAAATATTAGACACTACTTTGATGATCCTGAGAAAATCCCATTCAACTTGATAATGGGAGTAACGTTGGATCAACGTAAATACTTTAGGGATTATCTCTTTACTCAAAAAGATAAACTCTTACGGGATTAAATTAAAATGTTGCATTGGTATGCTTGGAATTTTTGCTAGAGATATGATTAGACTTGTTGCTCTAGGATGAAGGCTAGACACCTTCCCTTTTCATGTGAATTTAGTGATAATGAAACGTTGCCTTCTTATGCTAAAGGTATATAAGATTACTGTGATGTGGAATGAATATAAGAATTTGTTGCTTTCAAGGGTGCTTATGAAATTGAATCTCTGTTTGAAAAGTATGTAGATTATGATGACATTGACTATAGACCTCAAAATTTTTCTATACTTAAATATTGCCATGAGAATTATGAATACAATTTTGATATTAATGAGTTTATTGGTAAATCTCCGCTATCCAAGAAGAGATTAATATTTTGTAGGAAACTATGGAAGAAGAAACTGATGATGTTGTGAGCTCATTAGATGAAAAAGATGAGGAGGAGAGTGAAGAACAAAAGGAGGAATAACGGATTAGCTACCCGTGCCCACCTTCTGATGAGAATGACCTCTCAACTCGTACATTGTTTAATTTCCCTTCGTGCTTACCGAAGGATGAATGCTATGATCCCTTGGATTCATTTGAAATATCCCTTTTTGATGAACTTGATGCTTGTTATGCTTGTGGCAAATATGCCAATAAAAATTATGCTTATGGAGATGAACTTGCTATAGTTCCTTATGTTAAACATGAAATTTGTTGCTATTTCAACCACACATGATTGTCCAATTATCTTTTTGAATTCTCCCTACTACACTATATCAGAGAAGTTTGCTTGTTAGGGATTATATTGATGGGTTTGCGTTTTACCACTACACATGATGATTTTGATGAATATAATATACATGTGATTGGTGCTCCTACTTGCAATTATTATGAGAGAGGAACTACATCTCCACCTCTCTATGTTTCCAACACTATAAAATTACAAGAAACTATTTACACTATGTATTGTCCTTTAGTTGATGTGCACGAATTTTTCTTTATGACACTCCGATGCATAGGAAGAGAGTCAGAATTCATTGTTGCCTGACACACATCACTTTGTGCTCACTACTAAATTACAAATCATTGCTAATTAGAATTGGTTTTGATATACCTTGGGATCCGGGTGGATCCATTACTTCAGCACTATATACCTAGCTTAATGGCTTTAAAAAAGTGCTGCCGGGGAGACAACCCGGAAGTTTTAGAGAGTCATTTATTTCTGTTGAGTCTAAAAACAAAAATAATATGGAGGGGAACCTAAAACTTTTCAAAAAGAAATGTGAAAGTAAGAGAGATGAGCAACATTGAAGTGGGGGAGCTCATTGAACTTTGTTCATGCCCATTGAAACTTTGTGAATCTTAATTACAGAAACTTTTCAAAAAAAATTATTATACCCTTTTACAAATCCATTATATTATAAAAATAATGTACCAATATTTACCTTTAGGATGTTTAGATTGTTTGGTTGCGGTGCATAAACAGAAACTTTGGATGTAGTGCGTGAATTTAATTTTTTTTACTGGAAGGTCATAAATTCTAAAAAAGTTACACAATACTTCTATACAAAAAATTTACCACGTCCAAATGTTTCAGAATTTTTAGGGTTACAAAAGTATGAGATCAATTCAAATCTTTATAGACCGTCATGTTTTCACAGATTGCTGCTATAGCTTCATTATTTGCGTATGTTTGAAATCTTGTTGACGCCTCCTTGACTTGGGTCCATAGAATTGTGATAGCATACAATGGGTAATGTTTGATTATAATTTTACAATAATGTTACAGTAGTACATGATGGGATTTGGTTGTTATATGCACTAACCCCTCTAATAAAAATTCGGTTAAGTTTTGTGTGGATGAAGTGTTCGAAGATAGAGGATGTCTTGATATGAGGTGGAGGAGGAGAGGCAAGAGTTCAAGCTTGGGGATGCCCAAGGCACCCCAAGTAAATATTCATGGAGACTCAACAAATATGGTATGTTTTCGGTTTTCGTTTTGTTCACATGATATATGTAAATTCTTGTAGCGTCTTTTGTGTTTATTTTTTACTTTTCTTTTATGCACCATGCTGGTAGGAGATAGTGCTTGGTTGATTTATAGAATGCTCATTGCACTTCACTAAAATCATTTGAGTATGTCTTTTTAGAATGCTTCATGTGCTTCACTTATATCATTTGAAGCTTGGATTGCCTATTTCTGTACACATAGCAAAACTGTAATTTGTAGAATGCTCTTTAGCTTCACTTATACTTTTTAGAGCGTGATCTTTTGTAAAAAGAATTTAAACTCTCATGCTTCACTTATGTCTGTTTAGAGAGTCAACGGGAATTGTTCATTCATATGGTTAGTCATAAAATCCTACATAAAACGTATGGATCACTGAATATGTTATGTTTGATTCCTTCCAATAGTGTTATGATATAGAGATGGTAATATGTGGTAGGTACTAGTGGATGGTTGTGTTTAGTAGGAATATTGGTGTTAAGGTTTGTGATTCCCAAAGCATGCATGTATAGTCTCTCGTTATGCCGGAAAGTTGGAGCACAATTTATCCTTGATTGTCTATCTTTGTGTGAAGGTCAGGTGCACGCGACGGTTAACTCCTACCAATCTCCCCCCTAAGATCATGCATAGTAGTACTTTGCTTCAAGGGCTAATAAACTTTTGCAATAAGTATGTGAGTTCTTTATGACTAATGTGAGTCCATGGATTATACGCACTCTCACCCTTCCACCATTGCTAGCCTCTCTAGTACCGTGCTACTTTCGGTGGTGCAAAACCTTATTATTCCTTCCTTGAAACAGCCACTATACCTACCTATTATAGCATTTTCATAGCCATCCCGAGATATATTGCCATGTAACTTCCATCATCATCATATACATGACCTGAGCATTCATTTTCATATTGCTTTGCATGATTGTAAGATAGCTAGCATGATATTTTCATGGCTTGTCTGTATTTTTATATCTTTGCTATGCTAGATCATTGCACATCCTCGTACACTGCTACAAGTACTCATATAGAGTCATACTTTGTTCTAGGTATCGAGTTGTAATTTTTAGTTGTAAGTAAATAGAAGTGTGATGATCATCATTATACATTATTAGAGCATGTCCCAGTAAGGAAAGGATGATGGATACTATGATTCCCCCATAATTCAGGATGAAACTGCGGACAAATATAAAAAAGAAAAAGAAAAAAAATGAGGCCAAAAAGAGCCCAAAGAAAAAAAAGAAAAAATGAGAGAAAACAAAGAAGGGGCATTGCTACTATGTTGTCACTTTCATATACTAGTGGGGATTTTTCATTGTAGAGTTGGATGCATACCCACTTAGTTTTCAGTTTGAGCTCTCATAAACTTATAGCTCTTAGTGCATCCGTTGCAATGCAATCCCTACTCCCCGCATTGATATCTATTGATGGGCATCTCCATAGCCAATTAATTTTCCTAGTTGATGTGAAGCGTTCTCCCTTCTTTTGTCTACTACTACCACATTCTATTCCACCCATGGCTTGCGCTCATGTATTGCGTGAGGGTTTAAAAAACTGAAGCGCATTAAAAAGTATGAACCAATTGCTTGGCTGACACCATGGTAGTACAAGATTTATACTTTGTGTTGAGAAGACAGAGCATGACAAGGCTATATGATTGGGGATAATGTTCTTTAGCATTGATATTTTGAAAGACATGATTGTTTGTTGGGATGCCTGAGTATTAATGTCTTTATGTCAAATTATAGATTGTTGCTTTGAATTAGTCATGTCTTAATATACATGCCATGATTAGATTATATGATCAAGATTATGCTAGGTAGCATTCCACATAAAAGACTATTGTTTTTATCATTTAACTACTCGAGGACGAGCATGAATTAAGCTTGGGGATGATGATACGTCTCCGTCGTATCTATAATTTTTGGTTGTTCCATGCCAATATTATACAAGTTTTATACACTTTTTGGCAACATTTTATATGATTTTTTGGGACTAACATATTGATCCAGTGCCCAGTGCAAGTTCTTGTTTGTTGCATGTTTTTTATTTCGCAGAAAATCAATATCAAACGAAGTCCAAACACGATAAAATTATGTAGAATTGTTCTGTAATATATGTGATTTTTGGGAGTTCGAATCGACATCAACGGAGGCCCACGTCATCCACTAGGTTGCAAAGCGCGGCCTGCCCCACTTCCCCCCACCCCCCCACCCCCGACGTGTGGTGTTATCTAGTGGACACCATGTAAGTCGGTTGGGGCTCTACTTAGGGCGCAAGAAAGATATATTATGGAACAAAATCGTGTAAAAATTTCATCCCAAACGGAGTTACGGATATCTGGGAATTTAAGAAACGGTGGAAGGCCAGATCTGTGGTTCGTGAAATAGAAGAGAACAGAGACAGATCCAATCTCGGAGGGGCTCTCGCCCCTCCGTCGCCATGGAGGCCATGGACCATAGGGTAAACCCTCCTCCCATCTTGGGGGGTGTCAAGGAACAAGAAGAAGAAGGAGAGGGGCTCTCTCCCGCTCTCTCCCGGTGGAGCCGGAACGCCGTCAGGGCAATATGTGTGACGCCCATCTACTCAACAACTTCGTCATCTTCACCAACATATTAATCACCTTCCCCCACCTATCTACAGCGGTCCACTCTCCTACAACCAGATGTACACTACTAGGAAAAAGGCTACTAGCAGCGCGGGTAAAAGGGCTACTAGTAGCGTGGGTACACGCGCTACTAGTATCGCGCTACAACTAAAAGTTAGTAGCAGCGCGAGTGCACCGCGCTACTACTAACCTAACTACTAGTAGCGCTCACTTATATCCCACGCTACTACTAACATAACTACTAGTAGCGCTCATTTCTTATTTCCCACGCTACTACTAAACTAACTACTAGTAGCGCTCATTTGTTTCCCACGCTACTACTAATAATTTAGGAATTAAAAAACAGTTAGATGTAGTATTCATGGATGGCAATACGTCCAGTGCAAACCAAACCAACGTCACATAACATTCTTAAGATTGCATTTAACATCAGACACACACAATGATCATCGAAAGGTGGGTACCTTCCCTGGTGTTCCATCACCAACCTAAACAGACCACTTCCCTAGATGTATCTACCAAGGCTCGGAGCTTAGACGTTGGTGGACCCGAATCCTCCCTCCCCCCGGACGGTGGCGTCGAGGTCCTCCACCTCAACGACCTCCGGCGTCGAAATCACCTGGACAATCATCTACGCGACATGGCCACCGGCTTCACAGAGAAGTCCGCCTCTGAGTGGTTGAAGAGCACAGCGCCCACCGGCCGTGCTAATCAGCTTCGATCACCCCTGCGCCCATGTCGAGAAAGTGAAAACTTGTTAGTACGCAAATTGCATCAGTTCAACTAAATGGTATATTCCAATTCACAAGACCCATTAAGTTAAGATTATTTCTCATCTAGCAATTTAAAGGGGTCATGCCGAAAATATATGCTTAATTCCTCACTGGCTATTCAAACTAAATGGTCCAAGAACTTTGGGACAATCAACAACCTTTCCACTTGATCTTCGCTAGCTACTTTAGATTCAACAAGAAAAGGAACATTTATTTGAACTGAAAAGAACAAGCAAGCAAGCATTCTATCAATCTTCTGGCTAGAATTTCACAAAATGCACCTGTCAAGTGTACTCTAACAATCGACATGTCCCATCTCCTCATGATTAAGGACTCTAGCTGAGCCGACAACATGGAGCAAGATGTAGTCGTTTCTGAGCATGAACCCTTGGCTGTCATCAATGAACCTGCAACATCCATCACGCCCATTGTAAAATATGTTAGTTTCAGATAAGAAAAGAACTGAACTCTGAACATATGATGTTATCTGAATCCTTACTTTATGGAGTAAAGATTCCAGGAGATATCATCGGCAGCAAAAAAGGCAATATATTTCACTGATTTTGGTGTTGCAACAACGTATATACTTTATCACATTATAAGTCCTCACACCATCAACTATGACAAAATCTGAGAGTATAAGTCTGGTTACATTCACCCAAGTCCAAACATAAAATTCTGTCCAACATAGTACAGCCCACCTTGATAATTTCATAGGATTTAATATACGAAACTAAACCTGACAAGTGATATGCGTTTAAGTATCTACAGAACAGCCTCTAAAATTTGCATGTTGTATTTTAATACCACCTCTAACAAGGCCTAATCTCCCATATCAAAATACTGTACCCAGGAACATATATTTCGGGACAACAAGCTAAACTGATGGCTGCTCTCAAATCATGTATTTTGAGGGAAGCTAACTGTACAACAAGTATTGGACTGAATCTGGCGCCTGTAGCAAGACATCCTCCCAAACTAAACTGATGGCTGCTCTCAATTAGTTCGTAATGAAGGGATTTTACTGGATTGCTAGTCCTGGGATCAAATTAAAATTGACTAAGGTCAGCAATGACATCAGCTCATGAACATCTACAACTCTGAATTTCTATTTGGTGTACGTCACCTCCACCCAAATCAAATCGATGTGTTCCCAGTTGCAAAACCGAAAGTAAAGTGTCAAGACAAGACAAAATTGGCATGGACTTGTGTGAACAGCAGAGAATCAATCGTCGCTACAAGAGCTCATCTTGTGCTGTCGAATCTCGCTCATACTAGACGCACACGCACACATTGCACTAGTGAAAAGAAGCAACACCTCGGGATAATTGGTTTGATGGCCGGGACGCGCAGGACACGAGAGAGAGCAGAGTCTCCATGGGGCGTTGGCAGCAGGGTCGGAGCAGTGGCGGCGGCGTCCAGGGATGCCTGGGGACCGCAACATTATCGAGCTAGTATCATATCATAGCAAAACATTCTTCGCAGTTGATTGAGCATCAAATAATATAAACTAGAAAAGGGATTCAATGCAATGGTATGGAAAAAAAACGATAGAAACAACATATCACTACAGACTTTAAAAAGAAATATAGACAGTTGAGAAGTGCAGCTGGTGTATATATATGGACGCAGCCACCACCAGTGGATACAGGTTCTAGTCAAATCAGACTCACCTATTAACCGACTTGGACTACAAATTCCTAATCCTGGTATTATACTCCTACCAACGCAGCTAGATAGCTAGGACAAGTCCTAGTCGGACTCAAGTTAGTATTTTTCCTAATCTAATTATACGGCCATGTTGATCACACCTTACTAACTCTGGCCGCCGTAGTAGCTAGATCAGTCGGAGAAATGGACTGCAATTTGGGGAGCAAAAACTGCATAAATTCCTAATGTAGATGGAATAACACTTAATAATTGGGGCTCTGACTTGTCACTGGTACCTTCCCATAATTTCCAAACTGTAGGGGGTCACTGGTATATGCATGAGTATTTGGCTTCAGATTGAATAAATTATCTGAACATCAGCAAACAAAGGAGAAACTAGTAAGCTTTAGTAATCATGAACATCGACAATGCTACTCACTGAAATCTACCATATGAAGTTGTAAATTTCTCACAAGCAGAAAAGCGTACAGGATCCATGACTGAAATGACTGGAGGAGGGTAAGTTTCTAGGACAACTGACTGAGAAAAGAGCGACGTACTTGTGCTGAAATTAGCAAGATCTTCTATTCTGAATCCAGCAGAGTGTGCGAGCGCCCCGAAATCAGCGACTCGGGAAGGCTGCATGATGCTCACACCTGTTGGGCTGCAAGAAACTTCCACCACAGTGTATGTACTACAGTTGTTGGTTAGACTATAGATAAGCTTCAGGCTGGTTGCCTGCCTGACAGTCCTCCTCTCGTGAGGATTCTGGAGCAGAAGCCACAAGAGCTGATGCTCAGGTAGTGGGAGGGGAGCATCGTGTTTTCTATGAGATGATGGAACATCACGAACGATCTTTTGTTCGTTGAATTGATCCTACGCTTAAATTACTCCTTGCAATTTTCGACTGAATGTGCTGAGACGGACGGTTTAAGTACTACTAGCATCATCAGAGTTGCAGAGTAGTGACTGACTGACGGACGGACGAACGGGTTGTGAGGGGCTGGCTCACCGAGGTAGAAGGTCTTGGCGTACTCGGTGCAGACCTCACTGCAGCGGTCGTAGGCGTCGCCGAGGAGGCCCCAGCTGAGCTCGGCGTCGCCCTCCTGCTCCAGCTGCTCGTCCCGCCACTGGCGGCGCTGGCCGGCGTCGGCCTCCCGCGCCGCCTGCCGCCCCCTCCAGGTCCTCCACCAGCGCGGCCTGCCGCAGCACCACCTCGTACATCGCCTCCTCCGTCGCCGTCTGCGCCGCCCCGCTTCCACGCTGCGGCCGGGAGCAGGCCGGGCTGGCCGCCGCCCCGCTGGGCCTGGTCGGTCGAGTGGTGGTGGTGGAAGGCGCGCGCGTGCGGCCTGCAGGATGTGTACACGGCGGAGGAGGCGGCGGCGTGGGATGGGAGGGAGACGAGGGGTGAATCGGGAGAAGAGAGGAGGGGATCTGGATCGAGGGCTGGGTGTTTTTTTTGAGACAAACAGTGATGGGTGGAGTGGGACGGTTGGTGGGGTGGATCAGGGATGGGTGGTGTGGGAATATACTAGTAGCATGGACATCTGACCTGCGCTACAACTATTCACAAAGAAGTTGTGTAGGTTTATAATCCTCGCTACTAGTATGGCATGTCCGCGGGGCATGGCAGAGACCACTTAGTAGTAGCGGGGGTTAAAAACCCGCGCTACTATTATCAACTTAGTAGTAGTGAGGAGTAAAAACCCGCACTACTAGTAAGTAGCAGTAGCGAGGGGTATAAACCCGCGCTACTAGTAAGCTTCTGTGTATAAGCTTTTCCCTATTAATGGTACCCTCTACTTGAACGTGGTGCTTTATGCTTCATATTATTATCCAATGATGTGTTGTCATCTATGACGCTTGAGTAGATTTTTGTTGTCCCAGCGGTAGTTGATGAATTGCTATGATTGGTTTAAATTGCTTGTGGTTATGTTTTTATCCTTTGGTGCCCATCATATGAGCGCGCGTGTAGATCACACCATAGGGTTAGTTGTATGTTGATAGGACTATGCATTGGAGGGCAAGAGTGACGGAAACTTCTTCTTAATATAGAAATTGATGCATACGGGATTGAAGGGGGACCAATATATCTTAATGCTATGGTTGGGTTTTACCTTAATGAACGTTAGTAGTTGTGGATGCTTACTAATAGTTCCAATCATAAGTATTGAATTCCATGTAAGGGATGACATGCTAGAAGTGGCCTCTCCAACATAAAACTTGTTGTCGTTCTAGTAACATAGTCAATTGCTTAGGGACAACTCGGCAAACCCTACCACCACTTTTCCACATTCGCTATAATAAATTTTACTTTTATTAAAATAGCACTTAACTTTTATTTTCACGTTCTTTATTATCTTGCAAACCTATCCGACAAAGTACTTCTAGTTTTATTCTTGTTCTCGGTAAAGCAAACACTAAGTGTGCATAGAGTTGTATCGGTGCTTGATAGAACTTGAGGAAATATTTGTTCTACCTTTAGCTCCTCGTTGGATTTGACACTCTTATTTGTCAAAAAAGCTACAATTGATCCTCTACACTTGTGGCGGCGGCTTATTGAAGGATGCATGGTTCCCTTACTTGGAGAATATGATGAGTATGAAATAGACTAGGGAACGAGTTGTATTACGACCCAGACTCTATTTTATGCCCAGGGCCCCGACCTGTATATAAAGCGGATCCCCTAAGGTAGAAAGACTAAGTTACAAACTCTCGAGTACTAGGTTAGCCAAGTTGCACCCTTATAATCGTGATCATCATAAGTAACAGCAATCAAGTAGTAGTAGGATTTTACCTCCATCGTGAGGGTCCGAACCTAGGTAAACCCTTGTCTCTCAATTTCGATCAACCCCGTTCAAACTACCGCCTAGTTTTGATGGCCTCACGACTAAGTCCATTTTCAAGGACATCTGTCGTGACAAAACCACGATAGTTGGCGCCCACCATGGGGCTGTCGCACAGCGGTGTTGAGTTCTGCAAGGGAGATCTCCTAGGGATTATGGGATACACTGTTGGTAGGATGACGAAGAGTGGTCGTGACAAGCTCTACATCGACGACGCTGGCTGGGGCCCGAGGCCGACTCAATCGAGTACGGGTATTGGCTACCCTTCGGCAAGATCCACATCTTCATCAGCAAACTCGGCAACTCCGGGCCCGAGTCGAACAACAGTATCGAGCTCGTCGAGCCGGCTCGGCGCAAGCAACACGCCTGGGATCAAGACGGCCGGAAGCACGTCTTCGTCGGCTTCACTCAAGAAGTCGATTTTGCGGAGCATTCTGCATCTGGCGGAGAGACTCTCGTCTATTCAGACGATGAGTCCTTGGTTGGAGACACCGAGTTGATCTTCCCACTCGATGACGGTAGGTTTGGGGGCTATTCTGATGGCAACGTTATTCCGGACCCCTATGAGCCGCCATGCCGGGCCGCCATCTACATGGCGGGGACAGCGCCGACTACAAATTTTTAGTAGCCCCAACATTTTACTCCCACCTAGTAAAATTACCATTAGCCATGGTATTTCCTCAAACACCACCTTGGCCCTCCACCACACACACACACACACACACACACACACACACACACACACACACACCACAAAACCTCCGCTCACACAGACACACACCAACCCTCCCTCGCTCGAAACCATTGGTAGGTGGCCGCCACGGCCGCTGCCGCCGCGGCGACTCCATCGTCAACCTCTGCCTGTCTGCTAGGGAGCTCGAGGAGCGAATAGCTCAAAAGAGGTTTATCATGGCCTCTTCGCCCGACTTCAGCGAGGTGGCCACCGAGGTGTCCCTGTCGTCCTCCACGGACTCTTTATCGAGCCACCGTCACAGGACGCCTGATCTACATGCCGCCACGCCCCTACGCTGGTACAGGACATCCTCGTCCTCCCTCCGGCCCGACCGCCGATGAGGTCCTACCTGGGGGTCCGGCAGCGGTGGTGGGGGACATGGATCAGGAGACCCACACCTGCCAGTGGCGCCGTAGCTTCTGCACGGGCGAGCTCGCGGCCATGGAATCCGACAGTTGGCATGTACGGTACCACGGCGCACGGCTAGGTTAAATTTTCCTTTCGGCGCACGTCTGGTGAACCTCGTCCCATCGGAGCCGGGGGTGGTGAGCTCGGCTATGGAGCGCGAGGACCGCAAGGCGAGGGAGCGCCTCGAGGCCGAGGTTAAGGCCACTGACGAGGCCTACATGCAAGACCTCCGCAGGCAGCACCCGGAGGTCGTGGAGGAAAAGCGGATGACCTTTGCCGGCGCGGAGGGAGGAGAGTTTATCGTGCTCTCCTCTGATGAAGAGGTCAAAGACAACAAGGACGGCGGCGAGGCCGAGGAGATCAATGTCGATGAGTGGAGGAGTGTCTTCCCCAATGCACTACTAGGAAAAGGGCTATATATAGGATGGACACTAATGGCGCACTGTACATGTGGTGCGCCATTACTAAATACTAATGGCGCACCATGTGTTGGTGCGCCATTAGTGTGCAAATACTAATGGCGCACCACATCCCACGGTGCGCCATTAGTAATTTTTTTTAATTTTTTCAAAACTACTAATGGCGCACCGTGGGAGTGGTGCCCCATTAGTAATGGCGCACTGTCCACTGGTGCGCCATTACTAAGTTTTTTTCAAAACAAAAATAAAAAAAATTCAAATTTTTTCATATTTTTTCTCAAAACTAGTAATGGCGCACCATGGGTGTGGTACGCCATTACTAGTTTAACTACTAATGGCGCACCACCACACGGTGCGCCATTACTAGTTTGCCCAACTTCCACCGAATGCACCCCCCGGACCGCCTTTTCAGTTTAAAAAAATAAAAAAATGATAAAAATGTCAAAAAAACAAAACAAAATAAGTTTCCCATGTGATATGTGGTCTAGTTGTTGGGAAAATTTACAAATATAAATTTCGACTTTATTTGCAAAATCTCTCTGGAAATTTGTAAAATGGGTCTAACTTTTGCATACGAACTCGGACTAAAAAGTTTTATATATGAAAAATCATCTACTCGAAAAGTTACATCCAAATTTAATGGGGGGAACCCTGTTAAACATTTTCAAAATCCCCAAAAACCTAACAGAAAAAAAGTTACGGGGCTTTCAAGATCTAGAGGCAAAAAAATTCAAAAAAAATTGATTTTGAAATTTTTTTTGATTTTTTTCAAAAAATGACACGTAATATGACCGGGTGAAATATTTTTCAAAATTTCATCATAGTCATGAACATGAACAAAGTCCTAGACATCAACAAGGTATAATAGGGTTGATATGCTAGATATATCAACAAGTGCCTGTGAAGTGAGCTGTTGCTAGGGTTGGATAGAACTCTGAAGTTAAGCGTGCTTGGGCTGGACTAGTGTGAGGATGGGTGACCTTTCGGGAAGTTTGACCACGGAATGCGATTTGACCTGAGTTTAAGCATATTGACCCGAGATTAAGCTATAGTGACCTGAGATTAAGAAAATAAAAATAAAAAATTTCATTTGAATTTTTTTTTTTGAAAAAAATGTTACTAATGGCGCACTTCTATGTGGTGCGCTATTAGTAAAAAATACTAGTGGCGTGATTGTAATGGCGCACCGGTAGTGCGCCATTAGTAGCCAAAACCGGTGCGCCATTAGTAGGCCTTTTCCTAGTAGTGATGACCTCGACAACGGCACAAGCCTGGACCCGGCTCGCGGCACACCGTACCTGACGAGGAAGGATTGGTCGACCTCCACTTCGACTGAAATAGTTTAGTTTAGTTTAAATTTATGTTTTATGTTCGGTTATGCAAAACTATCCATGTTTATGTTTGATTGCATGCTACTTTTAGTTGAACCTGCTTTGAACTTGATCAAATTGAAGTTTACTCCGTTAAGTTTAGGGGATTGTCTATAAACCGCCAAAAAAGTGTTGTATATATACCCCACTAAGGGTGTACTCCGTTAACTTTTAGGGAATCGGCTAGAGATGGCCTTATGCCTTGTTTATTTCAATTATTCACAATGTGATACTCTATATGTCCAACTATTTACTGTGCAGTTCAATTTCATCAATAACAGTTTCAACAATACCACTGTGAATGACGATATTTGGTTGTTGTTAAGGATATTATAGTTAACACATCTTTTCCTTTTTTTAAAAATAATTAGTGTACTTTAGACCTGCACAATACCAGTTTGAATGACTATATTTGCTTGTTTTTAAATGTTATGCCTGTTGCAGTTAACACGCCTTCCCACTTCTTGCTTTGCTTAACTAGCATACTTAAACCTGCACACTAAAGCTATCATTTGGAGATTATGTTGTCTACCATGGATATATTTGGTTGATGTTTAGCCTGTTGTGCTTAACATGCCTTTAGATGTACTCACACAGGATAATTCAACTATTTGTTTACACTTTATCCAAGACAACAGTGAACTGCAACATGCTAAGTAAGAACTCTGTCTCCTTCTTTTTACTACCCATAATGTGTTGTGTTAGATCACAATAACAGAATCTTTTTCCTTTGAAGTGGTTTCTGGAGCAGTTTACTCAAGATTGCCTGTCAAGCTATATGATTGTCGGATAACCATCACAACGGGTTAGACTGGAGTCGTGCGTGCCTTCTGCATGGAGGAGAGCACAATAGGGGCATTCCACTTCACCTTGTTCAGTAACCAGAATGTCTTTCACCTCTTTTCTACCATCTTTAATAGTATAAGTATACAACCCTAGTTCATCATTCTTTATTTGGTGCTTATGTGATTCTTTTTTTAATGTAATTCTTGAACATGTGTACATGTGAATCGAATAACGCATTGGTTGTTGAACCTGATGGATATGAATGAACTTATAGCCTACTTTCGAATTGAAATTCGATATAATTTTAAATAGCATCAATTAAATTAGGGGTGAAAATATGCTCTGCAGGTCATTACGGCACACACACGGTCCATAAAGCAGAACGGGTGTGATATACATCATAATCTGACACGGTTTACGGAGAACAAACATGTGTAACCATGCACACAGTTTCCATTTGCAAAGTGTGTGTGATGTCAGACAATATCACAATAGGTGCAAGAAAACTAAATGTTTGTAATAGTTGCCTTTTCATACACGCTTTACAATCGTGAACTATTTCTGATGTGGCGCCATCGTAAACATTGCATCACAGAATACCGACTGCGATGGTAATGCGAGCACAAATGAGTAGCAAGGATGGAGCGCTTGGGATATGGGAGATATCACAAACAGTTGTTTGAACACTCACGTTTGGGTTACATGCCGTCAATGCATACGCTTAGTTATGCAAAATGTATGCATTGCTACTCCCTATCCCCTACTGTTTTTGGGTCGTGTGGGAAGGACCCCCACCCCTCCCCCCACCCCCCTATCACACACATTGGCTAGGCGACGATTTAAAATGCCATCGTGGAATGGGGTTAAAAACCGTTTGTATAGCAGCTCATTCTACCAGTGAAGCCAGATGGTCGAGAATGCCAGCAGCACGGACCAGCGGAGGGGATGAAAAAGTCAATGAGTGCTCAGGGCAGCAAAGGAGAGGACGAGATGGCGGTGAGTGAAGAGTCGAGAGGAGAGCTTTCAAAGTGAGAGGAGAAGACCGAGTGGCGGCAAAGGGATTTTTTTTGCCCACCCTCCTGCCTTGTTACAAGCTCCCCCCCCCCCCCCTAGGGTTGCAGTGGTTGAAGCAGCAGCGTGCAATGGTTTTGGGGTGCTGCATGCTGCTTTATGGCGAAGCACGGTAGGAGTTTGGGGCGGTCCCGTCTTCAATAGGAGAATCATGCGTCGCCGCTGCGGCTAAGCTTCTATGTAACATACTGTCACAGTCAATATGCGGTCCTATCCTCGAGGAACTCGGAGGTCAAACCAAGGATAGAAGCGCATATTGAAGATGCTTCACAAAGTGGATATCATCACAACGTACCATGTACAAAGTATATGGGGATACATACAAAGGCATACACTCGCCACATGAAAACATCCATACACAGCGAACACCATACAGAGGAGCAGAATCCTACTACGGATGAAATCAAACGGAAAACACGAATGACACCCACCCTGCTAGATCAGTCTTCCAACCACGAACCCATCCCATGATCAACGAAGAATAAGAAGCAGAAGAAGCACTACAAACAGATCAAGCATCGCTCTCACGTCAAATCATTGAATTACCTGTACCTGCACCTTTTGTTGTAGTAATCTGTGAGCCATGAGGACTCAGCAGTCCCATTACCATATGTATCAAGACTAGCAAAGGTTAATAGGTATGGAATGGATAAGTGGTGATCTTTCTGCAAGCAATAAGAATTGGTACGGTGGCTAACTTACGAGTATAAGAGTAAGAAGAGTGAACTACGCATAGTCGGTCGCAAACTAGTAATGATCAAGAAGTGATCTTGAACTGCTTACGAGCCAAACATAACCCTGACACGTCTCCAACATATCTATAAATTTTTATTGTTCCATGCTATTATATTATCATTCTTGGATGTTTTACAATTATTTTATAGCAACTTTATATCATTTTTTGGGACTAACCTATTGACATAGTGCCCAGTGCCAGTTGCTATTTTTTGCTTATTTTTTTTACTTTGTAGGAAATCAATATCAAACGGAGTCCAAACGCAGCTAGACTTTTTGGAAAAATTTGATGGACCAGAATACTCAGGATGGGCCAAAGAAGTACCAGATGGGAGGTCCGAGGTGGGAACAACCCACGTGGGCGTGCCTAGGAGCCCAGGCATGCCTAGGGGGTTGTGCCCCCCTCGGTGGCCTCCCGCACCGCCTCTTCGCTATATAAATTGTCAAATATTCCAAAACCCCCAAAATAACCCTAGATCAGAAGTTATGCCGCCGCAAGCCTCTGTAGCCACGAAAAGCCAATCTGCCCTATTCCGGCACCCTGCCGGAGGGGGAAATCATCACCGGAGACCATCTTCATCATCCCAGCGGCCTCCATGATGAGGAGGGAGTAGTCCACCCTCGGGGCTGAGGGTTTGTACTAGTAGCTATGTGTTTAATCTCTCTCTCTCTCTCTCTCTCTCTCTCTCTCTCTAGTGTTCCTGAGATGGCACGATCTTGATGTATCGTGGGCTTTGTTAATATAGTTGGATCATATGGTGCTTCTCCTTCTCTATCTTGTTGTGATGAATTGACTTTCCCCTTTGAGATTTCATTCTTATCGGATTGAATACTTTTATGGATTTGAGAGCACTTGATATATGTCTTGCATATGAATACCCGTGGTGACAATGGGGTATTATATTGATTCACTTGAGATATGTTTTGGCACTCAACTCACGGATTCCCGAGGTGACATTGGGGTAATCAATGCATAGGGGTTGATGCATGTTCTCGTCTTTTGTTTCTCCGCTAGAAATCTTGGGACACTCTTTGAGGTTCTTTGTGTTGGATTGAGTATTATGAATCTGAATTTGGTTTGGTGTTATTTTAGTACGAACTCTTGATAGATCGATCGGAAAGAATAACTTGGTGTTATTTTAGTACAAACTCTTGATAGATAGATCAGAAAGAATAATTTGGTGTTATTTTAGTACGAACTCTTGATAGATCGATCGGAAAGAATAATTTGGTGTTAGTTTAGTACGAACTCTTGGATAGATCGATCGGAAAGAAAAGCTACAAACAATTTCTTCTTATGTTCTCCGCATGATAAGAACTTTGGAGTGATTCTTCATCGCAATTTGTGGGATGGTTATATGATCCAATTAGATTAGCATTGTTGAGAGATTGCACTAGCGAAAGTACGGACCCTAGGCCTCATTTTAAAGCATTGCAATACTGTTTGTGCTCACTTTTATCATTTGCTACCTTTCTGTTTTTATTTATTCATATTATAAAAATATATTTCTACCATCCATATTACACTTTTATCACCATCTCTTCGCCAAACTAGTGCACCTATACAATTTTCCATTGTATTGGGTGTGTTCAGGACACAAGAGATTTCTTGTATTTTGTTGCAGGGTTGTTTGAGAGAGATCATCTTCATCATACGCCTCCCACGGATTGATAAACCTTAGGTCATCCACTTGAGGGAAATTTGCTACTGTCCTACAAAACACTGCGCTTGGAGGCCCGACACGAGTCTACAAGAATAAAGTTGCGTAGTAGACATCAAACCCCATCGTGTTCTCTTCGTGAACTGCCTCGAAAAGAGACGATCACAGCTATGGACACAGTTGGTTTATTTTAATTGGGATTTAGTTCCAAGTTCTCTACAAACCAGACATTAAAAAATTCCAAGTCACCACATAACCACGAGCACAACTTCCAAAATGATTAAACCGTGCAGGGGTGCTCCAAATAGTCCATTATAAATTAGCACATGCATCCGGTGGAACATCCTCACACCCTGATAAAACGATGCTTATGATAATGAACCCCGGTGCACAAGCCGCTCATCAAAGGTAAAACTAAACTAGCAAGACCTCCCCACACGTCGACGATCCCGATGGGAGCCCGTATCTCATTCTCAAAACACGACTGAGAAGAGACGCATACATGTACCAAATACCCCAAGCTGCCAAGGGGCAGCCCCACACAATGCTCTAGTTTTGGACCAACACTCATGAGGAGCACTGGCCCCGGTTGTTGATTAAGTTACTCGGGTAAGACACTCCCTATGCATTAAAGTTGTCATTAGGCAAATGTTAAAACCAAAGTTGGGTCTTGCTGGAAGAGTTTTATCCTAAAATGATTGATCAGGGGGGTCCCCATAAAACTCTCACATGTTAGGAGCGCTCATCAAGGAACATAACACCGGTATGATGGAAACTAGGGTGGCGTGAGTGGAACAGAACACCAGGTAAAAGGCCGAGCCTTCCACACACAACCAAGTATATAGATGCATTAATTAAATAACAGATATTGTGATATTTCATGATATCCATGTCCCAACATTGAACAGCCTGGACTGCACCTGCAACTAGCTAAACTATACGAGGTGCTGAGCAAAGTGATAACATAGCCAAACAACATTTTGCTATGATGGTGGAGGGTTAGAGGCAGTTTCATGGCAATTTGAGAGGCTGGCAAACAAGTGGTAGGTAGCAAAACATAGCCATAGCATCGAGACAACCAGCAAGTAACGATAGTTGTGATATCCAAGATAATGGTCATCTTTCCTGAAATCCTGCTCGTAAGACGATCAACTCCATGAAGTAGACGAACAAGCGTAGTTGAATGAATCCTCACAATCACAACAGAACCAGGAACTAACGAAAAGAAGAACAACTGGAAAGAAGCAAACAACTCGGTAAATACACAAGAATAAACATGTCATGATGCACAACCAAGTATGATGCATGGCAAGATTAAATGTTGCTACTCATGCCAAGAGATAATGCATAAATGAACCCCACATCAAGCAAGTTTAAATGAGGTTGGAAACAACATATAACAATTCCGGAAGTTCCCCATATGCAATTTTCGAAATTGGTATTGTTATGAATAAAAAATAATATTAAAGTTATTCAACAGCAAGTTAAAATTCATCATGGTAATCTACATGTTTTTCTAATCAAGTTACATATGTAGATCATTTAATTCGGAGTTACGGCCTAGAAGATATGAGCAACATCAGTTAAGATTGCATTAGTTGAAAATGCACGCAAACATCAACCACAAACACTCAAAACATGGATACAACAAGAAAATATGAAACTACATGTGGACAAAGGTGACCCTTTTAAACAGGACCAAATTCATTATAGAGAGCGGAAACACTACTAATTTTTTGGAGGATATGTGGCTAGGGGAGATGCCACTAGTCATACAATATCCAACTCTATTCAACCTTGTTCAACATAAAGAAGTTTCCGTAAGTACAATTCTAAGTTGGACTCCCTTGAACATTCAGTCCTAGAGGTCCCTGCTGGGGAACAGATGGAATAGCTGGTTACATCTTGTGCGAAGGTTGATGGAGATAAACATTTTTTATGAGCCAGATTAAATTCGCTGGAAACTCTCAGTGTCGGGTGTTTTCTCAGTGAAATCTATGTCTTCATATTTGATAAACTCTAGAATAGTTTGAAGGTCGGTTCATATTTGAAAGATTAAGGTGCCTTAAAAATAAATATATTTATGTGGTTTGTGCACAAGGAAGTGATTCTAACTAAGGACAACTTGAGAAAACGTAATTGGGAGGGTAGTAAGCGATGTTTTTCGCGATCAACATCAGATTATCAAACATCTTTTGTTGCTCCACTAAAAGAAAATCGTAGCAATGCTAGGAAGTGACTGCGGCTTCCTTTTGTTCTCCGTCGGCACCACCATTGGTTCCCTATCCCTCTGCCGGTCACTCCTGCGGCGGGAGGGAGGGGGAGTCTCAAATATGTGCATCGGTTGTGTCCACCGTAGGGTTAGGGCCGAGGGAGGCGTTGTCGAGTCTGTTGTGGTGGCGTCGCGTCTGAATAAATTTCCTCGTCCTTCGTAAATGGTCAGGCGGGGATCTTGCCTCTATCTAGAAGCCAGCGGGTTTGAGGATCCCCGGATCTCATTGGGGGTCGGGGGTTATGGTGTCTTGAAGTCGATCGGCACTGGCCGGGCAAGTCCTCGGGTGGTTGGTGGTTTTGTGGAGATGGAGCTTCTTCTTCCTCCTCGTCGATATGATCTACTGTTGTTGTTCATCCTTTTTACTATGCGGCTGCTGGAGGGATGTCCTGCTTTCCCCGGGCGGTTGGCCTGGCCGCGGCACTGGAACCAGATCCCAGTTTTCTTCCAACTAGAAGGGCATATATGGTGGTACTCGAAGCCACAGATGGCGAGGCTGCTGCAGGCTAGTTGGATACACAGGTGTGTCCTTATCCTTATGCCGCCTAAGAAAAGAAAAGGTGAGGTAGTGTGGCGGTGATGATGTTGTGGTTGAACATGATGTCCTTCTTAGGTCTCGTTGTAGATTGTTTTGTTACAGGGATCTTTCGCAAGGTTTAGGAGTAATGGCACAGAGTTTCAGAGATCTTCATGTTTTTCTATTTGTGTTAGGGCGCTCTTTGCTACTCCCTCTATCCCATAATGTAAGAAGTTTTTTGACCTACACTAGTGTCAAAAAACATATTACATTATGGGACGGAGTATTTTTGTACGGGTTCAGGACTATGTACTGTTTCTGTGATATGAGTACAAGCATACTTTCTCAGAAAAACATATTTTTTTCTCAAATGCCCATTAGGCAGGCTACTATGGCGTACACTACAAGTCTGCATCAATGTCAGTTCCCCTAATAGCATAGCCACGTTATTTGGAACATGGATAAATGGGGTAGAGCCTAAAATAACGGCGCATATTCGAGTAGGGGTGTGTGCACTATTTTGGCCATATGGAACTGCCGGAATGATGTGATTTTTAACAGACAATCTATCATAATTTTTTTTGAAGATTATATACAGAGCAACTAGCTAGATCCATACTTGGTCATCACTCAGCCATGCGGAAGCCAAAATGCGTATGATTTTTGGGTGCAATCATTGGGAGACGGTAGTTCGCGATACTTACAACCGGTTTGGATGATGGTCCAACAATAGGATACACTAGTGCAGAACCGGGCTATAGCCCCGGTTCGTAAGGGCCTTTAGTGCCGGTTCTGTAACCGGCACTAAATGGTGGGGACTAAAGCCCTCCCCCTCCCTTTAGTATCGGTTCAGCACAAACCGCCGCTAAAGGGCCACCACGTGGCACGAGCCAGGGCCGGGTGTGGGGAGACCTTTAGTACCGGTTGGTGTTACCAACCGATACTAAAAAGTTTGAGGGGTTTTGGTTTTATTATTTATTTTTCCTTTAATTTTGTGTTTTCCATTTAATTCTTTTTCGTTTGCTAGTATTTTACGATACTACATATTGTACACGTTATGCATATATATAAATAGAATTTCTCGTAGAACCGGTCATATATAGGGCTGGACTATTCTGTTACCGGTAACAGAATATTATTCTGTTACCCCTCGCGCCCTATATAGAGGCGTGTCCGTTTTCTTCCTCCTGCCGCCGCCCGAACCCACCTCCGCCCAGCGCGCCGCCCCGATCCCACCTCCACCCAGCGCGCCGCCGCCTGGATCCACCGCCACCCTGTGCGCCGCTGGTCCTATCCCCCTCCTCCCAGAGCGCCTTCGCCAATCTCCCTCTTCCCAGAGTGCCTCCCATCGCCGCCCCGCCCCAACTTGCCTCCTGCCGACGACTCGCCTCCATCCGCCGGCGTGCTTCCCTTGCCGTCCGCGGTGCGCCTTCCTCCCTGTCTATCTCCCATGCGCCGCCTCACCCGACGACCTGCGCACCAGTGCACCACCACCCCTACACTGCCATGGCCGGCCACCGAGATCCAAGGCTGAGGAGTACCTATGAGTCTTGCTCGCCAGAGCTAGGCTGCTCGCCAGCCACCTTCCTCCACCGCACTCTCCTGTTGCCTTCCTCGTGGCGCTCCGTCCACCTTCCTCCCCGCGCTCCGGCCGCCTTCCTCCCGCCGCTCCGGCCGCTCCCTCCCACGTACGCCTGCCGACCGCATCCCTGCTTCCATCAGCTCCACCTCGACGGAGTCGTCAGTCCACCGGAGTACAGGTAGCCGGTTCACCCGACTCGATCCAAAAATCTTCTTTTTTAGTGGATGTGCTTATGCCTGAGTGAATGGCACATGTGTCTCAGAAGTGGCTGTGTTTATGCCTGAATGGAACCTATTTGTCCAACTTACTGATACTTGTATTTATTCTGGCCTAATAAATTAGTTAATACTATATGTGATTCATGTATCCTATGATTTTCATCATCATACATGCCTTAAAAAAGATTTATGCGGCTGTATAGTTACCGTCCGCCAATTGGAATATTTCAGATGTTGAGAGCGAAAAATGCACTGCTCAACTCAGAAAATAGCTGAAAAAAAGAACTATAGCTTTCTGTATGCTTGTTTTAAGTTCTTGCATCAAGTGACACCAAACCTGTTCGATGGAATATTCACAATGAATGATCAAACAAAAGTGACACACTCAGTTCAAAAACTAATTTTGGATCAGTGCAATTCCTATTTTCCATGTGTTCTGCATTTTAGGTGGAGGAGAACCAGTAAGTGCTACTACTGGTGTACGCCAAGTTCAAGGATTTTGACATGCTCGAGTATCCACTGGCTCCGACCTCCACCCTGTTGGCCCAGTCCCGACGCTGAATACTTTCCGGCGATGACGATACGACCGACGATGAACGATGATGACAGACGAAGCACGCTGACGAACTTGGTTCCTGCCCCAAGTCGGCCTGTCCCGGCGAGATACTTTACGCCGAGATGCGCTCCGAAGCTGGCTTCCAACACGCGTGTACAAAGCTAGTATCAAGCTGCCTGTACTTGTACTAGTAACAGCAGAAGCTAGCTATACGATTAGCTAATTGATCTAGCCGGAAACAACACGCGAAAACGATTTGGATAGCCACACGCACGTGCGTGATCCTTTCTTTATTGCTTCGATGCTCACGGTACAAAGATTACAAGGGGTGGTTACATATATATACTAGTATAGCTAGCCTATACATAAACCTATCAGGTGATTGAGTCCTAGTCCGAGCCGGCTAGGAGGCGGAGACGTGTTTAACTCCAACAATCACCCCCCTAAACATGATGTCGTCACGTCACAACTCCGACACCGATTCTTCTTCGCATCTCCAAGAACTTCTCTCGGTTCAAAGTCTTGGTCAGCATATCCGCCAGTTGATCATTGGTGCAAATGTAGTTGACCTTCATCTTACCTTCTTCGGCGCAATTCTTTATGTAATGATACATTGTATCAATGTGCCTGCTCCTGTCATGCCGCACTGGATCCTCGCATAGAAAAGTTATAAATTCACTGTCAACGTTGAGCATCAATTGTTCCGGATCTCGATCCATGAAATCACCGTGTAGCCTCCCTAGCCACACCCCTTGACACTCTTCTTCACTTGAAGTTGATGTCACCACTTCCTACTTTCGTGATAGCCAGCTTACTATGCTTCCACCAAGGAAATATGACACGCCCGATATACTCTTACGGTCGTCGACAATTCCTTCCTTGTCACTACCACTGTAGCTGAGTAGTTTCACCATCTCGTTCTTGCTCACCTCAAGACGAGGTTCCATTGAAGCGACAATGTGATTACAATCTTTCATGCCAGGGCTTTCAAGTACCTTCATTACATATGCCTCCTGGCATAGTGTGATCCCCTCCGGCTTTTGATGTTCCTCCATCCCGAGGTAGTAACTCAAAATACCAAGATCATCCATCTTGAAAAATTTCTTCATTTGTAGCTTGAACTTTGCAATCACCTCTTCATCTGCTCCAACTATCAACAGGTCGTCGACGTAAATGCCAACTAGTAGACGATCCCTTCCTTCACCTCTCTTGTACATTGCATGCTCTAGTGGGGCTTTCTCAAATCCAAGAGAAATCAATGTATGATCAAGTTTGATGTTCCACGCCCGAGAGCCTTGTCGTAGCCCGTACAAGACTTTGTGTAGCTTCAGTTCCTTGTGTTCCTCTCCCTCTTTGATGAATCCCGGTGACTGATTCACATACACATCTCCTTCTAACTCGTCATTCAAAAACGCAGATTTTACATCTATGTGATGTATCTTCCATGATTCCTGAACCGCGAAAGCGATGAGTAATTCCACTGATTCCATCTTCCATCTTTGCAATGGGAACGAACACTTCTTCGAAGTCCACACTTTCCTCATGCACGTACTCTTTGGCCACTAGCCTTGCTTTGTGCTTCACGGACCCATCGGCATCTTTCTTGATCATAAATTCCCACTTGAGATCCATGACTTTTTAATTGTCGGGAAGATCCACCAGCTCCCATGCATTGTTGTCGTGGATCGACCTCAACTCCTTTTTCATAGCCTGACGCCAATACTCCTTCATATTTGCGTCCACAAATTTCGCCGGTTCCTCAGCGCTTAGACACCGTCGCCCACTACCTTTCACTTTTACCGGGTCAATCGTCCGAAGAGTTTTCTTCGGATATAGGTGAAACACCGGTTGTAGCATTACGGGTGTAGGTGATGGTATCCTTTCCTCCAGTACAGTCGAAGGTGATGTTGCTTGCGCGGCTCCTTGTACATTCAGGAGCGACGCCTTGCCTTCTGCTTCACATGTTTCTCTTGGCGAAGCAAAATATTCATCCAAGGCTCCACCTGCAACACCTCCTTTGCTGCTAGCGCGGCCACCATCTTGCTGCAAAGGCAAGCTGCTTGTTGGGCTGCTGTTTAGCCCGTCCAAACCAGCGAGGCTACCAGCCCCAACGCCTGACCTATGCCCGCCTACTATTTTGACAGGCAGAGTACTCGACATACTTGCTGGCTGGCCACCAAGTGATTCTCGTGCACCCCCTGCGCATGGAACTGGTTTTGCATCTTTGCAGCCTCCAGGTGTCATCACGTACACACCATGAGGCACTTCCAAACGTGGGCCTTCTCACCTCCATCCAGGAACGCCTCTGCATGGGCCTTGTACTGCTGGTTTCAGCTCTCCTAGCTGAGTCGTTGGCCACGTCACTGTACCTGTGCCTCGTCTGTTCTCCAGTATGTCACCTGTATGCCTTGCTTCTTCGTGGACTTCTGACGCCACGTACGTCATCTTATCTTTGTTAGAAGAAGTGATATTTGTGTCTGTAGCATTGACACAAGTTTTGGGATCACCTCCCGCATCTGTAACATCGACACGAGTTTCCGAAGCATAATCTTGAGAGCGAAGTTCTTCTTCACGGAGTGTGACAATTTCTTTAGCCGGCGCTTGAAGAACTGGACTCTCCTCGTCCACGAGTTCACACATCAACATCATGTCACCTTCATCACCTAACTGGGCCATGAGCGCCTCCTCCTTCGGGGGATTCTTACACTCCGACTTGAAGTGTCCGAGCAGATTACAGTTGTGGCAGCGGATCTTCCTCTTGTCGAATTTTTCTTCCTTGGCTTCTCCGACTGTTTGTCGGTGTCCTTTGCGGGACGGTACTTTTCGCCGCTACCGGACGCCTTGTCGAAATTGTTCTCTTTGGAAACCATTGCCTCCCACTGAGCACGCGTTAGCATCAGGTACTCATCCTGTTTTGCATCACCGTAACTCAGCTTCATCCGCTCGTCATGGGCCTTGAAACGACCAATCAGATCATCCAAAGTAAGAGTCTTGAGATCAACACACTGCTCGATCGCTGACAATCGGCATGTAGCGCGGTGGAGCGGCACGTAGGAAACGCCGAACCACGGAGATTCCTCCAACTTCTCTCCGAGACTGCGAATCCCGTTCACCATCGAAGCAACCCTCGCTGCGAAGGCATCCACCGTCTCATCTTCTCCCATCCTTAGATTCTCGTAACTTTTCAGCAAAGTTTGCAAGTTCGCTTTCAGCACACGCCGAAAGTGCCCTAGATGCAATGTCTTGAGCGTGTCCCACGCCTCCTTCGCTGATGTCTTCAAGATTAGATGCTGCTGCATGTCCACCGGCATCACCGAGCAGATGGCCGTGATAGCCTGGCGATCCTTCCGATACAAGGCACCACCCTTCAGGTACTCGTCACCGCCGGGGTCGACGGCTTCCCGGAGCTCATTGGCCTCGAGCGCCCACTCCGTCATGGTCGCCCAAACCACGAAGTTCCCACGGTCGAATCGTGGATACTCCGATCTCACCGAAGCAGCAATTGCTTTAGCCATACCGGAGTACTCCGTCAGCTGCTTGGTCTTCTCGTCGTCCGACATGACCTCCCGTTACTAGAAGATCAACTTGGCTCTGATACCAATTGTTGGCCCAGTCCTGACGCCGAGTACTTTCCGGCGACGACGATACGACCGACGATGAACGACGATGACAGACGAAGCACGCTGACGAACTTGGTTCCTACCCCAAGTCGGCCTGTCCCGGCGAGATACTTTACACCGAGATGCGCTCCGAAGCTGGCTTCCAACACGCGTGTACAAAGCTAGTATCAAGCTGCATGTACTTGTACTAGTAACAACAGAAGCTAGCTATACGATTAGCTAATTGATCTAGCCGGAAACAACACGCGAAAACGATTTGGATAGCCACACGCACGTATCGTGCGTGATCCTTTCTTTATTGCTTCGATGTTCACGGTACAAAGATTACAAAGGGTGGTTACATATATATACTAGTATAGCTAGCCTATACGTAAACCTATCAGGTGATTGAGTCCTAGTCCGAGCCGGCTAGGAGGTGGAGACGTGTTTAACTCCAACACAACCGCTGCCGCACGCTTGGGATCCGCAACCTCCAACCGCGTGTGGACCTCGGCTGGTTTCTCTGTCCCGAGTGCCACCGTCGGCCTCCCTGCAGCATGGCTTCGGTTCCCTCTCCGGATGCGTCTGTGCCAACCATCTCTACGAGGCTACCCTATTCCTTCGCTGGACTACTCCTTCCACCAGCAGCCCCCCTAGGAAACCACATGTCTCATATTTGTTCTTATTTTCTTGCAGGATGCATCAAAAAGCCAGATTCACAAATTCATCTTCTATATGTTTTTCAGTTCACCGATTTCCCATTAGTAAGTCCAATTTATTTTGTATTTCAACCTTCTTCCTATAACACTTGTGCTTGAATGGATACAAAGAGTGTATATTTACTTTTCTTGTAAGTAAACCTGTTGCCGATCCTCCACTGCTCCATTAATGCTCAAGTCCCCTTGTTATACTCTATTTATTTATGTACCATTAGCAATGTAAGCACCAAAATTAGGCTTTCAGTTTGCTAAGTTGCTTCAGTATCAGTATAAAATGTATATGTTACAGCAGTTCGTTGAGAAGAAAAACATCAGTTTGAAAAACATGGAGCCGCTGCTGCTGTACTGCTCTACTCATCAAGCACAACACACGAGCACAGAGCATGCATCACGCACACCGTACACAAAAGAATTTTTTTTCCCAAAGTCAGTTCAATTTGGGTATGAATGTTAAGTTGTCTCATAGTCAGAGTAGATTTCCAAGTTGTAGACATGTTTTGTACTGTATGGACCACTGTCATAGGAGGTTTTGTGTAAATTGCAGATTATTTTTTTGTTAATTTCTATTGTAGATTCAATAAACACACCCTAATTTTTCTTCTTAGTGTAGTTTTATTGTGAAGATTTTTTAATGCACACCGAAACCAGATTGTCTACTGCTACATGCGCATCATATGCATATTTTTCCATCGGGAAACCTCATCATATGTATCTGTCTTCTAACTTCAGATTTTGATAATGCAAAGTTGTATTCATGTACACATTTCTAATTTCTATTGTTATTAGTTCAAATGATCAATTGATATAAGTTCCCATGATATTGTCCCATCAGTTCAAGTGATCATTGTTGTCTTTGTTTAAGTTGTTCAAGTATAAATTACTAGCATTGACCTTTGTGCAGCGATCAGGCCGTTCAACTCTGCCTCCGCAAGCCGTTCACCCCTGCCATAGGAGGCCGTTCGACGATGCAGCGCTCATCATGTTGTGTTTTTTCAGTACATGTTTTGTGTGCTTTTTAGTTCACCTACTTGACGATTCTATGTCCAATTTCCCCTCTGTTTACGTGTTCTTCCTATAGTAAACTAGGTGTTTGTGTTGTGCCTTAATAAGCATTTGAGAAAACCTTGTATGGATCGAAACTACCATATGTTCTGTTCTATTCTGGAAAAAGAAGCTCTGCTTCTGTTTTGTTTGAAGTTATTTGGCATAGAAATTAGTATATGTTTTACTGTAAAAGACATATATAAAATGTCTTGATGCATGCTAGCAGAAATCTGAAAATGCACTCAGTTCAGTTCCTATATTTTATTCCAGTTCAATTCTAATTTTGTTACACACTTCTATGTCATGTTTAATTTTCCATAGCGGCCATGGGTGTGTGGGTTAGGCTTGGCTACGTGTGCTGGTTGTTTGAAGAAAAATAATTGAACAAGAAAACCAGGGCTATTCCATTAACTGAGAGCTACGAATCACGGTGGTTCATTAGTACATATCCACCTATAGCCCGTTCAATGATGTGAGCCACGCAAGTCCGAAATAAATGGACAAAACAATGGTTGTGGTGAGAAGAATAGAGCTCGTTCAATGATGTAAGCCGCGCAAGTTCGAAAGGATTCACATCAGTACAAACTCGAGAGGGCATGTATTGTCGTCCAGGATTCACATCAGTACAAACTCGAGAGAGCATGTATTACCGTCCAAAGTACATTCTTCAATTTACCAAGAAGTTCATGTATTACTATCCAAAAAGTATATAAAACTATTGCTACTCTTCCCCCAATTTAATGTACATATAGAAAAAGTTCAAATATATGCTAAAAAATAATTTGGTTCGAAGTTATATAGTGATTTATAATACACGAAAATTTGTAGCGGTTCAGCAAAGCGATTCATATCAGTACAAACTCCAGAGGTCATAAGTTCAAGGACAAAAGTTTAAAAAAAATAAGAAGAAACCAGGGTGATTTACCAATAAAAATTTGAAAAAGCTCGCAGAACAAAACAACGTAAATTCGTAGATCCTGACACTGTGACGAGAATGCTCAGTACAAAAATGAACAAAGCTCTGTTCGTACTATCATTTGCAAACAAATGCTCAGTACAAACCCGCACATATATTAGTTTATACTATCGTTTACGAACAAATGATGAAACAATTTTCAGTAAAAAAACAGAGTATAGTCTAGTCTATGAAAACACGATCAGTACAAACCCATACGGACACCAGTTCAAGTATTCTTTTCCTAGAACCATTCAAAATTACTCAATGAAAAATAAATCAGTACTGACACACACATAGATCAGTACGAGTACTCTGTTTTTCAGACGGTAAAACAGTTGGATCCGTCTCACCATATTCAAAATTACTCTTCAACGGTTACGAATTTGAGAAAACGTTCAACATGACTTGGTTTCACATTTTTGATAGCTATCCAACGGTATATTATTTGCCCCATTTCGACAAACTTTTTAAAAAAAAATCGCGTTCAAAATAAAATTTGACCGTATTCGAATTCGTTTTTAAACCGTAAAGAATTAGAAAAACATTTCTATATGAAAAAGCTGTGCATTTTCCATAGCTTTCCAACACCGTATCATTTGCGTCAATCCAACAAACCGTTTGCAAAAAAAGCGAAAATACATTTCGCCCAGAATTTCACCATTTTTCAAATAACTTTTAAATGGTATATAATTTGAAAAAACACTAGATATATGGAATATGCGGATTTTTCCAGCTTTCCAACGTCATCTTATTTGCTCAATTCCGACAAACCGTTTTAAAATTGAGTCCAAAATATGATTCGCGTTTTCAGTTTTGAAAAAAATGGTTTTTTCAAAACTGCTCTTAAACCGTGATGATTTTAAAAAAATCCTATATATTTGTAATGTAGATGTCAAGAGTTTTCCAAATATATATTACACGCCCCATTTCGATAAAAAATTACAAAAAGTTTTTGAACTAAAGAAGACGATCTATTAAACACAACTGAAAGCATCAGTTCAACGACGAAAACATCGGTACAACCACACAAAGCTGTCGGTTCAAAAGGGGAACAGAATAATATTACATTACGGGTAATGAGAATAGCCAGGATGTGTGTGTGTGTCTATATATATATATATATATATATATATATATATATATATATATATATATATATATATATATATATATACAGTTTTTCCTACATGTTGCCTTTAGAGCCAGTGGCATTTGCCTTGGTGCCTTCGGAGCACGATGACAATTGGGAGTGGTTTATTGGGGTGGTAGCTCGTAGTAGAATTCTCCTTTGGGATCTATGACCTAGTCGAGCAAAAATCCCGCTATTTCCTGTTGAAGTGCTCGTATGCGCTCCACTGATAGGAACTCCTCCCGCACCGATTCGAACTGTTAAGAAGGAAATCAATGTCGGATATCGGGTTCCGGCAAAACCCTTAAGGTTCGAACACTGGGGTGCGCACGAAGATCTCCTCCTACCGAATCTCGCTCTCAGCCTCGCCGCGATCCCTAAGCTAGATCGATGAACTCACAGCACAAGAGACACAAGATTTATACAGGTTCAGGCCACCGTTGTGGTGTAATACCCTACTCATGTGTGTGGTGGTGGATTGCCTCTTGGGTTGATGATGAAAGTACAGGGGAAGAACAGCCTCGTGAGGAGAGGGGTTCCTGTGGTGGTGTGGTGTTCGGATGAACTTGGCTTGTCCCTGGATCAGATGCCTGCCTACTGTGGTGGCTAGCCCTATTTATAGAGGCCCTGGTTTTCTTCCCAAATATTCAGCGGGAAGGGATCCAACAACGGCCATTTTGAAAGGGGACAGCTAGTACATGCTATCCTGACTAAAAGTGGTCTTCGCCTGCCAAAGGTGCTGGCGGTGACGCCGTCTTGGGCTCCATGGTGACCTCCGTCCTGCCGTCCTGCTGGTTTTGGTCTTGTTGCACCGATATGGAAACCTTTGCTTGACACCTCGGCACTCCGCGCCTGCGCTCGCCCCCTTTGCACCAAAGAGGAAATGAGGACACTGCGCGGGCTGGCGCCCGCCTGGTCTTGATCGTCATGGCTCGCGTCATGGGCACCTCGCGAGGTAACCCTTGCCTTGATCTCTCTGCCTCCTCGTGAGCCCGCCTAGTGAGGCCACTCCTGAGGGGGCCTTGCGTCGTCCGCCCCGCGAGGCTTGGCCCCTCGCGAGGGTCTTGAGTGTTTGTTGATGAAGATGGGCCGCACTGGGCCACTGGTTGAGCCACGCTGCAGGCCTGAGGAAGGCAAGTCTGGGGACCCCATTCCCAGAACGCCGACAGTAGCCCCCGGGCCCAAGGCACGCTCGGACTTGGCTTTGCGGCGAAGCCAAAGGGCAAGTGCGGAGTGCCGCGGGGCCCAACAGCCTGCGGCCTTGGTTGACGCATGGCGACTGATTGGACGTGGGCGTCTCCGCTTCCCCACGCTGCCTCGGCAACTGCCCGATTTGACGAGTCCCTGCTGCATGCAAAAAGAGTCATCATTACCTACAATCGTGGAGGTCGACGGTTGGCCTCCCTTGGGCTATAAATGAGGGGGGGGGGGGCGAGAACCCCCGTTGCCCATCTCTTCCTGCTCTGCCTGCTCGCTTCTCCTTCCTCGCTCCTGCTGCTTGCGGCGCCCCCCATGGCGCCCGTGAAGAGGTTCTCGGCCGCGGAGAAGGGGAAGGCTCGCCAGGAAGGGCCTGGCTCTTCTTCGCCCAAGCACAGCCGTGGTCGTCCTCGCAAGCATCCCGCAACCCCGGCTGTGGCTTCCCATGGTCGCGGCGATGGCCCTTCATGCGGTGGTGGCCGCCCATGTTGAGGCAGCCCAGTTGGTGGGGGTAGGCGTGCCGTGGCTACGCGGCCTCCCCGGCCGCGCTTCCACTCGGCGGAGGTGCTGCCGGAGTTTGTTGTGTGGTCGGATAACCCGGCTGACAACTGGCTTCAGATCCATCGCTCCTTTGCCGGCGAACTGCCGGCCGCTGGCCCTAGCGGGCTCTGGGTGCAGGCGTATGGCTGCTGCAGCAAGGCCTCCTGGGTCGCGGTGGAGATCTCCATCGCCGGCAACGTTGCCCTGGACTGGGGCTGGCAGACGTTTGCCCGTGCGCGTGGCCTGGGCAGGCGGTGCACCATCCACTTCAAGTATGACAGCGATGCGACCCTCTTTGTGACGGTGTTTGGAGAAGATGGACTCCGTGTAGGGTGTTGCCTTGAAGACGACGATGGCAACGAGGTGCTCAGCCTTGGCGATGGCCGCGACGAGGGCGAAGCCGAACCTGCTCCCGGTGGCGACCACAGATCATCGAGCTTCAGCGGCTCCTCCTCCAGCGATAGCTCCTCCAGGGGTGCCTACGATCAACCACCACGTCGTTGTGCCCGCCTCGAGGGCGGCGTCGGGTCATTCCATCGCCGCGCTCCGGTGAAGCGCGAGGTGGAATCTGACTGAGCTCAGGAGGACGCCGCGGATCCCACATCGCGAGCTATTGCAAGGCGTGTGCTGCTTTTGTTATGTTTTCCTTGTTTTCCTGCATCGAGAGAGAGAAGTATGGGGCCCCGTGGGGGCGTGCAATAGAATTTGACTCCCTGGTTATCGTGCTGCATTTATTGTTCCTGTGTTGTGTTATGGTGTCATTGTTATGCGTCTGCGCGTAGGAACAACTTAGCTTGGGATATTTGAAGTAGTTTCCGCCTCGCGAGGTGCCTGCTTCAGGCCTTGCCGGGCGCCTTAAGGGCTGCAAAAAATCTGTTGGGAGAATTATTTCCAAACTTTGGTCGTGAAGGTTGCCGGCCGTGGCCCGACGCTCTGTTTCATGATGCCCAAGAGGGGTACGGACTGCGGGGGGGGGGGGGTGCTCCTGCTGCGAACTCGAACGAGAGAGCCTCGCGAAAATCAGGAGAGGAAGAGCTCACGAGGGCACTCGCGCAGCCCCGTCGCAAGGTTTGCGAGAGAGAGAGAGCGAGCCAGACAAAAAGCTGAAAACAGAAAATGAGGGCAGAAGACGACAGATAGAACCGGCAAAGAACACTAGAAGCAACTTTAATCAAGGTTCAAACAAGGAAGAGTGAGCCAACTTCGGAAAGCAAATGAAAAGCCGTGCCCGGCACCTAGTCTAGTCTTCGACGTCTTCTCACCAGCGCCGAGCTAAGTGCTGCCACTGGGCGTGGGGGGGGGGGGGGGCGAGGCCCAAGGGTGGCATTCCTGAGAGTCCAGGGCGTGTACAACCCCATTTATCATTACGTGAGAGTGTCACGGGCAGCGAGCTTCACAGGCACCGGGCCTTCTTCATAGGCACCGGGACTTTCTTCGGGCGGCGAGCTTCACAGGCACCGGACCTTCTTTACAGGCATCGGGCCTTTCTTCGGGCGGCGATCTTCACAGGCACCGGGCCTTCTTCACAGGCACTGGGCCTTTCTTCAGGGGTAAAACTTCCGGAGGTGCTGGATGTTCCAGGCGTTCAGGATGGGCACCCCATCCTGGGTCTCCAGGCGCGCAGCGCCAGGCCTGGAGACGTGGACAACCTTGAATGGGGCCTCCCACATGGGTGAAAGCTTATGCATACCTTCCCTGGAAAGCACCTACCTGAGTACGAGGTCACCTACCTCAAGCGTCCTGGGGCGGATGTAGCGACAGTGATACCGCCGCAGCGCCTGCTGGTATCTTGCTGCCCGTAGCGTGGCTTCACGGCGGCGTTCCTCCCCCAGCACGAGGTCTATCCCCCGCATGGCGTCCTGTCGCGCCTCATGAAACGCTAGGACCCGCGCGGAGCGACGCCTGACCTCATGAGGGAGAACCGCTTCTGCTCCGTAGACGAGGAAGAATGGGGTCTCGCCAGTTGGCTTGGTGGTGGTAGTGCGGATGGACCACAACACGGACTGGAGCTCGTCGTACCAGCCCCTGCTGCAGGCCTCCAGCTTCTTCTTGAAGGTCCTGGTCTTGAGGCCCCTCAGGCCCTCCACGTTGGCGCGTTCGTCCTAGCCGTTACTCCGGGGATGCGCCACCGAAGTGTAGCATATCTGTGTTCCAAGGTTAGCACAATACGTTTTGAAGAGATTGTTGGTGAACTATGAACCGTTGTCGGTGATGATGCGGTTAGGGACCCCAAACCGGCTCACGAGGACCTTGATGAACTTGACCTTAGAACTAGCTAGGATGGTGCAGACGACTTCCACCTTTGCCCACTTGGTGAACTTGTCGCTGGCGACGTAGAGGTAGCGGTAGCCCCCAGGCGCTCGAGGGAACGGGCCCAAGATATCCAGCCCCCAGACCACGAACGGCCACGAGAGCAGGATGGTCTGCAGGCCCTGAGCTGGCTGATGGTTCTGCTTGGCGTGGAATCGGCAGGCTTCGCAGGGCTTCACCATCTCGGTCACGTCATTGAGTGCCGTAGGCCAGTAGAACCCACTGCGGAACGCCTTGCCGACGAGGGTCCGTGATGATGAGTGGTGTCCGCAATCTCCACCGTGTATGTCGACCAGCAGCTCCTTCCCCTGTTCGCTGGAGATGCAACATAGGGAAATGTCATTGGGCCTCTTCTGGTATAACCCACCATCTTGGATGCAGTAGGTCGTGGCCTGCCGGGCCGCGCGTTCCGCGTCCTCCTCTTTCTCTAGCAGCGTCCCTTGCATCAGGTAGTCCTTGAATTCCGTGGTCTAGCATCCCTCCTGAGGCTCCATCCCCAAGAGCAGGCGTGCTCCCGAGGTTAGGCCAGAGGCTGGGGCTCCTGTGGTAGGTGGTTGAGGGAGTTCTTCCCGAGGTTGTGATGTGCTTGAAAGTGATGGTGCCGCCGGCAGCTTGAACAGTCGCTCCTCGAAAACGCCGGTTTCCTAAGGCAGCCGCCTGGACGCCCTCTTGGCGATGTCATCATCCTCTTGGTTGGTGTCGCGGGGCACATGCTGCAACTCCAGCCCCCAGAGTTGCTTCTCCATCTTGCTTACTTCCGCAAGATATGCCTCCATGTGCTCGTCCCTCGGCTCATACACCTTGTTGGAGAAGTTGACGAGGAGTTGTGAATCGCCCTTGATGATGAGGCGCTCCACTCCCAGTGTTGTGGCAGCTTTCAGGCCTGCTATGAGGCCCTCATATTCTGCTATGTTGTTGGAGACCTTCTCGCCCTGCCGGAAACAGAGTTGTACAGCGTAGTAGAGCTTGTCCTATGTGGGGGATATAAGCACTGCACCAGCCCCCGCGCCCTGCCGCGAGAATGCTCCATCAAAGTACATGACCCAGCCATCTGGTGCCTCACTTCCTGGGGAGAGAGACCGATCCTCGCCTGCCTTGATCCCTGGTGCCTCCGTCCATTCTTCCACGAAACACTACTACAAAAAGGGCTATAGATGGAATGGCTACTAATGGCGCACCTGTGATGTGGTGCGCCATTAGTATATTCTAATGGCGCACCATGTCTCGGTGCGCCATTAGTAATATATTACTAATGGCGCACCTGGTGTGGTGCGCCATTAGTAGTTTGGGAAAAAAACATAAGAAAATTTTTTGTTACTAATGGCGCACCTTGGGGTGGTGCGCCATTACTAGTTTTAACTAGTAATGGTGCACTTTCCACTGGTGCGCCATTACTAAGTTTTAAAAAAAAAATAAAAAAAAATCATTTTTTTAATTTTTTGTTCAAAACTACTAATGGCGCATCATGAGTGGTGCGCCATTAGTAGTTGAACAACTACTAATGGCGCACCACCCCACGGTGCGCCATTAGTAACAACCACCTTCCACCTTCCACGATGCGTCGTCGGTGGAAGGTGGCCATACTAATGGCGCACCGTGGGAGTGGTGCGCCATTAGTAGCTAATGGCGCACCACTCACGGTGCGCCATTAGTAACAACCACCTTCCACCGTATGCACCCCCCCCCCAGTGGATCGCCTTTTCAGTTTTAAAAAAAATAAAAGAAAATGAGGAAAATGTCAAAAATAAAAATAAAATAAGTTTCCCATGTGATATGTGGTCTAGTTGTTGGGAAAATTTGCAAATATGAATTTCGACTTCATTTGCAAACTCTCTCGAGAATTTGTAATAATGGGCATAACTTTTGCATACTAACTCGGATGAACAAGTTTTTTATATGAAAATCATCTACTCGAAAAGTTACATCCAAATTTAACTGGGGGAACCCCGTTAAACATTTTCAAAATCCCCAAAAACCTAACAGAAAAAAAGTTACGGGCCTTTCAAGATCTAGCGGCAAAAAAATTCAAAAAATTTCAAAAAAAATTGGTTTTGAAATTTTTTTTTGATTTTTTTTCAAAAAATGATACGTAATATGATCGAGAAGTTTAAAATATTTTTCAAAATTTCATCATAGTCATTAACATGAACAAAGTCCTAGACATCAATAAGGTATAACATGATTGATATGCTACATATATCAACAAGTGCCTGTGAAGTGAGCTGTTGCTGGGGTTGGATAGAACTCTGAAGTTAAGCGTGCTTGGGCTGGAGTAGTGTGAGGATGGGTGACCTTTCGGGAAGTTTGACCACGGAGTGCGATTTGACCTGAGATTAAGCATATTGACCCGAGATTAAGCCATAGTGAACTGAGATTAAGAAAAAATTGAAAAAAAAATTAAAAAAATTTAAAACTTCTCGTAGGGCGCCAGATACTAATGGCGCACCATGGCTGATTCAAACTTCTCGTAGGGCGCACCATTAGTATACCAGATACTAATGCAGCCCCCAGCGCCCGGTTGCTTGGTGCGGCCTCTTCAACCCTGAGGGCGTCTTCCTACTAAGGTTGGTCTCCGGCTGCCGTGGTTGTAGTCCTCGCGAGGCCTTCTTGGTCCTGTGTCGCAGGTACACCTGGCGGAGGCTCGCGAAGGTCTCTCCTCCAAATCCTGGACCAAGGTCCTTGCCTCCCGAGATTTTACCACAATGTCGTTGACGTAAGCCTCAGTGTTTTTCCCGATCTGCCGGCCCAAGGCAATGTGCATCAGCCACTGGAAGGTCGCTCCTGCGTTGCGCAACCCGAACGACATGCAGGTGTAGCAATACACTCCACATGGGGTCAGGAAGGATGTCTTCTCCACGTGTTCCACCGCCATCTTGATTTGGTGATAACCCGAAAACGCATCCAGGAAACACAGCAGGTCGCACTCAGCTGTGGAGTCGACAATCTAGTCGATGCAGGGGAGCGGGAACGGATCTTGAGGGCAGGCCTTCTTGAGGTTGGTGAAGTCAACGCACATGCGCTCCTTTCCCCCCTTTTTTGGCACGACAACGGGGTTGGCCAGCCATTCGGGGTAGCGGACCTCGCGAATAACACTTGCTGCCTCTAGCTTGTGGGTTTCTTGGACGATGAAGGCCTGCTTCTCGGTGGACTGCCGCCTCGCCTTCTGCTTCACGGGGCATACATTGGGGCACACATTCAGGTGATGCTCCATCACCTTCCTTGGGACCCCCGCTAGCTGCTTGGGTTCCCACGCGAACACCTCCTTGTTTGAGCGCAAGAACTTCACTAGCGCCTCCTCTTGGTCGGGGTCGAGGTTGGCACCTATGGTGAAGGCGGCTCCTGAGGACCCGTCCTCCTCAACTGGCACCTGCTTGGTCTCCGCCTTGTCCTGAGTGAACAGATGCTTCTTCTTGGTCGGTGCAGCCCCCTTGGCCTTGGAGGTGTCCGTGCCGGCAGGCTGCGCCACCGCGGCGGTTTTGAGGGTGAGCTTGAGCTCCAGCAGAGCCTCCTTGGTATCTCCAGCTACGGTGAGGACGCCACTGCTCCCGGGCATCTTCATGAGGTTGTAGGTCGGATGGGTCGCTTCCATGAACTGAGCCAAGGCAGGGTGTACCTGAGGATTGCGTTGTACGGGAGGCCGATGTGGGCGATGTCGAAGTCGACCAGCTTCGTGCGGTAGTTGTCGTGGGTGCCGGAGGTCACACGAAGGCGGACCTGCCGTAGGGAGCTGGAGGAACCGCCTCCGACGCCCGAGAAGGGCTTGCTGGGTCGGAGCCGCTCCAGCGGTACATGAAGGAGGCTGAAGGCCTCCATCGAGAGCACATTGAGGCCGGCGCCGCCGCCGATGAGGGTTTTGGTAACGGCAACCTGGCATATAACTGGTGTGCAGAGCATCGGGAGCGCACCCGATAGGCAGTGTTGGCGGAGTGATCATCCGAGTTGAAGGTCAGGTCGGCATTGGGTGCCAGCCAACCCGGTGGGAGCTCCTTGCCGCGCGAGGGCGGCGCCGATCTGGCGAAAGAACGTCTTGGTGTGTCGGTCTGAGGGTGGCGCCTGCGAGCCGCCCAGGAGAGCTGCGACGACCTGGGACGCCAGCTCCGCGCAGTGGGCGAGGAAGAGGTTGCGCAGTTCCTCCCAGGAGGCCACAGAGGATGTCGGCAGGTTGAGCAGGCAAGCGCGCGGGACGCCAGTGAGGGCCATGGGAAGCCAGTTGGCCATGACCTTGTCGTCGCCTCCGGCCTTGAGGACGGCCTCCTCGTATGCCAGTAGGAAAGCCAGCGGGTCCACCATGTCGTCATAGCGCGGCGACATCTCTGGCTTGAACTTGTGCGGCCACTGCACCTGCCGTAAGGCGGGGGCCAAGGCTCAGAGCCCCCTTGTCCCGGTGCTGGCGCCGGCCGCCGGAGCCGGAGGCGCGATGCCCACCATGAGGGCGAAGCACGGTGTTGGTGGAGAGCGGGTTGACGGAGGGAAGAGCTCCGGCGCACCCCTACCTGGCGCACCAAATGTCGGATAGAGGGTTCTGGCAAAACCCTTAAGGTTCGAACACTGGGGTATTCGAACACTGGGGTGTGCATGAAGATCTCCTCCTACCCAATCTCGCTCTCAGCCTCACCACGATCCCTAAGCTAGATCTATGAACTCATAGCACAAGAGACACAAGATTTATACAGGTTCGGGCCACCACTGTGGTGTAATACCCTACTCCTGTGTGTGGTGGTGGATTGCCTCTTGGGTTGATGATGAACAGTACAGGGGAAGAACAGCCTCGTGAGGAGAGGGGTTCTTGTGGTGGTGTGGTGTTCGGATGAACTTGGCTTGTCCCTGGATCATATGCCTGCCTACTATGGTGGCTAGCCCTATTTATAGAGGCCCTGGTCCTCTTCCCAAATATCGAGCGGGAAGGGATCCAACAACGGCCATTTTGAAAGGGGACAACTAGTACAGGCTATCCTGACAAAAGGTGCTCTTCGCCTACCAAAGGTGCTGGCGGTGACGCCATCTTGGGCTCCATGGTGACCTCCGTCCTGCCGTCCTGCTGATCTTAGTCTTGTCGCACTGATATGGAAACCTTTTCTTGATGCCTCCGTACTCCGCGCCTGCGCTCGCCCCCTTTGAACCAAAGAGGAAACAAGGACACTGCGCGGGCTGGAGCCCGCCTGGTCTTGATCGTCATGGCTTGCATCATGGGCACCTCGCGAGGTACACTTGCCTTGATCTCTCCACCTCCTCGCGAGCCCGCCTGGTGAGGCCACTCCTGAGGGGGCCTTGCGCCGTCCGCCCCACGAGGCTTGGCCCCTCGCGAGGGTCTTGAGTGTTGGTTGATGAAGATGGGCCGTACTGGGCCACTGGTTGAGCCACGCTGCACGCCGCAGGCAGGCAAGTCTGGGGACCCCCTTACCCAGAACGCCGACAAAATATGCATGGGTATTAGTTATGTGACTAGATATGGTAATGATGTAAAAATTGTGAATATTGTTCTGTCAAACGTACCCATAGCTGTCTATCAGTTTTGGTCCTTTCGGACGTCATCAGGCGAATGTTCTCGAAAACATAGTATGCACACACATCAGTCCCCGGCGCCTGCTTCAGGGCCTTTACGAGAATAGAATTTAATCAGATAATAATTAAGCAAGCATGATAATTAACGGTATTGAAACTAGAATTAAAGAGATGCATGGTAGCTAGCTAGCTAGTACTACTGAATTAATTATACCTTGGGTCGAAACCAAGACATCTTTTCTTTCCATGGGCCTGGAACCTCATTCGTGAACTTTGCCCAAGCCCTGTCCGCCGGCAAAGAAAATGAATAAAAGAGTTATTAATTAGTTGATATCAGGAAATGATGAACTAAATAGGCCGACAAATAGTTAATAATGATTGAAATTACCTGTCGACTATCCCCTTCACGATTGTGTAATCTTTTTTTAAGTAGTGAGTCTAGTACTTCAACTGTTCCTTCGTCAACTTTAATGATTACCAAGATCCAATGGAAACTGCATGCACACACGTTTGCATGTCTTATTTAAGCGGGCATGTGCATAACACTCATGAACTACCCTAAACCCTATACACTTAATTATTAACATCTAGCTAGCTAGTAAGTAAAAACAGAATTTGTAGTACAAGACAGTGTGACTCACATGAAGTTGTAAGGAAGTAGTATATCTTCATTGGTATTGAGGCGATTCAAGAACTCTAGCATGTTTTTCTCTACATCGTCTTTATACCATTTATATGTCCATGTATGTTCATTAACGGTATTTGGGTCAATGAAACCAATGCCATAGCATCCACCTTTTTTCATTTCATACATCTTCATCCTGCATAATACCACAGAAAAGAATATAGTGAGGATAATTACAGGTAATGAAATCGCTTGCCTCCGCCTGTACCTCCTGTACTACCTCGACTTGTAGCACTACGCACCATAGCTGTGGCGGCTCTCTTCCGCGATTGCTGAGGCAGCGGAGACGGCTGATGCGGTGTCAGACTTGGAGGAGGAGTGACACGCGTTGGTGGACTTGGAGGAGGAGGAGTGGCCTCACGCGTTGGCTAATTTGAAGCAGGAGGAGTGGCCTCACGCTTACCTGAGTAGAAGCAGGAGGAGTGGCCTCACGCGTTGGAGGAGCGTGAGTCGTCTGATCCTCGTCACCTCCTGGAATGTCAAGCTCTAGCTGACGTGGTGTCGGTGGCCTTCGAAAGATGATGGAATCCTTTCTCCATAGGATGATACGATGTATGGCCTCTCCCAGTGTGTGCTCCTCGTCACCTCCAGGAATGTCAAGTTGTAGCCCCGAATATTGGTCCACCACCTCATCAACCACGACACGAGCATAGCCGGCTGGAATCATTCTTCAATGGTAGGTTGCTCCGGGGGGATTTGTATAAGCAACAACATCTGCCGCCGTCACGGATATGTTCTTTATTTTGAAGTGTAGCTCACAATTAGTGTTCTCCATGATGTCATCCATAGGGTATCTATCCAGCAGTGCGTCGCCCGGGGTGGAACCCATGCTGCTTCTCGACATGGATGGGACGGTGCTATCCAATGTTGGATCATCCGCTAGCTGCGGCCGCTGCTGAGACCCCCTTTCCTGGCTAAGCGAGTCGATCTGCTGATGCTGCCTCTGCAATTTGAGTGCCAAGTCCGCGTGCGCTGATTCTAGGCCTTGAAGGCGTTCTGCTTCCTGCTTCCTCTGCTCGTCCTCTAGCTTCTTCTTCTCCTCCTCCTCCATCTTCCTTCTCGCACGACTTCTGTACTCAGCGTCCACTCAGAAAAGCCCTCATACCACGGAACAACGCCCTTGCCTCGTGTTCTTCCCGGGTGTTCAGGATTTCCTGTATGCCAGAAGCTCGTCGTTCTCTCTGTTGGGCGTGAACACCCCCTTTCGAGCTTCGTCTATTGCTTCAACTAACTTGTCATCGGCTCCTTTAAGACATGCCTTCTTCGAAACCTCGCCTGTCTTCGGGTCCAACGCCCCCCCATGCGCATAGAACCAAGTTCTGCACCCGGGGGCCAGCTCAATGTAACTGGAGTGACCTGTGCAGCCAGCATCTCTTGCTCGGACTTATCCCACTTAGGCATTTGCCACCGTGTAGCCACTTGGCCCCAACCTATGGAATTGCTTCTTTTTTGCGGCATTGGCTTTGTTTTTTCTGGACCATTCCTTAGATAATTATGATTCCTTGAATTTCACAAAATCGTCCCGGTGTTCTGTTTGGTTCTCCAGTGTTTCCTTGAATTCTGGAGTCTTCTTTCCTACTTTGATGTAGTTATTCCATACAGTTTTCTTGTGGTTGTTGAATGCAATTGCCATCTTCCTAAGAGCAGCGTCCTTGACTTTCTCCATATCTGCAACTGTGAAATATTTGGTAGGGTGAAATGTTCCATGAGATCTTCCCAAAGCGCTTTTTTTGCTCTATCGTCGACAAAAGTAAGATCTGGACGGGGCTTTGATGGCTCTTTCCATTCTTGAAGGGAGATCGGGAGTTTGTCCTTCACAAGAACTCCGCACTGACGAACGAACTTGTTCGCAATGTTCTTAGGCGCTATTGGTTCGCCATTAGTTTTGATGGCATCGATGTTGTACTTTACGCCCTCCTTCAACTTTTTTCCCGGGCCTCGCACTCTGCCTGTAGAAGATTTGCTCGATCCAGAGGGCTGAAAGAAGAAAGATCGATTCGTTAATATATCTTCAAATCATTTAAAACATGTGATGATCACCAGATGCCTGCTTATATAAATATACCACGTCGGTCTCTATTATTTCAAGATCAACATTTTCTTTGCCATCATAATCAAAGTCGTCGTCCATGACTTCGTCAATTCGGTCGCCGCGGTCGAGTATCATATCATCACCCTCCCCGGTATTGTTCAGATATTGGGAGTCGCCATCTTCTTCATTTCGATCATCTGGCGCGCGAGGGGAGCGTATGATCTCAAACAGGGCCTCTTCTCCCTCTCTGCCGGTATTGTCCGCCATAGCTTTTATTTAACTAATCCATAAGAAATATAAAACAATTTAGTATTCAAATTACAATATGCATGCATGCAATCAATAAGAGTAAATCCTGAATCATAGTACATAATATGCATCGTCTAGAATAATATATAATCTCGAATACATCGTCTCGAATATTATATATCGAATGCATCACTACCTAGCTAATAAAGATTGAATACTACAGAATAATCTAGGCCACTCGCGGTTCCTGAGGCGCGGGCGGTGGTCACCCAAAGAGAAGGAACCATCACATGGTCATAGCTCTGGTCATCTTCCCAAAGACCCTGCCAGGTATTGGAGAACCTGACGATAGCAGCCATGTAGCGACGGACGTGCTCGTCCTCCTCCCTGACACGATGATGCACCACCTCCGGCGGGGCCAACTCCCTCTGCACCGAAAGTGGCCCACGGGAACGCCACCAAAGGAGCTCAGGGTCGACGACGGGACCCGGGTTCCTCACCAAGCGGCGAGCCCCTGAAGGTAGCACCTCCCAGTGCCAGCCCGGCGGAGCCCAGTCCCGGACATGGGTCCTCTGAAGCAGGACGTCGTCACGAAACGGGTCGACGGCGAGGATGCGGGCTGATGTCTACTACGCAACCTTCTTCTTATAGACGTTGTTGGGCCTCCAAGTGTAGAGGTTTGTAGGACAGTAGCAAATTTCCCTCAAGTGGATGACCTAAGGTTTATCAATCCGTGGGAGGCGTATGATGAATATGGTCTCTCTCAAGCAACCCTCCAACCAAATAACAAAGAGTCTCTTGTGTCCCCAACACACCCAATACAATGGTAAATTGTATAGGTGCACTAGTTCCGCGAAGAGATGGTGACACAAGTGCAATATGGATGATAGATATAGGCTTTTGTAATATGAAATTATAAAAACAACAAAGTAACTAATGATAAAAGTGAGCGTAAATAGTATTGCAATGCTAGGAAACAAGGCATAGGGTTCATACTTTCACTAGTGCAAGTTCTCTCAACAATAATAACATAACTGGATCATATAACTATCCCTCAACATGCAACAAAGAGTCACTCCAAAGCCACTAATAGCGGAGAACAAACGAAGAGATTATGGTAGGGTACAAAACCACCTCAAAGTTATCCTTTCTTTTCTATCTATTCAAGAGTCCGTAGTAAAATAACATGAAGTTATTCTTTCCGTTCAATCTATCATAGAGTTCATACTAGAATAACACCTTAAGACACAAATCAACCAAAACCCTAATGTCACCTAGATACTCCATTGTCACCTCAAGTATCCGTGGGCATGATTATACGATATGCATCACACCATCTCAGATTCATCTATTCAACCAACACAAAGTACTTCAAAGAGTGCCCCAAAGTTTCTACTGCAGAGTCAAAACGAAAACGTTTGCCAACCCCTATGCACAGGTGTTGAGGAACGTAGTAATTTCAAAATTTTCCTACGCACACGCAAGATCATGGTGATGCATAGCAACGAGAGGGGAGAGTGTTGTCCACGTACCCTCGTAGACTGAAAGCGGAAGCGTTAGAACAACGTGGTTGATGTAGTCGTACGTCTTCATGGCCCGACCGATCAAGCACCGAAACTATGGCACCTCCGAGTTCTAGCACACGTTCAACTCGATGACGTCCCTTGAACTCCGATCTAGCTGAGTGTCGAGGGAGAGTTCCATCAGCACGACGGCGTGGTGATGATCTTGATGTTCTACCGTCGCAGGGCTTTGCCTAAGCACCGCTACAATATTATCGAGGAGGACTATGGTGGAGGGGGGCACCGCACACGGCTAAGAGATCAAGAGATCAATTGTTGTGTCTATGGGGTGCCCACCTCCCCTGTATATAAAGGAGTGGAGGAGGGGGCCGACCAAGGGGGGTGGCACGCCCTAGGGGGGAGTCCAACTCCCACCGGGAGTAGGACTCCCCCTTTTCCTATTAGGAGAGGGAGAGGGAAGGAAGAGGAAGGAGGGAGGAAGGAAAGGGGGCCCGGCCCCCTCCCACCAGATTGGGGGGGGGGGCTCCCTTGCTCCTTTCCCCTCCTTTCCACTAAGGCCCAATAAGGCCCATATACCTCCCGGGGGGTTCCGATAACCTCCCGGAGCTCCGGTATTGTCCCAATCTCACCCGGAACCTTTCCGGTGTCCAAATATAGTCGTCCAATATATTGATCTTTATGTCTCGACCATTTCGAGTCTCCTCGTCATGTCCGTGATCACATACGGGACTCCGAACAACCTTCGGTGAATCAAAGCTTATAAACTCATAATAAAACTGTCAACGAAACCTTAAGCGTGCGGACCCTACGGGTTTGAGAAGTATGTAGACATGGCCGAGACACGTTTCCAGTCAATAACCAATAGCGGAACCTGGATGCTCATATTGGCTCCTACATATTCTACGAAGGTCTTTATCGGTAAAACCGCATAACAACATACGTTGTTCCTTTTGTCATTGGTATGTTACTTGCCCGAGATTCGATCGTCGGTATCTCAATACCTAGTTCAATCTCGGCAAGCAAGTCTCTTTACTTGTTATGTAATGCATCATTCCGTAACTAACTCATTAGCTACATTGCTTGCAAGGCTTATAGTGATGTGCATTACTGAGAGGGCCCAAAGATACCTCTCCGACAATCGGAGTGACAAATCCTAATCTCGAGATATGCCAACTCAACATGTACCTTCGGAGACACCTTTAGAGCTCCTTTATAATCACCCAGTTATGTTGTGACGTTTGGTAGCACCCTTTAGAGCTCCTTTATAATCAAGTGCTAAGCTAACGGAATGGGTCAAGTCAATCACATCATTCTCCTAATAATGTGATCCCATTAATCAAATGACAACTCATGTCTATGGTTAGGAAACTTAACCATCTTTGATTAATGAGCTAGTCAAGTAGAGGCATACTAGTGACACTATGTTTGTCTATGTATTCACACATGTATTATGTTTCCTGTTAATACAATTCTAGCATGAATAATAAACATTTATCATGAAATAAGGAAATAAATAATAACTTTATTATTGCCTCTAGGGCATATTTTCTTCAGTCTCCGACTTGCACTATAGTCAATAATCTAGTTCACATCGCAATGTGATTTAACACTAACATTCATATCCGTATATGATTGACTCCCATAGTTCACATCGTCATGTGACCAACACCCAAAGGGTTTACTAGAGTCAATAATCTAGTTCACATTGCAATGTGATTAACACCCAAAGAGTACTAAGGTGTGATCATGTTTTGCCCGTGAGAGAAGTTTAGTCAACGGGGCTGTCACATTCAGAGTCGTATGTATTTTGCAAATATTCTATGTCTACAATGCTCTGCACTGAGCTACTCTAGCTAATTGCTCCCACTTTCAATATGTCTCCAGATTGAGACTTAGAGTCATCTGGATCGGTGTAAAAGCTTGCACCGATGTAACTTTTTACAACAAACTATTTTATCACCTCCATAATCGAGAAACATTTCCTTAGTCCTCACTAAGGATATTCTTGACCAATGTCCAGTGATCTACTCCTAGATCACTATTGTACTCCTTTGTCAAACTCAGGGCAAGGTATACAATAGGTCTGGTCCATAGCATGGCATACTTTATAGTACATATGACTAAGGCATAGGGAATGACTTTCATTCTCTTTCTATTTTCTGTCGTGATCGGGATTTGAGTCTTACTCAATTTCACACCTTTGCAACACAGGCAAGAACTCTTTCTTTGACTGTTACATTTTGAACTATTTCAAAATCTTTTCAAGGTATGTACTCATTGAAAATCTTATCAAGCGTCTTGATCTATCTCAATAGATCTTGATGCTTAATATGTAAGTAGCTTTACTGAGGTCTTTCTTTGAAGAAATAATTTTAAACACTCCTTTATGCTTTCCAGAAAATTCTACATCATTTCTGATCAACAATATGTCACTCACAGATATTTATCAGAATGGCTGTAGTGCTCCCACTCACTTTCTTGTAAATACAGGCTTCACCGCAAGTCCGTATAAAACCATATGCTTTGATCAACTCATCAAAGCATATATTCCAACTCCGAGATGCTTGCACCAGTCCATAGATGGATCGCTGGAGCTTGCACATTTTGTTAGCACCTTTCGAATTGACAAAACCTTCTGGTTGCATCATATACAATTCTTCTTTAAGAAATCCATTAAGGAATGTAGTTTTGACATCCATTTGCCAAATTTCAGAAAATGTGGCAATTGCTAACATGATTCAGACAAACTTTTAAGCATCGATACGAGTGAGAAAATCTCATTGTATTCAACACCTTGAACTTGTCGAAAAACTTTTTGCGACAAGTCGAGCTTTGTAGATAGTAACACTACTATCAGCATCTGTCTTCCTCTTGAAGATCCATTTATTTTCTATGGTTTTCTGATCATCGGGCACGTCCACCAAAGTCCATACTATGTTCTCATATATGGATCCTATCTCAGATTTCATGGCCTTCAAGCCATTTCGCGAAATCTGGGCTCATCATCGCTTCCTCATAGTTCGTAGGTTCATCATGGTCTAGTAACATGACTTCCAGAACAGGATTACCGTACCACTTTGGAGCGGATCTTACTCTGGAAGACCTATGAGGTTCGGTCGTAACTTGATCTGAAGCTTCATGATCATCATCATTAGCTTCCTCACTAATTGGTGTAGGAATCACAGGAACTGATTTCTGTGATGAACTACTTTCCAATAACGGAGCAGGTACAGTTGCCTCATCAAGTTCTACTTTCCTCCCACTCACTTCTTTCGAGAGAAACTCCTTCTCTATAAAGGATCCATCTTAACACGAATATCTTGCTTTCGGATCTGTGATAGAAGGTGTACCCAATAGTTTCCTTTGGGTATTCTATGAAGACGCACTTCTCCAATTTGGGTTCGAGCTTACTAGGTTGAAACTTTTTCACATAAGCATCGCAGCCCCAAACTTTAAGAAACGACAACTTTGGTTTCTTGCTAAACCACAGTTCATAAGGCGTCGTCTCAACGGATGTTGATGGTGCCCTATTTAAAGTGAATGCAGCTTTCTCTAATGCATAACCCCAAAACGATGGTGGTAAATCGGTAAGATACATCATAGATCGCACCATATCCAATAAAGTGCGGTTACGACGTTCAGACACACCATAACGTTGTGGTGTTCCAGGTGGCGTGAGCTATGAAAAAATTACACAATGTTTTAATTGAAGACGAAACTCGTAACTCAAATATTGATCTCCACGATCAGATCGCAGAAACTTTATTTTCTTGTTACGATGATTTTCCACTTCATTCTGAAATTCTTTGAACCTTTCAACTATTTCAGACTTATGTTTCATCAAGTAGATATACCCATATCTGCTCAAACCATCTGTGAAGGTCAGAGAATAACGATGCCCGCCACGAGCCTTAATACTCATTGGTCTGCATACATCAGTATGTATTATTTCCAGCAAGTCAGTAGCTCGTTCCATTGTTCTGGACAACGGAGTTTTAATCATCTTGCCCAAAAGGCAAGGTTCACAAGCATCAAATGATTCATAACCAAGTGATTCCGAAAATCCATCTTTATGGAGTTTCTTCATGCGCTTTACACCGATATGACCCAAACGGCAGTGCCACAAATAAGTTGCACTATCATTATTATCTTTGCATCTTTTGGCATCAATATTATGAATATGTGTATCACTACGATCGAGATCCAACAAACTATTTTCATTGGGTGTATGACCATTGAAGGTTTTATTCATGTAAACAGAACAACAATTATTCTCTGACTTTAAATGAATAACCGTATTGCAATAAACATGATCAAATCATATTCATGCTCAACGCAAACGCTAAATAACATTTATTTAGGTTTAACACTAATCCCGAAAGTATAGGGAGTGTGCGATGATGATCATATCAATCTTGGAACCACTTCCAACACACATCGTCACTTCACCCACAACTAGTCTCTGTTTATTCTGTAACTCCTGATTCGAGATACTAATATTTAGCAACAGAACAAGTATCAGATACTCGGGGCTACTATAAACACTAGTAAGGCACACATCAATAACCTGTATATCACATATACCCTTGTTCACTTTGCCATCCTTCTTATCCACCAAATATTCAAGGCATTTCCGCTCAAAGGACCATTTCCTTTGCAGTGTAAGCACTCAGTTTCAGGCTTTGGTCTAGCTTTGGGCTTCTTCGCGGGAGTGACAACTTGCTTGTCATTCTACACGAAGTTCCCTTTCTTTCCCTTTGCCTTTTTCTTGAAACTAGTGGTCTTGTCAATCATCAACACTTGATGCTCTTTCTTAATTTCTACCTTCATCGATTTCAATATCACGAAGAGCTCGGGAATCGTTTTCGTCATCCCTTGCATACTATAGTTCATCACGAAGTTCCAGTAACTTGGTGATGGTGACTAGAGAACTCTGTCAATCACTATCTTATCTGGAAGATTAACTCCCACTTGATTCAAGCGATTGTAGTACCCAGACAATCTGAGCACATGCTCATTGCTTGAGCTATTCTCCTCCATTTTTTAGCTATAGAACTTGTTGGAGACTTCATATCTCTCAACTCGGGTATTTTCTTGAAATATTAACTTGAACTCCTGGAACATCTCATATGGCCCATGACGTTCAAAATGTCTTTGAAGTTCCGATTCTAAGCCATTAAGCATGGTGCACTGCACTATCAAGTAGTCATCATATTGAGCTAGCCAAACGTTCATAATGTCTGCATCTGCTCCTGCAATAGGTCCATCACCTAGCGGTGTATCAAGGACATAATTCTTCTGTGCAGCAATGAGGACAATTCTCATATCACGGATCCAATCCGCATCATTGCTACTAACATCTTTCAACACAGTTTTCTCTAGGAACACATATAAAAACATAGGGAAGCAACAATGCAGGCTATTGATCTACAACATAATTTGCAAAATACTACCAGGACTAAGTTCATGATAAATTTAAGTTCAATTAATCATATTACTAAAGAACTCCCACGTAGACAGACATCTCTCTAGTCATCCAAGTGATCACGTGATCCTAATCAACTAAACCATGTCCGATCATCTCGTGAGATGGAGTAGTTTTCAATGGTGAACATCACTATGTTGATCATATCTACTATATGATTCACGTTCGACCTTTCGGTCTCCGTGTTTCAAGGCCATATCTGTATATGCTAGGCTCGTCAAGTTTAACCAGAGTATTCCGTGTGTGCAACTGTTTTGCACCCGTTGTATTTGAACGTAGAGCCTATCGCACCCGATCATCACGTGGTGTCTCAGCACGAAGAACTTTCGCAATGGTGCATACTCAGGGAGAACACTTCTTGATAATTAGTGAGAGATCATCTTAAAATGCTGTCGTCAATCAAAGCAAGATAAGATGCATAAAGGATAAACATCACATGCAATCAATATAAGTGATATGATATGGCCATCATCATCTTGTGCTTGTGATCTCCATCTCCAAAGCACCGTTGTGATCACCATCGTCAGCGGCGCGACACCTTGATCTCCATCGTAGCATCGTTGTCATTACGCCATCTATTGCTTCTACGACTATCGCTATCGCTTAGTGATAAAGTAAAGCAATTATAGGGCGCTTGCATTGCATACAATAAAGCGACAACCATATGGCTCCTGCTAGTTGACGATAACTTGGTTACAAAACATGATCATATCATACAATAAAATATAGCATCACGTCTTGACCATATCACATCACAACATGCCGTGCAAAAACAAGTTAGACGTCCTCTACTTTGTTGTTGCAAGTTTTACGTGGCTGCTACGGGCTGAGCAAGAACCGTTCTTACCTACGCATCAAAACCACAATGATAGTTCGTCAAGTTAGTGCTATTTTAACCTTCTCAAGGACCGGGCGTAGTCACACTCGGTTGAACTAAAGTTGGAGAAACTGACACCCGCTAGCCACCTGTGTGCAAAGCACGTCGGTAGAACCAGTCTCGCGTAAGCGTACACGTAATGTCGGTCCGGGCCGCTTCATCTAACAATACTGTCGGAGTAATGGGCCACGGGTAGGCTCACCCGAGGCCCATGATTTATCAAGACTTTGGGCCAGCTCCGCCTAGCTGAGCCCCAAGCCGAAACTCTGCACTCTGAGGACGGCTGGCTCGGCAGCCGGCTGCCAGAGGGCGGGTGACCCAACACTACGGCGCTCCGAGTGGCCGGCACCTGACGACCGCCTTCCAGAGAGGGCGGCAACGGGCTGGCGGCCACCTCACAACCATGGGGCGGCCGAGCTCCCATCGGGAGTACAAGACGAAGTATGGCTATGATGGACGACGTCGCCTCCCACCTTTCGAGGCAGGCGTGGCTACAGTGCTCCGTACAGGCGGAGATCTCTGCACGACGGAGCACTGTGCCGTATCTATTTTGACGCTGCTCCTAGCAGGCGGAGCCCTGTTCCCCATGACGGCCTGTCGGTACGGCCCGCCAGAGGCGGGCCCCATCGGACAGTGACCCCGAGGAAGACGGCGGAAGTTCGACCAGGCGGAGCAGAGAGGGGTCGGCCCCCAGCAGGCGGCCGTCTCTTGCCCCGTGGCAAGCAAGCCATTAAGCTGACAAGACTAGGTGTGGCTACAGTGTCCTCCCACCAGGCGGTGGGACTGTAGCCACGCTAACGATGACCAAGGCCCCGTCACTGGGGATACGACTACAGTGAACAGCCACCAACCAGTCGGCGGGGCCCACCAGGCGGTGGGCCCCAGCGGTCGGCGGAGAAGCCGGAGGCTGGAGACACTGACAGCCGGGCCCGGCAGCCGGATAGATTACTATTGTACCCCTGGGGGGTAGGCCAATATAAACCCCCCCAGGCCACCCATGCAAAGGGTTCCCACTCTGATAGAACTAGCCAGATTCCTAGGGCAGAGAAGAGCTAGCCTTGCCTCCTCCTTCCCCTAGACACAGCCCGAGGAGCACTTGTATCACTAGTGCCTTAGTGATCATGCGCAGACCCCGCAGAGCAGGAGTAGGGGTATTATCTCCACGGAGAGCCCCCAACCTGGGTAAAGTTCGCCGGCGTACGTGTCTACGCCTCATTCCGCTTCCACGCACCGGTGACGTTCTACTCGCTCCCACCATGATAACCAATCCGTTGGCATATGTCGCACCCAACCCCCAACATTTGGCGCCCACCGTGGGGCGAGGTGCACCGTCTCCCGGAGATCTGCTCTGGACGGGAACCTTGTTCCTTCCAGCGTAGCAAAGCTAACCCAAAGACGCCTGACGGCCAAGACCGACGCCTTGACGGGCGCGGAGATCGCCTGCGCGGCAAGCTGCCTCGCTGACCTCGTCGGGGAGATCGACCTCTCCGACGAGCCGGCTTCTGACGCGGGCACAAGCTGCCCTGAGAGCCGCCTCGTCAGCCTCCTCGACCAGCTCCACGTCGCCAGCGAGCCCGCGGAAGACTTGGAGTCCGTCGGCTCGACCGATCCGATGATCGTCGACTCCGACACAGCGTCGCTCGATGCGTTCCCCAGCAACGTGGTGGTCTACGACGAGCCGCCTCCTCGCGAGTATAGCGGCGGGAGCACCGTCACAGAGGTGCTCGTCATCAACAGCGAGGGGCACTCGGACGAGCGTACTCAAGATCCCCTCGACGCTGCTCTGTGTGACCTCACGACACCCATTCCCGAGGGCGCGGACGCTGAGGTGCTGGAGGCACGCCACCTCCAGCTCCTCGAAAATGCTGGCCGCCTGGCCAGCATGTGCCGGCTTTCGGACGCCTATCGGCGCGAGATGGACCGGGCCATAGGTGGCACGCCGGCTCCTGAGGGGCCTAGCCGCCTCAGCACAGTTCGACAGCGTGGCGCGACCGTCGCCAGCATGTTCAGGGCAGAGCGCCCCGTCTATGCCACGCCTGCGGAGAACATCCGGGCCGCCCAGGCGGTAACGGATGAGCTGGACAGATGTGACGGCGACGAGCGCCGCCTCATGACGGAGCGAGTCCAGCAGCTCCTGGTTGCGGCAGCCGCGCAGCACGAGGCCACCTGCCGAGCCGAAGTCCCACTCGGACGAAACAACGAGCCGCCCCCACGCCGAGATCATGGGGCGACCTCCCAAACGCCGACTGGTGGCGCACGCGGAGGAAAGGGCAATGAGCCGGCTGCCAGCCGCAGTCGGACGCACCTCTCCATCAAGCGGGACGAGGACGGCCGCCCTCGCGCAGCAGAGCGGCAAGGCGACCTTCCGGCTCCCCCGCCTCGTGGAGTGAGATACCCCACTCCGCCTCCTGTCACGCACCCGACGCTCGGCGACCGCCTCGGTCGTCGGGAGGGAGTTGAAGAGAACGATGCTCTCCACCGGATCGATCGTCTCAACCGATCCCTGGCGCTCGAAGAAGAAGATGCGCTGGGCCCGCCCTGTTTCGGCCCCCGAATCCGAGATGAGCCCTTCCCTAAAGGGTTCACCCTCCCGTGAGACACACCCAAGTACACCGGCTCCGTGAAGCCGGAGGACTGGCTGGTCGACTACTCCACGGCCGTCAGTATAGCAAACGGCAAAAAGCGCGTTGCCGTGAAGTACGTCCCGCTCATGCTTCAGGGCACTGCCCGGACTTGGCTCAATAGCCTGAAGCCCCGCAGCATCAACAGCTGGGTTGATTTCACTCAGGTCTTCATCTGCAACTTCACCAGCACCTACAAGCGGGCTCCCAAACCCCGACAGCTCTCCTTGTGCGTCCAAGGACCCGCGGAGTCGACTCGCGACTACCTCACGCGCTGGACCGAGCTGCGCAATTCCTGCGAAGGTGTGCACGAGGTACAGGCGATCGAGTACTTCACTATCGGGTGCCGAGAGGGCACCCTCCTCAAGCACCGACTCCTCTATGACGAACCCGAGACCTTTGATGAGCTGCTGGTCATCGCCGACAAGCATGCCACGACCGACTCCTCCATGAAGGCAGAAATCCTAGTTGACGCGTCTAGCAAGGTGGCCCCTCAGGCGCCTCGGACCCCGGCTGGTGACACCAGTCGGCGACAGCAACCAGGAGAACATAAGCGGAAGGCCACCCAGCCGGCTTCTGCCAGCCGGCAGGTGGCGACGGTCGAGGACCAGCAGCCGGAAGGGCAGCCAGCCCCCAAGCGGCAGAAGGGCGGCAAGACCAATTGGTTGCCTGCTTTCTCTTACGAGCAAACCTTGGATGCACACTGCAAATTCCATAGCGGCGCGAAGCCCACCAACCACACCACTCGCAAGTGTCACTGGGTTACCAGAATCACCAAGGGAGATGGACTCCTGCCTCCTCCGCCTGTCGGACCGCCGCCTCCTCCGCCCCAGCAGCCGGCGGCCCGACCAGTCGGCGCCATACAAGACGAGTACCCGGAGGAGCACGGAGCCTACGTTGTGTTTACCAGCGTGGCCGATGACAGACACAGCAGACGGCAACAACAGCAAGAAGTGCAAGCAGTGGCCTCCAGTACTCCAGAATTCATGCATTGGTCCGAGAAGCCTATTAGTTGGAGCAGGGCCGACCACCCGGAAGTGATGCCTTCCCCCGGTTCGTATGCCCTGGTCCTAGAAGCAACCCTTGCAACGGAGAGGCGGGTCGCCCGTTTTTCCAGAATCCTGATAGATGGCGGCAGCGGCATCAATATCCTGTACCGTGACACAATGGAGAAGTTGGGAATCAAGCAGAAGCAGCTCACCCCCAGTCGGACTGTTTTCCATGGTATAGTCCCTGGCCTTTCCTGCTCACCAATCGGCAAGACCCAGGTTGATGTCCTCTTCGGAGACAAGAATCACTTCCGCTGAGAGTCAGTTTGGTTTGAAGTGGTGGACCTTGAGAGCCCCTACCATGCCCTGCTTGGCCGGCCTGCTCTTGCCAAGTTCATGGCGGTCCCCCACTACGCCTACCTCAAGATGAAGATGCCGAGTACCAAGGGAATCCTGACAGTAGTCGGAGACTACAAGAGATCGATTGCCTGCGCTGCGGATAGCAGCCGGCTGGCCGAGTCCCTCGTGATCGCTGCCGAGAAGCGTCTCCTTGACCGGGTGGTGGCGTTGGCAGGCAAGAAGCCGGAAATGTCACCCATCCCCCAGGAGTCGGAGGCTGAGGGCTCGTTCAAGCCGGCCAAGGAAACAAAGAAAATACCCTTGGATCCAGAGCACCCGGAGAGGCATGCAGTCGCAGGCACAGGCCTCGACATTAAATAGGAAAGCGAGCTCGTTGATTTCCTCCGTGAGAATCGAGATATCTTTGCATGGTCTCCAAAAGACATGCCGGGTGTTCCGACGGATTTCGCCGAGGACAAGCTACATGTCCGACCTGACGTCAAGCCGGTCAGGCAGCCCTTGCACCGCCTGTCAGAGGAGAAGAGAAGAGTTGTCAGAGAAGAGATAGCCCAGCTCCTAGCAGCCGGATTCATTATGGAAGTATTCTTTCCAGAGTGGATGGCTAACCCAGTCCTAGTATTGAAAAAGAACAAGCAGTGGCGCATGTGCATTGACTACACTAGCCTCAACAAAGCCTGCCCTAAAGATCCCTTTGCTCTGCCAAGGATTGATCAAGTAATAGACTCCACAGGCGGATGCGAGCTGTTGTATTTCTTGGATGCGTACTCTGGGTATCACCAGATAAAACTGAACCCGGCCGACAGGCTGAAGACCGCCTTCATCACGCCATTTGGAGCCTTCTGCTACCTGACCATGACGTTCGGCTAGAGAAACGACGGCGCCACGTTCCAGAGTTGCATGCAGAAGTGCCTCCTCAAGCAACTCGGCAGAAATGCTCATGTAAATGTGAATGATGTGGTGGTGAAGACGGAGAAGCGTGGCACGCTGCTAGAGGATCTCAAGGAGACCTTTGAGAACCTGCGCCGATTCCAGATCAAGCTCAACCCGGAGAAATGTGTCTTTGGAGTACCAGCCGGCCAGCTCCTCGGTTTCCAGGTCTCTGAGGGTGGCATAGAGTGCAATCCCGTGAAGATCAAAACAATTGAGATGATGAAAGTGCCCACCAGACTGCTGGACGTGCTGAAATTCACCGGCTGCTTGGCGTCGGCACCGTTTCATCGGTTAATTTTGGCGAGAAGGCCCTTCCCCTGTACCAACTCATGAAGAAGACCACTTTTTTCGAGTGGAACGACAAGGCGGACGAAGCATTTCTCCAACTCAAGAAAATGTTGGCAACCCCACCTATCCTGGCGGCTCCGACTGAGAAGGAGCCCATGCTCCTCTACATTGCAGCCACCAGTCGGGTTCTCAGCATACTCATTGTGGTAGAGCCCAAGGAGAAGGACAAAGCACTGCCGGTCCAGAGACCGGTATATTACTTGAGCGAAGTGTTGTCCGCCTCCAAGCAAAACTACCCCCACTACCAGAAGATGTGTTACGGCGTGCACTTCGCCGCCAAGAAGCTGAAGCCCTACTTCCAAGAGCACCCAATAACTGTTGTTTACACAGCTCCACTGGCTGAGATTATTGGGAGCCGAGACGCCTCTGGCCGAGTGGCCAAGTGGGCCATTGATCTGGCCCCTTACGCCATCTACTACCAGCCTCGTACCGCCATCAAATCACAAGTGTTCGCTGACTTCCTCGTCGATTGGGCCGAGACCCAATACTTGCCGCCTGCTCCAGACTCCACTCATTGGCGGATGCATTTGGATGGCTCGAAAATGCGCACCGGCCTGGGAGCCGGCATCGTCCTCACCTCTCCCAAGGGCGACAAGCTCAAATGCGTGTTGCAAGTCCACTTCGCCGCCTCCAACAACGTAGCAGAATATGAGGCACTCATACATGGGCTCCGGCTTGCCAAGGAGCTCGGCATCCGCCAGATCCTATGCTATGGTGACTCCGACTTGGTGGTCCAGCAGTCGTCAGGCGACTGGGACGCCAAGGATGCAAACATGGCAAGCTACCGTTTCCTCGTGCAGCAACTCAGCGGATACTTTGATGGGTGCAAGTTCCTTCATGTGCCAAGGAATGACAACGAGCAAGCAGATGCTCTGGCACGGATTGGCTCCACCCGACAAGCAATACCAGCCGGCGTTGCCCTACGCCGCCTTCTGAAGCCATCTGTCAAGCTGTCTCCTGATTCAGACTCCATCTTTGTGCCGACCGCTCCCGAAGCAGTCAGATCCGACTTGAGGGCACCAGTGGCCAGCACAGGGACCTCGACAGGCGGCCCGGGGACTGCTACAGCCGCGCCCAGCCCGGGGACTTCAGCAGTCGGCCCGGGGACTTCTCCAGCACAGCAGGCGGAAGCAGCTGCTAACCCGCCGCCTCCCCTCCCAGCCGCCCTCATTAGAGTTGCAGTACTCGCAGTCGAAGAAATTGTGGCACCCTCATGGACCCAGCCAATCCTCAAGTTCTTGGTGAATAAAGAGCTGCCAACCGATGAAGTCTCAGGCCGACAGGTGCAGAGGCGAGCTGCAGCCTACACCATAGTCAACAGAGAGCTAGTGCAACGAAGTGTAACAGGGGTTTATCAGCGGTGTGTGGAGTCGGACCAAGGCCAAGCAATACTCAGAGATATCCATCAGGGCGAGTGTGGTCACCACGCGGCTTCCAGAGCCCTGGTGGCCAAAGCTTTCCGCCATGAGTTCTTTTGGCCCACTGCCCTGGAAGAGGCCAAGGAGCTAGTTCAGAAGTGTCAAGGGTGCCAGAGGTTCCGCTCCAAGCCACACCTGCCGGTTTCTGCACTCAAGACCATTCCTATAGCCTGGCCCTTTGCTGTGTGGGGATTGGATATGGTGGGACCATTCAAGACGGCCCGCGGTGGCATGACTCACTTGCTGGTTGCGATGGACAAGTTTACCAACTGGATAGAGGCAAAACCAATCAAGAAGCTGAATGGGCCGACTGCCATGACCTTCATCGCCGACATCACCATGCGGTATGGCATCCCGCACAGTATCATCACCGACAACGGCACCAACTTCGCCAAGGGAGCCTTGGCTCATTTTTGCGCAACACAGGGCATCCGCCTGGACTTAGCGTCCGTTGCCCACCCCCAGTCAAACGGCCAGGTGGAACGCGCAAACGGCCTCATTTTGTCTGGCCTCAAGCCCCGACTGGTCGAGCCTCTGGAGCGTTCGGCCGGCTGCTGGCTCGACGAGCTGCCGGCCGTCCTCTGGAGCTTGCGCACAACTCCAAACAAATCAACAGGCTTCACGCCTTTCTTCCTCGTCTACGGTGCCGAAGCCGTCATCCCGACGGATATCGAGTTCGACTCCCCAAGGGTCACCATGTACACCGAGGCGGACGCCAAGGAGGCGCAAGAAGACGGCGTCGACATGCTGGAAGAGGGCCGGCTGTTGGCACTCAGCAGGTCGGCCATCTACCAGCAGAGCCTGCGCCGATACTACAACCGCAAGGTGCAGCCAAGGTCCTTCCTGGAGGGAGACCTTGTGCTCCGGCTGATCCAGTGAACAGCCAGACAGCACAAGCTTTCGGCACCTTGGGAAGGCCCTTTTATCATCAGTAAGGATGTGTTTGGTTCGGGAATGAAGTGTAATGGAATGTCATGGTTCCATTCCACTAGAATGGGTCGGTTCCATCCTTGTGTTTGGTGGACACAATTAGAAGGAATGGAATGGTTACGTTTCGTTGTTTGGTCTGAGAGATGGAATGGAATTGATTTATTCATCTCACCTTGAATTCTGTTGAATTTCAATCAAACAAAAATAACTGAATAGCGTAATCATCCATCCATCCATGCAACAAAGGCGTGTGAGCATCAACGATTCATTTAACTGAAGAATTGAGCACGCCGTCAAAAACAAATCGCGGAGAACCAGAGAAGATAATGTCGGATTCATGCTACAAGATCAACGGTAGCCACCCAACACAACACAAGATCCCAGCGTGCTACAAGATCGATAATAGGCACCTACAAGATCCCGGCGTGCTCAAGCGCGCCAACAGCCGATCTTTGGGAGCGGCTGCTCCGTCAAGCGAGGCGGCACGACGCTTCCCGGACTGCCACCAAGGGCTGCGGCAGCGTGGCCTCCCCGGCCTCCGCCGGCTCGACACGGCCAGCGCAACGAACGAGGACGCGGCGCCCGTGTCTTCTGCGTTCCGGCGGCCGGTGATCTCCTCCACCTGCGAGGAAACTCCGGCAGGGTATGAGGTCAGAGGGAAGAGGGAAGAGAGAGAGGGGCAGAGATCCGTGGATCGCCATTGAGGGAGACAGAGAGGGGCGACCCGAGGTCGTGGGCAAGCGAGGCGTTCCGCGTCGTCCGCTCAATTTGGAGGAACTACTTGGTTCGGCATATAGCAAGAATATTCCTCTCCTGAGAACCAGTGCGTTCCATTCCGTTTTCCAACCAAACACGAGAACGACCTCCAGGGACGGGTCCGACCCATTATGTCCCGCTTCGTTCCTTGAACTGAACACACCCTAAGGTGTTGGGAAACGATGCCTACTACCTGATCGATGCCCAGAAGCCCAGAGCGCGCAAGAGAGATGATTCAGGCAAAGAAACAGAGAGGTCGTGGAACGCAAACCTCCTCCGAAGGTTTTACAGTTGAAAGCAGTATGTATCACCCTACCCTTTGTACTATGTATAAAGACTCCGGGTTCCCCGAGAAGAGCTCGGGGACTGCCCTCTTTTATCTATATGATAAGTATCATGCCTATGAGAATGTATAGTCTTTCTTTTCTTCTTCCGCCTGGCACCGGGTTCGACCAGTCGGCCCGGAGCCTCGCCGCCTTCTACAATATGCCGCCCCCGCAGCCGGACAAGTAGTGTGCCGGCACCAAAGCTTCCTTTGTCAGAAGCCACAGCTTGCAGAGCGACTGCATGGCGGGCAAAGGTCGCAAAGAGGTGCCCCACACGAAAAAGCGACTAAGGAGGAAAGCGCATATAGTAGCACGCGACATCACGCCTAGCCGTCTGGCTGCTTGGCGGCCAGACGGCCGGCCCCGAACTTACTACCCGAAGCTCCGGATGGTTAAAACCTAGCCCCCCTCACAAACGGCTAGAACGCTCAAACCGGCCACAGTCCGCAGAGCAGCCGCCTGGCCGGCGAAAGTAAAGTCAAAGGGACGGCGGCAAAGGAAAAAACCAGGGAGAAAAAGGAAAGAAGGGTGGAGGTCGGCACAGCAAAGCATAAACAACGATAGCATATTTTTACATGGATAAAGGCCTATGGCCAGCATTCAAACAGAGTTTGATATACACCCCGTGGGTGGAATTGTGCGAATATAACCAAAGTATTCAGAGTAACAAGAAGGAAACAGATAAAATCCTAAGGTGCAGCAGAGGACTCCGGCTGGGCGGTGCCGGCTGGCGCGGCAGAAGGCTCCGACTGGCTGGCGCCGGATGGCGTGGCCAAGGGCTCCGGCTGAATGTTGGAGTCGGCCGCGCCACCTGGTGCGGCAGGCGGCTCCGTCTGAGCAGAGGGATCGCCGGCAGCAGGAGGAGCGTTGGAGTGCTGGAGGACGGAGTCGCTAGCGCCTGCCGGAGGAACGGGCGGCAGGTCCGCCCCCACTTGAACACCTCCAGTAGCGGGCAGCACCTCGGTGCGTGGCTCGTTGCTTGAGGCCCGATCAGGTTGGGGCTGACCGTCCGCCCCGACCTCCAGCATGTCAACGTCCCTCTCGTCTTCCTCATCCTCCTCCTCCTCCTCCTCCTCCTCCTCCTCCTCCTCCTCCTCCTCCTCCTCCTCCTCCTCCTCCTCTTCCTCCTCCCCGTCCTCCCCCTCGTCGCTGGAGGCGATGAATTCAGCAGTCTTCGCTGTCCTCTGTGTTTAGCCCAAGCCATTCATGCGGAGCTTCACCGCCTTCCTCGACCACCTCCGGGACGAAGACGCTGGTGTCGGTGAAGTCGGCGATCGCCGCCCCCCTGCTGACAAGCTCAGTTTCCACTGCCGCCAGCTCCTCCTATGCCTCCAGTCGGAACGTGGCCAACTGGGCTAGATCTAGCCCAGGGTACCACGCCTTGACGAATTCCAAGGCCCGGCGCGCTCCTGCCCGGGCTGCTGAGCCTTTCCAGGCCTCCAGGCGGCCGGCCGCCACCTCCAGCCAGTCGGCAGTCCGACTTGGGGTGCGTGGGGCCGGCAAGCCTGGCCAGAGGGCGGAGACCGCCTGGGCTCCGATGCGCTGCAGGCGACGCAACAAGTGGTGAGCGGGCCAAAGCCGGGCCTGAATGCTGAGGACCTGTTCAGCAAGGGTCCCGGGGGCATCAGCGGCGATCTGTGCACCATCTGCCCTTTGCTCCTCGCGCTGGGCCTCGATCATCTGGGTGGCCGCTACAGAATGGCCCGGGAAGAAGTCTGTCCGGGCAGAAGAAGAAAAAGGCCAAGGCTATAAGCAAGGGCTGATAACTCGAAGCAAGAATCTAAGAGAATAGGGCTTACCATCGATCAGGTCCTCAATGCTGCTGAAGCAGGCCGTCACCTGGGCCTCCTTGTCAGCCCAGGCAGAGCGCTCGAGCTCAAACTCGGCAAGGAGGCTGGTCTCCGCCGTCTCCACCTTCAGCTGGGCCGCCTTGAGTCTTTCCTCCTGTTCGGCAAGTTGGGCGACCAGGCGGTCCCGCTCCTCCGCCAGCTTGCTGCACTCCGCCTCCTTGCCACGCAGGGCGGTCTTGGCTTCGCCCAGCTGCTGCTGCAGATCGGCATTCGCCTCTGAAGAAAGAAAGAAAAGAGGAAGGCATCAGTCAAGCGGACAAGATTAAGGAAAGAAATAACCGAGAAGATTCGGCCCGACTGCTCAGTGATGGCCCAAACTCTCGAGGGATTACAGCCATGGTGCGCTTATGCGCCTCATGAAAAGAAGTAGCCAACAAGGAAAAAAGAACAACTGAGGAGATTCGGCCCGACTTATCAACAGTCGGCCCGAACCTCGGGGACTACAGCCCGCGGGTGCGCCAGCGCGCTCCCGTGAAGAAAGAAGAAAGAGACTTACGCCGGCTTTCGGCGAGATGAGCCGTCTGCGCCTCCAGCTCCCGAACCTTGGAGTTGTAGGCGGTCACGCGAAGGTTATGATAATCCTGCAGAAGAAACAACAAAGCAAAAATCGGTAATCGGCGACTACAATTTAAAGTTCCAACCCGCCTGCTCAGCAGCCGACCCGGTACTTGGCGACTACACCCAGTGGGTGCGCTTGCGCGCCCCCACGAAAGAAACAAAGAAGAACATTCGGAGAGAGCACCACAAGACGGCTTACTCGGATGGCGGTGCGCGACTCCAAGTAGGCCTCGTTGCAGCGCTTGAGTGCCACTGCCTCCGCCCGGAGCTTGGCCTGGATGTCAAGAGACGCCTCGTTCAGGGCGCCAGTTCCGCCCCCACGTACCCAGCCCACGGGCGCGGCACTGGTCGCCTCGGTGTCAAGGGCCGACGAGCTCGAGGCGCCGATCTCCTGCGGCCGCGGCGCCGAGGCCGCCTTCTCCATATAGCGGCGTGTGGGGATGCGGACCGCGGGAACCAGGACTGGTGCCACCACGGTTTCGACCGGTGGCACCGGCGGCGCCACTGGCTGCTCGTCCCGCGGCTCACTGGCTGGTGGCGGCAGCAGCGGGGGCGGCGGCACGAAGATGTCCGGCATGGCTACGTCGCCGCCCCCCCCCCCCACTCTTAGATCGGGTAGACGCCGCCGGCTCCTCCGGCTGCCGCCTCGAAGTCAGGCGGAGGCGGCGCAGTGTTCAGGGGACCACAAGTAGTGGCTCTTGGTGGCGGGTGGCCTCCGCGAGCCGCTCCCTCTCTGCGGCCTGAGCTTCCGCCTGCGCCAGCGCCCTCGCGGCAGACGCGACTGACAGGTCCGCCTGCTCCTTGGCCAGGCGGTCGGCCTCCGCCTCATCGCGCGCCTCCCGCGCATTCCGCTCTGTCGCCTCCCGGAGGTCGGCGGCCGGGTCGATGCGCCGGCTGGTCGAGGAGGCTGCTGCCGACCTAAGGACCGAGCCGTCAACCGACTTCTCAAGGGTCAGCGGGGCCCTGAAATAAGAGGACAAGTCAGAAGATTTTCACGACAGATTGATGAAAAAAGTAAGGGGTAAAGGAATGATGCTTACCCCGACACCATAACTGGCACCTTCGGCTGCCTTTGATATTGGATCGCCCTGGCCGCGGTCTCTTTCCGCCTAGTCGCCGCGGCCAGATTCTTGGGCTTCTTCGGGGCGCTACCGAACAGGGTCGAGCCCTGTTTCCGCTTGCGCTTGCCGCCTGGGGCGGGCGGCCCAGAAGAGGGGCCGGTGCCGGTGGTGGCATAGCTCCGGGCGGGGCGCGGCTCATCTTCGTCTTCGTCGTCGTCGGGCCAGGTCTCCACGCCGCCGCCTCCCTCGGAGCCGCCTGCTCCGCCACTGCCATCCGCTCTGCCGCCGCCGCCTGTCGCGTCGTCGATCAGGGCGGCCGCCCCCAAGTCGGGGTCGTCCAGGTCACTCTCCGCCCTGTCCGCTTGGAGGTTGTCACCCGGCCCTAGGAGGGCGGCCGTTGCCTCGGACATGTAAATCTGCAACCAGGAAGGAATCAAGTCTTGAAGAAGCGGCGTCACAAAGAAAAATAAATCAGAAGAAACTTACAGTAGGAGGCGGGTTGTGGCGAGAGTATGGCCGCTTCCCGAACCGCCACTCCTTCTCCGACATCTTGAGGTTGGAGATTTCGTTCACCTTCCGCGAGACTTCAGCGGGTGGCATTCCCTTCACGCACAGCCGGCACGGGTCGCGATGTCCGCTCATCCGGAAGATCGGATGAGGGCGGCTTTGGAGCGGAAGGACCCGGCGCTCCACAAAGGCGACGAGAAGGTTGGAGGCCATGAGGCCCTCCGACTCCTGGAGCACTCGGAGTCGGCCGATGGCGGCCGCCGCGTCCGCCGAAACCGGCTTGGGCTTGTACTTCCAGGAGACGCAGGCTCCGGTGGGGGGGGGGGGCTCGTAGGCCGGCAGGTTGAGGAAGTCGGCAGCAGGGTCCACGTTCTCGACGTAGAAATAGGACTGCTGCCACATCTTCACCGACTGCGCCAGCTTGATGACGGGGAAGGCGTTCCGTTTCGCCGGCCGGCGCACGGCGACGAAGCCCCCGTACTCGGCCGCCGTCTCCTTGGCGGAGATGCCGAGCTTCCCATAGAAGAATGCTCCCCAAAGCTCGATTTTGGGGAGGATGCCGAGGTAGCCCTCGCACGCCGTGACGAAGGCGGAGAGCAAGGTCACGACGTTGGGCGTGAGGTGATGGGGCTGAAGGTTGTAGAAATTGAGGAAGGCGCGGAAGAAGTTGCTCGCAGGGAGGCCGAAGCCCCGCAGGAAATGCGAGCGGAAAACGACCCGCTCGCCTTCCTGCGGCGCCGGCGAGATCTCCGTCTCTGGCGGCACCCGCGCCTTGACGAAGGCCGCGCTAGGCATACGACGCGTGTCTCGGAGAAAAGCAATGTGATCCTCAATCACGGTCGATCCATCCCAGTCGCCCATGGCTCCGGCTGGCGGCGCAGGGAGGAAAGACGCGTCGGCGTCAGGCAACGACGACGGCACTACGGCAGCAGTAGCAGCGGAGGCTAAGAGAAGAAGAAGAAGAGTGGGAGGGGGCGCAGGAACTTTGCCGCACCCCTCCCCCCTCCCTATTTATAGTGCCCGGGCTATGTAGCCGAGGGGGCGGGACGTGGGGTCGTGGGATTAACTGCACCCACGTCCCCACGACCCCCCCATCTCCCGCACGCATTCATCCCGTCGTGAATAGTCACGGGGATGGCAACCGCCCCCTTCGGCGCAGTAAATCCGCCCGGTTGCCGAGGCATGGTGATGGCGGGCCCGGCACGGGGTCATGTCCCGTCAGGGGCGTGGGATGACAGGCTTGTCAGGCTGACGTGCGCCGCGTGGCGTGTCAGTGGCGGGCGGCTGCCTGGGAAGCTTAACAGGCACGCCCCCTGTTTCCTGCCTTGGAGTTCAAAATCGACCACTTAAGCTCTGCCTGGGAGAGGCCGGCTCGAGCGGCCGGCTGGCCACCAGGCGGTGGACGTTTTCCCCGAGCACGGGGAGGGGGGAAGCCACTGAGAACTCGCGGCCCCTCGACCACGACGCGTCACCGGCTTCGGGGACTACTGTCGGAGTAATGGGCCACGGGTAGGCTCACTCGAGGCCCATGATTTATCAAGACTTTGGGCCAGCTCCGCCTAGCTGAGCCCCAAGCCGAAACTCCGCCCTCTGAGGCCGGCTGGCTCGGCGGCCGGCTGCCAGAGGGCGGGTGACCCAAGACTACGGCGCTCTGAGTGGCCGGAACCTGACGACCGCCTTCCAGAGAGGGCGGCAACGGGCAGGCGGCCACCTCACAACCATGGGGCGGCCGAGCTCCAATCGGGAGTACAAGATGAAGTATGGCTACAGTGACGCACGTCGCCTCCCACGCTCGAGACGGGCGTGGCTACAGTGCTCCGTACAGGCGGAGATCTCCGCACGACGGAGTACTGTGCCGTATCTACTCTGACGTTGCTCCTAGCAAGCGGAACCCTATTCCCCATGACGGCCTGTCAGTATGGCCTGCCAGAGGCAGGCCCCATCAGACAGTGACCCCGAGGAAGACGGTGGAAGTTCGACCAGGCGGAACAGAGAGTGGCCGGCCCCTAGCTGGCGGCCGTCCCTTGCCCCGAGGAAAGCAAGCCATTAAGCTGACAAGACCAGGTGTGGCTACAGTGTCCTCCCACCAGGCGGTGGGACTGTAGCCACGCTAACGATGACCAAGCCCCCGTCACAGGGGATACGGCTACAGTGAACAGCCACCAACCAGTCGGCGGGGCCCACCAGGCGGAGGGCCGCAGCGGTCGGCGGAGAAGCCGGAGGCTGGAGACACTGACAGTCGGGCCCGGCAGCCGGATAGATTACTATTGTACCCCTGGGGGGTAGGCCTATATAAACCCCCCAGGCCACCCATGCAGAGGGTTCCCACTCTGATAGTACTAGCCAGATTCCTAGGGCAGAGAAGAGCTAGCCTTGCCTCCTCCTTCCCCTAGACACGGCTCGAGGAGCACTTGTATCACTAGTGCCTTAGTGATCATGCGGAGACCCCGCAGAGTAGGAGTAGGGGTATTATCTCCACGAAGAGCCCCCAACCTGGGTAAAGTTCGCCGGCGTACATGTCTACGCCTCATCCCGCTTCCAGGCACCGGTGACGTTCTACTCGCTCCCACCATGATAAGCCATCCGTTGGCATATGTCGCACCCAACCCACGACAAATACCGCCGAACCAAAGTATGACATGCTGGTAAGCAATATGACTTGTATCGCCCAGAACTCACTTGTGTTCTACTCGTGCATATAACATCTACGCATAAAACCTGGCTCGGATGCCACTGTTGGGGAACGTAGTAATTTCAAAAATTCCCTACGCACATGCAAGATCATGGTGATGCATAGCAACGAGAGGGGAGAGTGTTGTCCACGTACCCTCCTAGACTGAAAGCGGAAGTATTAGAACAACGCGGTTGATGTAGTCGAACGTCTTCATGGCCCGACCGATCAAGCATCGAAACTACGGCAGCTCCGAGTTCTAGCACACGTTCAGCTCGATGACGTCCCTCGAACTCCGATCCAGCCGATTGTCGAGGGAGAGTTCCGTCAGCACAATGGCGTGGTGACGATCTTGATGTTCTACTGTCGCAGGGCTTCGCCTAAGCACCGCTACAATATTATCGAGGAGGACTATGGTGGAGGGGGGCACCGCACACGGCTAAGAGATCAAGAGATCAATTGTTGTGTCTATGGGGTGCCCCCTCCCCCGTATATAAAGGAGTGGAGGAGGGGGCTGGCCAAGGGAGTTCGCACGCCCTAGGGGGGGAGTCCAACTCCCACCGGGAGTAGGACTCCCCCTTTTCCTACTAGGAGAGGGAGAGGGAGGAAGAGGAAGGAGGGAGGAAGGAAAGGGTGGCCCGGCCCCCCTCCCAATTCGGATTGGGCTGGGGGGGCGCCCCCTCCCTTGCTCCTTTCTCCTCCTTTCCACTAAGGCCGAATAAGGCCCATATACCTCCCGGGGGGTTCCGATAACCTCCCGGAGCTCCGGTATTGTCACAATCTCACCCGGAACCTTTCCGGTGTCCAAATATAGTCGTCTAATATATCGATCTTTATGTCTCGACCATTTCGAGACTCCTCGTCATGTCCGTGATCACACCTGAGACTCCGAACAGCCTTCGGTACATCAAAACTTATAAACTCATAATAAAACTGTCAACGAAACCTTAAGCGTGCGGACCCTATGGGTTCGAGAACTATGTAGACATGACCGAGACACGTTTCCGGTCAATAACCAATATCGGAACTTGGATGCTCATATTGGCTCCTACATATTCTACGAAGATCTTTATCGGTCAAACCGCATAACAATATACATTGTTCCTTTTGTCATCGGTATGTTACTTGCCCGAGATTCGATCGTGGTATCTTAATACCTAGTTCAATCTCGTTACTGGCAAGTCTCTTTACTCGTTATGTAATGCATCATTCCATAACTAACTCATTAGCTACATTGCTTGCAAGGCTTATAGTGATGTGCATTACCGAGAGGGCCCAGAGATACCTCTCCGACAATCGGAGTGACAAATCCTAATCTCAAAATACGCCAACTCAACATGTACCTTCGGAGACACCTGTAGAGCTCCTTTATAATCACCCAATTACGTTGTGATGTTTGGTAGCACACAAAGTGTTCCTCCGGTAAACGGGAGTTGCATAATCTCATAGTCATAGGAACATGTATAAGTCATGAAGAAAGCAATAGCAACATACTAAACGATCAAGTGCTAAGCTAAAGGAATGGGTCAAGTCAATCACATTACTCTCCTAATGATGTGATCCCATTAATCAAATGGCAACTCATGTCTATGGTTAGGAAACTTAACCATCTTTGATTAATGAGCTAGTCAAGTAGAGGCATACTAGTGACACTATGTTTGTCTATGTATTCACACATGTATTATGTTTCCGGTTAATACAATTCTAGCATGAATAATAAACATTTATCATGAAATAAGGAAATAAATAATAACTTTATTATTGCCTCTAGGGCATATTTCTTTCAACAGGTTCATGGGCGGAACCCGCAAGTTGGTCACAAAAACATACATCAAGTGGATCACGTGATATCCCATTGTCACCACAGATAAGCACGGGCAAGACATACATCAAGTGTTCTCAAATCCTTAAAGACTCAATCCGACAAGATAACTTCAAAGGGAAAACTCAATCCATTATGAGAGAGTAGAGGGGGAGAAACATCATAAGATCCAACTATAATAGCAAAGCTCGCGATACATCCAGATCGTGCCATAGAGAGAACACGAGAGAGAGAGAGAGAGAGAGAGAGAGATCAAACACATAGCTACTGGTACATACCCTCAGCCCCGAGGGTGAACTATTCCCTCCTCGTCATGGATAGCGCCGGGATGATGAAGATGGCCACCGGTGAGGGATCCCCCCCCTCCGGCAGGGTGCCAGAACGGGCTCCCGAGAGGTTTTTGGTGGCTACAGAGGCTTCCGGCGGCGGAACTCCTGATCTATCTTCGTATTCGATGGTTTTAAGGTATATGGGAATATATAGGAGAAAGAAGTCGGTCGGGGGAGCCTCGAGGGGCCCACGAGACAGGGGGCGCGCCCATGGGGTGGGCGCACACTCCTATCTCCTGGCCTCCTCGAAGCTTCCCTGGCTTGTACTGCAAGTCTCCCGGATCATGTTCGTTCCAAAAATCACGCTCTCGAAGGTTTCATTCCATTTGGACTCCGTTTAATATTCCTTTTCTTTGAAACACTGAAATAGGAAATAAAACAACAATATGTGCTGCGCCTCCGGTTAATAGGTTAGTCCCAAAACTAATATAAAAGTGTATAATAAAGCCCGCAATCATTCAAACCAGATAATAAAATAGCATGAATGCTTCATAAATTATAGATACGTTGGAGACGTATTAGCATCCCCAAGCTTAATTCCTACTCGTCCTCGAGTAGGTAAATGATAAAAGAAAGAATTTATGAAGTGTGAATGCTAGCAGGTGCACAAGTTTGATCAATGATAATTTGAATCACCTTTTCTAGCATGATTATATGTCATAAGAGTAGTTCATCTCATAAAACTTCTCACGAACAAGTAACAAGCTATTCACATGTTAAAGCATAGACCATAAACTTTCATGAAAACTAGCAAACTTCGTTCTCAGTCATCAAACAATTGCAATTCATCTTATTTTCAGGAAGGGTCTATGTCAGAGCTTTGATTTAGCAAACTCCACATACTCAACTATCATAGTCTTCTACAGTTGCTAACACTCATGCAATACTAATGGTTATGGAGTTTCAATCGGACACTGAGAAAGATAGGGGCTTATAGTGTTGCCTCCCAACATATTCACCTTTGGGTGATGTCAACAATAATAGTTCATGCTAACTTACATCCAATTGGATATATATATATATATGTATATATATATCAGGATCTTTCCAACACGAGGTGCTTGCCAAAGGATAAAATGAAAAAGGGAAAGGTGAAGATCACCTTGACTCTTGCATAAAGTAAAATACATAAAATAAAAAGATAGGCCCTTCGTAGAGGGAAGCATAGCTTGTCATGCGCTTTTATGGTTGGATGCACAAAATCTTAATGCAAAAGAACGTCACTTTATATTGCCACTTGTATATGGACCTTTATTATGCAGTCCGTCGCTTTTATTGCTTCCATAACAAGATCGTATAAAGCTTATTTTCTTCACACTAATAGATCATACATATTTAGAGAGCAATTTTTATTGCTTGCACGGATGACAACTTACTTGAAGGATCTTACTCAATCCATAGGTAGGTATGGTGGACTCTCATGGCAAAACTGGGTTTAAGGATATTTGGAAGCACAAGTAGTCTACTTGGTGCAAGGAATTTGGCTAGCATGAGGGGGAAAGGCAAGCTCAACATGTTTGAATGATCCATGACAATATACTTTAACTGAGATGTGAGAAAACATAACCCATTACGTTGTCTTCCTTGTCCAACATCAACTCTTTAGCATGTCATACTTAATGAGTGCTCACAATTATAAAAGATGTCCAAGATAGTATATTTATATGTGAAATTTCTCTTGCTTCAATATTCTTTCATGAATTGTTCAAATGACCAATACAATGCTTGCTAACCTTCAATAAATTTACAACCTCTACTTCTTACACGTGAAGTCATTAGTCCCCATGGGATAGCAAATGAGACATATATAATTTCATATTTGTGACATTCAACTCATTCAACCATTTACTCATAGGATATAAGTGAAGCACGCGTGTAAACGACAAACTACTCCAAAAAGATATAAGTGAAGATCAATGAGTAGTTTAACAATTATGTAACTATGTGAAGACTATCTCTCATTTAAGAATTTCAGATCTTGGTATTTTATTCAAACAACAAGCAAAGCAAAATAAAATGACATTGCAAGGATAGCACAACTCATGTGAAGAAGCAAAAACTTAGGTTCAACCGATACTAACCGATAATTGTTGAAGAAGAAAGGTGGGATGCCTAACGGGGCATCCCCAAGCTTAGATGCTTGAGACTTCTTGATATATTATCTTGGGGTGCCTTGGGCATCCCCAAGCTTGAACTTTTGTGTCTCCTTAGTTCCTCTCATATCATGGTTTCTCTATTTCTCAAAAGCTTCATCCACAACAAACTCAACAAGAACTCGTGAGATAGGTTAGTAATGCAAAACCTTATCATTTTCTACTGTATCAAATCACTAAAATTATTATTCAACATTGCATACTAAATTCCTCTGCATATTTAATACTCCTATACTCAACTAAAATCATTAAACAAGCAAACATAAGCAAACAATGCAACCATAACAGCAATCTGCCAAAACAGTATAGTCTGTAAAGAATGCAAGATTCATCATACTTCCCTAACTCCAAAAATTATGAGAAAACTACTACGCTGTAGAAGATTTATCGGAGCTCATTATGCAAAAAGTTTCAACATTATATCTTTCTCTGACTTTTCTAGAGAAATTTTGCAACAGCGGTAAACTTTCTGTTTTCAAACAGCAACATGTATACTAGCAAAATAAGCATGGCAAAGGCTATCCTTGACATTTTTATTGAAAATAAAGAGCAAAAACATTATTCTAAATAACATCAAGAAAATATTAACAAGATAAAATGACGCTCCAAGCAAAACACATATTATGTGGAGAATAAAAATATAGCTCCAAGTAAAGTTACCCATGAACAAAGATGAAGGAGAGGATGCCTTCCATGCCATCCCCAAGCTTAGGCTCTTGGTTGTCCTTGAATATTACCTTGGGGTGCCTTGGGCATCCCCAAGCTTAGGTTCTTTCCACTCCTTATTCCATAGTCCATCGAATCTTTACCCAAACTTGAAAACTCCACAACACAACACTACTAGGGAAAACCTTATACACAGAAATTTAGCAACAGCGCGGGTCAAAAAAGGGCGCTAGTGCTATATAGCAGTAGCGATCGACGGGAAACCGCGCTACAGATACAATCTTAGCAGTAGCGCGTGTAGTGGCAAAAGCGCTACTACTAATATTCCAATTGCTAGAATGATAGGCTACACATAGCAGTAGCGGGCGGGCTTGGAAGAAACGCGCTACCGCTAGGGCATAAGTAGCAGCGGGTTTTCTAAGAAGAGCGCTACTACTAACGGAAATAAAATAAGATGAAAAACAAATAGAAAAGTAAATGAAAATGAAAGAAATAGAAAAATGGGAAAGGAAAAAATTAAATGTAAAGCAAAATAAATGAAAAAGCGAAAAAACGGAGGAAGACATAGCAGCAGCGTGTGTTTGTAAGAGGCGTTGTAGCTAACGTAGCTGCAGCGCGTGTCCTAGACCCCCGCTATAGAAACAGAAAAGGAAATTAAAAAATGGAAGAAAATTACATAGCTATAGCAGCAGCGCGTTTTGTGAAAACCGCTATAGCTATCTTAGCTATAGCGCGTTTCACCAAACGCGCTACCGCTAAGTTTGACTTAACCAAAAAACCGTTTCCCCCCGGCCACCACTTCTCCCCCAAATCCCTCAACCCACCCCGCGCGCCACCGTCTCCCCGATTCACCATCGCCCCACTTCGCCGCCGTCTCCTACCGACGTCGACGCCACCAGAGCCGTGCGCCGTCGACGCCACCGGAGCCGCCCCCAACGCCACGGAGCCGCGCGACCTCGTCAACGCCACTGGAGCCGCCGTCGACGCCACCAGATCCTTCCTCGCCACAACTGCCTCCCTCACCGTCACCGGAGACGCCCTGCCTCCCTCGCCACCACTGCCTCCTCGCGCCACCACCGAGCCATCCTCTGTAAGCCCCCACCCCTCCTCTCTCTCTCATGCATAGGTTAGCTAGTTTAATTAGGTTAATTATCTAGGTTAGAGCAAAAATTTAGTTAGGGCTTTGACAGAGAAGTAGTTAGGTTAACTAGTTTAATTAGATTAATTATCTAGGTTAATGCAAAAATTTAGTTAGAGCTTTGACAGAGAACTAGTCAGGTTAACTAGTTTAATTAGGTTAATTATCTAGGTTAATTAGTGCAAAAATTTATTTTGGGCTTTGACAGAGAACTAGCTGCGTTAACTAGTTTAATTAGGGTTAATTATCTAGGTAAACTAGATTAACTAACTAGGTTAAATAGGTAGGTTAATTAGGTTCGTTGGATTAACAAGCTAGGTTAAGTAGGCTGGCGAGGTTAGAGGAAAATTTTATTTTAGAGCATTAGGTCGGAAAGGGTTAGAGAAATGGAGTTCCTTTGCAATTTAATTGGGTTCTGTCCTAGGCAGAGAAGGGTTAGAGATAATAATGTGTGTTTGTGTGAGAGAGAGGAATAGCTAGATCAACATAATTTGGGTTCTGTCCTAGGCAGAGAAGTGTTTAGTGAGGTCATTTTGCAAAGGTTTTTGATTTTTGAAAAGACCACTATTTTTCAAGGAAAAGAATTTAGGAAAATTTTATTTTTCATTGAAGTGGTCATGTTATATCTTTTCATTGAAGTTGTTCGATTGTGTCCAAGTGGCTTTATTGTTTCCAGGGAATGATGCTGAGTGGCCTATGTTTTGCCGGAATGTTGATTCAGTTCTGTTCCGGTAAATTTCAGGTTCTCGATTTGTCCACTTTTTAGCAAAGGTCATGCCAAAATTTTCCGTGAATTTCGGCATGACTTGTGCTACAAACTAGGACATATCGAGTGCCCGGGATTTGCCGCACCAGGAAGGAGTCAACATTCCTGCAAAACAATAGTCCCTTTTTATGTCATTATTCATTTTATTAGGTCTAGAATTAATTGACTAGATTTAATCATAGGAAACATGGCTAGCAACGATGAAGGATAGGGTTACGGTGATTATGACGACGCTCACCGGGCGGCATTTAATATTATAGCCTTACCGACGATCAACCGATGTTGTTGCTGGGCCCACCGTGGCATCGGGACCGAGACTGACAGGAGACCGGTCCGACATCGAGACCGGCGCTGAGATTCAGACCGGCATCGAGACCGGCGCTGAGACCGGTGCTGCCTCGGGGAGCGGAGCCGGTGTAGAACCGAAAGCAAAGAGGCAACGGGTTCCTAACAAACTCAGGACTACTAGACTAGTGGTCACGGAGGTGGACGACGGCAATTTTGAGCCAAAGGCGCCCGAGGAAGCGCGCGTGTGCTACGGCAATCAAATAGGCTGCATCGTACGGACAACCGCCACCATCAACGATGAGAAACTACAGAAGATAGAAAATATGAGGAGCTCCCTCCGAAAGAAGTTTCACCAGATATTCTTGTTCACGGGCCGGAATGAGAAGGATTATGAAGATCCAGACGAGGACCCGGCAATGAAGAAGATAAACAAACACGCCATGACCAAGTTTAGCGACGCGTTGGCCGCCTGGAAAAATTGAGTGAAAGCAAAGATCAACGATGGGGAACCCTATTCCGAGATTGTAAAGGATAATCCGACAATCACGGAAGAGCAGTTTCAAATATTCAGGGAGGCTTGTGAGGCCGAAGCTGCCAAAAAAAGTCTTAAGTACATGAAGGGGCTTCAAAAGAGGAAAATTGGGAGCCACCACCTCGGAAGCCGTGGTTACGGCGGAAAGATGTCCAAATGGGCCAAGGAGGACGCGGAAGTCATGAGTGCAGGCATGCTGCACTTTGGCGGATTTCACCATCCGGCAGGAGCGTGACGTCCTGAGGGCCCGGCACCGTTGGGACCCAGTTAAGAAGGTTTACGAGACAACACCGGTCATTACGGAGTTCATGAGACTGCTGGTAATTTTAGTTTCTGATCAATTCGACTGCACACGTTAGTCATATTTCTAAACGATCCTTGTGCCTTTTGCAGAGAGAGCAGCACCGGATTCTGGCCGAAAGCGACTCGCCGTCTGAGGCATTGGCGAGGCCCAAGTGGGACACTCCATTCAACCGGGCGTTGAACATATTGAAACGACAACCGGTGGATACTCGGCTGTTGTATGGACGCTTGCACCGTGTCGGAGACGGCGCCACGTGGAAGAAGTACTACCATGAGACCAAGGAGGAGAGAAAGGAAAGACGGAGGTTAACTGAAGAAAACATCGACAAGAAGGTTGAGATTGCGGTAGAGAAGAAATCATCTTAGACAGTCGCAACAGCGGTAGCTGCCGCAAAACAGGCGATTGCAGATATGTCTACTTCCTTGGTGACGGGCGTTTTCACTTGTACAAGGCAAAATCCAGAAAAAAATGCAGAGGACTTTCCCCTTGCTGACTTCTTGGGAGCACCTGCTCCCGTACCTGCTCCCGCACCGGCTCCCGCACCAGACGTGCTCGGTGGTGCCTCCTCTTTGGCTGAGCTCGACGCCCTCACGGTATCTGTCACACCGACCCCCTTCAATATAAATGTATAATCTCCCATTTTCGTTGCCTTTCAGATGTCTCACGTCGTAGACTTTTCTTTGCAGGCCGATGAAACCCCGTGCACCATATTGTACACCATCGGCGAACAGAAGGTGGACGTGGGGAAGGCGACGATAATGGAGCCGAAGGAACCATTGTTCCACAGCCGGCCGATCCCCCCAAACGTCTTCAAGGTTTCCGTGGCCAGTGTCAAACCGGGCCACGAGAATTTGCCTCCTCTAATACTAGTGGGGGATGACGACGAGACCCCGCAGCGGCTTGGTGATTGTTGCAATGGGTGGGTCCTGTTGTGGCCAAAGAGTCTGCTTCATCTGGAGGCAGCCGGGAGCACACCCACGAGCACTCAGCCTCAGCAAGGTATGAACATCAACACCCCACCTACCCAATTAGCGTCGGGTGTCGAGTTGGGTGATAGCGGACGGGGTAAGGAGGAGGCTCCATTAGTCGCTGATGACGTCGCCATGGATGAGGATGAGGATGACTATGGCGCTGAACAGTATGTCTATACTAGCGCCTCCTCAGGATTTGAGCGTCATGAGTCGGTGCCTGAATTACCATCTCAACGTATTATTGACGACCTTCCGGTAGTAAAGAAGTCTAGGAAGAGAGCGAGGAAAGGCAAACAAGCTGATTCTATGATCCAGCCGCCTCAGTAGCCTCGGCTTCAGGACCGTATAGATACCCCCGATGCGGATAAATGGCATATCCCCGGTCAACCAATCCTACCTGCAACAGCGCTAAGGGCCAGATTCGGCGATCTAAGGAGACTTCATGACGATGTGCTGCGGGTAGAGAAAGGCCTCATCGCCTCGAAAGATCCAGGATACCCACTCTACGTGGTTAACGTTCCGCGGCAAATGTCGTACGTCGACAGCTTCCTTGCGGATAAGTCCTTCCTCCGACTCGATTACATATTCGACATGTTTCACGTGAAGAAGCTGGATTTTACGTTTGTCTGCCTTTATGCCTTGCACATGAACTACATCATTGGGGTTGAGCAGATACGTCATATTTGTTTCGCTGACCCGTACTACATGCACGAGGGCTTCTTGGGAGTCTGTGCAGAGCAGCATGAATACGCGAGGGATTACATCGCCAGTTTCATGCTCGCCAATAAGGACAAGGAGGCGATTCTCGTGCCTTATCATCCCGTGTAAGTCATCTGCGCTGCTATCCTTCCTTCGATTTCAATAATTCATTTGCACGGTGGAGGCTATTTAATTTGAGGTGTACTTATTTTATGCATGGCCAGGGCGCCGTCCTCATCATCCTCTACCCCGATTCTCCCACGCTCTTTACTTGGACTCGTCAAGAACATTCACAAAAGGATTACACCCACATCAAAGATGTTCTCGACAGTGCTATGTTTTACTACCAAGCAAGGGGTGGAGAGGTTAGGGACTAGAAGAGAAGGGGCGGCAAGGCCGCCTTCAGCCATAAGACCGACTTCTGCTGCATCCAGCAACCGAACGATTCTCTTAATGATGGATTCTATGTCCTACACCACATGCTGGAGTATAGACGGGATCACCAGAACCTTCACATGTCACCTAGATCTGGCGATGCCCATATTCTGCAATGGGCAAAGGACATAGGAGATATCGAGGATCATCGACTTCGAGCTGAGTTCTATAACATCCAGAGCGAACTTGCCCAAATCATCATGAAAGAGGTCGTCGGAAAAACAGGGATGTTCTACGGAGAAGGACAAATGTCGCGGGAAGACGTCCGAACATGGATAGCCTCTCAGCATCTCGACATGAAGCCTTTCACTAAGCTCGGGGACTATCTCCCTGACCTCGATGGATGGCACGGCATGTTGGAGTGATGGTCGATATATGACAATGTGTCTGTGTAGTCCATACTTTCTGTATGACAAAACTTTGAGTTATGCGCAGTGAAACTTTATTTGTGATGTAATTAAACCGTCCTCCTCCTCGACTAGCGAAGATCACTCTAGTTAGGGCATTTTGGGTACGATGAACTTTGTTATTTATGCTTATGATATGTTGTTTCTATTTTTGTCATGTCCGTCTCTTTCTGTTGCTCAACTATATATGTTGCATATCATCGACTCATGTGACGATGCAGGTGCATAGATCATCGATGGCGAAGAAGTGCTATGCCAGGAGTATATATACGATGAGTGGCCGGAGTGTCAGGCCCAGGTGTACCGGTTTCCGGTTTCCGAGCGACAGGCAGTAGTTAGTTTAGGTTCACGCTAATGCGAGAGAGGGATACGAACTCATGTACTCAAAGTGATAGCTCTTCTTGCATATACCATTGTTTAGATGGATGACGGTGTATTTGCAAGTAATCAAGGACTTGTATCGCTATTTTCGAGATGATGACGAGAGACCACTTTGTGTTGGATGATGATTATGATGAGACTATTTGTATGTATGTGCTATGATTACATTCGTGGTCTCGCAGGCATTTGTATGTGTATCATGATGACATTTCTATGTGCTAAAGATTCTTCTATAAAGCATGTTCAAATACAAAACAAATATGCCCAAAAAAACAAAAAACCTGTTAAATTAGCAGTAGCGAGTGTATAAAAGTTAGCAGCAGCGCCGCGATAGCAGTAGGGCGTCGTTGCAAAGGGCGCTAGAGCTACTAGCAGTAGCGAGCTTCCAATAACCGCGCTGCTGCTACACTTGTGTAGCAGTAGCGCCGGTGACCACGCGCTACTGCTATGTGTTAGCTATAGCGCCTTATTAGTAGCGCCCCTCCCCGCGCTACTGATACACCTAAAACCCGAGCTGTTGCTAGCCTTTTCCCTAGTAGTGCAAAACTCAACGGAAAACTCGTAAGCTCCGTTAGTATAAGAAAATAAAACCACCACTTAGGTACTGTAATGAACTCATTCTAAATTCATATTGGTGTTAAACCTACTGTATTCCAACTTCTCCATGGTTCATACCCTCCGATACTACTCATAGATTCATTAAAATAAGCAAACAACACATAGAAAACAGAATCTGTCAAAAACAGAACAGTCTGTAGTAATCTGTATCAAACGTATACTTCTGAAAATATAAAAATTCCACCAAATTAGGAAGTGCTAAGAAATTTGTGTGCCAATCCAGAGAAAAGAGAATCAGAACAGAATCACGTTTATGTGAATTATAAAAACTAATTTACTGGGTGCAAAAGTTTCTGATTTTCAGCAGGATCAACACAACTATCACCGTAAGCTATCCTAATGGTCTTACTTGGCACTTTATTGAAACAAAATATATATAACATGATTACTACAGTAGCATAATCATGTGAACACACAAAAACAGTAAGGGTAAATATTGGGTTGTCTCCCAACAAGTGCTTTTCTTTAATGCCTTTTTAGCTAGGCATGATGATGACAATGATGCTCACATAACAGATAAGAATTGAAACATAACGGGAGCATCATGAAGCATATGAATAGCACATTTAAGTCTAACCCACTTCCTATGCATAGGGATTTTGTGAGCAAACAACTTATGGGAACAATAATCAACTGGCATAGGAAGGCAAAACAAGCATAGCTTCAAGATTTTCAACGCATAGAGAGGAAACTTGATATTATTGCAATTCCTATAAGCATATATTCCTCCCACATAATAATTTTCAGTAGCATCATGAATGAATTCAACAATATAACCAGCACCTAAAGCATTCTTTTCATGATCTGCAAGCATAGAAAATTTACTACTCTCCACATAAGAAAATTTCTTTTCATTCGGAATAGTCGGAGTATCATAAGAGACTTGAATACTATAAATTGTTTCCACATTAAAAGAGTAATGTTCAGAAAAATGGTAATCATAATCATGACAAGTTTTATAAATATAATCATCACTACTTTTTATAGCATAAGTTACATCACAATAATTATCATAAGTAGCAACTTCGTTCTCATCATAATCGATTGAAACCTCTTCCAAGATAGTGGAATCATCACTAAATAAAGTTGACACTCTTCCAAATCCACTTTCATATTTATCACAATAAGATTCAACATCCTCCAAAATAGTGGGATCACTACTTGCTAAAGTTGACACTCTTCCAAACCCACTTTCATCAATATAATCATCATAGGTAAGAGGCATGCTATCATCATAACAACTTTGCATATCAAAACTTGGGATGCTAAAAATATCATCTTCATTAAACATAGCATCCCCAAGCTTGGGACAAACATTAATTTCAGCAAATATATTCTCAAATATGTCATCCTCATCAAACAGAGCTTCCCCAAGCTTGGGCCTTTTCATATCATAAGCATAATCACTCCCATCATTAATAGTATGGATAGCACCAATAGTAGAGCAATTATCATCATCACAATGAGTAGTAGGATCAACATCATTTGGGAGGGATACCTTTTCACCTTTGTTGCTCCTTATTTTCTTTTTCTACTTCACATATGTGTGGGTTCAACCTTCTTCTTTGTGCTCCTCCTTGATGAGATTGGTTGAATAGAAAGCTCCTCCTCGTTACCTGATTCATCATAAGAAATAATAGGAGGATATTGGGAAGTATCTTACCTTTCATTAGTATTCTCATCATCTTCTATTTGCTTTCTTTTCTTTAGGTGATTGGCAATATAAGGATTTTCAATGCAATTCACCACACAAAACAAATAAATCTCCTCTAAATCAATATCAAGGAAATGCTCAAGATTAAATTTTGGAATAAGCTTAGTTGCACGTTTCAATTCTTCATAACCCAAAAGCAAACTAAGTTCATTGTAATGAGCAAGGGAGATCAAATCATCACAATTTTTGGACACAATTCGATCATGAAACAATTTGCATTGGAGATGTAAATGACCACGTTCATTGCAAAGTTCACAATGATAAAGATATCTTAAATTTTTAGCGCTAACATTAAGCCTTTGTGGCAACCCTTTAGTTTCTAAATACTTATGCCTCTTGAAATATCTATTTTCCCTATTTGGAGTGTACTTGCAAACCCAATCTACTCCACAAAAATCGACATGCTTATAAGAGATATTTTCATCATAACTAGTGCAATCATCATTAGTACTATGGATATTCAAGGAGTTCATGTTGGAAATATGCCCTAGAGGCAATAATAAAATGGTTATTATTATATTTCTTTGTTCATGATAATAGTCTATTATTCATGCTATAATTGTGTTATCCAGAAATCGTAATACACGTGCGAATACATAGACCACAACGTGTCCCTAGTGAGCCTCTAGTTGACTAGTTCGTTGATCAACAGATAGTCATGGTTTCCTGACTATGGACATTGGATGTCATTGATAACGGGATCACATCATTAGGAGAATCATGTGATGGACAAGACCCAATCCTAAGCATAGCTCAAAGATCGTGTAGTTCGTTTAGCTAGAGCTTTTCCAAATGTCAAGTTATCATTTCCTTAGACCATGAGATTGTGCAACTCCCGGATACCGTAGGAGTGCTTTGGGTGTGCCAAACGTCACAACGTAACTGGGTGACTATAAAGGTGCACTACGGGTATCTCCAAAAGTGTCTGTTGGGTTGGCACGAATCGAGACTGGGATTTGTCACTCCATATGACGGAGAGATATCTCTGGGACCACTCGGTAATGCATCATCATAATGAGCTCGATGTGACCAAGTGACTGGTGACGGGATCATGCATTACAGTACGAGTAAAGTGACTTGTCGGTAACGAGATTAAACGAGGTATTGGGATACCGACGATCGAATCTCGGGCATGTAATGTACCGATTGACAAAGGGAATTGTATACGGGATTGATTGAATCCTCGACATCGTGGTTCATCCGATGAGATCATCGAGGAGCATGTGGGAGCCAACATGGGTATCCAGATCCCGCTGTTGTTTATTGACCGGAGAGGCGTCTCGGTCATGTCTGCATGTCTCCCGAACCCGTAGAGTCTACACACTTAAGGTTCGCTGACGCTAGGGTTGTAGAGATATGAGTATGCAGTAACCCGGAAGTTGTTCGGAGTCCCGGATGAGATCCCAGACGTCACGAGGAGTTCCGGAATGGTCCGGAGGTAAAGAATTATATATAGGAAGTCAAGTTTCGGCCATCGGGAAAGTTTCAGGGGTTACCGGTATTGTACCGGGACCACCGGAAGGGTCCCGGGGGTCCACCGGGTGGGGCCACCTATCCGGGAGGGCCCCATGGGCTGATGTGGGAGGGGAACCAGCCCCTGGTGGGCTGGTGCGCCCCCCCCCCCCTTGGGCCCCCCTGCGCCTAGGGTTGGAAACCCTAGGGGTGGGGGCGCCTCCACTTGCCTTGGGGGGCAAGCCACCCCCCTGGCCGCCGCCCCCCTAGGAGATTGCATCTCCTAGGGCCCCCCCCTAGGGGCCCTATATAAAGAGAGGGGAGGGAGGGCAGCCGCACCCATGCTCTTGGCGCCTCCCTCTCCCCTTGCTACACCTCTCCCTCTCGCAGAAGCTTGGCGAAGCCCTGCCGAGATCATTGCTGCATCCACCACCACGCCGTCGTGCTGCTGGATCTTCATCAACCTCTCCTTCCCCCTTGCTGGATCAAGAAGGAGGAGACGTCTTCCCAACCGTACGTGTGTTGAACGCGAAGGTGCCGTCCGTTCGGCGCTAGGAGCTCCAGTGATTTGGATCACGACGAGTACGACTCCCTCAACCCTGTTCTCTTGAACGCTTCCGCTCGTGATCTACAAGGGTATGTAGATGCACTCCTCTCTCCCGTTGCTAGACGAACTCATAGATTGATCTTGGTGAAAGTGTAGAATTTTTTTCTCTGCAACGTTCCCCAACAGTGGCATCATGAGCTAGGTCTATGCGTAGTTCTCTTTGCACGAGTAGAACACAAGTTTGTTGTGGGCGTAGATGTTGTCAACTTTCTTGCCACTACTAGTCTTATTTTGCTTCAGCGGTATCGTGGGATGAAGCAGCCCGGACCGACCTTACACGTACGCTTACGTGAGACAGGTTCCACCGACTGACATGCACTAGTTGAATAAGGTGGCTAGTGGGTGTCTGTCTCTCCCACTTTAGTTGGAGCGGATTCGATGAAAAGGGTCCTTATGAAGGGTAAATAGAAGTTGGCAAATCACGTTGTGGCTTTTGAGTAGGCAAGAAAACGTTCTTGCTAGAACCCTATTGCTAGAACCCTAACTTGTTTTTGCAGCATATGATTGTGATGTGATATGGCCAAAAGTTGTTATGAATGATGAATGATATATATGTGATGTATGAGATCATGTTCTTGTAATAGGAATCACGACTTGCATGTCGATGAGTATGACAACCGGCAAGAGCCATAGGAGTTGTCTTAATTATTGTATGACCTGCGTGTCAATGATTTAACGCCATGTAATTACTTTACTTTATTGCTAAACCGTTAGCCATAGTAGTAGAAGTAATAGTGGGCGAGCAACTTCATGGAGAAACGATGATGGAGATCATGGTGTCATGCCGGTGACGAAGATGATCATGGAGCCCCGAAGATGGAGATCAAAGGAGCTATATGATATTGGCCATATCATGTCACTATTTGATTGCATGTGATGTTTATCATGTTTTTGCATCTTGTTTACTTAGAACGACGGTAGTAAATAAGACGATCCCTCATAATAATTTCAAGAAAGTGTTCCCCTAACTGTGCACCGCTATGAAAGTTCGTTGTTTCGAAGCACCACGTGATGATCGGGTGTGATAGATTCTAACGTTCACATACAACGGGTGTAAGACAGATTTACACATGCATAAACACTTAGGTTAACTTGACGAGCCTAGCATGTACAGACATGGCCTCGGAACACAAGAGACCGAAAGGTCAAACATGAGTCGTATGGAAGATACGATCAATATGGAGATGTTCATCGATGATGACTAGTCCGTCTCACGTGATGATCGGACACGTCCTAGTCGACTCGGATCATGTATCACTTAGATGGCTAGAGGGATGTCTAATCTGAGTGGGAGTTCATTAATAATTTTATTAGATGAACTTAACTATCATGAACTTAGTCTAAAATCTTTACAATATGTCTTGTAGATCATATGGCCCACGTTACCCTCAAATTCAACGCGTTCCTAGAGAAAACCAAGCTGAAAGATGATGGCAGCAACTATACGGACTGGGTCCGGAACCTGAGGATCATCCTCATAGCTGCAAAGAAAGATTATGTCTTAGAAGCACCGCTAGGTGAAGCTCCCATACCAGAGAACCAAGACGTTATGAACGCATGGCAGCCTTGTGCTGATGATTACTCCCTCGTTCAGTGCGGCATGCTTTACAGCTTAGAACCGGGGCTCCAAAAGCGTTTTGAGCAACACGGAGCATATGAGATGTTCGAAGAGCTGAAAATGGTTTTCCAAGCTCATGCCCGGTCGAGAGATATGAAGTCTCCGACAAGTTCTTGATTGTAAGATGGAGGAAAATAGTTACGCCGGTGAGCACATACTCCAAATGTGCAGGTTGCACAACCGCTTGACTCAGCTGGGAGTTAATCTCCCGGATGACGCGGTTATTGACAGAATCCTTCAGTCGCTTCCACCGAGCTACAAGAGCTTTGTGATGAACTTCAATATGCAAGGGATGGAAAAGACCATTCCTGAGGTATATTCAATGCTGAAACCAGCGGAGGTAGAGATCAAAAAGGAACATCAAGTGTTGATGGTGAATAAAACCACTAAGTTCAAGAAAGGCAAGGGTAAGAAGAACTTCAAGAAGGACGGCAAGGGAGTTGCCGCGCCCGGTAAGCCAGTTGCCGGGAAGAAGTCAAAGAATGGACCCAAGCCTGAGACTGAGTGCTTTTATTGCAAGGGAAGCGGACACTGGAAGCAGAACTACCCCAAATACTTAGCGGACAAGAAGGCCGGCAACACTAAAGGTATATTTGATATACATGTAATTGATGTGTACCTTACCAGTACTCGTAGTAGCTCCTGGGTATTTGATACCGGTGTCGTTGCTCATATTTGTAACTCAAAGCAGGAGCTGCAGAATAAGCGGAGACTGGCGAAGGACGAGGTGACGATGCGCGTCAGGAATGGCTCCAAGGTCGATGTGATCGCAATCGGCACGCTACCTCTACATTTACCTACGGGATTAGTTTTAAACCTCAATAATTGTTATTTAGTGCCAGCTTTGAGCATGAACATTGTATCTGGATCTCGTTTAATATGAGATGGCTACTCATTTAAATCCGAGAATAATGGTTGTTCTATTTATATGAGAGATATGTTTTATGGTCATGCCCCGATGGTCAATGGTTTATTCTTAATGAATCTCGAACGTAATGTTACACATATTCATAGTGTGAATACCAAAAGATGTAAGGTTGATAACGATAGTCCCACATACTTGTGGCACTGCCGCCTTGGTCACATTGGTGTCAAGCGCATGAAGAAGCTCCATGCTGATGGACTTAGAGTCTCTCGATTATGAATCATTTGACACAAGCGAACCATGCCTCAAGGGCAAAATGACCAAGACTCCGTTCTTGAACAATGGAGCGAGCAACCAACTTATTGGAAATCATACATACTGATGTGTGCGGTCCAATGAGCGTTGAGGCTCGTGGAGGATATCGTTATGTTCTCACTCTCACTGACGACTTGAGTAGATATGGGTATGTCTACTTGATGAAACACAAGTCTGAGACCTTTGAAAAGTTCAAGGAATTTCAGAATGAGGTAGAGAATCAACATGACCGAAAGATAAAGTTCTTACGATCAGATCGTGGGGGAGAATATTTAAGTCACGAATTTGGTACGCACTTAAGGAAATGTGGAATCATTTCACAACTCAAGCCACCTGGAACACCTCAGTGTAACGGTGTGTCCGAACGTCGTAATCGCACTTTATTGGATATGGTGCGATCTATGATGTCTCTTACCGATTTACCGCTATCTTTTTGGGGATACGCTCTAGAGATAGCTACATTCACTTTAAATAGGGCACCGTCTAAATCCGTTGAGACGACACCGTATGAATTATGGTTTGGGAAGAAACCTAAGCTATCGTTTCTAAAAGTTTGGGGATGCGACGCTTATGTCAAGAAACTTCAACCTGAAAAGCTCGAACCCAAGTCGGAAAAATGCGTCTTCATAGGATACCTTAAGGAAACCATTGGGTATACCATCTACCTCAGATCCGAAGGCAAGATCTTTGTTGCCAAGAATGGGTCCTTTCTGGAGAAAGAGTTTCTCTCGAGAGAAGTATATAAGTGGGAGGAAAGTGGAACTTGATGAAGTACTACCTCTTGAACCGGTGAGTAGCGCAGCTCAGGAAGATGTTCCTGTCGTGCGGCACCAAGCCCGAAGAGGAAGTTAATGATGATGATCAAGGTACTTCGGATCAAGTTACTACTGAACTTCGTAGGTCCACGAGGACACGTTCCACACTAGAGTGGTATGGCAACCATGTCCTGGAAATCATGTTGTTAGACAACGGTGAACCTTCGAACTATGAAGAAGCGATGGTGGGCCCAGATTCCAACAAATGGCTTGAAGCCATGCAATCCGAGATAGGATCCATGTATGAAAACGAAGTGTGGACTTTGACAGACTTGCCCGATGATCGGCGAGCAATAGAAAACAAATGAATCTTTAAGAAGAAGACGGACGCGGATGGTAATGTTACCATCTATAACGCTCGACTTGCCGCTAAGGGTTATCGACAAGTTCAAGGGGTTGACTACGATGAGACATTCTCTCACGTAGTGAAGCTAAAGTCCGCTCGAATCATGTTAGCAATTTCCGCATACTATGATTATGAGATATGGCAAATGGACGTCAAAATGGCATTTCTTAACGGCCATCTTAAGGAAGAACTGTATATGATGCAGCCGGAAGGTTTTGTCGACCCTGAGAATGCTAACAAGGTATGCAAACTCCAGCAATCCATTTATGGGCTGGTGCAAGCATCTCGGAGTTGGAACATTCGCTTTGATGAGATGACCAAAGCGTTTGGGTTTATGCAGACTTATGGAGAAGCCTGCGTTTACAAGAAAGTGAGTGGGAGCTCTGTAGCATTTCTCATATTATATGTAGATGACATACTTTTGACGGGAAATGATATAGAACTTTTGGACAGCATTAAGGCCTACTTGAATAAGTGTTTTTCAATGAAGGACCTTGGAGAAGCTGCTTACATACTAGGCATCAAGATCTATAGGGATAGATCAAGACGCCTCATAGGTCTTTCACAAAGCACATACCTTGATAAGATATTGAAGAAGTTCAATATGGATCAGTCCAAGAAAGGGTTCTTGCCTGTATTGCAAGGTGTGAAATTGAGCTCAGCTCAATGCCCGACCACGGCAGAAGATATAGAAGAGATGAGCGTCATCCCCTATGCCTCAGCCATAGGGTCTATTATGTATGCCATGCTGTGTACCAGACCTGATGTAAGCCTTGCCGTAAGTTTGGTAGGAAAGTACCAAAGTAATCCCGGCAAGGAACACTGGACAGCGGTCAAGAATATCCTGAAGTACCAAGAGGACTAAGGATATGTTTCTCGTTTTTGAGGTGACGAAGAGCTCGTCAGAAGGGTTACGTCGACGCTAGCTTCGACACAGATCTGGATGACTCTAAGTCACAGACCGGATACGTGTATATTTTGAATGGTGGGGCAGTAAGCTGGTGCAGTTGCAAGCAAAGCGTCATGGCGGGATCTACATGTGAAGCAGAGTACATGGCAGCCTCGGAGGCAGCGCATGAAGCAATCTGGGTGAAGGAGTTCATCACCGACCTAGGAGTCATACCCAATGCGTCGGGGCCAATCGCACTCTTCTGTGACAACACTGGAACTATTGCACTTGCCAAGGAGCCTAGGTTTCACAAGAAGACCAGGCACATCAAGCGTCGCTTCAACTCCATTCGTAAAAATGTTCAAGATGGAGACATAGATATTTGTAAAGTACATACAGACCTGGATGTATCAGATCCGTTGACTAAACCTCTCCCTAGGGCAAAACATGATCAACACCAGAACTCTATGGGTGTTCGATTCATCACAATGTAACTAGATGATTGACTCTAGTGCAAGTGGGAGTCTGTTGGAAATATGCCCTAGAGGCAATAATAAAATGGTTATTATTATATTTCTTTGTTCATGATAATAGTCTATTATTCATGCTATAATTGTGTTATCCGGAAATCGTAATACACGTGTGAATACATAGACCACAACGTGTCCCTAGTGAGCCTCTAGTTGACTAGTTCGTTGATCAACAGAAAGTCATGGTTTCCTGACTATGGACATTGGATGTCATTGATAACGCGATCACATCATTAGGAGAATCATGTGATGGACAAGACCCAATCCTAAGCATAGCTCAAAGATCGTGTAGTTCGTTTAGCTAGAGATTTTCCAAATGTCAAGTATCATTTCCTTAGACCATGAGATTGTGCTACTCCCGGATACCGTAGGAGTGCTTTGGGTGTGCCAAACGTCACAACGTAACTGGGTGACTATAAAGGTGCACTGCGGGTATCTCCGAAAGTGTCTGTTGGGTTGGCACGAATCGAGACTGGGATTTGTCACTCTGTATGACGGGGAGGTATATCTGGGCCCACTCGGTAATGCATCATCATAATGAGCTCGATGTGACCAAGTGTCTGGTGACTGGATCATGCATTACGGTACGAGTAAAGTGACTTGCCGGTAACGAGATTAAACGAGGTATTGGGATACCGACGATCGAATCTCGGGCAAGTAACGTACCGATTGACAAAGGGAATTGTATACGGGATTGATTGAATCCTCGACATCGTGGTTCATCCGATGAGATCATCGAGGAGCATGTGGGAGCCAACAAGGTTATCCAGATCCTGCTGTTGGTTATTTACCGGAGAGGCGTCTCGGTCATGTCTGCATGTCTCCCGAACCCGTAGGGTCTACACACTTAAGGTTCGGTGACGCTAGGGTTGTAGAGATACCGAAAGTTGTTCGGAGTCCCGGATGAGATCCCGGACGTCACGAGGAGTTCCAAAATAGTCCAGAGGTAAAGAATTATATATAGGAAGTCAAGTTTCGGCCATCGGGAAAGTTTCGGGGGTTACCGGTATTGTACCGGGACCACCGGAAGGGTCTCGGGGGTCCATCGGGTGGGGCCACCTATCCCGGAGGGCCCCATGGGCTGAAGTGGGAGGGGAACCAGCCCCTGGTGGGCTGGTGCGCCCCCCCTTGGGCCCCCCTGCGCCTAGGGTTGGAAACCCTAGGGGTGGGGGGCGCCTCCACTTGCCTTGGCGGGCAAGCCACCCCCTTGGCCGCCGCCCCCCTAGGAGATTGCATCTCCTAGGGCTGCCGCCCCCCCCCCTAGGGGCCCTATATAAAGAGAGGGGGATGGAGGGCAGCCGCACCCATGCTCTTGGCGCCTCCCTCTCCCCTTGCTACACCTCCCCCTCTCGCAGAAGCTTGGCGAAGCCCTGCCGAGATCGCTGATGCATCCACCACCACGCCGTCGTGCTGCTGGATCTTCATCAACCTCTCCTTCCCCCTTGCTGGATCAAGAATGAGGATACATCTTCCCAACCGTACGTGTGTTGAACGCGGAGGTGCCGTCCATTCGGCGCTAGGATCTCCGGTGATTTGGATCACGACGCGTACGACTCCCTCAACCCCGTTCTCTTGAACGCTTCCGCTCGCGATCTACAAGGGTATGTAGATGCACTGCTCTCTCCTGTTGCTAGAGGAACTCATAGATTTATCTTGGTGAAAGCGCAGAAAATTTTTAGTTTCTGGAACGTTCCCCAACATTTCATACTAACAACATTGCAATCATGCTCGTCATTCAAAGATTTAGTACCAAACATTTTAATGCATTCTTCTTCTAGAACTTGAGCACAATTTTCCTTTTCATCATACTCATGAAAGATATTAAAAAGATGAAGCGTATGAGACAAACTTAACTCCATTTTTTTAATATTCTTTTATAAACTAAACTAGTGATAAAACTAGAACCAAAAAGATTCGATTGCAAGATCTAAAGATATACCTTCAAGCACTCACCTCCCGGGCAACGGCGCCATAAAAGAGCTTGATCTCTACTACGCAACCTTCTTCTTGTAGACGTTGTTGGGCCTCCAAGTGCAGAGGTTTGTAGGACAGTAGCAAATTTCCCTCAAGTGGATGACCTAAGGTTTATCAATCCTTGGGAGGCGTATGATGAAGATGGTCTCTCTCAAGCAACCCTGCAACCAAATAACAAAGAGTCCCTTGTGTCCCCAACACACCCAATACAATGGTAAATTGTATAGGTGCACTAGTTTGGCGAAGAGATGGTGATACATGTGCAATATGGATGATAGATATAGGTTTTTGTAATCTGAAATTATAAAAACAGCAAAGTAACTAATGATAAAAGTGAGCGTAAACGGTATTGCAATGCTAGGAAACAAGGCATAGGGTTCATACTTTCACTAGTGCAAGTTCTCTCAACAATAATAACATAACTGCATCATATAACTATCCCTCAACATGCAAAAGAGTCACTCCAAAGCCACTAATAGCGGAGAACAAACGAAGAGATTATGGTAGGGTATGAAACTACCTCAAAGTTATCCTTTCTGTTCTATCTATTCAAGAGTCCGTAGTAAAATAACATGAAGTTATTATTTCCGTTCAATCTATCATAGAGTTCATACTAGAATAACACCTTAAGACACAAATCAACCAAAACCCTAATGTCACCTAGATACTCCATGATCACCTCAAGTATCCGTGGTCATGATTATACGATATGCATCACACAATCTCAGATTCATCTATTCAACCAACACAAAGTACTTCAAAGAGTGCCCCAAAGTTTCTACCGGAGAGTCAAAACGAAAACGTGTGCCAACCCCTATGCATAGGTTCATGGGCGGAACCCGCAAGTTGAGCACCAAAATATACATCAAGTGGATCACGTGATATCCCATTGTCACCACAAATAAGCACGGCAAGACATACATCAAGTGTTCTCAAATCCTTAAAGACTCAATCTGACAAGATAACTTCAAAGGGAAAACACAATCCATTACAAGAGAGTAGAGGGGGAGAAACATCATAAGATCCAATTATAATAGCAAAGCTCACGATACATCAAGATCGTGCCATAGAGAGAACACGAGAGAGAGAGAGAGAGAGAGAGAGAGAGAGATAAAACACATAGCTACTGGTACATACCCTCAGCCCTGAGGGTGAACTACTCCCTCCTCGTCATGGATATCGCCGGGATGATGAAGATGGCCACCGGTGAGGGATCCTCCCCCCTCCTGCAGGGTGCCAGACTGGGCTCCTGAGAGGTTTTGGGTGGCTACAGAGGCTTGCGGCGGCGGAACTCCCGATCTATCTTCGTATTTGATGGTTTTATGGTATATGGGAATATATAGGCGTAAGAAGTCGGTCAGGGGAGCCTCAAGGGGCCCACGAGACAGGGGGCGCGCCCAGGGGGGTGGTCGCCCCCTCCTATCTCCTGGCCTCCTAGAAGCTTCCCTGGCTTGTACTCCAAGTCTCCCGAATCATGTTCGTTCCAAAAATCACGCTCCCGAAGGTTTCATTCCGTTTGGACTCCATCTGATATTCCTTTTCTTCGAAACACTGAAATAGGCAATAAAACAACAATATGGGTTGGGCCTCCGGTTAATAGGTTAGTCCCGAAAGTAATATAAAAGTGTATAATAAAGCCCGTAATCATTCAAAACAGATAATAAAATAGCATGAATGCTTCATAAATTATAGATACGTTGGAGACGTATCACGGGCCGGGCATCGTCGAGAACAAATACTATACGCCGCAAAAGTAACATTATTTAAATGATTGGATTGTGATTTCTTATATGCAAATTCTTAATTTGTATAACTAAAATTATAAGAAACTAAAAACTAACATTTCTATAACAATTTGAAATTAATCTAATTCATCTAGATAAAACTAACATTTCTAAAATTTCTAACATTTCTATAAAATTTCTAACATTTCTATATACTATTTGACATTAATCTAATCTAATTAATTAATTCATCTAAAACATTTGTATAAAAATCAGAAAAAACAGAAAAACTAAACACTAAATCTATGTGTGTGTGTGTTGCTTGTAGCGATGCTAGCGTGTGCACCTCTGGCCTTGGCCAATGGCTTCGATTGGAGGGAGGAGAGGGGCCGGGGAGAGGGGCTCACAGCATGGGCGACGGCGACGGCGACGACGAGGCGATGGGACGGCGAGGCAGAGGGGACGGCAACGGGGACGGGGACAGGGGCGGCGGCGACGGCGACGGACGGTGACGGGGACAGACGGCGATGGGGGCGGCGGCGATGGTGACGGGGATATCGACGGGGGCGGCGACAAGGGTCGGTGGCGACGGGGCAGAGGAGAAGAAGCAGAGGGAGAACGAACTGACGAATTTTTTTTTGAAGTATTCTCTTATATAGAACCTACCCTTAGTACATGTTGGAGCCACTAACCGGTACTAAAGGTCTGTTTTGGCCAGACGAAGCGGCGGGAAGCGCAACCCCTTTAGTACTGGGTGGTGGCTATAATTAGTTTTTTTTCTTTTATACTTTATTTATTTCTGAATATTTTTTCTATTGTTACAAAAAATTACAAACTTTCTGTTAGTGCCAGTAGTTTTCAAATTTGAATAGTTTAAAGTTGAATTATTTGACAAACTAATTTGTAGACGAAGTGCATCCAGTTTTTGCACATAAAATTTCTTCGCGTTTCAAAAAAACACATAAGTACCCTAACTATTACAAAGATTCCATCCGGTTTGTTCGAAGCGGCACTTTCCAGATATATAAGTCCAGAAAGTCACTACAGAAGAAAGTGATGACGGTGAAGCCTATCACATCCTAGAGTGGGATCTTTGGGTGTGAAACTTTTTCTTCACGTGTGTCCCTTCGCATCGTAACCATGGACAATCTTCATTATTTAACTTGATGCTCGGATCAATATTCACAGTGAATGGAGCAATTTCATCAAACTTTTCATAATCTTCTGACATGTTTGTCTTGTCATCCACTCCCACGATGTTTCTTTTCCCTGAAAGAACTATGTGGTGATTTGGCTCATCGTATGATGCATTCGCTTCTTATCTTTTCTTTTTCTCGGCCTGGTAGACATGTCTTTCACATAGAAAACTTGCGCCACATCATTGGCTAGGACGAATGGGACGTCTGCATACACAAGATTGTTTAGATCCACTGTTGTCATTCCGTACTGCGGTCTTCCGTTACCCCGCCTCGTGTCATATTGACCCATTTGCACCGAAACAAAGGGACCTTCAAACCACCTCCATAGTTAAGTTCCCATATGTCCTCTATGTAACCATAATATGTTTCCTTTCCCGTGTTGGTTGTTGCATCAAAGCGCACATCACTGTTTTGGTTGGTTCGCTTCTTATCTTGGGCGATCATTTAAAACGTATTCCCATTTATCTCGTACCCTTTGAAAGTCATTATATTCGAAGATGGTAACTGGGACAGCAAGTACAGGTCATCTTCAATATCGCCATCATGCATGGCACGTGTCTGCAACCAACCGGCGAAAGTCCTTGTTTGTTCACGTGTAATCCAGTCGTCAGACTGCTCCGGGTGTTTGGAGTGTAGAACATTCTTGTGTTCCTCCATATACGGAGCCACCCAGGCGGAATTCTGTAGAACTATGTAGTGTGCTTCAGTGAGAGAATGCCCGTCCATACATATTATTTGATCCCCTCCTAGCATGCCTTTTGCCGCGATTCAGGAACACCAATCGTCTTAAGGTCAGGAATAAAGTCAATACAAAACTCAATGACCTCCTCATTTTCATGGCCCTTCGAGATGCTTCCTTCTGGCCTAGCACGGTTATGAACATATTTCTTCAAGACTCCCATGAACCTCTCAAAGGGGAACATATTGTGTAGAAATACAGGACCCAAAACGTTAATATCTTCGCAAAGGTGAACTAGGACGTGCGTCATGATGTTGAAGAAGGATGGTGGGAACACCAACTCAAAACTGACAAGACATTGCACCAAATCATTCTCAGAACCTTGGTATGATTTCTGGATCGATTACCTTACGAGAGATTGCATTGAGGAATGCACATAGCTTCACAATGGCTAATCGAACATTTTCCGTAGAAGCCCCTCAATGCAACCGGAAGCAGTTGCGTCATAATCACGTGGCAGTCATGAGACTTTAGGTTCTGGAACTTTTTCTCTGCCATATTTATTATTCCCTTTATATTCGACGAGAAGCCAGACGGTACCTTCATACTGAGCAGACATTCAAAGAAGATTTCCTTCTCTTCTTTGGTAAGAGCATAGCTGGCATGACCCTGATGTATGCCGTCTTTTCCGTGCATACGTTGCTGGTCCTTCCGTGCCTCCGGTGTATCTTTTGTCTTCCCATACACGCCCAAGAAGCCAAGCAGGGCCACGCAAAGATTCTTCGTCACGTGCATCACGTCGATTGCGGAGCGGACCTGTAGTTCTTTCCAATAGGGAAGGTCCCAAAATATAGATTTCTTCTTCCACATGGGTGCGCATCCGTAAGCGTCCTTCGGAACAGGTTGTCTGCCAGGACCCTTTCCAAAGATTACCTTCAAATCCTTGACCGTATCATGTACATCAGCACCAGTACGGTGGCGAGGCTTCGTCCGGTGATCCGCCTCACCTTTGAAATGCTTGCCTTTATTTCTTACGGGATGCTTGCTCGGAAGAAATCGACAATGTCCCAGGTACACATTCTTCCTTCAACTATCCAAATATATACTGTCAGTACCATCCAAATAGTGCGTGCATCCGCGGTATCCCTTGTTTGTCTGTCCTGAAAGGTTACTGAGAGCAGGCCAATCATTGATTGCCACGAACAGCAACGCCTTTAGGTCAAATTCTTCCTATTTGTGCTCATCACACGCACGTACGCCTTTTCCATTCCACAGCTGTAATAGTTCTTCAACTAATGGCCTTAGGTACACATCAATGTCGTTGCCGGGTTGCTTAGGATCTTGGATGAGCACTGGCATCATAATGAACTTCCGCTTCATGCACAACCAAGGAGGAAGGTTATACAAACATAGAGTCACAGGCCACGTGCTATGGTTGCTGCTCTGCTCCCCAAAAGGATTAATGCCATCTGCGCTTAGACCAAACCATACGTTCCTTGGGTCACCTGCAAACTCCTCCATGTACTTTCTCTCGATTTTTCTCCACTGCGACCCGTCAGCAGGTACTCTCAACTTTCCGTCTTTCTTACACTCTTCTCCGTGCCATCACATCGCCTTGGCATGCTCTTTGTTTTGGAACAAACGTTTCACCATGGTATTATAGGAGCATACCACATCACCTTAGCAGGAATCTTCTTCCTGGGACGCTCGCCCTTGACATCACCAGGGTCATCGCGGCTGATCTTATAGCGCAATGCACCGCATACCGGGCACGCGTTCAAATCCTCGTACTCACCGCGGTAGAGGATGCAGTCATTAGGGCATGCATGTATCTTCTGCACCTCTAACCCTAGAGGGCAGACAGCCTTCTTTGCTTCGTACGTACTCTCGGGCAATTCGTTGTCCATTGGAAGCATATTCTTTATTATTACTAGCAACCTTCCAAATCCCTTGTCAGATACACCATTCTCTGCCTTCCATTGCAGCAATTTCAGTGTGGTGCCCAGCTTTTTCTTGTCACCTTCACAATTCGGGTACAACAATTTCTTGTGATCCTCTAACATGCGCTGCAACTTCTTCTTCTCATTTTCACTTGCGCAGTTTCTCTTTGCATTGGCAATGGCCCGACCTAGATCATCAGCGGGCTCATCTGATGCCTCTTCTTCAGCTTCTTCCCGCATGGCCGGCTCATCTTCTTCCCCCATTGTTGTATCATCATATTCAGGAAACCCATGGCCAGGATAGCTATCGTCGTCCTCTTCTTCTTCATTGTCTTCCATCATAACCCCTCTTTCTCCGTGCTTGGTCCAAACATAATAGTGGGGCATGAAACCGGACTCAAACAGGTGGATGTGAATGGTTCTTGAGTTAGAGTAATTGTGATCATTCTTACAGTCAGCACATGGACAAGGCATAAAACCATTCGCCCGCTTGTTTGCCTGAGCCGCAATCAGAAAAAAATGCACGCCATCAACGAACTGGGGAGAGCATCGGTGATCGTACATCCATTGCCAGCGCATCTTCATTACACACCACCGAATAAACCAAATTAATACAAGTTCATACAACACTTAAATGCAACATACAAATAACTCTCTAGCTAAAGCATTTAAATGCAACAACAAATGCGATCAATATCGCAACTAAGGTAACAATTAATCCAACAGCATAATGATACCAAGCCACACTATCAATGGCATATTTTCTAATCTTTCTAATCTTCAACCGCATTTTTTCCATCTTGATCTTGTGATCATCGACGACATTGGCATGCAACTCCAATTCCATCTTCTCCCCCTCAATTCTTTTCAATTTTTCTTTCAAATACTCGTTTTCTCTTTCAACTAAATTTAACCTCTCGACAATAGGGTCGGTTGGAATTTCCGGTTCACATACCTTCTAGATAAAAATATCTATGTCAACTTGATGGGCACAATTTGCCATAAACACGAAATGCAACAAATAGTTTTACAAGAGAATATACCACATCCGAATCATAACATGGACGAGGACCGACGGGGACGGATATCAAAACCATGGCACTATGTATAACAAGGTAATTATAGAAGTAACTATATATCTAAATCACACACACATGATTTTTTTATATAAAAAAGATAAGAACAAGAGCCTCACCACAAGGTGGTGCCGGCGACGGGTCGGTGCGGACGATCGACGGTGGTTACGACGGAGACGGGAAGGCACTAAGTAAACCACACCTACATATGCAAACTAAGAGTTATTTTAAGATCAAATTGCATATAAATCAAATAAACTACCACATATAATTCCTCCCAAATTACTAAAACCCACAAATTAATCACTATATAAAGCATTGCAAGAGCTAATCTAGCAACGAGAGATGAAAGGACAAAGTTGCTAACCTTTGTGATCGCTTGAATGGATGGGGGCCTTCAAATCTTGACAAAATTTGGGCAAAATGTGTGATGAGCTCGAGGGGAAGAGAGGAAGAACAGAGAGGAGGAGAGGGGAAAGGGGGAAGAACAGAGCGAGCTGGACGAAGGGTTTATATGTAGGATGACCTATAGTAGCGGTTCGTGGCAAGAACCGGTACTAAAGATGCTAGACGGGCCCCAGTCTAACAACATCCTGCCACCACTCTCTTTAGTACCGGTTCGTGGCACGAACCGGTACTAAAGGTTCCGCACGAAACGGTACTAAAGAGAGCGGCCCGCCTAGCCGTCGGAACAGGCACTAATGGTCACATTAGTTCCAGCTCAATTTTAAACCGGGACTAATGAGCTACACATTAGACCTTTTTTCTACTAGTGATAGGTGTTTAGTCTTCTGGTCCTAATTATGCGAGCAGTGGCCATTTTTGCTTCATTACTGTTCTTTTTCAGACCTTGTACCATAATTCATACTTGAGACCATTTGCTTTACTAATATGGGTTTTTTACAGGGTTGCTTTAATAATATAGTTGCATGAAAGCCAGGTGTAATACTCCTTTTCTAAATAAATCGTGTGATGCAGACGCCAGGGTATTCCACTTATTGAAAATAAATAGAAAGGAAATATATTCTTCAACCTGCAGAGAGGAATTGGATATGTCTAGCAGTTCGAGTGTGAGTTTTGGTACTGAGTTTAGAATGGAAGAGACAACGTATTTATAAGTTAATATACATTCACACGTCACACCCAGTATCATGAATGACCATGTTATGTTACATCAATCGAGATGCAAAGTCGATCCCATGCTTAGGTAGTGCGTACCTTCTCACATGTAATTATACTCAGATGTGCTTCTTTCTAACAAGGCATTAATTGCTCATCCCCACAAGAAATAGAATCTTCTTTGCTGTCAAATCTTGCTACTACATGATGCATATGAGATAGAAAGCATCTCACGTTAATATGGTTTCCGGTAATACCATTTCAAGTCAACTTCAAGTTGCATAGATCCAATCAGCACATCTGGAAGTGTTAGGTGTGCAGATAGGAAATGCCAAAAATTTCTGATAAACTAGTGACGTGGATTCACTATCTTTTACCTCTGTTAATTGAAGCTTGGTCACAAGCATCCACCGAAAGCCATGTGAGGATTTAAAAAAATAATCATTCCATTGTTTTCTGGAGAAACTCTGGCGACCTAATCGCAACACGATGTGCACATATGTGCATTTCCTGTGGTGCCGACGGTGCACGTCTGTGCGCACTGTGTGGGGTGAGTAGATGGCTTTGTTGGGATCAGCTGGAATTGCAGGGCGAGTACGCCATGGCGTGGCGTGGAGGTCAGCAGTGTGTGCACTAGATGTGTGGTGTGGCGGCGGCAGTCCATTCACCAATTGCTTGATTGCCACATCAACACTTACAACTGGATCCGACCCTTCAGTTTGTACATCAAACGCTGTATCGGTTCGGTTAGTGATCCGACCCTTCAGTTTTTATTGATTTTTAAATAATGGGTACAAAAGAAAATCGAAAGAATCTTTGGAAAACTATTATTAAATGCTGGTTGATTTGTGAAAAATAAATAAAAGAAAGGTGATGATTTTCTGATCACAAAGCCACAGTTGTGGTGGTTTTTGCCAGTTAACTTCGGCTGGAAAGCTTTGTTCGTGAGAACTGAAGAGTTTGGTAAGGAGCACTGTCCTTGAGAACTGAAGAGCTTGGTAAGGAGCACTGACCTTGAGAACAGAAGAGTTTGGAAGATTTGTGCAAAACTCCCTTGAGTCTGTAGTTGGAATTAAAAGAACTTCTTGTGGAGCATCTTGAGGATGTGTATGCGTGTATAAAATACCTTGACTTCATCTGGGGTCATGTTTGTTTCTATATCTGATATGATATTATTGCATCACAGATCCGAGAAGTAATTTCACACCATCAGAGAATATAAGCATCTCATCTTCATCTAGGTGCATGTGAAGATTTTATGCCACCAGAATACAAAATGTTGGCCTCTCGAAATTGCTTCCATACTTGAACACCATTGCCAACTACTATGTCTTAGTTAAAATCAGAAGACAGTACTACAAATGTAACATTACAAGCCTAAAAGTACTAACATAATCTTTCCGATCTTTTCGAGAAGACACTTGAAGGGAGTAAATAAGTGTGTGTTTCCAAGATGCTTCCTATATATCCTGGAAAATTGTTTGTAGATCTGATGTGTACAGCTCTCCATTGACTTTGTAACCGAAACAGAAGTGACGAGCTCTCCACTGTCATGAGAGCTGCATGTGCAACAATCCTAAGATGTTGCTTTGCTTGTGTTATTAACTTGACCTGCTCCTCATATGCACAGGCCGTGTTTCTACGTCTACTATCTTAAATAAAAATGACATATTAGATCTGGGAGGAAATTCGATTGGAAAGGACGAGCAATGTATGGTGGGCACCTCATCTGCATGTACATTGGTGAGGCATTTTTCCCCTATACGAAAACTGAATTTGCACTTGAAAAGAATATTATTACCTATTCATGTATTACTGATAGCTTATCCCCAGTCATGTCAACGAATCAGTAACATCATTCACCGGCCGTTCCAGCGAAACGATATGTGAATGGTGAATCTGATGGCCATTAACTTTGTACTTAGCTGGAAACATAGTGTCAGGAGCTCTTCATTTACTTTGTACTTAGCTGGAAACATAATGATTATAAGTTTTTCCAAAAAAGAAAACTTCAAAATGATAGCATTATATATATTTTGTGCCAAACTATGGTTCAGATAATTAGTGCCATATATGCCGTACATTTCTCTGCACTGTTTTTACTTATGTAGCAAAGGAACTAACACTTATGGTTTCTTTGTTAACATTTGGCCGTTCATGTATTTTGTCTACTTATCACCATGATATGTGCCCAGTTTAGTTTGTGATAAGTCGGAAAAAAACCATGACCTTTATCACTGCTATGATCGTCCCTATGACGGCAAAATTGACAACTTACTGCATTCTTTTTTATTTCACCGCATGAATGCAGACTTACAATGAAATAAATATAGTAATTGGGTAGAAAAGCATGGTTTAGAACGAAAGGAATCATTATCGTTCCAAAAAAGTAAAAATAAAACAGTCTAATATATGTTCACCTTCCATTATGTAGCTTTTTCAGAAAAGGAGGATGTACCCCTGTCCTATCTTGGCCATGCAATGCAGTCATTTTATTAATTATTCACAAGGACCTTACAAAATAATACATCAATAAGCTGAAGCCAACATCTTGGCAACACCTATCGCTACTCCTATCCCCTTGATGACAGGGGGCCGAATGTCTGAGCCGAATACCAAACAGACATCGGACCAAAGCCTAACATCTAAAGCCAGATGCCTCATCCAAGCCACAATGCCGGGATTGGATCGCACACCGGTCCGGAACACTCTCAGTGGGCAACACACATGCACGCTCCAAGGGCCGTCACCTCCATCTTTCATCGATCCATCCACAGAGCAGATACTGATGCATCCAGCTCAAGTCCATCACCACACATCAGACGCCGAGTCTCCACTGCGCCACGCTGCCAAGATTCGCCGCCATCAATTTGTAGGATGAAGCACCGCTCCACCAAAGATGTAGTCCATTGGTCCCTCGAGCCCTTGTACACCTCCAAGAATGACGTCTCCAAGCGTGAAACGGCACAAGACTGCCGCCGTCATCGGATCTACTGATATGGGGTTTCCCGCGGAGGTAGCAGATAGTGGTCAAGAACTTCTCAACGGCGATGCCTTCGAGAAGAGAACGGCAGCGAAGAGCGCCACCATCGTCGGCCTTGGTAGTAGCCGAGAGCAGATTTTCACCCATATTTGCTCGAAAAACCTCCATCAAGCGTTTTGTGACGGATCGTCACCTTCTTTGACGAGTACTAGATGAAATCTAGCCGCCGCCACTTGACCGGCCACAGCACCACCATGGTGCCTACGCAGCCGACGTGGTCAGGCCCACCATACTAGCCACCTAAGTTAATAGTTGAATTAATTGTGAGATCATGGGCAATTAAAGGTCCACGTGGGTTTAGGAGCATGTTGAAACTTCTCCCATATGTCTATTACTTCAACAAAATGCTTAAATGCCATCTAGCTAGTTCCAGGGATTCTAAGGGAATCTCCAAGGGCGCGATTGATTACCTGCACTGTTTTTTGCCCTTTTGCATACTTGTCCCGGTTGGGCCTGGCTAAGCAAATACAAGGCAAAAACCAACATCTGCACTTAGTTTGGTTGCCTGCATGTCCTCTCCCTTCATCGTAATGAAGCCTCTACACGCCGTTGTTGGTTGCTCGCATTGTATGTGGTCAGGTGAGTGCACTTTGCTTGCTTGGTTGCTTGCACGGAATATGATTAAGACTTAATCGCTACCCATAACACACAGTGTTACACTAGAGTGCCTCGGCGACAATGGTAGGTGGTAATTGCGGCGCCGCGTCCGACACAACAAGCATGGAGTCGCGGGCGAGCGACCTCATCGGCGTTGCAGTGAACTATTTGCTAGCGCCACCGCCGCAGAGAAAGTCTGTGTGGAGTAACGAATAGAAGGGCATTGAGGCAGAAGATGATGAAGAAAAATGCAGTGTGCCCACCATGGCGGCGTCAGTGTAGTAGGACGGGGAGGAGGAAGCCGGAAAGAACGGCGATGATGACGAGACCAGTGTAGTAGGACGCGGAGAAGGAGGCCGAGAAGAACAACGATGACGACGACACCATTGTAGTAGGACGCGAGCGACAAGGTCGAGAGGAACGATGCCAGTGATGGCTTCAGTGTAGCAGAATGTGGGAGACGACAGACAGACGAACCATGAAGGAGCGAGTGTAGTAGGACGTGGGAGAGGAGGTTGAGAGGAACGACACTGACGGTGGCGCTAATGCACTAGTAGAAAACAGGGCTATCGTTCGGACCTGGCCAACCCATTAGTCCCGGTTCCTCACGAACTGGGACCCATGGGGGGATTAGTCCCGGTTCATGAGCCAGGGGGGTGGCAGGGGCCTCGAGGCCATTGGTCCCGGTTCGTCTGGATTCATTTGTCCCGGTTTTAGGCACGAACCGGGACCAATGGGCCGCGCTCCTGGCCCACAACCATTGGTACCGGTTCATGCCTTGAACTGGTATAGAAGGGGTGGCTTTAGTCCCGGTTCGTGCCACGAACCGGGACAAATAATTTACCTATATATACCCATCGCCGCGGCAGAGCACTCCATAGTGCTCTGTTTTTTCAAGCCAGCGAGGGGAGCGCATTTGGGTGCTCTAGTTCACCTCCTATGCACATGAGGTGTTCGATGAAATGCCCAAGCCACACTAGTTAATCTTTCTCCTCTCGAAACTCGACCTCCGAGCTCCATTTTCCCCGAGATTTGTCTAGGTTTAGCGGTCCGTCACGTCCCGTCCCCGTCTTCACCGCCGTCGATCGCTCATGCCGATCTCGTCGCCGGCACCACCATGGTGAGCCTCTTGTTCTTATCTTCTTTCTGAAAGAAAAAAAAGTCTTACTTCAGATAGATACTTGTCTAATTTTCTTACTTTTATTATTCCTTGTTATTATATAGTGCGATGGTTTTGGTATCACTTCGCCGCCCTCGTCCTTTCTATGATTCAGATGTGGTATATATTATCTTTTCATAACTATTTGGTCCATTTATTGTTTATGACAATTATGCCGACCAACGTGACATAGATTTTATTTATCTAGGAGGTTGTTGAACCGGAAATTCCAACCGACCCTATTGTCGAGAGGTTAAATTTAGTTGAAGAAGAAAACAATTACTTGAAGGAAAAAATAAGAAAAATTAAGGAGGAGAAGATGATATTGGAGTTGCATGTTGCGGATGTCGTCGATGATCACAAGATCAATATGGATGCAATGCGGTTGAAGATTAAAAAGATTAGAAAATATGCCATTCAGACCGAGGCTTGGTATCATTATGCAGTTGGATCAGTTGTTACCTTGGTTGCGATTATGATCGCATTTGTTGTTGCATTGAAATGTTTTACATAATTTCAATGTATGGTTTAATTAGATGCTCTAGAGAGCTATATGTTGTTCAATGAGAACTATGTATGTACTTTGGTTTTAATGTGATGATGAACTTCTATTAATGATGATATGTGGGTGAAATGATGATACCATGCCAACTTGGAACCTTTTCAGAGTTCATTTCAAATGCTTTTCAATTTCATGGTCTTATAGCTCAAAATAATCAGTAAATGCATGAAAAATAACAAATGTAGTCAGAAAGGGTTGTAAATTGATGATGTGGCTTTGAATGGTGCATTTTGAACACAGAAAAACTATGGAGTTCAAATAAGTTCAAAAAAATGAAATCCCTTTGTAACAGATGAGTTTCCGTATGAAACCCTGATACTTCGAAAGAGATTGTCCGTTTTGTACACGAAGTGCATCCAGTTGTGCCGTAACCCTCTGTACTTTCTCGCACATGCTATGTGGGTGAAATTATGATACCATGCCAACTTGGAACCTTTTCAGAGTTCATTTCAAATGCTTATCAATTTCATGGTCTTGTAGCTCAAAATAATCAGTAAATGCATGAAAAATAACAAATGTAGTCAGAAAGGGTTGTAAATTGATGATGTGGCTTTGAATGGTGCATTTTGAACACAGAAAAACTATGGAGTTCAAATAAGTTCAAAAAAATGAAATTCCTTTGTAACACACGAGTTTCCGTATGAAACCCTGATACTTCGAAAGAGATTGTCCGTTTTGTACACGAAGTGCATCCTGTTTTTGACGTAACCCTCTCTACTTTATCGCACATGCTATGTGGGTGAAATGATGATACCATGCCAACTTGGAACCTTTTCAGAGTTCATTTCAAATGCTTTTCAATTTCATGGTCTTATAGCTCAAAATAATCAAGTAAATGCATGAAAAATAACAAATGAAGTCAGAAATGGTTGTAAATTGATGATGTGGCTTCGAATGGTGCTTTTTGAACACGGAAAAACAATGGAGTTCAAATAAGTTCAAAAAAAATGAAATCCCTTTGTAACAGACGAGTTCCTGTATGAAACCCTAATACTTCGAAAGAGATTGTCCGTTTTGTACACGAAGTGCATGCAGTTTTTGCCGTAACCCTCTCTACTTTCTAGCACATGCTATGTGGGTGAAATGATGATACCATGCCAACTTGGAACCTTTTCAGAGTTCATTTAAAATGCTTTTCAATTTCATGGTCTTATAGCTCAAAATAACCAGTAAATGCATGAAAAATAACAAATGAAGTCGAAAGAGTTGTAAATTGATGATGTGGCTTTGAATGGTGCATTTTGAACACAGAAAAACTCTGGAGTTCAAATAAGTTCAAAAAAATGAAATCCCTTTGTAACAGACGAGTTTCCGTATGAAACCCTGATACTTCGAAAGAGATTGTCCGTTTTGTACACGAAGTGCATCCAGTTTTTTCCGTAACCCTCTCTACTTTCTGGCACGTGCTATGTGGGTGAAATGATGATACCATGCCAACTTGGAACCTTTTCAGAGTTCATTTCAAATGCTTTTCATTTCATGGTCTTCTAGCTCAAAATAATCAGTAAATGCATGAAAAATAACAAATGAAGTCAGAAAGGGTTGAAAATTGACGATATGGCTTTGAATGGTGCATTTTGAACACAGAAAAACTATGGAGTTAAATAAGTTCAAAAAAATGAAATCCCTTTGTAATAGACGAGTTTCCGTATGAAACCCTGATACTTCGAAAGAGATTGTCCATTTTGTACACGAAGTGTATCCAGTTTTTCCCATAACTCTCTCAACTTTTTAGCACATGCTATGTGGGTGAAATGATGATACCATGCCAACTTTCAACCTTTTCAGAGTTCATTTGAAATGCTTTTGAATTTCAAGGTCTTATAGCTCAAAAAAACCAGTAAATGCTTTTATAAATCTCTAATAGCAAAAGGAATGAACTAAAAAGCTTTTATAAACCTCTAGTATTTTTGAAACTAAAATTATATAAAATTTATGCAACTAAAATGATCAAAGTATTTTCTGTTCAAAACAGGAAAAGCAGAAAGAATTATCATAGAGAATTTTTTGTCAGAAACTTTAGTAGCAAATTGAATTTTCATAACGATTTTTTTATAGAAACTAAAATAACAAAATATGTTTTTGAATATAATGATAAAATGCAGTAATATTAAATATCAGGAAAAAGAATCACTCAAAATACATTTTTATAGTGAAGTTATTCACAAACTAGTGATTCGCACAAATTTCAAAGAATTAAAATTTAAACAATGCAAATTTGGAAACTAGTGGAGTAACAGAAAGATTATAATTATTGTAAGCTAAAAGCAAAAGGAATAAAAAATAAAAAGAAAATAAATAATTCAAAAAACAAAAAAAATACCGGAAAAAATAAAAAAATACCGCCTAATGGGCCACACGGCCTGCATACGACTAGAAACTCATCAGTACATGGGCCAGGATGCAGGCCCGCAGGCCCAATAGGCCCAACACGACAGTGACAAGGGTAGGCAACTAATGCATGCATATTAGAGAGGAGCTCAGCAACTGAGCTGCAACGCAGCTTATAAACAGATGATGAGCTCTCTCAGCTAGCGAGGTGGTACTAAACTTCCCACCGCACCGCGCCAGCACAAGGCCTTTGGTCCCGGTTGGTGCCACCAACCGGGACTAAAGGGTTGCATTGGTCCCGGTTGGTGGCACCAACCGGTACCCATGACCGCCCTCCCCCTTTAGTCCCGGTTAGTGCCACCAACCGGGACTAAAGGCCTCTGCTTCCCCCCCTTTGGGCTGCTGAAAAGAGGTTTTGGTCCCGGTTGGTGGCACCAACCGGGACTATCATTTAGTCCCGGTTCGTGGCACGAACCGGGACTAAAGGCATTGCTATATAAGTCCACACTTAGGAAATTTTCATCCTCATCTCGCAGTTGCCGCCCCGAGGACGCCGACGACATCGACGCCGCCAGGCTGCCCCGACGCCGCCAGCCGGCCCCACCGTCGCTGCTGTTCGCCTCGCCGCCTCGCCTCGCTCTCGACGGCGCGCCCGGCCCGCCCGTCGTTGCCATCTCATCTCCGCCTCTACCCCGAGCGCGCGCCCACTGCCCCGTCACCATCCTTGCCGCCGACCCCGCGCTCCTCCTCACCTTGGTCCGGCCGGCGCCATCTAGCATTTTTTTTCATATATATGCTTGTTTTTTTTCATGTATATGCTTGTTTTTTCATATATATGATGATATATATGCTTGTTATCATAATTGTTTTTGTTCATATATATATGATGATTTTTTTATCGAATATGATGTTTTTTTCATAGATGATCACATATATGATGAATGTATGGATGTGGATGAAATATGATATTTGTTCTTCATAGAACATGATGTTTTTTTATTCATAGATTTTTTTTGTTCATGAGAGAGGTGGGGACGTCGAGGGATCATAGATGTAATTTTTTCAAAATTTTCTATCGTGCATAGACCGATTTTAGACCACAGGAGCACCCCCCCCCCCTATCGTTGCAAAAGTTGCTAAGTGATATTAAGAAGGAATAAGAAGAAAAAGAAGGATAGGAAAAAATAAAATAAGAAGAGGAAGAAAGAAGAAGAGGAGAGGAAGAAGAGGAGAAATAAATAAGAAGAGGAAAAAAGAAGAAAAAGAAGAGGAGAAGAAGAAAAAAAGTAGAAATTTTTCTATTTTTTTCTTCTTCTCCTCTATTCCTTTCTTCTTCTCCTTTATTTCTTCTTTTTTTTCTTCGGTTGCTTCTCTTCTATTCCTTTCTTCTTCTCCTCTTTGTATTTCTTATTTTGTCTTTCTATTTTTTATCGGGTATGTCGTTGTCGATATACCCCCTCCCGATAACTTCAACACGAGGGGGGGTTGATATACCCCCTCCCTGATAACATTATTTTTATGTATGTCACGTCGTTGTCGATATAACCCCCTCCCGGATAACTTCGACATGAGGGGCGGTCGATATATATACCCCCTCTCGACCGTGATAACTTATACCATGGGAGCACCCCCCCCCCCGGCCCTCTCGCTCGACCAAAACTCTCCAGGACACCCAAACCCTAGGAAAAAACGATGTTGGTCTCCTACCCCCTCCCGCCGCGCCCCTACCCGACAAACTCTCTCGAGGCCACCCAAATTTACCAAGTTAAAAGAGCGTTGTCGTTGAGGCCACCCCAAACCCTTGAAGCGTTGTCGAGGCCACCCCAAACCCTTGAAGCGTTGCCGAGGCCACCCCAAACCCTAGAGAAGTAGCGTCGAGGCCACTAATATGATTCCTTATTGTGATTATATTAGCTAGCTAGTTCTCGTTTGCCACTAATATATCCATGTCATGTTTGAATAATAATTGCCATGTTGTAAATATTTGCAGAAACTATGGAGCACCCCCGAGACGAAGAAACAGAAGAGATGTTGTGGGACATAATCGCAAAAGGAAGTGATGTCGTTGCGTCGTTTCTCAACGACACCGATGCTCTGGAAGGACGGGGTAGTGAAGAAGAAGGTTATGATTATGATGGCTCTAGTGACCCAATGCCGGTACAAGAAGTAGACCGTCATGACGGCTCCGGTGACCGAACCGAGTCCGGCCAGGTATATATATTAGTTAAGCCTGTGCTGACTAGCTAATTGATGCATTCATTTTTTTCGTATGTACACATATTAATTAACTCTCGTCTTTTTTCTTTTCTCTAGCCCTCTGGATCGAGCACAACTTCGGTAAAGAAACGAGGCCCGAAGAAAAAGTTGCGCTCGGATGAAAGGTTTGAGATCACAGCAATCGTAGCGATGGCAAGCCGATTGAACCCATCCGGACAAGGGATGCATTTCGTGCTTTCGGTCAAGGGGTTCTTGTTAGGGACAAGATCCCGATCAGTATCCAGCAATGGTTAAAGCGTAAGAAGGAAGACCCTGAGGTGTCTTATGTCTCCGATATGCAGAAAGAAGATCTTTGGACATCGCTTAAGGCAAATTTCACCCTACCGCCAGAGGAGGATCCGGAGAAGCCAGTTAAAGAGCAATTGATCAAGTCTCATGCTCTTAAGAAGATGGCAGAACTATTCAGGAGGTGGAAGAATGAGCTGAAAACATAGTTTGTCGACGAAGATTTGACACCAGAATTCACCGGAAAGTACGAGAAGATCAAAGATCACTGGCCCGCATTTGTGGCCCACAAGACATCGGAAAAGAGTAAGAAGATGTCAGCGATAAACAAGAAAAATGTTGCGAAGAAGAAGCATCACCATCGCACGGGGTCAGGTGGCTACCTCAAAGCCCGACCTTTGTGGGACAAGGCTGAGAATGACCTGATTGCTAAAGGGGTCGAACCAGAGACATTGAACTGGCCAGACCGTTGCCGGACTTGGTTCTTCAGGGTTGGCGGAACCTTGGACCCTGTAACAGGGAAGTGCGTTTGGACGGAAGAGCAACTGCGAATACCCGTCACAAGGCTTCAGGAGTATATTTAGAAAGCGCAGCAAGGGACGTTCGTCCCAGACAGAGAGAAGGACGAGCTCACATTGGCCCTCGGGAATCCTGAGCACCCTGGAAGGACACGAGGCATGCCAGGCTCCGTTCCATGGAAGGTTGGGTTTCCGGACGCAGGGGGTTACAAAACCCAGGAGAGCAGGAAGAAAGTGGAGCATAGCCAACTGCAGGCGCTGCACGAAAGGGTACAAGGGCTAGAGGAACGAGAAGCAGATCGCAGCAAACGACCTGCCGAAGCTTCCCCTGAAGCTACCCCGCCATCTCAGCGGAGAAGCAGCGTGGATTCCACCGAGCAGACTCAGCAGCTGGAGCATGTCTTCACGGCTCCTACTAGCTACCCCGTGGATGCTATCACGGAGTCTCATCATTGCCACCTTATGACGCTATGGATGACATTGAAAGTCAAGGCGGCTGTTGGCTCTGAAGACTCCATGCCTATGCCGGAAGGAGCTCATCAACCTTCCGAACTGGACGCCTCCGCCTCCTCCTCCTCCTCCTCCGGCGAGTCAGGGCAATCCACCACCTCCTCCGCCTCCTCCTCCGGCGAGTGATCAGGGCACTCAGCCTCCTTCTCCGGCGCGTGGCGGCACTCTGCCTCCTTCTCCGCCTGCGCCGGCGCGCCCGAGCAGCCAGCCTCCTCCTTCTTCGCCTCGTCAACAAGGGTGGATCAAGAGACCCGCCGCCGCTCCAGCTGCTCCGGCGCATCGTAGTCCTTCTCCTCCGCCTCGTAAGAAAGGAAAGACAGCCGTAGCCGCTCCGTCTGCTCCGGCGTCTAGCAGCACAGCCAGAGCCGGGAGGCAATACAAATTTGGTCCTTCTCTCAAGACTCCAGAGAAGTTACCATACGAGAGGACCGTGGAGGAAAACACGCAGATCATGCAAGCTGAAGGGAATAACTTCTTTGAAGGGGTGAAAGCAAAGATACATCCACCTCTGGAGGAGAAGATAGATCCGGTAAAAGTGAAGCGTACTCTGGCTACCCTGAAGAAACCACCAAAGTCTCCGGCGAAAGGCAACTATGAGCGCATTCTTACAAAGTCATTTATGGAAGCGTCGTGGTCGGGAAGTACTATCAGTGGTCAACGACGAGCTGGAAAAAAAGTTTCCCAGCTCGGCGAACAAGCGAACCAATCGTTCCCCTGCTCCAGGTGTCTAGCGATATCGTTGCTAATGTTCCGGGCGAGATGGTGCCCGGTTATAACAATCTTGAAGATTACCTACCCGACGATGTACATTATGATTTCTTAGAGGTGGACGAACACAAATACATGTACGGGAAACCTCTCGTCAAAGATGAAAGATCTCTACCAACGATGATGTTTAGATTCCATGATTGGTACATGAAAAACAGCAGAGAGTCTGAGGGGACGAATATTTTGACGCTGAGAGTCAGAGAGGAGCATGACCTCGTTGGAATTGAACTGTTGAATGTTCAATTTGAGGAGTTCTTCGCGTTTTTCAATCTAAAGGCCCTCGATAAATTAATGGTCACTTCCTACTGCCTGTAAGTACAAGATTACTACATCATTAAGTCTCTATATATAGGTCAGCTCTTTCATTGCATGTATTTTTAATTATCCTCACTATATTATGCAGATTGAAGATCGCCGAGTTGAAGAAACGACAAATCGGTGATATTGGGTTCATTAACACAAATCTCATAGATGCATATATGGTTAAATTTCAGGCCAAAGATACCGAGGCCAAGCTGCTACAATCGTTTGTATTAAATCAAAACAAAGCTATAATACTCTTTCCTTACGAATTCAAGTGAGTGTTACTGTCTTGTGCATATTCGGTTTCCCTTATTAGTCGAGGTTATAGGAATGTAATTGATGAGTTATGCGTGCGTGCGCAGGTTCCACTATATTCTCCTAGAGATTAAGCTTGAGCAGGGACTAGTAACCGTCTTAGACTCGAGACGAAAAGATCCCAAGGAGTATGCGGACATGACTGAAATTCTAGAGAAGTAAGTTAAATCGATCATTATCGCACCATATCGGTAACTTTGTTCATTTCCTGATATCAAGTAATTGTTTTCTTTGTCTGGCAGGGTTTGGAAAAAATTCACCTCAAAAATTCCGAGACTGCCGAAGAAGCTGCAATTTAGACACCCGAAAGTAAGTACTATAGTAGCATGTTCCACGCATCTCTTAGTGATTCAAGCGCTAGTTACATTAGCATGCTTGCTAATTATCAGTTTGATTGACCTCTTTTTCTTGTAAAGTGGTTGTGGCAGGAACAAGGGAATGATTACTGTGGATACTACATTTGCGAGTCCATCCGCCACACGACCTGTGAGCGGGGCTACTCTGACAAACAATGCGAAGTGCTTAAATAAGAATATTCACAATTTTATTTTATTACCGTCATTTGTGTTCAGTTTCATTTATTCATATATATGTATTAACCCCCTTCTTCAAATTAGATATTTCGGATGCGGGATGAACTCCTACCACCAGATCGTATGCGAGGAATTCAAGAGGAATTGGCGGCATTCTTTCTTGACCACGTGATTGCTAAAGATGGAGAATACCATGTGGACCCTAATCAGCTCGTTTTTAATTAGGAGATTATATTGTAAGAGATACTTATATTGTATATATGTAGCCAGTACGTAGCGTCGGATAGATATACGAGAACTTGTTGTTCGACCAATCTCTCAGAGAAGGAGAGGTGGTCGATATCACTTCTCTCTATATGCATATGTTCATCACGATCTTCTGTTTCCTTCATTTGCTTACTAGCTAGCGTGTCTAGGCCTTTCTATACGTATAGTACGTAGCGTCGACCAAGCACGGAGATAAGAGAGAACACTTCTCTCTATTAATTAGCTAGCTAACACAATATATGAAACACCTAAATTAACCCCCAAAACCCCTAACCCCCCTTTCAAAAAAAACAAAAACCCCAGCACCTGAAATGCTGACGCGTGGATGCCTATTGGTCCCGTTTAGTGCCACCAACCGGTACCAAAGGGCCTCCTGCCTGGACTCGCCGCACCGGCCACGTGGAGGCCCATCTGTCCAGGTTTATGCAAGAACCGGGACTAAAGGTCTAGGGCATTAGTACCGACACTTTAGTCCCGGTTCAAAAACCGGGACAAATGGCCCTTACGAACCGGGACAATAGGTCCTTTTTCTACTAGTGATGCAACAACACGCATGAGGGAACGACGATGGCGACGACACCATTGTAGTAGGACGGGTGCGAGGAGGCGAGAGGAACGACGCTGGTGATGGCTTCAGTAGCAGGACATGGGAGAGGAGGCCGAGAGGAGGCGGTGGCGCTAGTGTAACAGCACGCGGAAGATAAGGCCGAGAGGAGCGACGCCGGCAGTGACACCGGTGTAGCAGGACAGAGAAGAGGAGGTCGAGCTTAAGGAGTGTCATTAACACAAATCACACATATGTGTATATACTTCACGAGGACGACATCGGATTTAATCGTCTACGATCCTCGAAACAGAAAATGTGCAACACAAAAGTTGTGTGAAACTGTAAGGTGAAGCTACTGATCAAAGGAGAATTCAAACCGTCGATCCTGCGCGTTGAATTTGACAAAATTCATCCAAAATAGCTTCAAACATGAACACGAAATTAAACATTTACAGTCAATGAAACTATGAACTGATTACAAAAATGAAACCATAACATCGATGCACATCTTTTTCATGTAGAGCTTGTCTCAAATTGATGCACCGTTGTGTGGATTAGAAGGGACCTAAGAAAGGAGATGAGAGAAGGAGCTTAATGGAGGTTGCAATAGAAAACAACCTACAGGTGTATACTGCTAGCATGCAAGAGAGCCCACCATGTGCGCTCAAAGATGGCTCCCCTCAGCCTGGCCCGATAGAAACCGCCGGTTTGAGCGTTCCTCCAGGAGTGCTCCTCTCCGGCGCCCTCAGCGGAATATCCTATTTGACGCTCGCTGCGTCAAAATGTCGGGCAAACGCACAGCGAACCAGAGGCGAGCGATTTAAATGGACCGGCCTGTTTAAAACATTTCACAGATCCCGGTTTTGGGAACCTTCTAGACTTTCCCAACAGGTTTTTTCCGGTTTTGGGAACCTTCTAGAAGGTTCCCTGAACCGTTTCTTTTTTCTTTTTTTTTCATTTTCTCTTCTCTTTATCCCTTTCTGTTTCTGTTTTAAAAAATGTTTTGAAATCTCAAAAAATGTTCAGGATTTTCAGAAAATGTTCTTGATATTTGGAAAATGATTTTGCTTTTTAGAAAATGTTCTTGATTTCCAGAAAATGTTCTGAGATTTTAAAAAATGTTCTTCAAATTAGGAAAATGTTTCTGCTTTTTTCAGAAAAATGTTCTGGATTTTCAAAAAATGTTAGGTATTTTCAAAATGTGTTCCTCAAATTCGAAAAATGTTTTCGCCTTTCAGAAAAATTTGGTGGATGTGCACAAAAATGTTCTGATTTTTCAAAAAATTGTACTGGATTTTCAAAAAATGTTCTTATTTTTCGAAATTTGTTCTCAAAATTCATACAATGTTTCATATTTACGGAAATTGTTCACGTTTATGAATTTGTTCAGGATTTATTATAAAGGTTCTCATTTTCAAAGTTTGTTCTCAAGATTCAAAAAATGTTCGTGCTTTTAAAGAATTGTTCATGCTTCCAAATTTGTTCGGGTTTTTTTTAAATGGTTCTCATTTTCAAAATTTTCTTCTTAAGATTCAAAAAAAATTCGTGCTTTAAAAATTTGTTCGTGGTCCCAAATTTGTTCAGAATTTTTCAAAATTATTCTTTGTTTTAAATATTGTTCTCGAAATTCAAAAAAAATTCATGCTTTAAAAAATTGTTCGCATTTTCATATTTGTTCTCTGTTTTAACAAACGTTCATGTTTTCAAAAAATGATTGAGAAATTCTACGTCTTTTGTTTGATTTTCAAAAGAGAAAAAAAGGAAATAAGCAGAAAAGAAAAAAGAGAAAAAAAAAACCAATGATACTATCTGTTTTTTTAGACAAGAAAAAAAATTGAGCCGGCCCAGTCAGGGCGAACCCCTGTGCGTGCCCCCGACTCCCTGCCGCAGAGAGCGGCAGGTAGGAGCTCCCGCCCTCAGCGCCTGCTAACGTAGTTGGCGCTCGAAGGATGGTAGTGGGCCGGCCCAGTATCTCTCGCTCCAGATGCTCAAAAACAAACTCGAAGAAAAATGCGTAGCAGCCGGGATACGAACACACACGCAATTGCTGACAGACTTGGCGCTCCTACCAATGCACTAGGATAGCTTGTTGTGTTCTGTGCGGAAATAGCTCTATTTGACCCACGTTTAAGCCCCAGTACAAATTATTTTGAAAAAAGGAAGGACAATTTGAACAAGAATTCATGAATTTTAATAAAACTTCGTCGATTTTGACAAAAGGTCAAGGATTTGAAAGAAATGTTCACAAAATAAATCATCATTTTTTCAAAAAAGTTCATGAATTTGAAAAATGTTCATCGGATTTTGATAAATGAAAATGTTCACGAATTTGAAAAAAGTTCACCTGAAAAGGTTCACGGATTTCAAAAAAGTTCACGAATTTCAAAAATGTTCACCGGATTTTGAAAAAGTTCATCGATTTTGATAAAAAAAAGTTCATGGATTTCAAAGAAATGTTCACAAAATAAATCATCATTTTTTTAAAAAAAGTTCACAAATTTGAAAAAAGTTCACCGGATTTTGATAAAAGAAAAAGTTCAAGAATTTGAAAAAAGTTCACCTGATTTTGGTAAAAAAAATATTCACGGATTTCAAAAAAGTTCACGAATTTCAAAAAAGTTCACCGGATTTTGAAAAAGTTCATCGATTTTGATAAAAAAAGTTCACGGATTTGACAAAAGTTAATCGATTTTGATAACAAAAAAGGCTCATGGTTTTCAAAAATGTTAATCGATTTTGATAAAAAAGTTCACTGATTTTGAAAAAAGTTCACAAACTTAAAAAAATTCACCAATTTTGATAAAAAAAGGTTGGCAAATTTGAAAAACGTTTATTGATTTCAAATGTGTTCACTAATTCGAAAAAAGTTCATCAATATTAAAAAATAGTTCACGGAATCTGAAAAAGGGTTCATCGATTCTAATAAAAAACTACGCATTTTGAAAAATAGAAGGAAAAATGAAAAAGAGAAAAGAAAAGAAAAGAAAAAGAAAAGCGGAAAGAGTCAAGAAGAAAAGAAGTAAAAGGAAGTAACTAGATAACTCGGATGGATAGGTCAGCTGGCTGTTCGGAGCTAACCCTTAACTAGAGGTACTAGTTGCCAGCACTTACTTCAGCTAATCTGTCAGTTCTCGTTGGTGAAAATTCAGGTAATAATAAGGTAAAGCAACTGCTAACAACAGCCCTGTTTCTCATTATTTATGTTGAAAACATTTCTCTCACTCACTGTTCTTTATTTCCCAAATTCTCGTTATTTCCCAAAGGAAATAATCTTGGCCATTCTAAATTTTCCTTGTTGTGATATGGACGGATCGGCGGGGGTTCATCTCTGTAATGGCATCTAATAGCATCACCTCGGAGTCCCACCTCGATACAACCACCCTTAAAAAGGTATAAAGGGTAATATGACCATTCAACAAATTGTATTTACTTTTCACTACTAGAATTGACCTATACGTCAAGTGCCACAAACACTCGTTAAAGGGCTAAAAACACTCGGCAAAGTCTTTGCAGGACACTTGGCGTACCTCCTTCCGGCAAATAGAAATTTGCAGAGATCCATTTGTTGGACACTTGGCATAGTCTTTACCGAGTTTCAAATACGGTCACTCGGAAAAAAAAAGTGATCAGACGGGACGGAGCTAACGGGGATGTAGCCACGTGGCAAGGTAGTTCACCGAGAGCACCACTCGGTAAAGGGAGTAAATAGAAAGAAAAAAATAGCGCCGCCCGAGCCCATCCTAGATCCATTGGTGGTCAACTGCAGGGGCCGGCCGCTGCTGCTGCTTGCCATCGCGTGCCCTCTGCTGCTTGTCACGTGCGCTGTTGCTGCTCTTGATCCTCGCCGTCTTCCTGAGCTGCTAGTGCAGCGGCTAGCCACAACATCGGCGTACCAACTAGCTAGACACACCAGCGTACAGCTAGCTAGCTGCACCGCTTGTGCTGCTGCTTGCTTGGTCGACGAAGAGACGGAGCCGCGGAAGAGGAACAGCAGCTAGGCCGGGAAGAGGTGCAAAGACGGCGGAGGCGAGCGTGTGCAGGCAGGAGTCCGGTGGGTCGTCCCACACGACCTCGACGTACCGGCCGATCCGGCGCGTCGTCGGAAGGGCGAGCTCAGCGGACGGAGGAGGCGAATGTCAGCGGGCCTTGTCCTCCGGGGCGCTCTCGCGATGTCGTGGCGGTGCTGGTGGTCGGTCGCCGTCCGCAGGTGGTGGCCGTGAGAGAAGATAAGGAGAGAGATGAGGAAATGAGATGCTCATGTACACACACTTGTGATTTAGAAGAGTGGGGCAGAGAGTGATAAAAGAGAGAGTAAAGTGATGTGCGGCTCCCACCACGCCACGCCATCGATCCTTGTGTTGTTTTCAGATTGGTTGAGAGTGTGCTTTCTCTCAACCAATCAGAAAAGAGCAATAGTAATAAAAAAAACTAGAAAGTTCATAAAACTTGAAAATTGTCTATCAAATATGGTATATTTTCTGTGAAAATTGGAGCGATGCCATGTTACACTTTATATTTTGCGCTTGCTTCATAAAAATTACCCATTTTTTACACTTAAAAAATGGAAAATTACTTATTTTTACAAAAAAGTTGGAAACTCTATCTGGTAACATTGTTTGTAATGACAATAGGCATGCAAGCACCAAGTTTGTGAACATTTTCTATTAAACTATGCAATAAATATGGCCATCACTTAGTCATTTGATCTGAAATCCATGAATGTTCAAAGGTGATAGCCCATTTTCTGAAGGAATTTTTTTCAAATTGGTCACATGAAAAGTTTGGTATTTTTCCTCACAACTAGTACGCATAAAAGGACTCCATGCGAAAGGATTGCATTTTTTGAACTTGTATTCATATTCTTTCATTTTTTTTAAAATGGGGTCAAAATGAATGGCATGGCTATTCATCACAAGGGGTTGAAACTCTCAAAACTCTAAGTGTTTCTCCCATATAATGACTATTCATGTACCTAAAATTTTTTTTTGCTAATTTTTATGACAGAGCTATCACACAATTGCAGTTCAAACTTGAATCACTTTCGGGAAATTGACATAAAGTCATTTAAATGTGCGAAAGTGGCTAGAAATACAGTAAATCCATGAAACATGGGAATTGTGCATAAAATATGGTCTACATATGGTGATAATCGGAGTGGTACCATTTTGCACCCTAGTTTTTGTACTTACTTCACAAAAAACACCCATTTTTGAAACTGAGAAAATGAAAATTGACTTTTTTGTAAGAAAAAGACAGGAAACTCTATTTGGCAACATTGTTTGTAATGTTAATATGCGCATATGTGTCTAATTTGGGAACCTTATAATAAACTACGCAATGAATATGACCATCACTTTGGTCCTTTGACTTGAAAGCCATTAATTTTCATACATCATAGCCTGTTTTGTGAAGGATTTTTTTCAAATTTGTTATATTGAAAGTTTGGTATTTTTCCTCACAACTAGTACACATAAAAGCACTCCATGCGAATGGATTGCATTTTTTGAACTTGTATTCATTTTCTTTCATTTTTTTTCAAATGGGGTTAAAATGATCGACATGGCTATTCATCATAAGGTGTTGAATCTCTCAAAAATCTAAGTGGTTCTCCCATATAATGACCACTTGTGTACCTAAAAACATTTTTTCCTAATTTTTATGACCAAGCTATCACACACTTGCAATTGAAATTTGAATTACTTTCGGGAAATTGACTTTAAGTCATTTAAATGTGCGAAAGTAGCTAGAAAACTAGAAAATCCATGAAACTTGGGAATTGTGCATAAAATATGGTCTACTTACTGTGATAATTGGAGCGGTGCCATTTTGCACCCTGATTTTTGTACTTGCTTCACAAAGAACACCCATTTTTGACACTTAGAAAAAAATGATTTTTTTGTACAAAAAAGTAGGAAACTGTATTTGGTAACATTGTTTGTAATGTCAAGATGCACCTATGTGTCTAATTTGAAAACATCATAATAAACTATGCCATGAATATGGCCATCACCTTGGTCATCTGAGACTATATAAATATTTGGCATGCCAAAAAGTGTAATTAATATGGCCTAAAATGAAAAAGTTTTCAATACGGGAGTTGTCCGTCTCGTCAAATGAACAACTTTGACTTTTGGACCATCTTCATCTGAGGTCGTATGCAATCTCTACAGTCAAAACCATGCATTTTAGTGAAGACCCCCTTTTCCCGAGTGTGACACTCGGTAAAGACCCCCTTTTGCCGTGTGTAGCACTCGGCAAAGCCCTGTTTGCCGAGTTTTGTTATTTTATCGAGCGTTTTGTTCATGACACTCGGCAAAAGTGGCTGTTTGCCGAGTTAAGTACTCGGCAGTGATACTATTATCGAATGTCCGACATAATGCACTCGGCAAAGAGCCCAACTCTCGGCAAAGAGGAAAATTCCAGTAGTGTGTGTATGTAATTGGGAATCAAACTCACGATCATTTACAACATCAAGTGTGGCCACAACCACTAAGACAACATGCCTTTTGTAAACGATGTAAAGCTAGACACTTTAAGTAATGGAGTTGGGAACTTTAAATATTTGGCATGCCAAAAAGTGCAATCAATATGGCCTAAAATGAAAAGGTTTTCAACACGGAAGTTGTCCGTCTCGTCAAAGTGAACAACTTTTATTTCCGGACCATATTAATCCGAGGTCGTATGCAACCTCTACAGCCAAAACTTTGCAGTTTAGTGAAGACCCCTTTTCCTGAGTGTGACACTCGGTAAAGACCCCCTTTTGCCGAGTGTAGCAGTCGGCAGAGCCCTGTTTGCCAAGTTTTGTTATTTTACCGACCGTTTTGTCAGTGACACTCGGCAAAGTGCCGGTTTGCCGAGTTTCGCGTTTTTGCCGAGTTAAGTACTTGGCAGAGATACTATTGCCGAGTGTCCGATATAATGCACTCGATAAAGAGCCTAACAATCGGCAAAGAGAAAAATTCCAGTTGTGTTTTATGTAACCGGGAATCGAACTCACGATCATTTACAGGGAACTTTAAATATTTGGCATGCCAAAAAGTGTAATCAATATGGCCTAAAATGAAAAAGTTTTCAACACGAAGTTGTCCGTCTCATCAAAGTGAACAACTTGGATTTTTGGACCATATTAATCCGAGGTCGTATGCAACCTCTACAGCCAAAACTTTACAGTTTAGTGAGACCCCCTTTTCCTGAGTGTGACACTCGGTAAAGACCCCCTTTTGCCGAGTGTAGCAGTCGGCAGAGCCCTGTTTGCCGAGTTTTGTTATTTTACCGACCGTTTTGTCAATGACACTCGTCAAAGTGCCGGTTTGCCGAGTTTTGCGTTTTTGCCAAGTTAAGTACTTGGCAGAGATACTATTGCCGAGTGTCCGATATAATGCACTCGATAAAGAGCCTAACACTCAGGCAAAGAGAAAAATTCCAGTAGTGTTTTATGTAACTGGGAATCGCACTCACGATCATTTACAGCATCAAGTGCGTCCACAACTACTAAGACAACATGCCTTTGGTAAACGATGTAAAGCTAGACACTTTAAGGCCCCGCTTGGAATGAGTGTAATTTTATACATCTGTATTTATTTTACAGGTGTAAGTTACCGGTCAGTATTTAAGATCAACCTGAACTGAAAACGACCAGAGAAGGTCCGTATCTTATACCGGCCAGAAAATGAGCGAAAATGCTAATCCAAACAGGGCCTAAGTAATAGACGAGTTGGGAACTTTAAAAAGATTTTAGGAACACTTTGTGAACCTGTCTTTTTTCCATTATATTTTTGGATTTATTGATTTTCTTTTTCCTGTTACGTTTCCTCTTTCTTTTTCAAAAATTGCCGCGCTTTCAAAATGTAGTTCTAAATTAAAAAAAAAATGAATTCCAAAAAAATAAAAAAAATGAAAATTGTAAGGTAATTTCGAACTTCTTTTTGTGTCTAAAAACTGTTTATAATGTGAAAATGCGACTAATGTTTAAAAAAGCACAAACAAATTGGGAAAACAAACATTTTCAGAGAGCACGGACAAAAAATGAAATACAAAAATATTTTTCATAAATGCGAATAATAAGTGATGTAAAAAAAGTGTTCTAAGTTTTTCCGGACATTTTTTTTAAATGGCAACATTTTTGAAATTCGGAACAAATTCCAATATTCGCCTGATAAGAGCGATGCCGTCGTTAATTTATTCGTTGGGCAAGGCCTAAGTTTTTTTTCTTTTCTATTTTTTCGTTTTCCTCTCTTTTTCGTTAATTTATTTTTTCTCCTTTTAAAACTTTATTATATTTTTGAAACCTATTCAAAAAATTGAAATACCAAAATAACAGATTTAATAACTATTTTAAATTATGATTTTAAATTCTTTTTTCCTTTCAATATTTATTAAATGCTTTAGAAAAGCATTTGTTATTCTTAATTCTACCATTTTGTATTTATTAGTTATGTTAGAAACCTAAAATGATAGTTTTAAGTACCTATATAAATTATGATTTTAAATACATATTCCCTTCAAACCTGGCATGGATGACTACTCTGACACGCTACGTTGAACATGGTGTTTTTTTGGACATTCTTAAAATGACCCCAACATTTGCCAGCAGGTGGGATGTCCATGAGAGGCATCCATGCCCCAATATTTTTTTCATGATGTGTATGACCAATTCAAGGCACCAAGCCGAGTTGCTTAGGTTTCCGATAAGTTTTGCATTTTCTAAAGTTTTCTTGGTAAAAAAAGGATCGATAAATGGCTAGACGTGTCACAACTTGCATACGATGTCGGAAGTAGTTCAAACCTGCCATGGATGCCTACCATGGCCATGTCCACCTAGTGGCAAAAGTTGGGGTAATTTTAAGGATGTCCATGAAAACACCATGTTCAACGGAGGGTGTTCAGGTTGGCCAGAAGGTTCCGTCAAAGAGCATGTTGTTTTTCGACATCCTTGAAATGGCCGGCCTCGTATGACCAATTCAAGGCACCACGACAAGTTGTTTTGGTTTTTGACAAGTTCTGTATTTTTTTGGAGTTTTCTCGGTCAAAAAATGCGTAAAAAGGCTGGGCGTGTCGCAACTTGCATACGATGTAAAAAGTTGTTCAAACATGGCATGGATTCCTGTGAGGGGCATGCCCACCTAGTGGAAAAAGATGGGATCATTTCAAGGATGTACAAAAATATATCATGTTGAACGAAGTGTGTTCGGGGGCCAGAAGGCTCCGTCTGAGAGCATGTTATTCCTCGACATCCTTGAAATGACTCCAATTTTTTTAAAAGCCTATATGACCAATTTAAGGCATCATGACAAGTTGTTTGGGTTTTCGACAAGTTTTGTATTTCTTGGAGTTTTCTCGATGAAAAAAATGACAATTAATGGCAGAAGATATCGCAACGTGCATACGATGTCAGGAGTCATTCAGACTGTATGGATGCCAAACATGGTCATGCCCACTTCCTTGCAAAAGTTGGGTTCAGTACTGATATTTCCAAAGAAATACCATATTCAATTGAGGGTGTCCGAATAGGCCAGAAGGATCTGTTTGGGAGCACCTTATTTCTCGACATCCCTTAAATGACCCCATTCTTTCATGGCCTTGTATGACCAATTCAAGGCACCATGCCAAATTGTTTGAGTTTTTGCAAGTTTTGCATTTTTGTAGTTTTCTAGGTGAAAAAAACCGATTAACGGCAGAACGTGTCACAACGTGTGTCGGAAGTCACTCAAACAAGGCATTGATGCCTAAAATGGGCATGTCGACTTGCTTGCAAAAGTTGGGGCCTATCGTGAGATCTCCAAAGAAATACCATGTTCAATGGAGAGTGCTCGGATAGGCCAGAAGGGTATGTTTGGGAGAACCTTATTTCTCAACATCCCTTAAATGGCCCCATGTTTGCATGGCCTAGTATAACCAATTCAAGCCACCATGCCAAATTGTTTGGGTTTTCACACAGTTTTGCATATTCTGAAGTTTTCTTGGTTAAGAAGGCCAATAAATGGTCGGATATGTCACCATTTGCATACGGTGTCAAAAATTATCCAAACCAGGTATGTGCCTACCATGGGCATGCCTACCTTTTTGCAAAAGTGGAGTCATTTTACGGATGTCCAAAAATAAACTATGTTGAAACTTTTTTGAAACACATACATTTTTCAAATTTGTGAACAAAAAAATCGAAAATTGGAACGTTTCATGAAATACAGAACATTTTTTTTAGAATTTTAAACAATATTTGCAAACAAGAACATTTTATGTTATGCCAAACAATTTTTCAAAATTTTGAACAGGTTTTGCAAAGAATAATAAGGTTCAAAAGTGGAAAAATTAATTAACAAAAAGAGAAGAAAACAAAAATAATTGCAACGAAAAAAATGCTTAGGCCCTATAAAATAAGAAATGTTTTCAGAAAATTTTATCATATTTCAAAAAGGGTTCGTAGATTTGAAAAAATTGTTTGTATTTTTGAATAATGCTTGCCAATTTGAATTTTTTTTGCATTTATCCAATTGTTTTGAAATTTATAAATTGTTCATGTTTTCATGAAAATGTTCAGAAATTTCATAAATTATTCATCATTTGGGAAAAAGTCTACAGTTTCAGAAAAACTGTTTACAATTCTTAAATAATGTTCTTAAAATTTAAAAATATTCACAAATTCAAGTATTATTTTAGAAAAGGTTCGGAAAATTAAAAAAAATCACGTTTCCAAAATAATTTCAACTTATAATTTTTTTTCGTATTTTCAAAAATATTCCAAAAGATGAAAAACACATTAGATTTTTTAGCTATAAAAAACGCTTAAGCTAGAATGTCCGGCCCGGTTGTATATTATCAATTTTGATCTGCTAAAGAATTTCTAATAAAAGAACTCCTACTGTACGTCTATTCTTGTGGCTATTAGCAATTTCACAACAGTTGGAGGTCCTGTATTCGATGCCAAATAGGTGCACTATTTTTTTGGATTTTTGATCCATGCTACAGTACATACTCACAAATGGGCCGGCCCAAGGCAGACGCAACAGATCTCCGTGGCGTATTTTCTAGAAAGACAATCTTACCCTTTATTATAAAGGGTATGGACAGATCTCGTCCTTTGATGTGTTGATGGAGGTTGTACCGAAGAAGAAGTGAAGAACTAAATTCAAAAGTATAAACAATGCAGTCCTCCTTCATATTTTTGGTCGGGCCCTTTCCCCCTTCATATTTCGTAACTAAAAGGGACCATGTAGGCATGTGGCAGAACTTTCGTAAATTATCTTGCTTTCCTATTGATGTTGATACTTGCCGTAAATTCTCTTGCTTGCCTGTTGATGCTGAATTGCTGATACTTTCTTCGAAAGTGCAGGCCTGAAGAAACAGAAATCAAAGGTCAGATATGTGATATTTGATTCAGTGAGTTATTTCACCAAATGAAATCAGTTCAATGAAGGTGCCATTCAATCCCTTGTCTCCTAAAGTACCAGTGTGCAGGAAAAGACACGCAGTAAAGCTCCCTATGTTTGGCTTAAGTGTCGACAAAACTACTTCCAGCTCGATGCCTGCTGCATTCATTCAGATATACTGAAAGTATCTTATACAAACTTGCAGCTGCCCTCCTGGCCACCTCTACGGGCAATCTGACTTGGTAGGCGACTTGATAATAAACCTAAAATCTTAAGAGTTCCAGCGATGTTCTTCAAGGAGCAGGACTAGAACATAATCACACCATCCTTTTCACAACTAGATCTTCATCGCCAACATGTCCCCCGAAAAATATATTAGACAGCATGAATCAACCAAAGGAAAAATGGTGTGAATGATGTCCACATTAGCCTGAACATTAATTTAGGTATCCCGTGTTCGCAAAAGTTTCTGTAAATGCCAAAAAAAAACATGAAGAACAGTCCCCAACAAAACAGTAGAACACAGAAACCACATCTTTCATTTACATCATTTCTACATACGAGATACAATAGGCATGATATTGTTTTCATCATACACAGCGACCTTTGAAGCCTAGCTAGCTAGTTGCCGGACTTCCCATTTTATGTGTGTGTGCGTGTGTGCACCCACGCGCGTGCGTGCGTGTTTAACACCCTTCACATGGGTTCTGCAAAGAAAGAATCAAAGAATACTGAGTTTTGTTTTGTACCAGGTCACCCAAAGTGGTATCGGTTTAATGTGCTAATTGCTGTACCTAAATGGCTTTTTAGCATCATGGTACAAATCACAGTGGTAGTAAACATACCACCACTTCGAGAACGTCAGAACAGCGGAATGCCTGGAGGTGCACATCAAGGCACAACTGCTCTACCATGGTGAGCAAAAGCAACGCTCTTGATGAAACCATCACTCTATGAAGCTTGACGTCGCAGGAATTTGAATCCTACAGCTACTGAAGTGGATATCTTAGTTACGGAGAAGTTCCCAATGCGTCACATGCCTAATGGCAACCAAAGGAGTGGCCTTCTTGCTAAATGACTGTGGTATCTCCATGAAAAACATCAACCCACATAGACTGGTTGCTCGGTAGATCAGTGTTTGCTATATATGTGGGCGAAAAAAGAGGATGAACGATGCCGCACATTTATGACTTGATTATACAAAATTGTTCATCGATTCAATGGTTCACCCACTGCTCTACTTCATCCTCATCGCTCCGTTGAAAAGTAGATGAGATGAAAAATGGGAGCTTTTTAAAAAGAGACTTACCTCCTAGGAGTAAGGCAAGAATGTTATCTTAGCCATCGATTGATCAATGTTTAAGTTACAAAATGTAAACATTATATTCTCGGTGTGGTTGACTGCTGGTTTGCTGGGCCTTTTCTAGTATTTCTTATACACTACCTTACTTTGTTTGTTGCTGGCTTTGTACAACTTGTAGAAGTTAACTTTTTGTAGCTTTGCCTTGAGCATTATGTCAAAACTTTGAACCATGTGCAAAGTTGGAAAAGGCATATATACGATAAGAGAACGGATTTTCAACTCCCGGGTGTCGGGACACCCCCTGCTTCTCCTGCCTCGTGAACTGACCCCTGTTCTGTGATCACGTTGTAATTTGCAGTGCGCCAGCTGATGCACATGGGCCTTGCCACTGTACTGCATGCAGAGGGATCTATCCCATCACTGCGCACTTTTTCTTGACTTGTCCGGATATGAGAAGTTAAGTTTTATTCTCACATGACAAGACAACTCTCTCTCTCTCTCTAAACCTTGCATGCAACTCCCTCTCTTCTGACCCTTGCATGCAACACACTCTCTCTCCTACCATTTGCAGACAACTATCTTTCTCTCTTTCTCTCTTTTAATAACTCGGCATGCAGCAGACAACTCTCTTTCTCTCTCTCTTAACCTTGCATGCAACACACTCTCTCTCCTACCATTTGCGTACAACACACACTCCCCTTTTATTTATTTCAATTCTTGCCATCTTGAGTCATGTGATATGGGTGGGCCGCACGCAGAATCTATATGCTGTCACTTCATCCATGACCGCATGACCTCCTGCCAGCCTACCCCTGCCAAACCTGGTTCAGCATGCAAAAAAGCCTGCCTAATTACGCTGCTACTGCAATGCGTCTGTAACTGGATAGAGGCTGCACGAATCTTATTGCCACTGGACGGACAGATTGGAGGGTCCCTAGACTCCCGGGTGCCATCACACCTTTTCGATACGATAAAGGGTTTCCCCCCGCTTTATATTATAAAGCAACCAACCGATACATCCAACTCGCTGAGGCCGCAACACAAACAAGCCCAAAAGGGAAAACAAGAGAAAGAAAAGAGAAACAATGCCGACACCAGCAGATCAACTAGTGACGAAGACAGGCAACCGCTGCACCCTCTGAAGAAGTACCACCGCGCTCCTAGCATTCCGGAGCGTCGTGTACCAAGCAACACCTTCAAGAAGGAATGCGACGGTGCCGTCGCTGTTGCCCGAACGAGTCCTAGGGTTTCCCTCGGTACGCGGAGGGCAGTGGGGAAGGGGTATACCCGACGCCCTTCAGGAAGGTCCGGCGGCGCCCACAGGCATCACCGCGTCGGAGCCGGATGAGCCGCCAGGGATTTCTCCCGACCCAGACAACCACCACCACCCCGGACCCTCCGAAATACACCACCCAATCTACCGCCCACCAGCCTGTGCCACCACGGTCACCGAACCAACATCGCTGTCTCACTGAGGCCGCCAACACGAGACCTGGGGGGAGGGAAAGGAGACAACGGCCACGGGGGCAACCGCAACTCGACCGGCAGGAGGGGACAACCTCCATCGCTCTCTCGGAGCTGACCGGATGCGGCGACAAGGACTTGCCTGGCCCCAACGGCTCGGCCGGACACACATGGGTCCGGACAGTTCCTATCCCCACGCTGCAGCACGCCGGCCAAGAAAGCCAGCACCGCCTGTAGACAACCAACACCTCGCCACCACCAGGCAGCAACACCGCCGTGCCGAGCTACCGGCACACACCAGCCTAGATCGGGCCCTAAATGGCCTAGATCTCGGCCGAGCGGGCACCACTAGCAGAGTGCCCAATCTGGGCTGAGCGGGCACCACTAGCCGCCAGCGCCACCGCACCGCCCGCGACCAATGGCCACGCCACCGCGCCAAGGGCACCCGTGGCCCACGGGATCGCCGCCGCCAACAAGCCACGCCGCTGCCGGCCGAGCAGCACCTCCGCCCGTTGGGGCCCCGCGCCCCAACGCGCCTGACAGGAAGGAACGGTCCGCCGCCCTGACACAAGCGCTGGCAGGGCCAGCGAACCAAGCTGGCGGTGGCGGGGGGAGAGGGACGGGGAGGGGCGGAGGGGAGGGGAGAGGATGGGTTCGGCCGCCGCACGCAAGGGGGCGAGCGAGCGAATGGGGGCCGGGAGGGGAGGGGGAGAGGGGGGCGGGACGGCCTGAGACGCGCGCGCCGGCGGGCGGAGGCGGCGTCGGGAGAAGGCATACAGTAACATAGTAAGACATCTAATTTCATAGGTTTTAAGAATTAATCTTTGACTCTACAATTATTCACTTATTCAGCTTTGAATATTGAACCTTATAAACTGTGAGTTTGTGTTAGAGAGTACTGTATTATTCCTTACGACCTTTTATTTGTGCTCTTAGCTGTTTTAACTGAATATACTTCTCAAGATGTTACCAATACGGCATTGTGCTTCTTCATGGCACACACTTGTCAGGATTGCATCGCACGGCCGGTGAGCGGTTGGACGGTGCAAACTTTGGTCGTGCTGGAAGACAACATGGAGTGATGGAGGACGTTCGTTCTATACTATTTACGCGAAGTATGTGTGATTATCTGACAGAGGATTCAGCAGTGAATATGACACTGATGGAACACCCTTGTGCCATTGTGATGAAGAAATTAGAAGGTGTATTGATCAATTGGGAGACGGATCTGACTGCATATGATGAGACTGATCTCTGTGTATGGGCCTGCATATGATGCGTTGAAATTAGATTTTATTCAAGAACTTCATAGAGTATTTGATATGTGGGATGGCCCTACTATGATAGGTGGGGATTTTAATTTGGTCAGAGAAGCCTGTGACAAAAATACTGGTGATATAAACCAGCATTGGGCAGATCTCTTTAATGATTGGATTAATAAATTCGGTCTTATTGAGCTTAAAAACTCAGGTAGAAAATATACCTGGGGCAACAATCAGGACTGCATGATTATGGCCACTCTGGACAGGATTTTCATTACTGTTGAGTGGGAAGGGATATACCCTAATGTTCAGGTTAAGGCTTTACCTAGAATAGCTAGTGATCACACCCCCCTGGTAATTGATACTTGTGCCATCAAGATACCTAAGAATAAAATGTTTAGGTTTGAGAAATGGTGTCTTGAGGTAAAGGGTTTCAGGGAGGTTGTGACTAAAGCTTGGAACACTAAATGTCACCTAGTTAAAGCTATTGATATTTGGCAGTTTAAAATCAGGATTACTAGAAATGCCATTAAAGGGTGGTGCATCAACTATGAGGCTGCCCAAAATAGACAGAAACAAGCTCTTATTGCTAAGTATAACTGTCTAGATATTATTGCAGAAACACAACCTCTTTCTCCTAACTCCAGGGACAAAATCAAATCCATTTCAGGTGAGCTAAATAGCATCTGGGATATGGAGGAGATCAAGGCCAGGCAGAGGTCCAGGGAGAGGGATATTCTGGAGGGAGAGCATAATACTGGATATTTTAAAGCCGTAGCTAACCAGAAAAGAAGGAAGAAACAAGTGTAGATGCTGGAAGGTGAAGATGGACCTATGAATGACCCTAAAGGTATTTTAGATGTTGCTGTTAATTTTTATAAAAAGTTATTTGGGTACCAAGATAAAATTAACATTGCCCTGGAAGATGACTTTTGGGGTGAAGATAGTAGGGTTACTAATGCTCAGAACGATATTCTGAGCACCCCTTTTTCTGAACAAGAAATTAGGGATGCAGTCTTTGGCTCATATGCTGAGGGGGCTCCTGGACCTGATGGGTTCCCTTTTCTATTTTACCAGCAAGTTTGGGAGGTTATTAGAAATGATTTGTTTGCTCTTTTTAGAGATTAGGAGAGAGGTGAACTTGATCTGTTCAGACTTAATTTCTCCCTTCTTACTCTAGTCCCTAAAGAGGTGGATGCTATCATACTTGAAAAATTCAGACCCTTAGCTATGACTAATTGTTGTTTCAATTTTTTTTCAAAATGTGTTACTAATAAGTTTGGCCCTATCTTATTTCACCAAATCAAACTGCTTTCATTAAAAGCAGATATATTGTGGAAAGTATAGTGGCAGCACATGAAATTATTCATGATGTACACGCCAGGAAGAAGTCTGGTTTTGTGTTTAAACTAGATTATGAGAAAGCATATGACATGGTTAACAGAGAGTTTCTAATAGATGTAATGACCACAAGGGGCTTTAGCCCTAGCTGGATCAATAAAATGAAGTCTCTGTTGTACAATGGATCTGTTGGTGTCAGACTAAATGACATGAACAGTGATTTTTTCCTAACTGGGAAAGGTGTGAGACAGGGACACCCAACCTCACCCCTGCTTTTCAACATTGTTGCTGATGTCTTCACTAGAATTTTAAATAAAGCATCTTCAAGAAAGTTTATAGAGGGGGGTTTTCCTCCCTCAAATCCTACTGGAGTCATCAGCCTGCAATATGCAGATGATACTCTTCTTTTTGTTGGCAATAGCTTAGTTCAAGCTAAGAACTTGAAGTGGTTGCTTTCCTGTTTTGAACAGATCTCTGGGTTGAGAATACACTTCCATAAATGTGACTTGGTTCCTATTAATGTTGAGCCTGATAGGGCCAATATTTTTGCTCAAGTCATGGGGTGTAAGCTTGGGGGTTTCCCTATTAAATACTTGGGAGCTCCCCTTCACCATAATAAACTTAGGAAAGAAGACCTCCAACCTGTGGTTGACAAAATTATCCAAAGAGGGGCGGGTTGGAGAGGCAGACTATTATCCTATGGCAAGAGATTAATCCTAGTACAATCTTGCTTAGCTAGTATTCCTTCTTATTTGATGGGAGTAATTAAATTCCTAAGTGGGCTATAACCCTGATTAATTCCCAACTAGCTCATTGCTTTTGGGATGATTTTGAGGGCCACTTTAAATACCACCTGGCTAATTGGGGGTCCATAGCTACCAAAAAAATATGGTGGCCTGGGTATAACTAATTTGGCAGACTTTAATATGTGCCTACTTGCCTCCTGGGGCAAGAGATATGTTTTAGATGAGGGTAAGATTTGGAAAAATATAGTAGATTATAAGTATAATATTCAGAGCCCTAACATTTTTGCCTGCTCCAGTGTGGGAGCATCACCTTTCTGGAAAGGAATACTCTGGGCCATTAAGGCCTCTAAGTTTGGGTATGAATGGAAGGTGGGTAATGGTAAAAATGTTAGGTTTTGGGAAGATTGTTGGTGCGGTGATACTAATCTAGCTACTAAATACCGGAGACTATACTCCATTGCGGTGGACCAACAAGCTACCATTGAGAAGGTTTGGGATGGAACCAACCTCAAAATCAATTTCAGGAGATGTATTTCCCCTGATATGATGTTAGACTGGAATAGCCTCTTTGAGGAGATTAAAAATGTAGTCCTTATAGACGGACCTGCTACTCTGGTGTGGAAGTACGAGACAAAGGGCTTTATACAGTGAAATCTTTCTACAATATTGTTAATTTCAGAGGGATCCTGCCTGGGGTTAAAACCATGGTGTGGAAAACTAAAATCTCCCCTCGTATTCAAATTTTCTTTTGGTTGATTGTGAATAACAAACTCTTGACCAGAGACAACCTATGCAAGAGACAACATGTTCCAGATAAAACTCTTGTCATTTATTTTTTTCTTGTGTGGTTGCTGCGGAACTTTGGAGAGTTGTCAGGGATGCGGCCAATATCAAAATATATGAAGATATTCATACAATGATGATAGACTGGGCTAGCAAACCTGACACGGCAGCTGCATTTGTGCAAGCTGCGGCCATGTGGGCTCTCTGGAGGAGCAGAAATGACATATGTTTTAATCGAATGCCTTGGATGGGTATGCAGGTGCTCGTGTGGAAAACGGCGAAAAACTTGTCTATATGGGAGGTGGTCTGGCCAGATGCGCTCAAATCGGAGCTAAAAGAGATCGTGCGAAGGCTGGAGTATATGGCAAGAAGACCCCCACTCCTGCTATGGCCGGATCCAGGTTGATGAAGGGAAAACTCGTGGGAGAATACGATGGGAATGAGCTGATCTTGCTGGGACTCGAAGGAGTGGAAAAAGCGTGCTGAAGATTTGGAGAGGGGCCTGAAGATCCTGCTCTAGTTGCTGGTTCTCCTTTGTGTTTTTCCTTTAGCTTTGCTTTCATGTGTGTCTGTAGTGGGATTTGTTTCCCCCCTAGCGAACCTTCTGCTCTTTTAAGTGTCCCACCCTAGGCTGTTAAGCTGTGTAATGCTCGAGAGATACACATTTTGAATACTGCTGGGTTTCATTGGTAATACAATGGAGCCGGGGCTGCGGCCCTTTTTCTCTAAAAAAATCTGACTGCAACTCTGTTGTATCTCGTTAGGAGTTACATATTTTGTGTGATATTGCCCAAACAGTGTGTTTCTCCCTGCAAGTTTAGTCAGATTAAGTAAGCTTTCCATGGATAAACTACACTTATAATTCGTGCTGGATTAAGTAATTTGTTAAGGCACCTTGATTAGAGGTCAGACATGTGACGTTTGATTCAGTGAGTTATTTCACCCAATGAAAGGAGTTCAATCAAGGTGCTACTTCAATCCCCTATCTTCTAAAGTACCATTGTGTAGGAAAAAAAACAATAATATTCTACAATATATATTTTTCTCAAGAGTTGACAAGAAGATCCAAGTTGATGACAGAAGCCCAGAACACACAACTGCATTCAGACAGTTATACTGAAAGTACCTTATACAAACCAGCAGCTCCCTTCCCGTCGACCTTCAGAGGCAAACATGCTTTGATAACCAAACTGCTGGTTTGCATGTGAGTTGATAAACCTAAAATCTTGAGAGCTGCAGCAGTGTTTCTTTCAGGAGCAGGACAAGAAAATCATCACTATCATCTCCACAACCAGGTCTTCATCACCAGCATCTCAATATATATTTCCACATGTATCAGCCAAAGAATGGCCTTCACATTAGCCTGAACATTTAGGTATCTCATGTCTAGACACAAAATGTTTAATGAACAAAGGTATCAGCAAAACAATAAAACAGAGAAAAGATTAGCTTTCAGACATTGCAAAATGTTTAATCATGTATACATCAAATATATTGGCTCAACACGGAAATATAAAATAAATTAAACTTTGGTGTTATGTCTTGTGGATTCTACTAGAAGGGGAACACATCAATTGCAAGTAGTTATGGTTTGGATGCCCTACATAAGTTTTGCAGCGAACAGTTTCTTGATTGCAGAGAGATTGCGGGACAGATAGAGATAGTTTGTCTTGGACTTCTAAAAATATCTAAAATACAATCAAATATCTTCCTAGCGTCACTAATGAACAGAGAGTTTTGACATGACTTGTCGAACCAAAATTCCACAAAATAAGAAGATATGACTAAATCCCAGCGGCCATGTCCTCTCTGCTAGGTGGCTTGTTCTCGAGGCGTGACAAACGGCATACTGACGGTTCTTGGATGCAGTCGGCTGGTAGCTGCATGGAGACGTCAAGGGCGCTCAGCGGCAGTATGCTCAAGGACGAGTGGCCTCCGGTTGTCGCCTACCGCGGGTCTCGTCATGGGCTCACGTACGTGGGCTGTCTCTGACATCGAGCTCCAGATCGAAAACACCATCTCCAAGCCGCCGCCAGTACCGATCTCCCTGGCGCCTATCTCGGCAAGGGCTGGCCAAGGGAGCCATGGATCATCCTCCACACCAACCTCGAGTCAAGCGGCATGGGAGATGTTCCAAAATCTCGAGCAGTGGTGGTGGAGGCAAGGGGCGGCTGGATTTCCTCATCGATCGAATAGCGCCACCAGCTCAAAATCTCCTCGATGCATCCTCCCCTCGCCGCTGCATGTGTGCTGCTGAGCAAAGCTCTCGCGGTGGATGGCGGGGCGACGCGTTGGAGTTGATCTCGGTGATGACCACTATGGTTGCAAATCGAGAGGTGGCGGTGGTAATTGTGGGTCTGTGTGGCGCAGAGTAGGCTCTGCCGGATGCGGGAATCGGGCCTATGTGCGGCTTCTCATTAGGATGCATGACGGCCGACGTGATTGTGGTGGCCACCGAAAGGTCTTCGTGAGGCTTCTTCCTTCAGATCCGGTGTTCGACGGGGAGATGCAAACTATGGACAACAGTTTGACGCAGAGGGATGGTTGTGCAGTGGCGGCGATCGTGCATCGCTTGTGGCTGCTGGGATCGTGGAAAAGTGGTGGTGACAACACTTGTGACATCCATGGTGGTGCTACTCGACCACCCGGTCTTGAGTTCAGGGGTGAAAGCCTAGGTCTGGCCCGAGTTGGTTATAGCTGGCAATGATGACGTTTTTACATCGTTACCTTATTGAAGGCATTGCACGGATATGCTCAGACTGATTCTTCAAGGTGAAAACCTAGATTCTGATATTCGTTGGTTGAATCCGGTGATGGTGACGCTTGAGTGTTATTTCCTTCCTGAAGGCGTTGGTTGAATCCGGTGATGGTGACGCTTGAGCGTTATTTCCTTCCTGAAGGCGTTGCTGTTAAAGAACCACGTCGTCCATGTGGTGTCATGACATGGTTGGTGCGGATATGATCATTGGTGTAGTTTGCCAAATGCTAATCTGATGGCTTTGATTTTTTTCTTCCACTTGCCTACGCATAGCTTTGATCTTACATAATTTTGCTATTTGTCGGTGAGTTTTTTGTGTGCGTGTGTTGATGTTGGCTGTGTGCATCTTAATTATGCAGAGGCCGGGTGTGTGTTCATTGTGTTTGTATCCTCTTGATGCTCCATTTTGAGGCAATAAAATCCACCCTTTATCGGAAAAAAAATATCTACTCACAAAAAATGTTTCCAATTTTACCTTAGCTCATGTTTAGAATCCTCAAAAAATATGAACGAAAGGAAAATTTCGTAAGGAAATTCATAGATCAATCTAGAACCGAAGAAAATCGTAGTGCAAATTTCTGAAGGATGTTGATCCTATGAAATTATACTTTGTATATCAATGTGTCATGTACTGCACGAACGTGACAATAGCCAAATGCGCGTGCGCGGGGCCGGGGGGGGGGGGGGGGAGGGGGGGGAGGTAAACACTGTGTTCCGGGTTCATCGATCCCAATCGAGTGTCAGGGTCGTGTCTGAAAGAAGTAATGTGTTCCCATGATGGCTGGACGCTGTGGCAGAGAAAGCGAAGATCCTGTAGTAACAGAGGAAGAGAAACAACATATATAACTATACACTCCTTTATATGTGGCTAGATTCCCTATTTTTTGTTCTTTCCTTTAATGATATTGTTCTTATTCACTTATCTGTATTTGCTCTCCGCACAGTATGACTCGTGACTACATAAAGGATCAGACTCATCGACCCGGACTGATTGTCCCAGATCTCCCTGTTTAACTTAGCAACTGTAGGAAAGCTTCAAGGCGCAACTTCTCTATGTTAAACATATGTTGTTACAGAGAGTTGTGGGCTTCTTTGTATAGCTTGCGCCACACATATAGAAAATAGAGATAGGTTTTTCTTATCTTTACCTAATAATAATAAAGAAAGTTGGGTTTCTGTCGTCCGTCGTCGCGACAGTTTTGCAAAAAAGTCCCTATATGGTTTTAGATAATAGAACCCGCGGTCCCTATGTAAGTGGATCTAGCAAAACGATTCATTTTTGCAAATTAATCCCTGCATTTTGTAACAATTTCGCCCGCACTCCTTTGTTCATCTTATCCAGCGGCAGAGATGGTGGAAGGGGGGAGGCTGCTCTCGTCGACGAGCTCATCGGCGCGGAAGGTGCCCGCCCTTCTCCTCCTCCTCCGGCATCGCCGGAACCTTACAGGTGTGTCTCCATTCACAAGAACCCGATCTCCCCTGTGCTTGTCGGCCAGCAGCCGCGAGTCGACGCGAGGTGGGTGGAGCAGCTCGGCGCCCATGACCTCCACCATGGCTCCGTCGATGCGCTCCACTGCCTGCTCGCCGGCGCCGACCTCCACCTGCCCCAGCACATGGACGCCGAGAAGCGCTGCTGGGCCTTGCAGCCCTTGCGCACGCGCACGGACGTGGTCGAGGCAGGGGATCGAGGAGGCTACGGACAGAGGCGACTTCAGCAAACGGACTTGGCGAGGCGGCGGAGGCGCAGGGAGTCCCTGCGGCACCGGATCCGACGAGGATGGACGCCGGCAACGTGGGCGAGGAGGAGGGCTCCGGCGGCAGAGAACCTCCAGGCGGCGGCTGCTTGCAGTTCGGCGTCGGCCTCCTGTAGGTAACAGAGAAAGAGAGAGTTGGTTTTTGTGAGAGAGAAGAAGAAGAACGAGGGAAGGGAGGAGAAAGGGAGAAGGAAGAGAGTCAGGGCGGCCTGGAGGAGTTGTTGTTGCTGCGCTGGAATGAGGAGGATGCACACGGGTTGGAGACGACGCGCGGGCAGGGTGTTAGCAGTAATCTTGAGTAGTTTAATTAGTACATGTCCGTACTAGTCTAGCACTAGTCTAGCTAGCTGGTTGAGTTGGAGTCTAAAGTAGACTAGGTCTAGGCTAATCCTGATCGGTGTGGCCGGTGATTAGGCCGGTTCTGTACGTTAGGAAGTCTTGGCTGTGTCCATGTTAGTTTGGTTAGGATTAGCAGTACGTTATTGAGTCCTAGTAGTAGTCAGCTTTGGCTGAGTTAGTACGTCTAGTAGTCCGTCTAGGTTTTTAGTAGGAGTCCTAGTAGGATTGGTTAGCCGTGTAAGTTTAGGTTGTTTGGTCGGCTGGTCCCTGCGTGTATATATATAAACGGGCAGGCCATGGCTTTTGTACGGTGGAAAATATTGAGAGGAATAAAGAAAATACGGGTACGACACGTGCCCTTGGCCACAAAGTTTTGTGTGCGCGTGTTCATCATGATTTGATGTGATCGATCCTGCGCGCAAAATTCCAACACAGGGGAGCTCCTACATGGACGCCATTGAGCTTGTGGCAAGGAGCAATGACAAGCACAGCAGCGGTGGCAAGCAGAGGCAGCGGGCAGCAGCAGCAGATGGCAGAAGCGGGAGGCAGCGGCACCAACGGGCAGCAGAAGCAGAGGGCTGCTGCCACGACAGAGGTATGTATCCCCTTGAAAGCAGCAAGCATCAGCCTTCTGTTCTTTGTGTTATGTGTATAGATGTGTAGTACTCGCTGATCAACAGAGGGAGTAGTAACCAAGAAGCAGCAGGAACAAAATCGCAGCAGCAGGCTGCTGCTCTCCTCCCTGATCCCCTGTATATGAAATAGCAGTAGCGCATGAGTGAATGAAGCAATCAATTTCTGAATTACAGACAGCGTACAGATTTTCTGAATCCAAACAAAATCAAGCATATACTGTAGGTTGTTCTATTGTTGATCCAACCACATGCTCTGTTTCTGCATGCCATGGAAGTTTTACTTTCAAATCCTCTTTTTCTGCACGACAATTGAAAAGAATGCAGGAGTCGGAGAATGAACAAAATTGCTTTGAACTTCACAGCAGCAGACTAAATTCCTAATGGCAAAAACTTTTTAGTACTACAGGATATACCTTCACAGTTTATGACAGTTCTAATAAACATATGTTGTTGATTGGTTAGCTGAGTTAGAAGTAGAGCTATTCAAATATATTTACTCTGGTGAGTGCACAAAATCCTTATACTCCTAGCTATATGTTTATCCTATATCTACTTCTCACATTATACATATGCTCCACTACAAAGGGGTCTAAATAATAGCATGATTTTTTTTCAGTTAAAGTTCCAAGCAACTTTCCTGTGTGAATCTGAGAATCTCACTAAAACCTGTGTTTCATTGTGTATATTCAACCTATCGTGTCGAGTTTCAGATTGATCATAAACATACCTCGGTTTAAGATGTGATGCTGATTTGATTTGTGTGCTGCACCATCGTCCATATCTTCGATTTCAAGCAGTTCCATGGCAAATCAAATACATTTTTTCTTTGTTTATGACAATACATATTTGACAGGTTAAAGCATGTACTATTGTGCATACTGAAGTGTAACAAGCCTTTCCCAGTAGCAAAACTGAAAGTATATATAGCTTATGTGTACTGTACTTTCAGTAATATAGATGCCAATATCATTACTTTTTTTAGTTAGGAGCTTGTGACACGAGGCAAACATGTGGTACGCCAGAGACATGATGGATACATACTAAGAGCACCTTTGCCGAATACAGAAAATTTGAGGCTCAAACGACAACGAGAGCACGTCCATGAACACTCACCGATCATGCCTCAAATAATCTCTTTCATAACTGGATACCTCAATTCAATTAAGAAATCTAATGAATGCATACTATTACATGACAGTAAAACCTAATCGAAGCAGAGCCCGTACTAAGAGCATCTTCAGCCGGATACAACAAATCTGACCCCTCAAACGCCTACGAGGACGCGTCCGTGGACACTGATCGATCATGCCTCAAATAATTTCTTCCATAATGGGATACCTCAATTCAATTAAGAAATTAATAAATCCATACTATTACATGACACCTAAAACCTAATCTAAGCAGAGCCCGTCCACGTCCGTCGTGTCCATGTCCGACGGTCGACTGCACCCCTCAAAGTGTTGCTTCGGCCGCCGGCGAGATAGAATAGGACATGCACCGGCTGCAAGACTCAAGGCGCTGCCGTCTCCCATGTCCTACTTTTCCTCGTCGAAGTCCAGAACCTTCGCGATTCCAGTGGACGTGAGATCTATGATGGATACGTCCTCGGAGGAGCCAGCGGCGTCCACCACAACGCGGTAGCGGCGCCTGGACTGGTGCACCATACAGGGCACCTGATAATGCAACACCGCCTCACGAACATCCACTGCCACGAGGGCTTTCGTCGTCACCGGGACACACCTCGCGGCGGATCCATGCGCCATTTGGGTGGAAGCAATGGATCCCGATAGAACGAGTCTGAGCGCTACCGCCAGCGGCCTCCTTCAGGGAGCGGCGCGTCATCTCCTTCTCGGGGCCGTATGCGACGAGCTCCGGATCAATGGATCTAGATGTGTAGGGCCCAGATCCTCTACCTGCCATGCCGGAGAAGGTCAAAGATCGTCGGACGAGAGTTTCGGGTGACAGTGGAGTTGAGTGGCAAGGGTATGGTCCGAGAGCGAATAAGGACAAATTTATGTGTGTCACGTGGGTCAGCGTGGGTCGTGAAGGGTGAGGTCTTTAGTCGTACTTATTAGGTAAGGGCATGTGGAGTTTGTTTTCTCCCGTTGCAACGCACGGGCATATTTACTAGTATGTTTAAACTACCTAATCTCTTCTTCTCTATATCCTCCTGTAACCCCTTTCGGTTGGCAATCTCCATTGAACCTATAACCCTCTCGATGAGGAAACAAGCTATGGATGAGGAATTTCATGCCCTTCAGAGAAACCACACGTGGCATCTTGTTCCTTATCGAGCGGGAAAAAATGTGATTGACTGCAAGTGGGTCTATCGCATCAAACGCAGGTCAGATGGGACTATTGATCGCTATAAGGCCAGACTTGTTGCAAAGGGGTTTAAGCAGAGGTATGGACTAGACTATGAGGATACTTTCAGTCCGGTTGTTAAAGCTGCCACTATTCGTCTTGTCATGTCCATTGCTGTGTCCAGAGGCTGGTGACTTCGTCAGCTAGATGTACAGAATGCGTTCCTTCATGACGTTCTGGAAGAGGAAGTCTATATGAAGCAACCTCCTGGGTTTGAGGATAACAACAAACCATATCACATCTGCAAGCTTGACAAATCATTGTATGGATTGAAACAAGCACCCCGAGCATGGTACTCTCGCTTGAGCTCCAAGTTACAAACACTTGGTTTTATTCCTTCCAAATCTAACACATCGTCCTTGTTCATTTACAATAAGGCACACACTGTTATCTTTGTGCTTATTTATGTGGATGATATCATTGTAACAACTTCGTCCAATAAGGTCGTAACAGCTCTTTTGCAAGATTTGCACTCAGATTTTGCTCTCAAGGATTTAGGTGATCTTCACTTCTTTCTTGGTATTGAGGTCAAACGAAACACTGAAGGTGGTCTTCATCTGTCTCTGGAAAAATATGCAACTGATCTTTTGAGCAAGGATGGGTTGCAAGGCTGTAAACCATCTCCAACACCGCTTTCCAGCTCAGAAAAATTATCTCTTGCTGAGGGTGTCCTCTTGAATCAAGAGGATGGTACCGAGTACCAAAGTTTGGTAGGTGCATTGTAGTACTTGACGCTTACTAGGCCTGACATCTTTTTTGCAGTCAACAAAGTATGCCAGTTTCTTCATGCACCTACTTCTTCTCATTGGACGGCTGCTAAGCGCATATTGAGATATGTAAAGAACAGTCTGAGTGTTGGGCTAATCTTCAGCAGGTCGTCTTCTACTCTTGTTAGTGCCTTTTCTGATTCTGACTGGGCAGGATGCTTGGACGATAGGAGGTCAACTAGTGGGTTTGTAGTTTTCTTTGGTCCAAATTTAATCTCTTGGTGTGCCAAGAAACAAGCAACCGTGTCACGCTCAAGCACTGAGGCAGAATACAAAGCACTTGCAAACGCAACAGCAGAAATTATATGGGTTAAGTCTATGCTCAATGAACTTGGAATGCATCCTACACAAAGTCCTTGTCTTTGGTGTGATAACCTTGGTGCCACATATCTTTCTGCTAATCTTGTTTTACATGCAAGAACCAAACATATTGAAATTGATTATCACTTTGTTAGAGAAAGGGTTGCTAATAAAGAGTTGGAGATTCGGTTTGTTCCCTCAAAGGATCAAGTTGCAGATGGATTCACAAAGGCCTTGCCCACAAGACAGTTTGAAGAATTCAAGCGTAATCTAAACTTGAGAAGTTCAGATTAAGGGAGGGTGTTAAACATATGTTGTTACAGAGAGTTGTGGGCTCCTTTGTATAGCTTGCGCCACACATATAGGAGATAGAGACGGGTTTTTCTTATATGTTTAAACTGCCTTATCTCTTCTTCTCTATCTCCTCCTGTAACTCCTTTCGGTTGGCAATCTCCACCGAACCGGTAACCCTCTCGATCTCCTATGATCGCTCTATCAATATATACATGCGGGCTCTCATGTATGAGGGTTGAGACGCTTCTGTAATTCCTACACTCTAGTCTTGAACAAACCATCACTCGGTTATGGCTTGATCTCGCGGGAATTTGAATCATGACAGCGGTGACGATCGTAAAGGAAAACATCCCAATACTTCACATGCCTGGCTGACGGCCAGTGGTGTAGCTTTCTTGCTAAATGACTCTGGTATCTCCATGAAAAACATCAAGCCTCGTAGACTGGCTGCTCGGCTGATCCATGTTTGTTATTTATGTGGGTCGAAAAGAGGACCGACCCTGTCATGCATTTATTACTTTATTATGCACAAGTGATGTTGAATTATTAAATGGTTCACGACTTCACGTTACTGAACTGCTTCATCTTCATCACAGTCAGTTATCTGTTTAAAAGTAATTTAGATTAAAAGATGATCTTTTAAAAATGAGATTTACCTCCTAGGAAGTAAGATAAGAATATAATCTTAGCCGTTAATTGATCAACGACATGCTAGAAAATATAAAGATTAAAAGTACATTAATTAGGAGTTTTGAAAGGAAAAAAGAAAAGGAAATTGTGTATTGATAAAGTTGGCTATGGGTTCATCTATGTAATAAGCATCTTATTTCACCTTGTATGAAATTCCTCACTATGAGTTTAGAAGAATCAAATCCAAAGCAGAAACAAGCCAAGGACTAACAAGGAAAAATCGCTTGCTTTCCTGCTTAATGGAAAGATGTGCATCATACATCTACAAATCTCTTAAAAAGAAATCAGAGGTAAGACATGTGCCATTAGATGCTTATTTCATGAAACGAAATCAGTTCAATGAAGGTGCTTCCAATCTCTCCCTAATAATAAAGCACGGATTGACTCCGTGGGTTCACCGTCACAATACGCTTTCTTCTCATGTCATAATATGCTTTTACAATTTTTATGAATAAATTCGTAATATAAACAAGGTGGTACTAATTCGATCCGAGTTACACGCCCAGCACGTACGTCCACCGCATCTGATTAAAACGTTGGTTTGGTCCGTCCGTCACCCCTGTGGGCCGAACTGGGCCTGGTCCTACTTTTTTATTGAAAACAAAAAGAAGGTGAAAACAAAAAGAAGGTCTATAATGTTGTAGCGATATGGAGATTCGAACCCACGACGAGCCCTTCTGTCGAAAGGACTACGGCCAACTAAGCTATCTCTACTGATTGTTAAATAAAGAAGATTGATCTTTACTAATAGTCCCACCCAGGCTTCCTTCCACTCAATCCTCCTAATTTATATATGTCTTCCAGGATCCTGGGTCTCAAGGAGGTGTCTCAGGAATCAACAATCAAGAGGATTTCAAATTTCAAATTATCTAAAGAGATACAACAGGGAAAAGGATCATGTGGAGGAAGAGAGACCGGCAAGAGGAATCACGCGGGGTAATTGACGAGGGAGAAGGAAGGCTACGTGATAAGAGGAATCACACGTGCTAATTAACAAGGGAAAAGGAAGGCGTATTAACGAGGGAGGGAGTAGGAAGGGCTGAGGAGGAAATCACGCATGCCAATATTAACAAGGGAAAAATGGGCATCCCTTCGTGACGCTGATTCTATGATGATGTTGCCACTGATTGCTACTCCTCCGGCTGGCTCGCTGCTGCTTAGTACTTCCCAATACAGTTGCTAGATTGAATATGATCCATATTTTAAAGTTCTTACAAATTGAACTGGCTGTTTGTTATTTCTTCTGTACAATAGGAGAGAGATATCGATATGTTTTTCTAGAAAAAGGAGAGTATGAATTCAAGGGCCGTGCTTCATCTATTCTGTGATACGCCGTCGTGTTGTACGATTACTTTTTTTCGAAACGGTGGCAAAAGATTTACCTCATCGATTAATTACAACATGAGTACTATATTCTATGCGATCAGATTATGAATAACTTTGATGTAGCATGCTCTGTTGTAACTCTCAACATGGACTTTTGCCATTGTACTTTTGTGTTGTTAGTTTGATCCAACCGGAATTTATAGTGTATGAGAATGATGCCCATTGTGTTCAAGTGCACTGTGCTAGCAGCATCACTGTTATGATTTTCATGTGACTTGTGCATCCATGGCCACTTCTTTCAATGTTCTTCAGTTCTTTCATGGTTTTCTTTTGGAAGTCTGGGATTTAGGACAACTTATTTCAGGAGCAGTAAACCGTTGTTTGGACATCATTCATGGCCCTTGATACTTTTGAGTGCTTTTAATATTCTTTTGCTTCTTGCGAAATTGTTTGAATGATAAATTATTTTCAGATTACTCAGCATATATTTATTTATTTTCTTTCATTGTAATGCACGGATATATTTTCTTTTTTAATAATAAATGGAGCCGACTTTCTCCTTTTTTTCATCTGTCATGGTATTTACCCGACATAATTTATTTCTTTTGGAAGTCTGGGATTTAGGACAACTTATTTCAGGAGCAGTAAACCGTTGTTTGGACATCATTCATGGCCCTTGACACTTTTGAGTGCTTTTAATATTCTTTTGCTTCTTGCTAAATTGTTTGAATGATAAATTATTTTCAGATTACTCAGCATATATTTATTTATTTTCTTTCATTGTAATGCACGGATATATTTGCTTTTTTAATAATAAATGGAGCCGACTTTCTCCTTTTTTTCATCTGTCATGGTATTTACCCGACATAATATATTTCTTTTGGAAGTCTGGGATTTAGTACAACTTAATTCAGGATCAGTAAACCGTTGTTTGGACATCATTCATGGCCCTAGACACTTTTGATTGCTTTTAATATTCATTTGCTTCTTATAAATTGTTTGAATGATAAATTATTTTCAGATTACTCAGCATATATTTATTTATTTTCTTTCATTGTAATGCACGGATATATTTTCTTTTTAATAATAAATGGAGCCGACTTTCTCCTTTTTTTTCATCTGTCATGGTATTTACCCGACATAATTTATTTCTTTTGGAAGTCTGGGATTTAGGACAACTTATTTCAGGAGCAGTAAACCGTTGTTTGGACATCATTCATGGCCCTTGACACTTTTGAGTGCTTTTAATATTCTTTTGCTTCTTAAGTAAATTGTTTGAATGATAAATTATTTTCAGATTACTCAGCATATATTTATTTATTTTCTTTCATTGTAATGCACGGATATATTTTCTTTTTTAATAATAAATGGAGCCGACTTTCTCCTTTTTTTTTCATCTGTCATGGTATTTACCCGACATAATTTATTTCTTTTGGAAGTCTGGGATTTAGGACAACTTATTTCAGGAGCAGTAAACCGTTGTTTGGACATCATTCATGGCCCTTGACACTTTTGAGTGCTTTTAATATTCTTTTGCTTCTTGCGAAATTGTTTGAATGATAAATTATTTTCAGATTACTCAGCATATATTTATTTATTTTCTTTCATTGTAATGCACGGATATATTTGCTTTTTTAATAATAAATGGAGCCGACTTTCTCCTTTTTTTTCATCTGTCATGGTATTTACCCGACATAATTTATTTCTTTTGGAAGTCTGGGATTTAGGACAACTTATTTCAGGAGCAAGAAACCGTTGTTTGGACATCATTCATGGCCCTTGACACTTTTGAGTGCTTTTAATATTCTTTTGCTTCTTGTAAATTGTTTGAATGATAAATTATTTTCAGATTACTCAGCATATATTTATTTATTTTCTTTCATTGTAATGCACGGATATATTTGCTTTTTTAATAATAAATGGAGCCGACTTTCTCCTTTTTTTTCATCTGTCATGGTATTTACCCGACATAATTTATTTCTTTTGGAAGTCTGGGATTTAGGACAACTTATTTCAGGAGCAGTAAACCGTTGTTTGGACATCATTCATGGCCCTTGACACTTTTGAGTGCTTTTAATATTCTTTTGCTTCTTGCGAAATTGTTTGAATGATAAATTATTTTCAGATTACTCAGCATATATTTATTTATTTTCTTTCATTGTAATGCACGGATATATTTTCTTTTTTAATAATAAATGGAGCCGATTTTCTCCTTTTTTTCATCTGTCATGGTATTTACCGACATAATTTATTTCTTTTGGAAGTCTGGGATTTAGGACAACTTATTTCAGGAGCAGTAAACCGTTGTTTGGACATCATTCATGGCCCTTGACACTTTTGAGTGCTTTTAATATTCTTTTGCTTCTTAAGTAAATTGTTTGAATGATAAATTATTTTCAGATTACTCAGCATATATTTATTTATTTTCTTTCATTGTAATGCACGGATATATTTGCTTTTTAATAATAAATGGAGCCGACTTTCTCCTTTTTTTCATCTGTCATGGTATTTACCCGACATAATTTATTTCTTTTGGAAGTCTGGGATTTAGGACAACTTATTTCAGGAGCAGTAAACCGTTGTTTGGACATCATTCATGGCCCTTGACACTTTTGAGTGCTTTTAATATTCTTTTGCTTCTTGCGAAATTGTTTGAATGATAAATTATTTTCAGATTACTCAGCATATATTTATTTATTTTCTTTCATTGTAATGCACGGATATATTTGCTTTTTTAATAATAAATGGAGCCGACTTTCTCCTTTTTTTTCATCTGTCATGGTATTTACCCGACATAATTTATTTCTTTTGGAAGTCTGGGATTTAGGACAACTTATTTCAGGAGCAGTAAACCGTTGTTTGGACATCATTCATGGCCCTTGATACTTTTGAGTGCTTTTAATATTCTTTTGCTTCTTGCAAAATTGTTTGAATGATAAATTATTTTCAGATTACTCAGCATATATTTATTTATTTTCTTTCATTGTAATGCACGGATATATTTGCTTTTTTAATAATAAATGGAGCCGACTTTCTCCTTTTTTTTCATCTGTCATGGTATTTACCCGACGTAATTTATTTCTTTTGGAAGTCTGGGATTTAGGACAACTTATTTCAGGAGCAGTAAACCGTTGTTTGGACATCATTCATGGCCCTTGATACTTTTGAGTGCTTTTAATATTCTTTTTGCTTCTTGCGAAATTGTTTGAATGATAAATTATTTTCAGATTACTCAGCATATATTTATTTATTTTCTTTCATTGTAATGCACGGATATATTTGCTTTTTTAATAATAAATGGAGCCGACTTTCTCCTTTTTTTTCATCTGTCATGGTATTTACCCGACATAAATGAATTAATGTCCAGTGAAGTGAGAGAGGGGCTCAAACGCATTATTTAACCCAACCCTTTTAGCTAGATTTTTTCAGAGTCGGTGCAACATCCGAAAGAAAATTGCTGCTCGGTGCGAATTTCGAAAAAAAAAATCACGGCGTAGTGCAAACACTAAAGAGTACTCCAACTTTCCAAAATAGTACCTTGTATGGAAGATTTGAATCCTTTAATATTAAAACCGTCGTACAAAATTCATACCAAAAGTAGTGTATGTGTAGCATGGTTTTTTATGTATGACTTATATGCATTTTTGCTAGCTTTCGGCATGCGCCTCCCTGCAGCCACCAGATGACACTGTTTAGTTATTGTCGCGTTGTGCTTATTCTATGGACACGTCAAGTATCTCTTCCGTTGCAACGCACGGGCATTTGTGCTAGTCCTTTATAACTACTATAGTACCATTGTGCAGGAAAAACGAGCAGTAATAATAATCGCTTAAATGTTGACGAGAACTACTCCCAGAGTCCCAGTTTGATGCCAGAACACAACTGCATTCATTCAGTTATACTAAAATTATCGATGCCAGAACACAACTGCATTCATTCAGTTATACTAAAAGTATCTTATACAAACCTGCAGCTCCCCTCTGGCTACCTTCGCAGGCAAACAAACAGGCTTCGAAAACTGCTGGCTTGGCAGGTGACCTGATAAACCTGAAATCTTAAGAGTTGCAGCGATGTTCTTGCGGGAGCAAGTCTAGAAAATCATCACTATCATCTCCACACCCGGATCTTCATCACCAGCACCTCAAGAGTTTCTCGGAAAATATATTGCCATGGCATGAATCAGCCAAAGAATAGTGTTCACATTAGCCCAATCATTTAGGTATCAATTTCTAAATACAAAATCATTAATGAACAAAGGTATCAGCAAGCCCGTAGAACTGAGAAAAGATTAGCTTTCAGAAATTACATATATGTCAAACGTTAGTAAGACACTGGTATTCATGTAACAATACTCAATTGTCACATGAACGAAACCTGCAAAGCAGCGGCATGCTCCAGATATAACTGTTCATGAGGGTGTAGGGGCACCCGGGAGCTGTTACACCTTAACTATTATAACTTCTGTGTAAACTTGTAACAATACTTCCTCTGTTTGAAACTATAAGGTGTATTAATTATTTTCAGTAATCAGACTTTTCTATGTTTGACCAAGTTTATATGAAAAATTTAATACACCATATATGGAATGGAAGGAGAACTTCATACTGTACTTGACCTGGAGCATGATAATACAACATAGAACGTCGCGCCAGGTAAGTACTCCCTCCGTCTCATAATGTAAGACGTATTTTGACAATAGTGTAGTTTCAACAAATATTTTACATTATGGGACGGAGGGAGTAGTTCCAAAAAAGTAAAATAGCAGTACATCCATACCTGAACTCAAACAGCCATATTAATTAGCGAAAAAGCGCATGATCTTGTCCAAGCAATTGGGTCACAACTAAGTGCAATCCTACATTGATGTTGATCAGAAATGTGTTCAGAGAGAAACAAACAAACAGAAAGTTTGAGAACATTGGAATATTTATATTTAATTTTTGGAGTAGTCACATAAAGTTCTTATTTTAAAATTTTATTTAATAAATATTTTATCTTCCTTATGTACTGTGCATACATTACTATAGATTCTAGTGGCCAATGTTAAATTTTATATGTCATACCAATATCCAAATATCAATTATTTGTGAGATGGAAGTGGTTGATAACTTGTGGACGTGTGCATCGATTTAGCTTATTTTTCGTATGTGAACTATGACGCCAGAGGGTATCTTGAAATGTGTGTGGGGTATCACGTCAGTACCGCTCAGCGGCTTGTCACGGTTTTAGCCAGATTATCCGTCAATTAATCAGGCAACCATTTTCTGTTTAATAATAGATGACGCAAATCTTTTGCCTCCATTTCGAAAAAAGAACAGAAACAACCCACTCACCATCTTCCCAACTACCGAACAGGCCAAAACCAGCCATCGGCAGACTGGGCCAATACATCTGCTAATTAAATGGGCTCCTGGCTCCAGTTGTTGCCCCCTAAAAGCCACTGGTTTTTAAACGAGAACCAAGTTGCTGGCTGTGGAGAGCTACCCAAGTGGCCCTAATACTGCCATTTCCAACTACAACAATTTCTATATGCTAATTAGTTAAGGCAATGCGCAAATTTTGAAATTCCATGCTAATGTATGTACTTCATTGCACAGTTTCAACCTCAATATGATCTACTGCCTTTTTTCGTTCAATTCTGTTGTTGTACTGTGGCAGTTTAATCCTTAAGTCTGTATTCAAGTGATAATCGATTATAACATTTCTCTCTAAAAGCGACTTCCAGTTTCGGTGGCTAATAAGTAGGTGTTGCATAACAACTGTATGAAGCTAGTTTACAAATTACTTGTTAGTATGTGATAAACTATAGCTTGGCTGGTCAGTTCAACGGTGTCATTCTTGATTTATGCAGTGATCTTGCATTTGCATTCTTTTGTCCAGCAGATCCGGTGTCCGTTTAGTTCTTCAATTAAGATGTTACTGTCTGTAGTGACTGAATCCATAAGTTACTGGCGTCGTGGAGTTCGTGGCACCGAACCTCAGGTCCCTTCCAAAATAAATTATGAATGTTTCGACAATACTGAAATAAGCTGCTATTCGTATTATCTATGCCAGATTGTGATATAGGAGTATCATTTCTAGATCAGTCTAGTCTTCCAACACCTGACAGGTTCTGAGAGATCCAGGTCCAGGTTATTTAGCTGGATTTTACCGTTCACAGTCTGCACTTTAACCTCAGAATACTATGTAGTTGTCTCTGAAAAATAGAGAAATTGGCTCTCGGAGGTTGGGTTGATTCACGTTGTTAAATTATCTACAACTTTTGATTACAGCATCACTTGAAAGCACATGTTTGGTAATGCATTCACATGTCATCCTTGGCACAACACCACAAGATTAGGTCGTTAAGGCTGATCACGATTCATAGGAGATAACTTTGATGATAGTGTAAAGAGGGTAGTAAAATAATGTTTGAGCTCATGTTGAAATTTCTATGAAATTGGGGACATCGATGATTATATTAAATAAGATGATTTCGACAAACTCGATCATTAAAATCTTGCAATCTCAAGCTTATGAAGTTCAAATAGAAATCTTACAATCAATCTCAATCTCATAATCTTACAGTCTTATCAATAAGATGATTTTGGGCCATATTATGTGGCAGGAAAAGATTCTAAGGTTTTGAATTCTCCAAAATTCATATCAAAATCGTACCATCGTGAAGTTCGAAAAGATAGCTCTCGCCCACCAAATACCACTGTCAAATGGCCTTGCCCACTGATTTGTACTCCGTCTGTAGAGATCTAGACGCTCTTATATTTCTTTAGAAAGAGAGTACTATAAAACCACAAGGATAGGATATTACTTACGGTTAAAATAGCGTGCGCAAATCAACTCTTCTTTTTCTTTCCCTATCTTCTGTTGGAAAAATGTATGCTGAATAAGACTCTCCTTGAGCCTGGGGAGAAGAACCTCAGGCAGGTCGTGATCTTCATACTTGAAGTTTGCTACCAGATTGCCATTTTTGTCATACTGCAACAGCTGGCCATGGCAGCTGGCAAGCACGTCTCCCTCCTCGGACACAACCTTGGCCCATAAATCCACTTGCTCCTGGAAACGCCTGATATCCATCACCGGCAGTTTGATCCGGTACTGGAATGTCCAAACATCACTGTTCTGCAGTATGAACATGCTAATCGCCGTCATGTCGTCCTTGCTGGTGGACACAGAAAGCTTGTCGCCCAAGTCAAACAAGTGCATAACATGGCGGAACGTCTGCCGGAACGTCGGTGGACTAATCTGCCGGAACGTCTCCGCCACCGTGTCGAACACCAATATCTTGTGATTGTAGTGGGTACCTGGCCGTTCCCTCCAGTGCAGATACATGTTTTCATTGAGCACGACCGGGGCGCCGGAGATGCGTATCTCCATCCCACTCTCCACGGGACAAGCGACGCGCCGTGAAAGATCGGTTCCCACCGTGAGAATGCAGTATTCAGCAAATTCGGGAGGGATGCTTGATGGTCTCGAGTATAGCACGCGATACTCTCCTGAAGGTTTGTGCCGGAAGAGTCCGACGAGGTTATTGAGCTTCGGGCCTATGGCGAGGGGCGCCCACTGCCGCGTGGTTGGGTTGCAGATGTAGTTGCCGGCGATGAAGAGGCCGTCGCATGAGGCCGCTCTGACAAGCAGGCCCTGTGAAGCCTCAATTCTTGAACTGGGAAAGCCAAACCTGCAAACGTCGTGAAGACACCGCCTCGACCTCGTTGTTTCCTCGGATTTCTCGCCGGAGTGCTAGTATTTAAAAAGAATCATATGACGCGTTTTAGTTACCAAGAGCTATCTGGTACCGCTCCCGCTTGTCAGGTGGTCGACACATTGCCGTTTGCTATTCGTTGGCTTTGCCGAGGGCCACTACTGGGCGCCGGTGCGCCGGCTGAAACTTTCGGCCGGTCTGCTACCGGCCCTACGATTGAATCACGCAACACCGTCCGATTCATCCCTCTTTGTCAACACATAGACGCATAAAACGTAATCCCGCGTTCGGCAACCGGCCTCGCCTGTCAATCGAGCTCGCCCTTCGCCACTTCTCTTCGATGGCCACCCATGCTAACCTCGTGCTTGCCGTTCGAAGCACCGACGGGTGGGGGGCTGCAGTTTTGTCACCGGCCGGTCACAGCTTCTCCCGCCGATTGGTCGCAGCACCGTCTGCTCCTCCACGCCCGCGCTGCTGCCTGCTGGCACCATTGTTGGCACGCCCACTGGTTGAAGCTTTTTCAGTAGATGGTTGCAGCTTTCGCCGTCGCCCCATTGCTTTCCGGCGTCTCTGGTTGAAACTTTTCCGTGGCTGGTTGTAGCTTTCTCTACATCGGCTGTTGCTATTTTGCTGGGCAGTCATGGGCCCCAACTTCCGTCTACATTGGTTGAAGCTTTTTTTGAAGCCAGTTGTAGCTTTCTTCTCCGTTGGTTGTAGCTTTTGTGCTGTTGGTAGTGGCTAGCCCCAGCATCCGTCATCACTGGTTGAAGCTTTTGACAGAGGCGGTTGTAGCTTCCTTGAACGCTGGTTGTAACATCGGAGGTGGCCGGTTCCAGCATGCAGCGCCGTCGTCTCCGTTGATGCATGATTGCCGATTGTAGCAAATGGTGGTGCCCGTTCTAGCAACGTTGGATGCTGGTTGTAGCACCACGGTGTCCGGCCTCGTCTTCTCCATTACCAACAAGCTCCCAGGTAGCAAATTCTGCCACCGGTCCCAGCAACTCGTGCTACCAGTTGCAGCATCTATGCCGGTGGTTGTAGCACCGCTGGTCGTGCACATCGCTGGAAACTTCCCCACCACCGCAGTCGTGGCAGCTCCGATGACAGCCGTGGTAGCACCGGTGAGATTTCTCCCCGCAACAATACGCGACAGCGTTGCCCATAGCAGCTCGAGTTGCCCTCAATTGCCGTCTGCCCCAAAAAGCTCATAAGCCATGGCCGCCCTGACATGTGAGCTCGCAGCTGAGGACCTGCGACGCATGGGAGCAGCACTACATGGAGGAGGTGCAGCGCGAGGTGCGAGTAGGAAGAGTACTCAGAGCTGTTGGGGCTATGGCGGGGGAGGCGGGGCGGAGTCATGCGGAGGAGATAAGGTTGAGATGGGAGAAAGCGATGTGTGCAGAGAACGCGCGAGGGCAGTTGGATCGAACGCGCGGCTCAGGGTGGACGACACGGTCCGGTCTGGCGGTCCGACTCGTGGCCCACTCGGCTCGGGCCGGCTCGGTCCTGGCCCGCTAGTTTATATGGCCGGTCCGGTCCCTGCAAACAGGCCCGAGAAAATCTCGGTCCGGTCCGGTCTTTGACAGAGCCGACCGAGCGGACCGAAGGTGGCAGTCGGCGGCATGGCTGGGGCGATGCTGTGGCGTGGCGGGGGCGTGCCTACGGCTTGCCAGGGGCGTGGCGGGGGCGTGTCGTCCACCCTGAGGTGCGTGGCGGCTCAGGCGTGGCGGGGGCGCAAGAAACCGCCGTCGTCTACGTCCGCCGCCACGGGGCCGTCGTTCGCGCGGCCACTGGACTCGATGGCCCCGGAAACTATATCCATTAGACGCGCCACACTCGGCTCCGTCGTTCCCGCCAACGAAATCGACCTGGGAGGTCCTACCTCACCTCATCAGCCGTCGTCCCTTTTATCTCCGTTCACCGGCCGTCGTGCCAGATTTGTCGCCGATGAGCTCCCTCCGGTGTTCTTCTTCGTCATGTAGCTCTCTCTCGTTCTTCTGAAGCTCCCAGGCATCTTTTCAACGAGCTGCGCTTCCTCTAGCATTGCGTCCCCGATGAACAGCTCTCGCCGGAGCTCCAGAGCGCGCTCTGCCCATGTCTTGGCCGGTCCTGGCGGTCCTCTCGGTCCGGCTCGTGGCCCGCCATTGCCGGTCCGGTCCCTGCAAACAGGCCCGAGACACTGCTCGGTCCGGTCCGGTCCGGTCCGCCGGCGTCCGGTCCAAACGCCGGCTCGGACCGGGACCGGACCGGCTCGGACCGTGTCCACCCTGACGCGCGGCGTGCGACCGGACAAATCACTTGGCCGGCGTGCCGGACAGAAGGGTTTCCCATTGCCGAGAGTTACTCTCAGGAAAGCAACATCTCGGCGTAGGTCATGTGACCCACCTGTCAGGCGGTGGACACGTGGCAGTTCGCTACTCGTTAGCTTTGCCGAGAATAGCTCTCGGCAAGCTGTCCCACGTGGCAACCGCCGTCTCCGTAAGGTTTAGTTCCAGTAGTGGCGGTTGCCGCCCAGAAACATCCTCCGCTGCTGTGCCGTCCACAAGTCATGGCTAAGTGGCACATCCACACATGAATTCATCACCGCACACCACCGCCGGCAGCCCCTCGTTTCCTATTTTCTACTTAGACAGATACTTTTATTGCCATCTTGCGGTTTTTCGTGGCATATAGGTGCCCATGCTAGCACCGCCAACACCAAGCGCATCCTCTGGCACACCGCAGACAGCAAAGGCAACTACAATATGCTTGACCTCCAGTCAGCCTATGATGGCCTCCCCGTCTCCATCTTGACCCCCATGACTACTCCACCGGCAAACAAATTTACAACTCAGTTAGTGCTCGAAACCAGCATATAGCTGGCTTCTACTGCCCCCAACCTTCCATAGAATACTGTGTGCTCTACTGGACCCAGACCTGGACAAACAAGAACGATTGTAAAACTAATTTCTTTCTTTTTGACAGTTGTCTCTGGAAATGCCGCCCAATTCCTCTCACAATGCACCGTCCCTCTACCTACGTGGTTGCCTGCATTAGGAATTGGGCGAGGACTCCGCTTTGATTAACAGCATAATGGTATTCGACACAATAGTTGAGACATTCTGCTGGAGATGGATGGCGCTCTTACTTTGTGCGCTAGCGGTGATGGCGTCCCCATAGATGTTCTTGTGATGTAGGACTATGTGGCTGAGATCTGGGCATTACCGAAAAAAGCTTTCGCCTTGCTTTATATATAAAGTAATGACCACACCTTACAACCAGCAGGACAACAGGAAACGGAAAATACAATCGACACGGATACAAAGCACTACGGAACAGCTAATGAGCTCCGAAGAACCAAAAAGTACTACGGAGCCCACGACGGTTACAGATCATGACATGGACACGCCCGCGACAAGGGAGCTAAGCGTCGTCGGAGGAGAGCCATGCTTCATCGCCTCCCAGGGCCACTCGGTTCACCATCCGAATATGCCGCCGAAGAGGGCACCCCCACCCTCTCATCCTGGATCGAAGGACGTCGAACCATCAGCAGGCAAAGCAGCTCACCCCTGAGCACCCTTGGACCGGTGAACCAGTTGCCGAGGAGAGAGCGACCGCCCTGGCGACCTCACTCTGAAAGAAACCCATACATAGCCACCGTCTCCGGCCAAGACCCAGAAGCCCACCGCAGCTATCGAGCATGAACCCTACTGAAGAAGCAGACCAACACCACGCCAAATCCCAGACAGAAGATCACCCAAGACGGCGCCATCAAGAAGAATATGATGTTGACGCGCCATCACCGCCCCAATCCAAAGAGGCGGAGGGCATGAAGTAAGTCTCGATGTTGCCCACCAGAGGGACAACGGCGCCACGGGCGTCGCCAACATCGTGCCCGACATCGCCGGCCAAGGGTTTCCCCCGACCTAGTGCCCACACCCAGCGCCCCGCCACCAAAAAGGACGCCAGGAGGACGCCCACATCTCGGCCGGTCAAGGAGGACAAGCTGTCGGTGAAAGCCTCCAACTTCAGATCGAGATCCATGGCCGCCACCGCCTCGCCGCCCAGCACGGCCAAGACCAGCGCACCGCAGCGCCAGCGCCACCCCCTGACGTGGAGCAGCGCCCTCTCCGACCGTGGCAGCCGCCACCAGCGACACCCGCAGCCCCGAGGGGACCAGATCGACCTCGTCGGACCTGGCCCCCACCACCACCGATGCAGAGCCACACCACCGCCTCCCAGCACAACTCCTTCAAAATACGCGCGTCCCCGTGATACGTCTCCAACGTATCTATAATTTTTTATTGTTCCATGCTATTATATTATCATTCTTGGATGTTTTACAATCATTTTATAGTCATCTTATATCATTTTTTGGTACTAACCTATTGACCTAGTGCCCAGTGCCAATAGTTGTTTTCTGCGTGTTTTTTACATCGCAGGAAATCAATACCAAATGGAGTCCAAACGCAGCGAAACTTTTTGCAAATTTTTTTACCAGAAGACATCCAGTGGGCCAAGAAAGTACCTGAGGGGAGCTCCGAGGGGAGCACAACCCACCAGGGCGTGCCTGGGGGCCCAGGCGTGCCCTCGTGGGTTGTTCCATCCTCGTTTCCCCCCTGCATCGCCTCTTTGCTCTATAAATACCCCAATATTCCAGAAACCCTAGGGGAGACGACGAAAATCAATTTCAGCCGCCGCAGAGTCCAGAACCACCAGATCCAATCTAGACACCATCATGGAGGGATGCATCATGTCCATTGGTGCCTCTCCGATGATGTGTGAGTAGTTCTTTGTAGACGTACGGGTCCGAAGTTAGTAGCTAGATGGCTTCCTCTTTCTCTCTCTTGATTATCAATACAATGGTTTCTTGGAGATCCATATGATGTAAGTCTTTTTGCGGTGTGTTTGTTGAGATCCGATGAACTTTGAGTGTATGATCAGATCTATGTTTTTATCCATGAAAGTTATTTGAGTCTTCTTTGATCTCTTGTATGCATGATTGATTCTAGCCTCATATTTCTTCTCTGATATTCGGGTTTTTTTGGCCAACTTGATCTATTTATCTTGCAATCGGAAGAGGTGCTGTGTGATGGGTTCGATCTTACGGTACTTGATCCCAGTGACAGAAAGGGAAACGACACGTATGTATCATTGCTATTAAGGATAACAAGATGGGGTCTATTTCTACATAAATAGATCTTGTCTACATCATGTCATCGTTCTTATTGCATTACTCCGTTTTTCCATGAACTTAATACACTAGATGCATGCTGGATAGCGGTCGATGTGTAGAGTAATAGTAGTAGATGCAGGCAGGAGTCGGTCTACTAATCTTGGACGTGATGCCTATATAATGATCATTGCCTGGATATCGTCATGATTATTCGAAGTTCTATCAATTGCCCAACAGTAATTGTTTTCCCACCGTTTGCTATTTTTCTCGAGAGAAGCCACTAGACCTACGGCCCCCGGGTCTCTTCCCATTGTTTTGCCTTTGCGATCTATTTTCTTTTGCTTTTATTATCAGATCTATTAAACCAAAAATGCAAAAATATCTTGCTGCAATTTATTTATTTCACGATCTATTTATCCTATCTACCACAATTATCTCACGTTATCTTGCCTACTTGAGGTGTCGTACTTGAAAGGGATTGGCAACCCCTTTAACACGTCGGGTTGCGAGTATTTGTTATTTGTGTGCAGGGGTTGTTTACGTGGTGTTAGGAGGTTCTCCTACTGGTTCGATAACCTTGGTATCATCACTGAGGGAAATACCTACCATTGCTATACTACATCATCTCTTCCTCTTGGGGGAAATACCGACATAGTTCTAGCAGGCATCAAAAGGAATTTCTGGCGCCGTTGCCGGGGAGGATCTTCAACATCAACCAGGTTCCTAATCACAAATCTCATCTCCTTGCAATTTACATTATTTTCCATTTGCCTCTCGTTTTCCTCTCCCCCACTTCACAAAAAATTGCCTTTTTATTCGCCCTCTTTTTCTTTCGCTGTTTTCTCGTCAGATCTGTTTTTGTGTGCGTTCTTGTTTGCATAGTCATGATGCCTCAAAGAAAATATTATGATGTTCCTTACCCAAATATTTTTCTTGAAATTGAGAAAAGTACTAAGGAATATATGACTACACAATTTGAGCATAATAAATATTTTACTGAAGAACTTAAGGAACACTCCGTTGTGTTAGAAGCTATAACGAAACAACTTTATGATATTAGTAGAGAAGTTTGCAATCTTTAATTTAAGTATGCTTTGCTGAAAGTTTGTTGGGAAAAATATCTGATGCACAAGCTACTTTAGTAAATCAAATGGCCACCAAACCAATCTCGTTAGAAGATAAAAGTGATGAAGATCTTAAAATGATTGGTGTTTCTTCTATTGATTCTTTGTTTAGTAAAATTAAGATTGATGAAAAAGGGACTGGAGAAGAGTCAACTTTAGCTAGAAGGCGTCCCTATGATTCGGAGGGTGAAAATCTTTGGTTGAAGAGGTCAAGACTTTAACTAGTGATGTACCCACTATTTTGGATTACAAAGACTTTAATTATGATAGTTGCTCTTTGGTTTATTGTATTTCTTTGTTGCAATCCATGATAAATTCACCCCATGCTTATGAACAAAATAAAGCTTTTACAACATATTGTTGATGCTATGATGAAAGCTTTTGAAGAAAAGTTGGAATTAGAAGTTTCAATTCCTAGAAAATTACATGATGAATGGGAACCTACCATCAAAGCCAACATTAAAAATTATGAGTGTTTTGCTTTATGTGACTTGGGTGCTAGTGCTTCTACAATTCCGAAGTCTTTATGTGATGTGCTTGGTCTTACCGATATTGAAGAATGCAATTTAAATTTGCACTTGGTGGTTTCTACTATTAAAAGCCTATGGCAAGAATTAATGATATTCCTATTCTTGCAAATAGTAATTATGTGCCCATAGATTTTATTGTTCTTGATATTGATTGCAATCTGTCTTGTCCAATTATACTTGGTAGACCTTTTTACGAACTATTGGTGTCGTGATTGATATGAAAGAAGGCAACATTAAATTTCAATTTCCACTAAAGAAGGGTATGGAACACTTCCCTAGAACAAGAATTAGGCCACCATATGAATCAATCATGAGGGCATCATACGGATCTAGAGCTAAAGATGACAAAACTTAGATCCTACGCATTATGCCTAGCTAGGGGCGTAAAACGATAGCGCTTGTTGGGAGGCAACCCAACTTGTATATTTTTTTTACTTTTTGGTTTTCTTGATGTTTTCAATAAAATACACAATTATGCCTCTGGTTAAATGTGTTTTTCTGGTTTAAATTAGTGTTTGTGCCAAGCAAGGCCTTTGGGATGATTTGGGTGAGAGTTGATTTGATCTTGCTGAAAAACAGAAACTTTTGCGCTCACGAAATTATTTTTCATTTTTATCAGGAGAGTGATTTTGAGTTGATTATTTTTTCAGAAGATTAATACACAAATTATTCACGCCGTCCTAATTTTTCAGAATTTTTGGAGTTATAGAAGTATTCGTAGTAGTCAGATTGCTACAGACTCTTCTGTTTTTGACAGATTCTGTTTTCTTTGCGTTGTGTGCTTGTTTTAATGATTCTATGGTTTTCTTTGATGAGTTTTTGCCATAGAAAAGTTGGAATACAGTAGATATAATGCAAAAATAAAATATGAATGGGTTTGCAACAATACTTATAGTAGTGGTTTGCTTTCTTATACTAACGGATCTCACGAAGGTTTTGTTGAGTTTTGTGTGATTGAAGTTTTGAAGTTTTGGGTGATCTTACAATGGATGAAGGAATAAGGATTAGCAAAAGGCTAATCTTGGGGATGCCCAAGGCACCCCAAGATAATATTCAAGAAGTAGCAAGCAACTAATCTTGGGGATGCCCCCGATTGGCATCCCCTCTTTCTTCTAACAACCATCGGTATTTTACTTGGAACTATATTTTTATTCGTCACATATTATGAGTTTTGCTTGGAGCGTCTTGTATGATATGAGTCTTTGCTTGTTTTGCTTTGTGTTTTAAGTCTTGAATCTTTGCTGGATACACCTTTTTGAGAGATCCAAAAATTATGCTATGCTTGCTCCTATGCTTCACTAAAAATTTTAGAGCCATGGAATTGCTCTAGTGCTTCACTTATACCTTTTTGAGCACGGTGTGCTTTGTTATTTTTGAAGAAATGCTCTCACGCTTCACTTAGATTTATTTGGGAGTTAGTAATCTTTTTTTAGAAATTATCTCTTGCTTCACTTAGATTATTTTGAGAGAAAGAAAAATTGTGCTCATGTTCTTCACTTAAATTCGTTTGAGCTTATCAAAAGAAACACATAAAAATAGTCCCAAAGTTATAGATATCCAAGGAGGATATAATAAAAACTTTCATGAAGATAAACTTGATTCTTAGTAATGGTTTTGAGATATGACGATATGATATGTGAGTCATGTTGATGAGTAATTGTGCTTTAGTAAGATTATTAGTGTTAAGGTTTGTGATTCCCTATGCAAGCACGAAAGTCAATAGTTATGCAATGAACTTTATATCCTACTTGTGGTGCATTATTCGGTGTTACTTATCCTTAATTCTTGGGTACGAGATTTTTCGTTTCTTGGTTGGTCGCTTCTCAGTATTTTTGCTAGCCTTCATTTTGCACTAAGTATGATCACTACTTGTCCATCCAAAACCCTTTAAACCAGTTTTTCCATATGAGTCCACTATACCTACCTATATGCGGTATTTTCGTGCCGTTCTAAGCAATTTGCATGTGCCATCTCTAATTTTCAAAATAAATTTCTCTTTTGTGTGCTCTACCGCTCGCGAGGCAGTGAGGGGTGGCCAATATTTTCCATGCTAGATGTGTTATTCTCACGATGAGTGTTTATTCACTTGTCATTGCACGAGAGTACGGCAAAGGTATTAGGGATGCCCAATCCCGAAAAATGAAAAATGAATTTACTTTATGTTGTCAAATAATAAATTCCTTGGGAAGTGTTGGTATGGAGGGCACCCGTAGATATGGTTAGCCATGGAAAGTGAAAATAATGATGGAAAAAGGTATAAACTTTATTTTCTGTTTGGGAACCGCCTATGATGTATCTAGCATGGAAAGTGTTGGGAGCTCTAATTCGTTCTCGTTGATGGGAAAAGTATGCCTCCCAAAATGTTTTTATCTCTCAATTTTCACTTTGAGCTCTGGCACCTCTACAAATCCCTACTTCCCTCTGCGAAGGGCCTTTCTTTTACTTTATGCAATTTTTATTTTGAATTTGAGTCTCCATCTTCTCTTATAAAGCACCAACTAAGGGGCATTATGATCGCATTTGAGCATTGGGTGTAGCTAATATTCAAGTGTGTTTCATGAAAGGATCAATGATTGAGCATAATGGGATAGGGATAACTTGCTTTAGTGTTCATATTTCGAAAGACATGGTTGCTTGTTGGTATGCTTGAGTATTAAAGCCTTCACGTTGAAACTAGACTATTGCTTTGAACCATATAAAAGTCCAAATATCCATGCTATAAAGAAAAGAAATGTGATGAACATGTTAGGCAGCATTCCACATCAAAAATTCTGTTTTTATCATTTACCTACTCGAGGACGAGCAGGAATTAAGCTTGGGGATGCTGATACGTCTCCAACGTATCTATAATTTTTTATTGTTCCATGTTGTTATATTATCATTCTTGGATGTTTTACAATCATTTTATATCATTTTTTGGAACTAATCTATTGACATAGTGCCTAGTGCCAATCGTTGTTTTCTGCATATTTTTTACATCGCAGGAAATCAATACCAAACGGAGTCCAAACGCAATGAAACTTTTTGTGGATTTTTTGGACCAGAAGACATCCAGTGGGCCAAGAAAGCACCTGAGGGGAGCTCCGAGGGGAGAACAACCAACCAGAGCGTGCCTGGGGGCCCAAGCGCGCCCCGGTGGGTTGTGCCCTCCTCGTTGACCCCCCGCACCGTCTCTTTGCTCTATAAATACCCCAATATTCCACAAACCCTAGGGAAGACAACAAAAATAAATTCCAGCCGTCGTAGAGTCCAGAACCACCATATCCAATCTAGACACCATCACAGAGGGGTGCATCATGTCCATTGGGTGCCTCTCCAATGATGCATGAGTAGTTCTTTGTAGACCTACAGGTCTGTAGTTAGTAGCTAGATGGCTTCCTCTCTCTCTCTTGATTATCAATACAATGGTCTCTTGAAGATCCATATGATGTAAGTCTTTTTGCAGTGTGTTTGTTGGGATCCGATGAACTTTGAGTTTATGATTGGATCTATGTTTTTATCCATGAAAGTTATTTGAGTCTTCTTTGATCTCTTATATGCATGATTGATTATAGCCTCGTATTTTTTCTCAAGTATTTGGGTTTTGTTTGTCCAACTTGATCTATTTATCTTGCAATGGGAAGAGGTGTTTTGTGATGGGTTCGATCTTACGGTGCTTGATCCCAGTGACAAAAAGGGAAACGACACGTATGTACCGTTGCTATTAAGGATAATAAGATGGGGTCTATTTCTACATAAATAGATCTTGTCTACATCATGTCATCGTTCTTATTGCATTACTCCGTTTTTCCATGAACTTAATACACTAGATGCATGCTGGATAGCGGTCGATGTGTGGAGTAATAATAGTAGATGCAAACAGGAGTCGGTCTACTAATCTTGGACGTGATGCCTATATAATGATCATTGCCTGGATATCGTCATGATTATTCAAAGTTCTATCAATTGCCCCACAGTAATTGTTTTCCCACTGTTTCCTATTTTTTCTCGAGAGAAGCCACTACTGAAACCTACGGCCCCGGGGTCTCTTCCCATCATATTTTCCTTTGCGGTCTATTTTATTTTGCTTTTATTTTCAGATCTATTAAACCAAAAATACAAAAATACCTTGCTGAAATTTATTTATTTCACGATCTATTTATCCTATCTACCACAATTATCTCACGTTATCTTGCCTACTTGAGTCGTCGTAACCGAAAGGGATTGACATCCCCTTTAATATGTCGGGTTGCGAGTATTTGTTATTTGTGTGGAGGGGCTATTTACGTGGTGTTAGGAGGATCTCCTACTGGTTCGATAACCTTGGTCTCATCACTGAGGGAAATACCTACCGTCGCTATACTGCATCATCCCTTCCTCTTTGCGGAAATACAGATGTAGTTCTAGCAGACATCACTCCGCCGCCGGAGAGCTCGCCGGATCCAGCTTCCCCACGGTTTGCTGACCCGCGCCACCGGGATCCCGAGCAGGGGAGGGAGGAGAGAGGCCCCACCGCTGCCAGCGCTGCACGGGCTTCGCCCGGCGGACACCCTCTGGAAGCGGCGAGGAGGAGGAGGGGGCGGGGGAGGGAGCTGCAGAAGTACCGGATCAACCTATTAATGCTGGTGGCACCTCTATCATCTGGTTCATTAGTTAACTCGCTCGGGATGTCAATGCTTGACGGGCTTGAACTTCCTATCCAGCTTCATTGGCGTTTGCACTGTGAATTGATGGCAAAAATCTACCTAAATAGTTAATCCTTATGAACTCTAATTCTCTCAACATGCAGCCCTCCACATCACCAAATAGGCCACGTCATCATCCACTAACACTATTTTGTAGTACCAATTTACTCTCGGAGTTTTGGGTTGATTCATGGTGCTAAATTATGTGTAACTTTTCATTACAACAGTAGTGGAGAGGACATGTTTAGTAATGTTTCACGTGTCAGCTTCGGCACAAACATGCCACAAAATTAAAAGTTTAATACTATCAAATGAACAAAATAAAAATGCCAAAATATTAAGGTGATGACAGTGTTGCGGGCTATGCTGCATAGCCTGGGCGGTCATTAAGTGCCCAGTCTTTGGAGTACACCGCAATGGTCGTCTGCCCTTGCGAAACGTGTATCGGATACTTGGGGCTTCGGTTGCTAATTTCGTCATCGCTGACGCTCATTCCCTGCCTGGCGATCTTCTGTGGCTTACAGCGTCGTTGTGGTCGTGTATGTCTTTGTGTAGTATATAATGATTAGTGGTAAAAAAAACCATCTCTAAGCTATGATTTGATACGGTTTCCCCAAATGGGCCCATTTTCCATTTACTAGGGATACCCCCATTTCCAATACTCTATCATGGCCCTAGGCTAAAGAGTTAAGGGCGAGAGTGAGACCTACCAAGATGAATTTGTGTCAGTTTGGGTGTCGCATAACTTTGTTCAGGAAGAAAACCTTGCGGATAGATGGGTCACGAAAGTAGTGTGGCAAAGGAAGCCTAAACTAGGGAATTTTTCATTTTGTATTGAGCATTTTGCTAGACTTACCTCTTAAGATTTAGCAAAACAATTGGATAGTCATTAAGACTTACCAAGACTACATCTGGATCCACCCATGGCTTTTCACACTGTCACATAAGATAACATGTTCGTCGCCGTTGGATCAAGTGAGTGTGGACGAAACGATGAAGCGGCACCAGCACATCTGAAGTTACACCAATTAATGAGAATTTAATTAGGTGCTTCATATATATCACCACACCCATGCAACTGGCACCAGCCTCCGGCATTCACTCATTCTAGTAACGCCACCTTGTCGTCTTCTTATCTACTTTGCTTAACCAAGGAAGCAAAGTAACACCAAAACCAGACGCAACTACTCATCTGAGTACTAACAAGGTGAAACGCCACCTTGTGTTCTTCCTCTCCTACTTGCTTAACCGAAGAAGCAAAGTCATACCAAGGCACGCATAACTGCTCATCGTGGTACTATTTCTTCATCGAGGAAGGTGAGAAACTTCATTGACCAAACTAGTTGCATCACTCTATTTGATGAATTTTTATTTGGTTTCTTTCTCCATCTATTTTGGGGTTTCTCCTCCATAGAAGACACACTAAAATCCACCTCCCCTGTCTTTGTTTCCAAATCAGTCAGAATAGATTCACTTCACCATTCGGATGCTACCACAGCTATCTATCCTCGTTGATCTTCCTCCAAGTATTCCAAGGTAATATGTCTATATGCCCGATTTCCTAACTTGTTTCTTAGTCTAAGTATACTAATTGTGAAAATGCATTAGTGTTTTTAAATGTCATTAAAAGACAACTGAGACAACATACGTTTCCTAAATTTATTATTTTGACTGAATGACCAAATATTTTTCTTAAATTGGAATAAAATTCAACCAAAGTCTGAGGTAGTTTGATCATTCTTTGGACTCTATTTGACTTTGATCAAATTCATGTGCCACAAAAAATATTTAACCAAAGTACAGTGTGTAGTTTTGATTTGGTAAGTTCCATTGGAAATGAGAACCCAATCTTCACTTTTTTATCACTCCCAGGCTCTACTTCATAGGTATTCATATCCTAGGATTGTTACATCAAAAAGTTTAACTAAGCTCCACCATCACATAAGTACTAACATTCATCTCTTTTTAGTTGGACATCAATCAAGGATCCAAGGAATCCATGGCCATGACTGATAGCAATTATGCAACTGTTCTTGATGATTTGCCCAAGGAAATCGTCATCGGTGAGGTACTCCTTAGATTACCAGCAAAGGATGTTCTCCGGTGTCGCATGGTCCGCAAGTCATGGTGTCACGCCACCTCCACCAAAGACTTCCTCATTGCATACCACAAGCGCCAACCCTCGCTTCCAGTCATCAAACAAATCAAGTACAACAACAACCACTATATTTTGGCCTTATGTGATACTAATACCATTGCTGCCATAAGCAAGCTCTGTTGTCTGCCCATCTTCCCGTATCCTATCCCATACCTTGATAATGGAAGATTTGTTATCTATGCTATCTGTGATGGCCTCATCATTGTGCCTGTCTGTGAAGACATGGGACTCTTCGATGTTTGCAATCCAACTACTCGTCAGCATGCTCCCCTGCGGTTGCTTCGGGGACACATGCTACCAAATATATCCGTTCAGATATCCGCATTGTATCAACATCACCCATCGGGAGAATATCGGGTGCTCTATTTGATATGGACAAGAAATGAGGTTCTTCGAAATTGCACAATTGATTTCTATGTCCTCACAGTGGGATCTAATAAGCCCAGGCCCATCGGACAACCCCCAGTAGATTATAAGTTATTGAATCTACTCACATGTTCTTCGAATGCCCCAGTACTACACCGCGGTAACCTACATTGGAAGTTGGGAACATACTCATACTATGATGCCGGCAACATAATGGTGTTTGACACTACAGCCGAGGCATTCCGGTGGATGCTCGGTCCCACTAATACCTACCTTTCAAAGTCATTGTTGGAGATGGATAGTGCTCTTGGTATGTGTTGTAGTCAGAATTTCATTGTCACGGATATTTATGTTATCCATGACTATGAGGCTGAAGTTTGGGACTTCATGTATCGGATTAACATATCATAATTGGAAGATTCGCCGCCGATCGATTACCGGATAAGATGTGTTGAAAAGATTGCTATGCTCAATGAGCGTGAGTTACTGATCGAGCTATTGGGTGGGACTGTTCTACACTGCAACATTGATGGCAAGTTTCTAGGTATTATTGAATGTGATGAAGGTGAAAAAACCAGCATGCATATTATGACATTTCGCTTTCGGGAGAACATTATTCCACTTCCATTCTTTGAGATGCAAGATGGCTTTGGGAAGAACATGTAAGATATGCGTTATTCCGCATGGACATAGAATGTATTCTTGAATTGTTGTATTTTGGTATCTAGAGGTGAGGTTCTGCTATGGTAGGACCGGACATTTTGGATGTTATTTGTATCATCAACTTCTATCATTGTCATATGCTAAATGTTACAAACTAAAATTTTATGCAATTATTGCAGTTTTTTGCTCATTTGATTTCATCCTGGCCTACTGTGTTTTTTGAACCTGACTCTAGCAGAATTAGAATCATAGATGAACAAATAGAAATGCATGTAGAGTTGTAATCTCTCGGGGTTTCAAAGTTAGCTAGGATAGCTCGAATGCAACTTATTACGAAACAACAATTTGGATGCACCTTTTCCTTATCAAGATGTGTTAATTGCACACTTTCCAACTCCATATGTGCTTCTGGGTCTAGTGCTAGCATGTATCATCATGGATGAACTCTTTCTTTTCTAAAAATTCTTCTAATGTGTGATGAATTCACACTTCTCCGTAATTAGGTCACTAATCCTCTATTATGTTCCTTTTACCATCTTTTCATGCTAAAGATAATAAACCTCCAGAAATAGAGCTAAAATAGTGTGCAACATGGCATGTTTCTGGTGGCATGGCTGAACATCAGGGCAAAAATTACTAATGTATGTTAGTTAACTAAAAACACTACCAATTTATTGCGATATACTAAACAACTACTTGGAATGAGAATAATTGAACGAGGACATCTGGGAGATACTCGTACGCTTGCTGGCCAGCGACAGGCCTGCTATCGCGTCCTCCGGAACTCATTCTATTGCGTCGTCTGGATCCCATAACCCCGTGTGACCTCCACTTACAACTTCCTTCTCGCCCACCACCATCACCATCGATCGCCCCTCCACATCATCGAACACTTTGCGGACGATGGAGCTGCATCAGATGACCCTTGTCTCATGGCCTTGTACGGTCCTAGGAGTAATCGCAACCCGTATGATTTCTACATCCTAACAGTTGGATCCGGCAAGCCGAGACAATTCACAGGAAGGCCACCCAAGTCGTAGCCACCTTTCATTGAACAGGCGGTGCTGAAGGGGCTACTTTGTTCCACTTCCACTGACGGTGGACTGGTCCTCTATCATGGAAGCCTATTCTGAGACATTTGGCGTTATCAGTGACACTACACCATGCGATTGACCAACAAATGTTGTTTGACGTCATTGAACTGCTATGTGCATAGCGGCAAATTTTGTATATAAACAGCCATACTTCTGTTGTCGTATTTGGTGCTTATTATGCAGTATTACATGTCAGGTAAACATTATGGATTATATGAAGTACATGTGTGCTATGGAACTATTCTACTCCATCCAATCCAAGTTAATTGACACTACTTTAGTACAAACATCATCTAGTATGTACTATAGGTAGCTTGGATGGCTGGCACAAAATGCATGTAACATTTAGTGCTTCAAAGGAAAAGCAAGACTAATCCGGACTGTCTATGAGACATGATGTTTTGAAATGATCGCAATGCAAAAACATGCAATTTTGCATTACATGAAGGAGGGGGCACGGGTATCTTTACAACATACTCATTTAGGCTCGTCAGTCAAAGAACCACGAGCCTTCCAGTGTGTACCTGCTTCTTCAACGCTTTTGTATGGATGCTCCATTTCTCGAGCTCGGACTCCGGCCCACTCCATGCTTCCTGCCATAGTGGTCTTCCGGCATGGGATGGTGGCATCCTTTAGCTTGTTCAGTAGGCCGGTGCGTTGATTGACATGGCAGCGACTAGCTGACAACAGATGCTTTGTCCCTCTTGTCTTCTGAATCTGTGATACGGATTTCCAATTGCAATGAACTTCCAGAGAGTATTTATAAAATCGAAAATGTGGCCGAGTTACTACTTATATAAAAAGAGGAGATGTATCAATCTAATCAAGCAAGAATTAAGAAGGAAATCACCTTCCCTCTTGCCTGGTCGTGGGCAAAAAGGCCCCCGGCTGGCCCTCTTGCGCCCTCCTTCTAGCAGCCACATAACAGTACTCTCCCTCTGTTCTAACATAAGTGTCGTGGTTTTAGTTCAAATTTGAGAACCCAGCTCTGGTTTTTTAGCCCCCTCAAAAGAAAGAGAAATCTGGTTTTTAAGCGAGAACCCAGTTGCTGGTTTTGGGCGGTGGAGTTGAGGACTTGCTGGCTGTGGAGAGCTACCGAACTGGCTGAAAAGTTAAAAAAGCAACTATATCGTGAGTTCATCTGTATATGAACCATAACAATTGCAGGTCTACAAGATATGCTAATTAGTTAGGCAATGCGCCAATTTTAAAATTTCATACTAATGTAGAACTTCATTGCACAGTTTCAATCTCAGTTTGATCTACTGCCTTTTTTTGGTTCAGTTTTGTTGTTGTACTGTGGCAGTTCAATCCTTAAGTCTATATTAAGTGATAATCAGTTATTACATTTTCTCTCTAAAAGCGACTTCCAGTTTTGGTGGCTAAGTACGTGTTGCATAACAAATGTATGAAGCTACTTTACATGGTTATTAATTAGTGTGATAAACTATAGTTTGGTTGCTTAGTTCAACAGTGTCATTTTTTATTTACGGGTGATCTTGCATTTGCATTCTTTTGTCCAGTAGATCTGATGTCCATTTAATTCTTCTATTCAGATGTTACTGTACGTAGTGACTGAATCCATAAGTTACTGGCGTCGTGGAGTTCATGGCACCTCAGGTCCCTTTCAAAAGAAATTATGTATGTTTCGATGGTACTGAAGTATGCTGATATTCGTATTATCTATGGAAGATTGTGATATATAAATTCAGATCAGTCTAGTCTTCAACTCCTGACAGGCTCTGACAGATCCAGGGCGAAGTTTTTTAGCTGTATTGCAACGGTTCATGTCTGCACTTTAATGCCAGACTATGAAATTGGCTCTAAAAAACAGTAGAAATTGGCTCTCAGGGTTTGCGTTGAGTCACGTTGCCAAATTATGTGCAACTTTTGATTAAAACAGTAGTTGATACTTGAAAGCACATGTTTGGTAATGTTTTGAAGTGTCATCCTGGGCACAAACAGACGACAAGATTAAGGCATTAAGGCTGATCACAATTCATAGGAGATAATTTTGATGATAGTGTAAAGAAAGAAGTAAAGAATATTTGAGCTCATGTTCAAATTTCTATGAAATTGGGGACGTCGGTGAATTATATACTCCTAAATAATATGATTTTGACAAACTCAATCATAACAATCATACAATCTCAAGCTTATGAAGTTCATATAAAAAACTTAAAATCAATCTCAATCTTATAAACTTAAAATTGTATAAGAATAAGATGATTTTGGGCCAGATTAATTATCTGGTAGGAAAAGATTCTAAGGTTTTGAGTTCTAGTGGTTGTAGCGGGCACCCGGCCGTTCCCTCCAGTGCAGGTACATGCTACCATTGAGCAGGACCGGCGCACCGGAGACGCGTATCCCTCTCCGGCTCTCTACAGGACAGTTGACGCGCCTGGACATATCGGTTCCCACTGTAAGAATGCAGTACTCGTCTGAAGAGAATGCCGGAGGGACGCTCGGTGGTCTCGAGTACAGCACGCGGTACTCTCCTGAAGGTTGGTGCCCGAAGAGTCCGACGAGGTGATTGCTGCTGACATGGAGCTTCGGGGTCAGGGCGAGGGGTGCCCACTGGCGCGTGGTCGGGTTGCAGATGCAGTCGCCGACGATGAAGAGGCCGTCGCAGGAGGCGCGGACGGACTGGAAGCCCATCTGTTCGGGGAACCGAAAGACCGGCTGGAACTCGGCGCGCGGGAGGTGGACGGCTTCGATGATGGGGTAGGGGTCGTTTTTAACGCCATCGGCGGTTCGTCCGTAGGAGTAGGACCTGATGAGGGCAGGGCCGGTCCATAGGCCGGGGCAGCGGGGCGCTCGCCCTGGGCCCCCAAGAAGTAGGGGCTCCGAACCAGGTAGTAGAACGCAGTGTGTTTTTGTCTCAGGCGGATGAAATCTAGAGAAAAAAATATAAAAGGTCCCAAGGTGCCACTGTGCAAATGTAAAGCCCATTAAACTGGTGGACGTACGAGCAATACTCATGGCGAAGTCAAATCGGTTTCCACTGGATCCACGAGTCCCTCGTTCTCCTCCGTATTCAGTGGCTCCTCTCCTCCCAACTTCGCCTAAATTCACAGTTCATGAACAACGCCGCCGTTTCAGTGTCTTTCAGATTCCAAGGGCACGGCAAGCGATTAATGGATGATCATCGACCTTCCAATCACAGAGATCTGCATCCTCCCTGTAATTCTCTTCCTTAGTTTAATGATTCTAATTCAAATAGCTTTGCTTTCCATCTCTGGCTCTTACTCCTTCAGATCTGCTGACTTGCATATATGTCTTCTTATAATCTTCTGCTCTTCATCGGTTCTGAGAAAGCATTAAGGAGATTAGGAGAAGGGGAGATGTTAATTCAATTCATGGTGTTGGCTTCTCATTTGCGCTGACTATTGCGGCATTAGTAGAAATTCACATTATGCCATATGATATCCAGCTGCTTTTCTGATCTGTATTGAACATATTTTACGCGCTTTATATGGTGACATGTCTTGTCAAAAGCATTTTTCTAGTAGTAGTGATGAAAATCTGAGGAAAAACATGTATAGATGAACAAGTAGAATTCCCAAAAAAAAAATCGGTTTTTTACCGGACAAGTAGTTCTTTCAGGAATCACTGCAACTGGCAATATATAGTAAATGTTTGAACTTCTCTTGGTCGATAAATAAATTGTATAGTTAGTTTCAGAATTCAAAAATAATGGATCTATCTATTCCATCTATAGAATATTTACTTTGGTTTTGACATACAAAATATTTTCAATTCATGTGTGTCAAGAAAAAAACAAGGGCCCCTTGTTGTCTTCCTGCCCCGGGCCCCGTATATATGTGGACCGGCCCTGGATGAGGGGGAGCTCCGGCTGGCGGCGGTGGTGGTCGAGGAGGAACGCGGGGTCGGAGGCGAGGCGGCGCCAGGACCGGCAGACGGCACGGCAACGGAGCACGGACGTGGCCGGAGGCGCACTCAGGATGTCGTGCAGTGATGTCCTCAGTAAGCCGGGCGAGCCGATCCGCCTCGCCCTGCTTCGTCTTCTCCGCAAGGTCGCCCGTCCGGCTTCTCCCTCGGGGGCGACGCGCCGCCTGGATCGAAGCAGCATCGATGTGGTTGGCGGCGCGTCCGGAAGCCACAGGCAGGGCCGGTCCATAGGCCGAGGCAGCGGGGCGCTCGCCCTGGGCCCCCAAGAAGTAGGGGCTCCGAACCAGGTAGTAGAACACAGTGTGTTTTTGTGTCAGGCGGATGAAATCTAGAGAAAAAAATATAAAAGGTCCCAAGGTGCGACTGTGCAAATGTAAAGCCCATTAAATTGGTGGACGTACGAGCAATACTCATGGTGAAGTCAAATCGGTTTCCACTGGATCCACGAGTCCCTCGTTCTCCTCCGTATTCGGTGACTCCTCTCCTCCCAACTTCGCCTAAATTCACAGTTCATGAACAACGCCGCCGTTTCAGTGTCTTTCAGATTCCAAGGGCACGGCAAGCGATTAATGGATGATCATCGATCCTTCCAATCACAGAGATCTGCATCCTCCCTGTAATTCTCTTCCTTAGTTTAATGATTCTAATTCAAATAGCTTTGCTTTCCATCTCTGGCTCTTACTCCTTCAGATCTGCTGACTTGCATATATGTCTTCTTATAATCTTCTGCTCTTCATTGGTTCTGAGAAAGCATTAAGGAGATTAGGAGAAGGGGAGATGTTAATTCAATTCATGGTGTTGGCTTCTCATTTGCGCTGACTATTGCGGCATTTGTAGAAATTCACATTATGCCATATGATATCCAGCTGCTTTTCTGATCTGTATTGAACATATTTTACGCGCTTTATATGGTGACATGTCTTGTCAAAAGCATTTTTCTAGTAGTAGTGATGAAAATCTGAGGAAAAACATGTATAGATGAACAAGTAGAATTCCCAAAAAAAAAATCGGTTTTTTACCGGACAAGTAGTTCTTTCAGGAATCACTGCAACGGGCAATATATAGTAAATGTTTGAACCTCTCTTGGTCGATAAATAAATTGTATAGTTAGTTTCAGAATTCAAAAATAATGGATCTATCTATTCCATCTATAGAATATTTACTTTGGTTTTGACATATAAAATATTTTCGGTTCATGTGTGTCAAGAAAAAAAACAAGGGCCCCTTGTTGTCTTCCTGCCCCGGGCCCCGTATATATGTGGACCGGCCCTGGATGAGGGGGAGCTCCGGCTGGCGGCGGTGGTGGTCGAGGAGGAACGCGGGGTCGGAGGCGAGGCGGCGCCAGGACCGGCAGACGGCACGGCAACGGAGCACGGACGTGGCCGGGAGGCGCACCAGGATGTCGTGCAGGATGTCCTCAGGCAAGCCGGCGAGCCGATCCGGCCCCTGCGCCCTGCTTCGTCTTCTCCGCAAGGTCGCCCGTCCGGCTTCTCCCTCGGGGGCGACGCGCCGCCTGGATCGAAGCAGCATCGATGTGGTTGGCGGCGCGTCCGGAAGCCTGGCAGGGCCGGTCCATAGGCCGAGGCAGCGGGCGCCGCCTGGGCCCCCAAGAAGTAGGGGCTCCGAACCAGGTAGTAGAACACGGTGTGTTTTGTGTCAAAGGATGAAATCTAGAGAAAAAAATATAAAAGGTCCCAAGGTGCGACTGTGCAAATGTAAAGCCCATTAAACTGGTGGACGTACGAGCAATACTCATGGTGAAGTCAAATCGGTTTCCACTGGATCCACGAGTCCCTCGTTCTCCTCCGTATTCGGTGACTCCTCTCCTCCCAACTTCGCCTAAATTCACAGTTCATGAACAACGCCGCCGTTTCAGTGTCTTTAAGATTCCAAGGGCACGGCAAGCGATTAATGGATGATCATCGATCCTTCCAATCACAGAGATCTGCATCCTCCCTGTAATTCTCTTCCTTAGTTTAATGATTCTAATTCAAATAGCTTTGCTTTCCATCTCTGGTTCTTACTCCTTCAGATCTGCTGACTTGCATATATGTCTTCTTATAATCTTCTGCTCTTCATCGGTTCTGAGAAAGCATTAAGGAGATTAGGAGAAGGGGAGATGTTAATTCAATTCATGGTGTTGGCTTCTCATTTGCGCTGACTATTGCGGCATTAGTACAAATTCACATTATGCCATATGATATCCAGGTGCTTTTCTGATCTGTATTGAACATATTTTACGTGCTTTATATGGTGACATGTCTTGTCAAAAGCATTTTTCTAGTAGTAGTGATGAAAATCTGAGGAAAAACATGTATAGATGAACAAGTAGAATTCCCAAAAAAAATCGGTTTTTTACCTGACAAGTAGTTCTTTCAGGAATCACTACAACTGGCAATATATAGTAAATGTTTGAACTTCTCTTGGTCGATAAATAAATTGTATAGTTAGTTTCAGAATTCAAAAATAATGGATCTATCTATTCCATCTATAGAATATTTACTTTGGTTTTGACATACAAAATATTTTCAGTTCATGTGTGTCAAGAAAAAAAATAAGGGCCCCTTGTTGTCTTCCTGCCCCGGGCCCCGTATATATATGGACCGGCCCTGGCCACAGGCAGCGGCGTAGAAGCAGGCCCAAGCGGAGACGAAAAATAAACCCAGTCCGGAGGACCGCTCTGACAAGCGGGCCCTGTGAAGCCTCAATTCTTGAACTGGGAAAGCCAACCCTGCAAACCAGTGTGTTCTCTTGCCGCAACTCCGTTAGTGCTCAAAACCAGCATAGCTGGCTTCTACTGCCCCCAACCTTCCATAGAATACTGTGTGCTCTACTGAACCCGGACCTGGACAAACAAGAATGATTGTAAAACTAATTTCTTTTTTTGACAGTGGGCCTGACAAGCATCCAACATCCGCCAATCTCGTTGTTGTCTCTGGAGCTGCCGCCCAATTCCTCTCATAATGCACCGTCCCTCTACCTACGTGGTTGCCTGCATTGGAAATTGGGCGAGGACTCCGGTTTGATTAACAACATAATGGTATTCGACACAATAGTTGAGACATTCTGCTAGAGATGGATGGCACATAGATGTCCTTGAGATGTAGGACTATGTGGCTGAGATCTAGGCATTGAAGTACCGGACCAACCTATTAGTGATGGTGGCCCCTTTGGTGGATTTGAATAAGGAAGCGATGAATATCTCCAAGGTTATATCTAATCTTAATATTTCCAAGATCAATCGTTCGACCAATGTGGTGGCCCATATGATTGCCAAATTTAGCTTTGATAATAGATCGGATGGTATCCTAGTTAACAATGTTCTGCTCTGCGTGGTGAATTTTGTTTTTGTAATAACTCTATTGGTTAATTAATATAGGAGGCGGTTTTAAAAATATCCATGTAACTAGCTAGATGGCATTTAAGCCTTTTGTTATACGAGACATATGGAAGGAGTATCCATGTTCTCGTAAACTGATATGCACCATTAATTGTCCATGATCTCACAGTTAATTCAATTATTAACTTCGCTACATATAGGAAGGTGAACATATATTAGAGTTATTCCTTTTGTTTTTTCTGGAACGATAATGATTTCTTTCATCTAAACCCGTGCTTCTCCTCCCACTTATTATAGTTTTCTCACTGTAAATCTGCATTCACACTGCAAAGTAAAAAGGAATTAAAGCTACATGTCGTAGGGATGATCATGGCAGTGATAAAGGTCGTGTTTCTTTTTATTGATGAATCACGAACTAAACTGGGCACATATCATGGTGTTAAGCAAATGAAATACATGGATAAAGCCAAATGTTAACAAAGCAATCATAAGTGTTATTTCCCCACATTTGCATTGTTTTATTGCAGCAGAAAGATTATACCATTTTTCCTTCGCTGCGTCAGTAAAAACAGGGTGGAGAAATGTACATCGTATATGACACTTATTATCTGAACTATAGTTTGGCACAAAATATAAATAGTACTATCAATTTGAACTTTTCTTTTTTGCAGAAACTTCGGATCTGTATACTTGTTGTATTCACGTTATCCAACATACCCCTGATCAGTGGTCAGTGGATGGCTAAAATTGAATTCGTATCTTACCTAAACCTCCTAGGAGGTAGCTGTCTCTTTGAGAAGCTCGTGTTTACTTTTAAATTACATCTGTACATGTATATTACTGTGATGATGATGTAGTGCAGTTGGTAAACCAATCAAATTGTGGGACGCCTAGATCGGTTGGTGCTCTCAGCTTGCCAGGCAGACGACTTCTTGAGGCCACTGGATTAGATGGTGTTTGTTGATTCGATAAGGGCACATCTTTATACTTGTAGGTGTAGCGACTTTGTTCGCCTCGAGGGTCGCTTTGGGTTGATCTCCGTATTTATTTTGTTACTCTGTTGAATAATTTAAGAAAGATGGTTGCATGCAATATTTTGATGCAGAGGCCAGGGCAATCCTTCTTTAAAAAAAAAGATAAACCGTCGAATAAGTGCATTATATATAATAAATTCATAAATGTATGGCAGGATCGATCGGTCCTCTATTCAGCCCACGTACATAACAAGCACATATAGAACAAGCATAGATCATGGAGCAACGAGTCTCCAAAGTTTAACATTTCAAGAGAGTTACCGATGTCCTGCTGGTCAACGAAAAATCATTTAGCAAGGAGACCACCCCATTGGCCGTCCTCGGGCATGTGAGACATCGGTATGTTTTCTTAAGAGTGATTAGCAGTCGTAGGCATTAAGTTCCTGTGAGATCAAGCTTCCGGGAGCGTTGGTTCAGTCACTGAGTGTTTATTTTGTGCACACCAGTAGAGTGGTAGTGGTGGTATGTTTGGTACAACCGCAGTCTTTCTATATGCAGTGGTGGTATCTTAGGTATGATTTTTGGTCAAGCCGCGTCCAAACTCTCTGGGCCTGTTTGGATTGAGGCCCTGACGGACAGCTTCTCAGCCAGTCAGCATTCTCCTACTCAGGCCTCCAAAATCGGGCGTCTGATTGCTGCCTGACTCAGTCAGTCTTCTCTGGAAGCTAACAAACAGGTCCAGAACATCAATTAGGGACGACGCTTAAGATGATCTTGGATTGCATTATAGAAAATCTATAGTTTTTGAGATGTGCAAGACAAGTTGTGTGTATCTCTGCTCCCCTACTCTGCATTCAAGAAATGGTTTCCTGTAAAACATAACTAGGACGTCCAAACAATAACTATGAACAATTTATGTATTTCCCATTTCAGTAGAATCCACAAGAATTAACACTTACAATTTATATTCCGTTCCTAATTCTGTGTTCAGCGTTATATTTGTTGTATACATGATTATTACCACTACTTACCATGAATTATTGTTGGACCATGAACAATTATCATTGTACCCAGGTTGCCTCCACACGTCTCCTTTCTCTACATTCCATTTGACTTTTTATGAACGGGAAAACTATAATAAAGATGAACTACGGTGGTAGGTGGACCATCAAGTAACTGTGCATAATGAAGGCATGATCCTGTCACTTTTCAGCCCCTATACATACGAGCACCGAGGAGCAGCTAATATACGAGAGATGATATTTTCCAGGGAATTACCTAGCATGGTCGATCACTTAGTTGGCCGTGGTCAGGCATGCAGGGCATTGGGATCAGTTCTGTAAGAATGACCGGCCAGGCTTCAAACTACTGTTTAGTTTCCACTCAAAATTCTATTCACATAGATGTTTGCGCACCCAGTTTAGGTAACTATGGTATGGCCAACAAATGGGTAGTGCAGCTCCTTGCTATAAAAGCTAATGACCTGCCAGTCCGCGCTGTCGAGTGCTTTCCAGAACACGTGATGACGAATGACGAACAACAACGAAGCAACACGGATGACAATCCCCACGAAGTACCTTAACGCCAAGATACACCGTAGTCATCAAATGTGCTGCAAAATGTGCCACTATGTAATTGTGTGTGAACAAAGAGTATGCATGTACGCTAGACCATTAAAGTTGCAACAATTAAATTGGATTATGCATGTGCTACAAAATAGTGTTAATGGATGACGACGTGGCATATTTGGTGATGTGGAGGGCTGCATGTTGAGAGAATTAGAGTTCGTGGGGATCAACTATTTAATTAGGTAGATTTGCCATCAATGTCGCGGTGCAGACGCCAATGAAGCTGGATAAGAAGTTCACGCTCGTTAAGCATTGATATCCTGAGCGAGTTAACTAATGAAGTAGACGCTCCTGCTCAGCCCAGATCTGGCCCCCTTTGGGCCCCATCTGGGTTGGGGTGGGCCGGCGCGTCTATTCAGTCGACGGCGTAGCCCCCTAGAGGTGGAGGTGGTGAGTCAGGATTCTGGATGGTGGCGACGCTGTCGCCGGCTTGCTGCAATATGGCGGCAGAGGCTTTGTGGGCCTGATCTGGCGACAGCGTTGTGACCTCCCGCGTGGCCTCAGTGCTGCTGCCCCCGATTCCTTGTGCTCCCCTATTCCGTCCTCTCTAGGCCTCGCGATGGTGATCTCTATGAGATGACGAGGGTGACATCAAGACCATGGTGGTGCATGCTGGTGGGGTGGCAAGCTGAATGGAAGGCTACAGATCGTCTAGGTAGTGGTTCTTTGGGGTTGGGGAGAAATCCATGCCGGCTCGTCTGGCACCGACACGGTGGCGCTTTGTAGTGCCACTATTCCTTCCTGAAGGGTGTCGGATGTACCCATTCCCTACTTTCCTCCCCATGCCGAGGGAAACCCTAGGCATGCCCTGGCAGCAGCATCGTCGTCGTCGCTTTCCTCCTTGAAGATCTTGCTTGGTATGCTGCGTTTCGGAGTATTAGGAGTGTGGTGGGACGACTCCGGAGGTTGCAGCAGTGGCATGTCATCCGCGTTTCGTCGAGTTGCCATTGTTGGGATTAATTTCTCTTTTCTTTCTCTTTTCATTTGGGCTTAATGTGCTGTTTGCCCCAACAGATATCCCGTGTGGTTGCTATATTAATGTAGCGGGCTGTAAGCCTATTTCGAGAGTTCACTCTTGCGGGAAAATGTGGTATCCAGTAGGTACCACGTTTTTTGAGGGAAAACGGGGATGTCCACAAACACTTCTCATGTGTTTGAATGTGTGAAATTATTAACCGCACACTGAACGTTAAACCCAAACTAGTTGCCAGCACTTCCTTTAGCTAATCTATATTGGCCCTCGTTGGTGAAACTTGATTTATAAGGTAAACCAACAGCTACAATAGACCAATTTCTCATTATTTATATTGACAACATTCTGTTGCTCATTGTTCTTTATTTCCCAATTTCTTGCTATTTCCCGAAGGAAACAATCTTGGACATTCTAAATTTCCATCATCGTGATATGGATGGATAAAGTTCAGAGGGGTTTCATTTCTGTAATGGCATCTAACTATTTCACCTCGGATGAAAGACACTGTGTTTGTAAAAGGGCAGCTCGGTGCACGTAGCTCCCGCTTGTGCATGGTCCGACCACTGAGTTTAGAAAAGAATTAAATTCAATGCATAAACAATGCAGTCATGAAATGTTACCTACTGCTCTAGTCAAGGTTTTTATGCGTAGGATAGGTGTATTTTTGGTCGGGCCTTTTCCCCCTTCTTGTTTCGTAAACTAAAAGGCACCATGTGGCAGAACTGCCGTAAATTATTTTGCTTTCCTATTGATGCTTATACTTTCTCCGAAAGTGCACGCCTGAAGAAACAGAAATCAGGACATGTGATATTTGATGAAGTTATTTTTTGTTTTCCGGATGAAAACAGTTCAGTAAAGGCGCCCCTTCAATCCCTTATCTTCTGAAGTACCATGTGCAGGAAAAGACAAGCAGTAATGCTTCCTATGTTTGTCTTCAGTGTTGACAAGAACAACTTCCAGTTCAATGTCAGAACACACAGAAAGTGAATGATGCTTGAACTGATGACTTGTATTGATGTACAGTAGGGCTTATATACACGCCCGAGGGAGATACAGTCAAGAGAGCTCATGTACAGGTCGCAACAGAAAGGCCTCATCGTGGGGAACATGGGGAGCGTGGGCACCGCGATCACCGTGGGCGTCGTGCGTCCGTAGGACTCGGTCCAGTCCGTTTCCCTGCCGTGGTGGAGTCGCTGTCAAGTTTCCAACACACACAGCTGCATTCATTCAGTTATACTGAAAGTATCTTATACACAACTGTAGCTCCCCTCCTGGCGACCTCTACTGGCAAGCTGACTTGTGGTAGTCGACTTGATAATAAACCTAAAATCTGAAGAGTTGCAGCGATGTTCTTTAAGGAGAAGGACTAGAACATAATCACCATCATTTTCACAGCTAGATCTTCGTTGGCAACATCTCAAGGGTTCACCTAGAAAATATACTATTACACAACATGAATCAGCCAAAGGAAAAATGGCGTGCGTGACGTCAACATTAGCCTGAACATTAATTTAGGTATCCTGTGTTGGCAAAAGTTTTTGTAAATGCCAAACAACATGAGGAACAGTCCCCAACAAAACAGTACAGAACACAGAAACCACATCTTTTATTTACATCATTTCTACGTACGAAATAATTAATATAATAGGCATGATATTGTTTTCTTCATACACAGCGACCTCTGAATCCTAGCTAACTAGTTGCCGGACCTCCCATTTTATAGGTGTATTTATTTATATATATGTGCATGTTTTTTTCATCCCAGGGTGCAGGTGCATCCGAGGCCAAAGGAACCCTTTACATGAGGTTATCACCCTTTACTTGGATTCTACAGAGAAAGAATTAAAGAATATTGGAGTTTTGTTTTGTACCAGGACCACCACCTAAAGTGGTATCTTTTTAATGTTCTAATTGTTGTGTCTAAATGGCTTTTTAGGATCATGGCACACATCACAGTGGTAGTAAACATACCACCACTTCCCGAACGTGAGAACAGCGCAATGCCTGGAGGCGCACTTCAAGGCACAAGTGCTCTACCATCGTCAGCAAAAGCAACACTCTTGATGAAACCATCACTCTATGAAGCTTGACGTCGCAGGAATTTGAATCCTACAGCTGCTGAGGTGGATTTCTTTTTTAAGTAAAATATCCTAATGCCTCACATGCCTAACGGTGGCCAAAGGAGTAGCCCTCTTGCTAAATGACTGTGGTATCTCCATGAAAAACATCAACCCACATAGACTGGTTGCTCGGTAGATCGGCGTTTGCTATATATGTGGGCGGAAAAAGAGGATGGACCCTGCCGCACATTTATGACTTGATTATACAAAATTATTCATGGATTACTCAATGGTTCACCTACTGCTCTACTTCAACTTCATCACTCCGTTGAAAAGTTGATGAGATGGAAAATGGGAGCTTTTTAAAAATAGAATTACCTCCTCAGAGTAAGGCAAGAATACTTTCTTAGCCGTGGATTGAGCAAGGTTTATGTTAGAAAATGTAAACATTACAAGTATATCAATGTGCATCTTATTTCACCTCTGATGCAAGTTCTGCTCTCGTTACGATATTTTGTGTCTTGGTTGGGACCTTTCTCTCTTCATCTTTTGTTATGCAAAAGGCATCCACGTGGCAGAACTCACTAAATTCTCTTGCTTTCCTGCTTAATGAAAAGATGCGCGGAGTATCTAAAAAGAAATTGCAGGACCGAAGAATAGAAATCAGAGGTCAGGCGTGTGACATTTGATTCAGTGAGTTATTTCAACCAATGAAATGAGTTCAATCAAGGTGCCACTTCAATCCCCTACCTACTAAAGTACCATTTTGCAGGAAAGAACAATAATAATCTACATTTTTGCTCAAGAGTTGACAAGAAGTTCCAGTTCGATGCCAGAACACACAACTGCACTAATACTGAAAGTACCTTCTACAAACCTGCAGCTCCCTTCTCCTCGACCTTCACAGGCAAACAGGCTTTGATCACCAAACTGCTGGCTTGGAAGGTGACTTGATAAACCTAAAACCTTAAGAGTCGCAGCAGCGTTTCTTTCAGGAGCGGGACTAGAAAATCATCACTATCATCTCCACAACCAGGTCTTCATCACCAGCATCTCAAGGGTTTCTCTAAAAACATATATCGCCACGTGTATCAACCAATGAATGGCGTTCACATTAGCCTGAACATTTAGGTATCGCATTTCTAGATACAAAATATTTAATGAACAAAGGTATCAGCAAAACAGTAAAACTGAGAAAAGATTAGCTTTCAGAAATTATAAAATATTTAATCATGTATACATCAAATATATTGGCCGAACACCGAAAATAAATGAAAATTTGGTGTTATGTCTTGTGGATTCTACTAAAAGGGAAACAAATAAATTGCAAATAGTTATGGTTTGGATGCCCTAAATAAGTATTGCAGCGAACGGTTTCTTGATTGGAGAGAAATGGTGGAACAGATAGACACAGTTTGTCTTGGACTTCTAAAAAAATCTAAAATACAGTCAAAATATCTTCCTAGCGTCACTAATGAACAGAGAGTTTTGACATGACTTGACGAGCCAAAACTCCACAAAATCAGAAGATAAGACTGCTAAAACAAATATCTACTCACAAAAAAAAACATTTCTAAATTTACCTTAGCTCATGTTTAGAATCCTGCAAAATATGAAGGAAAGGAAATTTTCATAAGGAAATTCATAGGTCACTCTAGAACCAAAGGAAATCGTAGTACAAATTTCTGAAGGATTTCGATCCTATGGAATTAGTATAAACTTTGTATACCAACTGTGTCATGTACTGTGTTATCTAGGCACGAACGTGACAATAGCTGAATGTAGGGTGAAGTCAACACTGTGTTCCGTGTTCATCGATCCCAATCAAGTGTCAGGGCGTGTTCCCATGACGACTGGACGCTGCGGTAGAGAAAGCGAAGACCCTGTAGTAACTGAGGAAGAGAAACAACATATATAACTATACACTCATTTATATGTGGCTAGATTCCCTAATTTTTATTCTTTCCTTTAATGATTTTGTTCTTATTCACTGATCTTTTTTGCTCTCCGCACAGTATGATCGACTACATATAGGATCAGACTCATTGACCCGGACTGATTGTCCCGGATCTCCCTATTGAACTGTTATCATACCCATTCACGTTCCTTGACCCAGTCAGGAAACTTAGCAACTCTGGGAAAGCTTCAAGGCGCAACTTCTCTAGTCTTGAACAAACCATCACTCAGTTATGGCTTGATCCCACGGGAATTTGAATGGTGACAATGTGACGGTCGTAAAGGAAAACATCCCAATACCTCACATGTCTGGCTGACGGCCAGTGGTGTGGCTTTCTTGCTAATGACTCTGGTATCTCCATGAAAAACATCAAGCCTCGTAGACTGGCTGCTTGGCCGATCCATGTTTGATATTTATGTGGGTTGAAAAGAGGACCGACCCTATCATGCATTTATTACTTTATTATATGCACAAGTAATCATCAATTATTAAATGGTTCACCTACTGAGCTGCTTCATCTTCATCACAGTCAGTTACCTGTTTAAAAGTAATTTAGATGAAAATGTGAGCTTTTTAAAATGAGATATAACTTCTAGGAAGTAATATAATATAATCTTAGCCGTTCATTGATCAACGACATGTTAAAAATTATAATCATTAAAAGTACATTAATTAGGAGTTTTGAAAGGAAAAAAAAGGGAAATGTGTACTGATAAAGTTGGCCATGGGTTCATCTCTGTAATAAGCATCTTATTTCACCTTGGATCAAATTCCTCACTATGAGTTTAGAAGAATCAAATCCAAAGCCGAAACGAGCCAAGGACTAACAAGGCACTCGCCAGTGGGGCTCATCACTGCTGATATCAAGGAGAGGGATGTCATTCTTCTCGTCCGTCTGCTTTAGTCATGTAAATTGTTTGTCGAATGTCGCGGCACATATTCTATCTAGATATTCTGTGTCCTCTAGTTACTCTATTTTTCATGTAACCCTGAATTGTATCCGGAAGGCACTCTCTCTTGATTATCCATGAACAACAAAGCACGATATTCCTCAGAAACAAAAAATAATAATTATCCGCATCATACATCTACAAATTCTAAAAGAAATTAGAAATCAGACATGTGCAATTTGATACTTATTTCATCAAACGAAATCAGACGTCACGTGTATATGTTGGAATTTTGCAATCGAAGAACAATAACACATTATAGTTTTCTCTGACATATATTGACCGAAAAGTTTCCGCTATTCAGCTTAGTTAACTATATTAATTAAATGCATTATTAAACACTATTGGTTACTGAGAAAAAAAAAAGAAGAACCATCCATTAGCTCCCAAAGGTGTAGCAGACCATCCCTTAAAACAATCTGATTTTGTAGGAACCTCTCCTGGCGCAACATCAATTTTCCTTGATACATGCAACAGAATATTTAGCAAAGAGCAGGCATTATATAAGAAAGCTAACTCGGTAAGACGACAACTCTATACATATGAGCCAGATGGATTATTGTACGACCGAAAGGGATAGAAACTTCATTAATTATATTCATGATGCATGGCTGAATACTTGTCTACATCACACCTCCACAAAAATGGAAAAGTAAGTATACCAAAAGTACGAAGTATACATTACATGACAACTGACATATATATCAGCTATTCAAAATCCAATGAATTTTCCCGGAAGAAAACTTAGCTAAATTGACTATCCATTCTTTAATCAATAGCCACAAAGCAACATATTTCATAACCATAGGAAGCAGGAGCCGACATCCTCAGCCAGAGTTGGGTGTACTTATGGCGACCTCACTGTCACCAGCCCATCTGCAGGTATGCTAGCTCCACCTCTTCTCTTCTTTGTTGCAAATGCAAAAAGGAGAGCCTCAAATATGGAGAGCAGCCAATGAGATACAAATTAATTTAGTTTTATTTCGACGATGCCAATGAATTAATAAAACTAATTGATAAATTCATGAAGAAGAAACAATTTATAAAATTAGCTCGGCTGATATAAATATAAACTCACGTGGCACTTAGATGCATCTCCATAGGGTAAGTTTTTCTCCCGACATTTACAGTTGGCACCTACATTCTTGCATTATTACTGAAAATGATATTTAGAGCACATGACATCCTACTGAAAAATCAAGACTCCAACATAACATGCATAGTCACTACTTAATACTCAATCCAACGAACTACGAAGAACATCAATTATGAATTTAGGTGGCACACTGCCATTTCTGTACTACCACAACACTTCTTTGGAATCCTCACTTAGGTGCCCACAAACCAGGGCAACTCATTTATGCACCATATAATACCCTTCTTTTTGAACTGAACTGTAAGATTTTTTAAATAAAGAGAAATGGTAAATTTTATTGAAATAGTGCCCGGAAGGATCTTAGAACTGACATGTGTTGGGCGATGACCCTCCCCGCTTGGTGTCCTTGCCCGTCTTGGCACATCTGTGAAACAAATCATAGAATTGACTTCAAATATTGCAAAAGGTTTCAGAAAGATAGTGCCAAAACCTAAGCTATACAAACTGAATCTACACCGGCTAAAAAAAAGTCCGATTGTTTGGATAGAGTGGTCTTCACAAGGAGTCTTGCCGATTAGACCTTCCACCTCTTATTTAATGACATTCTTCATATGCAATCCAATGGATTGTGAGTGAGGGGGTGAGTAGAATATGTAACTGACCAATTCTGCATTGTATGATTGTATTCAGATATACTTATAAGCTAACATGTCTACCTCAGACATAATTCCTTCTCTGTATCATCATCAGGTTCAGGTCCTGCAAAAATGTTCAAACACATACATTCATTCTCACCAAATCTCAAATTCGGGGTTTCCAAACAACTGTTGTAGACTGTAGTGCTCTTACAAAATAGATAAAGTAAAAAAGTTCTTGCACAGACCGAGGTAGGCACTCCTTCAGGCCACATTAGTTTTGAGGACTGCAAACTGCAAATCGCTTGCATGCAGCTCTAATCTTGGTTGCATTTTGAGGGCCAATTCTAATTGTATCAGGTTGTCAGCACGTGAAACATCCCGACTTCCCGAGGGATCGAAATACCAATTTCTGTAAATCATGCCACACCATTAAACCTCAATGTTAAATTTACATATCAGTACCGTCAGTAACAAAGACATTAATGAAACAAACAGAATGTGAAAATGTTGCAAACAGAATGGTCCGCTCTGCCGCGGCCGCCAATTCCTGCGGCCAAAAAAAGTAAAAATGCAGCAAAAGAAAACTAAACAGGGGCAAGAGGGACGCTTTGGACATACGGGTGAACGACCTCGCCAGGGCCATAGATGGGATCCAGCAGACGGCGGCGCGTGCGTGCGTCTTATTTCTCTCGCCGGAGTGACGACCCACCATGCCGGCAGGGCCAGAATACCGCGGGCCGACGGGCGTTGAGGCCACCGGTTGGAGCTTGGTTAGGCCGATGTTGCAGAACGGGACCTCAAAGCCGCCGAGCTAACAAATCACGCATAAGCCGGTTTTTATAACCAGGATTGTGGATCAATCAATCTTGCTCCTGAACAACTAGCTTTGTAAGATACACACGCCGTCGAAGGTCAAGTCACATGCCGCCGCACCTGCGTCGCGGCGCTCACTGCCACCGACGTCCCAGCTGACACGAGGCTGGCATGCCTTGCAGCTCCTCAACCTCTCTGGCAAGCTCGGGCAAGTGCGGGTCGTGGTCACCCTCGGCATCGTGCGCGCTCCTGGCGCCCTCCCTACTGCAGCGGACGGAGACGGTAGCGAAGGCAGCGCTGGGCGTCCTGGCCGACGTGGCGGCGGCGAGCGTGGCAGGAAGGTGGGAGATGGCAGAGGATGAGGAAGAGCCCAGGGCGCTGGTGGAGGCCATGGCATGGCACGAGAGCGCGGGGTACCAGGAGCACGCGACGTACCTGGTCATGGCGCTCGTGCACGGAGGCGGCGGCCGCGCGCTGCGGTGGAGGATGCGCCAGCTCGGTGCCGTGCAGGCGCTCCTCGAGGTCTCTTGCTGCTCGGCAGCCCCCTCGTGCACAGCAGGGCGGCCAAGATCCTGCAATGGTTCAAAGACGACGGGGAAGGACAGGATCAAGGCGCACTCCTGCCCTAGCATGAAAGCCGCGCCATCGACGGCATGCCATGGCAACGACGGCGACGGGACGAAGGCTTGCCGGAGCGCCCGTGGACAGGACAGTGAAGCAGAGCCTGAACATGAACATGAGGTGCATCATGCGATGAGCTACGGCGTCTCCGTGGACATGACCAAAACTAAGCAGCTCCTGGGACGCCATGGATGCAGCGAGGCCGTGAGTTCCACACATATGCTGATGGATGTGGCCATATAATGGAAGCAGCGAGAGGAAACACGTATGTATAGGATTCCTGAATGCCCCATATCACGGACTAAAAGGCGGCGATAAACAACCGAAAACATCGATAAAGGCAGCATCCAGAAAATACGTAAAGCGGCACCACTCAGTAGATTCCACACATTGCATACGTGCCAATCTCTCAAACGAAGTCTAGCCAACCCACAACGTGCCTACCTCTTAGCACGCCAACACAAACGAAAAGAAAACGGCCACTACCTTTGACCAGGCCACATGCAGATCAATTTATTTAACCAGGCCACATGCACATAGGACAACGCCATGCATGCAAGGATCGGTTCAAACAAAAACCGTCAAAATCGAAGGACACGTAGTCAAATTAGAGTTTCCATGCAGCGCACATGGGACAGATGGAATGTCTCCAAATCAGGGCCTATATCGCTGCGTCCACCCGAGCCGTACCCCGCCATTTACCCCAGTAATTATCGTGTCGTCACCTGATTGGCCAGCTTTTCCCTGATAGAAAAAAGTCAAAAAAACAGGGTAAAAGAAACCTGGTCAGATTTAGTATATTTAGAATTGTGCAGGGAAACGAGCAGTAATAATTGCTTAAATGTTGACCAGAACTACTCCCAGTTTGATGCCAGAACACAACTGCATTCATTCAGTTATACTAAAAGTATCTTATACAAACCTGCAGCTCCCCTATGGCTACCTTCGCTGGAACACAAACAGGCTTCGAAAACTGCTGGCTAGGCAGGTGACCTGATAAACCTGAAATCTTAAGAGTTGCAGCGATGTTCTTGCGGGAGCAGAACTAGAAAATAATCAATATCGTCTCCACAACCGGATCTTCATCACCAGCACCTCAAGGGTTTCTCTGAAAATATATTGCCATGGCATGAATCAGCCAAAGTATGGTGTTCACAACTTCACATTAGCCTGAACATTTAGGTATCTCATTTCTAAATACAAAATTATTAATGAACAAAGGTACCAACAAGCCCGTAGAACTGAGAAAAATTAGCTTTCAAAAATTACATATATGTCAAACGTTACTAAGACACTGGTATTCATCTAAAAATACTCAACTGTCACATGAACGAAACCTGCAAAGCAGCGGCATGCTCCAGATATGCGAAAAGCACAACTTTTCTCCATAACATTAAAGGTAACTCCTGTTGATTTCAATGAATTTTTTTTTTGAAAAAGAGGATGACCCCCGGCCTCTGCATCTGGGCGATGCATACGGCCACTTTATTAATTATTCTCACAAGACCTTACAAAGTAATACAACAGTAAGACTAAAGCCGCCGTCTAAGCAACAAACTGTCGCTACACCTATCCAGTTGATGAAGGGGCGCAGATAGATCGGGCCTAATACCAACGACATCGCAGCCAAGCCTAACATCTAAGACCTGAGACCCCAACCTAGCCACTTGCCGGGTCTGGGGCACACACTGGTCCGGCGTGCTCTCAGAGGCCGCCGCCGCCGCCAACTGCCACCGCTCCATCTTCAAAACTGTACGGATGCATCAACCTTGCTCGGTCTAGCTATCGTCGACGCCATCACCGCGCCCAACGGCACCTCCTCCCTGCGCGCAAACAGCTGTGCACGTCGCGGTCGCCACTGATACACCTCAGCGCCATGCTGCCAAGTACCACCAGCCGACACATCTTGAAGTCCTTGGAAGATCTGTCGTGCGTAGCACCTGTCGACCAGGCATGACAAAGCGTAGCACCTGTCGGTCAGGCATGACTTGACATCTCCACCGAAGCTCCGTGCAAGATGAAGCCGCTCCACCTCATGTCTCTGACTTCCAGCGCTGCTCCACAAACAATGCTCCAAAGAAAGAAACGACACCGCAGTGCCGCCATCGTCCGATCTGGAACACCAGATCCTAGGGTTTCCGGCAAAGACGAGTGGGTCGGCTGAGTTACCCGACGATGCCTCCATCAAGGTAACGACAAGAACGCCGCCATCGCCTGCCGTAGGCTCGGTTTTCACCGGCAACCATGTCTCCCCTACTCACAGCCAGGACTAGATGATGGATCTCGAGATTCGATCACCAAGCCTCTGGCCGGCCATCTCTGGCAGAAGATGACCACCACGTCCACCAGCGTCAACACATCGGGCACGCGCCGCCGCCGGCGCCCCCATGGTGCCTAGAGGCCGACAAGCCCCGACGAACACCACACCTCGCCAGCCGCCATGGCCCAGACCCAAGCACCACCAAATCCAGATCGGATCGGGGTCAAGGGCCCCAAGCCGCAGCCCCCGCGGAGGCAGCACCACTCGACGGTGCCCTGCCCTCCACCCCGCCATAGGACCGAGTCATTGCCGGAGCTCCGCCGCGCCAAGCCGCCGCCGAAATAACTCACGCCGTCGCCAGGGGGGAGAGAGAGAGAGACGCGCCAGGGAGAGACCCCACCACCGCCGGCACTGCCCGGGCTTTGCCTGGCTGTGTCCCTCGGCGGCGGCGAGGGGGGAGGGAGGGTGGAGGAGGGCCGGCGGCGGAGTGAGCTAGGGTTCCCCCGAGTCGCGTCAGACGAATGAAGTAAAAGATTATGTTACAAAAAGGAAGAAAATGAAGTTCACAGAGCTAAAGTGTTCTCCAGAACAGCACAACGGTTCTATTAACCGAACATTACAAAATGGAGCATTGGCGAGCCAATTGAATTAAAAGGAAAACAACCAGGAAGTTTAAAACAAAGTAACATTACGAAATGGAGCATTGGCAAACCAATCGGATTTCACAAGATGTTTTTCTGTCATTTGCTAGTTTTTTTTATTGTCATTGCTACTTATGTAGCCAGTCCTGGATGAAAACATTCATATGCAATATCTTGGAGTAGTTGCAAACAACATTCAGTTAACCCAATAGAATTTCAGGAAACATTTGCTAGCATTTTTTATACAGGCTTTAAAGCCCTGCTTTATAAAGAAAGCGAAGTAACGGTACATGTCTGATCAGAACAGAAAATAGAAACGTAGTCATCAGGGTCCGATCACTGGAGATGATCCAGGGACTACAGCTAGGAAAGTGATGAAAGAAAAACTAGAAAAGGTATTACAAAACTTTAGAAAGAACTCCCCTAAACAAACTACTTCACCAGCTCCCAAGTTACTGCCATGAGGCAAAATTAACGTTTGCTAGTTTGCTAACTGGAGTATCATTTTTTACTGCCCTACTGACATTCAAAATGGAGTGTGCCAAGCCTGACTCAATGGACAACAGAGTCATTGAGCATGCCCTAGATCCTCCAACAGCGAGGATGATCAAGGAAGTTCCACAATGATGACAGATCATGATGGCCGAATTATCCTAACAAAACCACAAGCTAAAACGAGGAGTTTGGAGCATATGCGTAGCTGCCGACTGAAAGCAGAACCACCTTATGTTGAGGCTGTGCGGCCATCTCTGCTAACTACAGTTTTGCTGTAATGTACCTACCACTGGGAACAAACCAAGCCTAAGGAGGTGACAGTAGGACATCCCTCATATCTGCTTTTGGTACATTTTGTTGTTGTATGTATTATATGAAAAAAAAAAGTTATATAGCTTAGGGGTGTGATTAATATTTGGTCCTGTATACGAGGCATTGGAGTCTTATCAATATAATGCGCTAGCACACTACTCTATGTTCACTTAAGCAATTAAAAACCATTGGGCCAAGTACCAAAGCCCTCAGGAGCGAAACCACTACCCACACGATACTGCTGCACGATCTTTGCACGACGTGCTAATCCAACGGCCAGTGTCCTTCTGAATCCTGTGCATGTCTGGCTGGATTTCAGTATCGTGCATGAATCGTCCGGCTCGTGTCGTGTGTATAGCACTGCTGCCTCAGGAGCCTGCCATTGACCTGCGGAGTAGTTTAGCGGTAACTGCCGGGTTTTGCCTTGGATCATCAAACATAAGGTTTTTGGCTAGCGTAGGCCGTTTGGATCCTTTTCGTTTTGCAGGTTCACCCTTGTAATTATTTGTGCCTTTTGGTGTTATTCTTCTGATACAAAACGACACGCATTTGGCGCATGTTCAGAAAAAATAACCTATGGAGGTTGGGTCCTATATATTCTGCCTCAACTTTAGTATATTAGTCTCTCCTTCCCCTAGAGAAGCCATTTTGACACAACTGTCCTCCTCGTCATATTTACCCTGTTACGATCTAAAGATGATACCATAGGACAAAACAGTCGGCTTTACATGAGTTTTCCTGATCATGTATTACTACAGACGGGACTAAAGAATAATTTAAGACCATAAATAGGGTCTTACTTTGCAATAATATGTGTGATATTCAGTTTGACCTCTGTTCATATCAGATATATGTAATATCATGAATTCTCATTCACTACAATAAAGGAATATAGGTATGTATCTGCTTTTGTTATCAATTAATATAACTTCTGGTAAACTTGTAAGTTGTAACAATACTCCCTCTGTTCCAAGATATAAGTTGTATTAATTATTTTCAGTAGTCAGACTTTTCTATGTTTTTTTTTTTTGCGGAAAAAACTTCCAATCTATTCATCTTCAATCATGGCAGTATAACGAACATCAAAAATAAAAATTACATCCAGATCCATAGACCACCTAGCGACGACTAAAAGCACTGAAGCGAGCCAAAGGCGCGCCGCCATCATCGCCCCTCCATCACCGGAGCCGGGCACAACTTGTTGTAGTAGACAGTCGGGATGTCGTCGTGCTAAGGCCCCATAGGACCAGCACCCCAGAACAGCAACCGCCGCCGATAAAAAATAGCGTAGATCAGAAGGATCCAAACCGAAGACACATGAACATGGACGAACAACTACGATATCCGAGCAAATCCACCAAAGATAGATCTGCCGGAGACACACCTCCACACGCCCACCAACGATGCTAGGCGCACCGCCGGAATGGGGACTAGGCGGGGAGACCTTTATTCCATCTTCAGGGAGCCGCCGCCGTCTCGCCTTCCTGAGTAGAACACAAACCCTAACAAGATTAAAAAAACGACTAAAAACGGAGCCCTCCCGCCGACCCTTGCTAGGATCCACCGCGCCTCCATAGCCCTAAGGCCACCGGAGACGAGGCGGACCTGTGTCGGCGCCGGCGAGAGGCACAAACCCTAACTTGTGTTACTCATGTTGTGAGAGCCCAGATATCTCCATAAAAAACAATCAATCTATAAGGACATGTATAACGAATAGGCATTTTCAAATTCCCCATATAGAGAAAAGTATTTAATTAAAGTTGGAACATAAAAATAATTTTAGAAATGGTTATCATGCAAGATAATATCATATCTGGAATGTACACATTTTTGAGTGATTATCGTATATAACTTTCTAAATTTAAAGTTAGGATTTGAAAGATATGAATATATAAATTGTGTAGCCCATCAGATAAGATGGCACTTGGGCGAGGCTGTTCTATCTTCAGCTCACAAAAATCAAGAGAAAACAAAGAAAAAGTGAGAGAAGTGGGGATCAAACTCAGGCCGGCCGTGTGAGAGTGCAAGGCTCCAACCAGTAAGCTACAAGGATGCTTGTTATATGTAAAGGAATAACTGCGTAAATGAGCTAACCGTGACCTTGGTGACTTAAAAAAAATCATTTTTGCCATTTACGGGTGGCATTGGTGGGAAATTCTGGCCAACTTCAAGAGTAGTTTTTATGACGTATGACCAGAAACCTAATTTGCTTTATTATTAGGTAGAGATTTCCAACACTATACCACAGTCAACGCAGGGCTCTAGACATGCAAAAAATATAAGTAGGGAACTTGCTGTAACGTGCTTATGGAAATGTGGGATTGAGAGCAGAACAGGAACAGATAGCAAAATGGCTCAAAGCAGAAGCAGCAGAGTGCAAAGGAGAACACAACACATAACAAATGGCTCTTGCTCAAAACACGAGCCCGGGACCATGGAGCTTCTGCTGGACGATGCGGCCGACCTTCTCCCCCATCTCGCGGCTCATGTGGTTCGCCCAGTCCCCTACCTCGCCTTTCCTGTAGAACACAGAGTTATCAACGTGAACTCTATTCCCGTGGCTGCCGCCGCCGACCTGGTTCACCTCTAGCCCGGTGAGCGTCTCGAAGCTGCACATCTTCCCCACTTTGTCCGTGACGCCGGAGCTCTCCTCCTGCTTGGTCAGCGGGACGCCGAGGAACTTCGCGAGCCTCCTCACGACCCGCACTGGGTCCGACTTGATCTCCTCGTACTTGAGGAAGACGACGGTGTCTGGCCTGGCCACGCTCTCCTCCCAGTACTCGAGGCAGTGGTCCCAGAAGGGGCCGTAGGGTGAGAACCCCTCGCAGAACATGCCATAGGCGTCGTCCATGGACAGGCCGGCGCCGCCGCCCAGCGCCACCAGCCTGTTCTCGAAGTGCAGCCTGGAGACGAGTGTGTCTTTGGGGTCTCGGTACAGGTACACGACCCGGCACCCGAGCGACCGCGTCTCCGGCCGGATCAGCGACATGGGCATGTGCGTGGCGAGGAGCCTCGGGGGCGGGAGCGCGCTGAGGTTAACATGGCCACCAGCAGCTCCCGGGATCTCGATGAACAACACGAGGTGCTGCAGGTGGTGGGTGAGGAGCGGGTGGTCGGCGGCGACGAGGCCGTGGCGGGACCGGGTGGCGACAGCGAAGGCGAGGGCCTTGAGCCAGGTGGTGCCGCACTTGGGCTGTGTGGCGAGGACGACGTCATCGGCGCGGGGGCGCGAAGGCCTGTCTTGCGTGCAGGACCCCATCCAGGATCCCCGGCTTGAACCAGTAGCCCTTGTACTGGGTGAGTGGCTGGGGCCATCCCTCCCTTGATGGTAGCGAGGATATGAAGCTCTTGAGGCTCTCTTCGGATAGGGCGTCTTCCGGTGAGCTCTCGGTGGCGGTGGCGCTCTCTGGTGAACTCATCGGTGGAGGTGGAGCTGGTGCTGCCGGTTGGGCCATGGCTGGTGTGGGAGGGGAGAGATTAGATACTTTATGATTTATGAATGTCACGTGTCATTCATCAGGGCGGGTCTCACCTGATTTATATGAGACCATGTCTCATATAATTTTTTCCCCGTCTTGGCTATGATTTGAATGGGTGTTGAAGAAGCTGGTTGGTGCGGTCACCACATCGAGCCGTTATAGTTTACGGAGGGAGCAGGATCTCGTGGCGCCTAAACTAATTACAAATTTAGAACACGACATACTTACTTTAATTCTGACGCATGCATGGCTCAAACCACTCGCACTAATCAGACCGTGCACTCCAAAGTGACATGTCCCTTGAGATGATTGGATCGAAAATAAAGCTAACGTATCCCAACCAAAATATATATCCAAGTACATCTACTGGTTACATATCACTAGGAGGATACAACAAACAGGACAAAGATTTCAAGAATATATTACAAGGTAAAAGGAAGCATATCATTCTACGGCCATGCAAACGCAATAATACATCTCATCTTCATCAATTTATTGCATCTCAAAGAACGGAGGTCGAACAAATGTTCTCACGGAAACGATGCCGAGTAATTCACGTGCGGTTGTTGTTTTCGCACCGGTCGCATTTCACAAAATCCTAGAAGCTTGTCATCAATATCGTAGTGCAGAACACGCCCATAAAGCTCGATCAGCAACTCACGCTCGTTGAGCATAGCAATCCCCTTTAGACGTCTCACTTTTAGATCAAGTTGTGGTGACACCTCTGGTGTCTACAAATCAATCCAAGACCTTAAGGCCCAAACCTTTACCTCGTAATCTCACATCACAAAAGCATCTACAATATGATGCCATCAGAACCGGCACACGTCACAAGCACATTACCCATCTCCACCTGTGATGCCTGAAGATAAAGTAGGGTTGGACAACGCATCGATCAGAATGTCTCGGCCACGGTGTTGAATACTATTTTTTCGAAAAGGACGTTTTATTACTTAAAAAATTTAAGCATTACATCCGGCTTTTGCATAAGTAAGATGCACACAGCCAAACAAAGTCCTCACACAGAAACAAAAAATAAAAAGGCGCATCCCTCGCCATAGCCGCCAATCGTGTACGCACCTCTGTAAATAGGTCTCGATTCTCCATGCGTTATAGAGAAGACCATAAACGAAGAGTCAGGGTACATCTGTAGATAACCTGCATAAGGGAAGTACTTTTGTCGTTAAAAACCTTATCATTTCTACATAGCGACACGTTGAATACTATTGTGTTGCTCAAAACAATATAATGATGCGCCATGCACCAATGTTGCCTGCCACTGTGGGACACATGCGCATTAGAAGAGCAGGTGATCCATCCAGTGAATGCTCCATTGGCGGTTGTCCGCTCTGAAAAGAATGTGATCTAGCTGCACCTTTCATTACAGCTAACTTGTTACGACTTCACTCCACTCGCTAGCCTAGCCTTAGTGGCATCGGCCTGTCATGTAAAAATCAACATTGAAAGTATAACCATTATCTTTCATTCTCCATGCTAAGTAGAGTACCCGTCATTCTTCAGATGGAGGATGCTGGTAGAAGCTAGTATGTTGGTTCTGAACAATCGCTCATGGTTTGGTTCAAGAAGCAATGGGAGGGGAGCACATTGTCACGTACTCGGGTTGTTGATGTGAATAGTCCACCGCACTCATGGGATAATACGATGCAGGGTTCGTTACGCTCATGGAAGGAGGCCATCCCACACTTTGTGTATCATGGGGTTGTGTATGTCTGGGTCGGGGGCAGGATACCAAAGGACGGGCTGGCGCAAGAGCTTGTGATGGGCACCACAATTGCAAAGGACAAATAGATGGCGTTTATAGACTTGGTCGTGTTACTTTATTAGGTCGGTGACTGGGAGTATGGGTTGGCAGCGGTTTGTTCAAGTAGGAACTCATAGGTTGAGGTGGCACACAGTGGCAGCCCCAACTCCTAGCTATGCAGTTAGTTGACTACACATCATTTTGGGAAAACGTTCATACGTTAGTAGAGTGAGCTGCGAGAGGGGTGAGCTCAGGGAAAAGTGAGTGAGGTCATTTTTGACTGACGGTGCGATCTGGTCCAACCGAGCCCGTGACCGGCGAGGCGCTAATGGGCGTCTATTCGTCATCGTCAGCCAGCCTGCTAACATGGCATGTCAGATGAGAGCCCACCCTGTCATAATTGTTCTTAAAACGGTCGAAGCGGCAAATGACTCAAATTGGTAGTGTTTTGCAAAAAAAAAGTGATAGCATTTGGTTAGGTCTATGTAATGTGGCCATGTTTGGGATGGAAGCCCCAATTGTGATAGCTTTACGCTATTTACTTGCAGTTGAGATGGTATTGTCCAGCCATAAACCTTCTAGGCTTTGCTTACATTGGGTGTAATTTTTGAGTGCTCGCTGGTATTAAACTCATGTGCATGTAATTAGCATGAAGGTGGCCATCAGTTTTTTCAGTAGCAACCAGTGCGACATTAGTATGGTTTTCTCTCATCATCGTCAGTTACACTTGCTTTAATTGTAGTTAATATACTGATGAACTCAAAACAAAGATGCTTTCTTGGGAGCACTTGAAATCAACCTATTTACTTTTTGAATGGAGCCTTTTTATGGCATAATGGAGCAAATACATTCTTGTAAGTGGATTTGCTAGTAGTAGTCAGCGATACATATGGGAGTGGATGTGTCTCTCCCTCAACAAAAGGAACATCCGTCTCGCCTATGCGCGATGCTAAACTTGGTTGGCCCATTAGTTAGTTAGTTCGTTTTGTTTCTTTGTTTTTTCCTTATTTATTTACTTTGGTTTGTACTCCAAGAAATATGCATGTTTCAAAATTACTTGATTTAAATTTTTAAAAGTGTTCATCGCACATTTAAAAAAATATATTCATGTTGTGTGAAAATAATGTTTGTGTAACGTCTAAAATAAGGTTGACAACATTCAAAAAGAAAAGATCATGACATTTTTAAAAATGTTCATGTCTTTCAACAAAATGTTTGTAACATTTTTGAAAAACATATTGGCACAATGTAAAAAAATGTTTGCATAATTTAAAATAAATGTATTATTTAAAACCTGCTCAAACATTTCGCAAATGTTTTTTACAATGTAAATAATGTTCGCGCAATTTAAGAGAAGTATAATACGATTCAAAAAAGGTAGTATGTGACATCTTAAAAAAATATTTACGCATTTCAAGAATATGTTCTGGAATTTTTAAAAAATGTTTATACAATGTAAAATATGTTCATGTAGATTTAAAACTATGTTTTGTACCAGCCAAAAATGTACAGTGCTTATTTCAAAATTTTAACATTTATTTGGAAAAAATAAATATGTATTGAATAAATGTTCATCATGAATAATGTTCAATACATATCAAAAAAATTACGCATGTATACAAAAAATGTACACTGTGCATTGTAAAAAGTCGACATGTACATGAAATTAAGAAAATAGAAGAAAAATGGAAACCAAAGAGAAGAAAACTGATAAAAAGACACAGAAAAACCGAAGCAAAAAGAAAGACATGAAAGGTTCTAAAACCCGTCTATAGAACCTGCTCAAAACTGGTTAGATGGGCTGGTCCACTGACACAAGGACACCTACAGTGCCAGATGTGTGGCTATGATAGGTCTCACAAAAGATAAGAAATAGCCCCGGCAAATATATATATCGATGGAATCACTCACATGAGCAAGTTATGGGTCGCCCCATTAAGCGCTACCGAATGTGTGTGGGAGCAGTTATTTTTAGGTTCCGGGAGCTTCTCAACAGGTTTTAGGAAGCTTTCGGATCTTTTTTTAATATAATTCCATAATTTGGTTGGTTCTTTTGTTTCTTTTAATCCATGAACTTTTATGGAATTCTGCAAACATTTTTGAAAAAAACGTTATTTATGAAAAATTTAAATTCTGAATAATTTAATTTTCAAAAAATTAATCCCTATAAAAAGTTGAATTTTTTGACCATTTTCTGAATTTTTGGTACTTTTTAGAAATTTGCGCTTATTTTTTAATACTTCAAAATAGGTCACGAACAATTACCTTGATTTGTTTTGACAAAAGTTTATTCTTAAATAATTTACTATTTTTTATCTTTTCAAAAATAATTCTATTATAGTTTCGTTTCTGAACATTTTTCAAAATCATAAGTTTTTTATTGAACATTTATAAAATCGATGACCGTATTTTAAATTCTAAAACATTTGTTTTGTTCACATTTTTTCCAAATTTGTAATAATTTTTAGCTTAAAATAAAACCGGCCAAAATTAATAAAATCAAGACAAGAAAATATTAGAAAAACTTAAAGAGAGATAAAAAATGGAAAAGAAATACGTGTGAGCGCTTCCGCTAGTCGCTTGCATTGTTATTTTGTGATGTCGGTTCCCGCGCATGCCTTTCGCTTGGTGGATCAAGGCCATGAATGGGCATGATAGTGAAACTAGTCACACTATCGCTTACAGCGATATATATAGCACATCCCATAATGAACAAACACAAAAGGAGGGCAAGTTTATTTTCACAAAAAAAGGAAGGCAAGTATTGTCTGAAAATGACAGCATGGGTCAAGGAGCCCAAAGTCACTTGGATAGCTACGATCACTGTGCCATTTGATTCGCGCACACAAGAATCAGTGGGCCTTGCTTCAAGCGTCTACAAAATGGGCCAAGCCTAGCGCGACGTTGCCTTAAGCATCTGCATGTGTACACACGTAAAGCGGGTACGTTACGTGCTACTCTTTTTTGTTGTCATGCACACCATGATCATCGAAAAACAAGAGTGATGGCCCGGAGAACACACAATTCCTCTACAATGGTGCCAGGGTGGAGCCGTAATGTCACTCAAACAGGATCCAAGTATCCCTTCAAGCACACCGAAGGATCAAGAACCAATAAGCTCACAACCAACTCCAAGAAGATCCTGTTGATCACCATTGGCTACTTCATAGCACTTGATTCTTGTGCTTTTATCATGTTTTGTTTGGACCATATTTATGTATGAATTCAAAAGGCTAAGTTTGAAAACATTAAATTAGATATGTATTTGAATTTCCAAGTTTCGAAATAATATATGTACAAACGGAGTTTGTATGCAAAGGTGCAGATAAATTGGCAAACCATTAAGGGTTAGGTAAAAAAAGGTTTTACTTCCCCTAAAAAGGGAATTAAAGGATGAGGAATCATATTACAGGGGGGTGAGTATTTAAAACAAAACAGAAAAGGGATTGAAAAATTAACCGTTCTATAAATAAAATAGAAGGACAAGTAAAGGTACAAAAATTTCACTTGCCGTAGAAGCTTTCATAGCTCAGTTGGTTAGAGCACCCGTTTAGTAAGCGGGAGGTCTTGAGTTCAACTCTCAATGAAAGCATCCCGTTTTTTATTCTTCTTTTTTTCCTTTATTTTTTTGGCTTCACCTCCGCAGAGGACAGACAACAGCAGCTCGTGTATACTTTTGTTTATATATGAATTCATCAAAGTTCCACAGTGTATGTCTTGTCCATGCCGGCTGAGGCTGACCCTGTGTTGTCATGCCGCTTGGGTCTACACTGTACTGAAGCAAGACACTTTTGTTTATATATATATATATGTGTGTGTGTGTGTGTGTGTGTGTGTGTGTGTGTGTGTGTGAATTCATCAAAGTTTCAGAGTGCATGTCTCGTCCCTGCCGGCTGAGGCTGACACTGTGTTGTCATGCCGCTTGGGTCTGGCACTGTATTGCAGCAAGACACTTTTTCTGCAAAATAAAGTAGTAGCAGTAGGTTTGATGCCCGGAGATTTTACCGCATTTACACTTAAAATGTTGCCTAAGTTGTGCATTTCATTGGTCTGCAAATGCGCGTTGGGCGCTGTTTCTCTGATGCAACCTCGTTACTATTTTCTGATGACAGGAAATTAAGCAGAAGAGCAGAGGCGAAGACCGACGAGAAAAACAAACCGCGACGATCGAATGAATGAATGAATGAATGAATGAGCATGTTTGATTGAAATTGCCAATTCGTTTGCTTTGCCTAAGCTTGAAACGAACGCTTCCTGGAATGCGCAATTATCGTGCCATAGCTTCCGCTGCTAGTCTTATAATTTTTTTTGGTTGAGCAATGCACACCGACTATATTTACAGTGCGGTTCGATTGGAGACCTGAACTACCTATGCATGATTCAGTGAGGGGCGCCACCATGCATGGTATCCATAGCCTCCAGCTTTATGGCTTCTCAAACTTTATAGCATCTAGAAGAGGGAGGCAAGAAATCAAAACGTGACGTGAGTCTCGTTTGCATGGCATGGCACATGGCACCCAAAGCTTTTGATTCGCTGTGTATACATGGCACCACATCGTTTTCACCTTACTACACAGCAGAGTTGCCTTGCCATTGTTCGCCGCGAAACTGAGACTGTGCGGGTGTGGGATCCCTTGCATGGCCGTTCTTCAAAGCCATGGCTCCCACTGTTCGTTGGGTTGGGTGTTGCCGGTTGCTTGGGTTCAAGCTGGGGCATGGTAGTGGTAGGTACCATTTCTCTTCCAAGCCAAGCTCAACAGCTCTGCTAGAGTGACCGGTGGCCGAAACGCCGAAAAATTACTGACCTAACCATTTTTTGATCATTCGGATGCAGAAGCTCAGTCGCCTATCTGATGATCTGAGGAGACGACAAACGACCGTGTTTTATTCTTCATATCAGTTCATCCCACTCCCGAGGAGTTATTAAATTAGGGATCCCAACTTGGGCGAGTTCGTTGTGGATGAGCCCATCAAGTCCAGCGTTGGTAGGTTGGTAGTACTGCTAAGATTGTTCGTCGTTCAAGAAAGTTGATCGTGAGTCTGTGTAGGACTAGTGAATGATTATGAGGATGTTTGGATCATTAGAGACTAGAGACTAGTAGTAGTCACCTTTAGTCAGTAAACCTCCAAACACCCCTGACTAGTGGGTGACTAAAACTAGTTTAGTCCCTAGAGGGTGTTTGGATACTCTCTAGTCATGTGACTAGTAGTAGTCAGACTAGAAGTTTTTAATCAGGCCCTGTTTGAAAGGTGACTACTACTAGTCAGCATTAAATGTCTCAGTATTAAATGTCCCTTATGCAACACCAATTAGAGGAGAGAGAGAGGGACTTTAGTCAGTAAAAGCCAGGGGTGTTTGGAGGTTTACTGACTAATGGGTGACTAAAACTAGGCTTTCGCCTGAAGCATCCCAGCCCGCCCAAACCCAGCAGACGCCGGCCACCGAGTCCGGCAGCACATACCTTCTCCACTCCTGCTAGTCCACGGTGAGCGTCCCTGCTAGGACTAGCATGAGGCTCAGCTATCACAACTGCTCACCTCGAGCACCTGCACAAACAGAGTTGTGTCAGTCTTAGTTGCCAGCCGCACCCAATCCCTCACCTTTGGCCACATCACCCCACCACAACACGCCAACCCCGTCGACCCCCCAGCCGCAGTCATGGTGATCACAGGCCGTGCAAGCCACCACCCCACAGGGGTCCAAATCTAGGCATAGAAAGCACCCAAACCCACACACACAAGGACAGGTGTAACAGATAGCACCCGACACACACAAGAAGGATCAAGGAACAACAACACTCCCCACACACAAGACAAAGACAAGGAGCAACGGAAGGAGAACCAAAAGCGAGCTACGACAAGCAACCAACACCAAGAACTTAGCACCCATGACCACCGGCGGACTGAGAAGAACGGGAGCTAGCATTGTTGGATCAGTCGAAGGGGTATCCGCCATGGAGAATACATAGAGAAGAAGCCGCCTGCTACCTTGCAATCACTCTGCACCTTGAAGAGCTAGGAAGTCGCAGCCACCGTCGAAAGGCATCTCACTGCCTAGGAACGTCACGACAAAGAGAGCCACAGACCGTGTCGAAGGGCAATGTTCCGCCGAGATAGTCCTGCGCCACTGGGCCACACCATGGCCACCATCACAATTAGAGAGAACCAGAGCACTATGCGAGGCCACCAAACCTCACATGCCGTCGAAGGGCACCGAACACCGAGACCTCACCGCCGCCACGAAGCCCCAAAGGAGAGGTCAACCATCATCATAGGATGACCAAGGCATTGGTCGCCACCACAGGGCACCTCCATCGCCACCACCCTACAATCCAACAAACCAAACCAATGCTCCAACCCAGACATCAACCACCAACCGCAGATCCCTGGCTCAAAAAACAACGGCCCCAAGGGGGAAAATGACATCGAAGATGCCATCGTCGTTCGATTCAGAGAAGGATCTCAGGCTTTCGCCCGAAGCAGAGGGAAGAAAGCAGGCAATGGTAGCTCCCAAATGATACCTTCACAAAGGGAAACGACGCCTGAGGGCTTCGCCATCACCGTTGTCGATGAGGTCGGCGCTAGGCTTTCGCCTGAAGCATCCCAGCCCGCCCAAACCCAGCAGACGCCGGCCACCGAGTCCGGCAGCACATACCTTCTCCACTCCTGCTAGTCCACGGTGAGCGTCCCTGCTAGGACTAGCATGAGGCTCAGCTATCACAACTGCTCACCTCGAGCACCTACACAAACAGAGTTGTGTCAGTCTTAGTTGCCAGCCGCACCCAATCCCTCACCTTTGGCCACATCACCCCACCACAACACGCCAACCCCGCCGACCCCCCAGCCGCAGTCATGGTGATCACAGGACGTGCAAGCCACCACCCCACAGGGGTCCAAATCTAGGCATAGAAAGCACCCAAACCGACCATGGCAATGATGACCCACAAGTATAGGGGATCTATCGTAGTCCTTTCGATAAGTAAGAGTGTCGAACAAGGAGCAGAAGGAAATGACAAGCGGTTTTCAGCAAGGTATTCTCTGCAAGCACTGAAATTATTAGTAACAGAGAGTTTTGTGATAAGATAATTCGTAATGGGTAACAAGTAACAAAAGTAACTAAGGTGCAGCAAGGTGTCCCAATCCTTTTTGTAGCAAAGGACAAGCCTGGACAAACTCTTATATAAAGCAAAGCGCTCCCGAGGACACATGGGAATTGTTGCGAAGTTAGTTTTCATCATGCTCATATGATTCGCGTCACATTACTTTGATAATTTGATACGTGGGTGGACCGGTGCTTGGGTACTGCCCTTCCTTGGACAAGCATACCACTTATGATTAACCCCTCTCGCAAGCATCCGCAACTACGAAAGAAGAATTAAGGTAAACCTAACCATAGCATGAAACATATGGATCCAAATCAGCCCCTTACAAAGCAACACATAAACTAGGGTTTAAGCTTCTATCACTCTAGCAACCCATCATCTACTTATTACTTCCCAATGCCTTCCCCTAGGCCCAAATCATGGTGAAGTGGCATGTAGTCGATGTTCACATAACACCACTAGAGGAGAGACAACATACATCTCATCAAAATATCGAACGAATACCAAATTCACATGATTACTTATAACAAGACTTCTTCCATGTCCTCAGGAACAAAGTAACTACTCACAAAGCATATTCATGTTCATAATCAGAGGGGTCTTAATATGCATTAAGGATCTGAAAATATGATCTTCCACCGAATAAACCAACTAGCATAAACTACAAGGAGTAATCAACACTACTAGCAACCCACAGGTACCAATCTGAGGTTTTGAGACAAAGATCGGATACAAGAGATGAACTAGGGTTTGAGAGGAGATGGTGCTGGTGAAGATGTTGATGGAGATTGACCCCCTCTCGATGAGAGGATCAATGGTGATGACGATGGCGGTGATTTCCCCCTCCAGGAGGGATGTTTCCCGGCAGAATAGCTCCCCAGAGCCCTAGATTGGTCCTGCCCAGGTTCCGCCTCGAGACAGCGGCGCTTCGTCCCAAAGCATCCTTATGATTTTTTCAGGGCAAAAGACACAATATAGCAGAAGATGGACGCCGGGGGCCTGCCAGGGGCGCCCACAAGGCAGGGGGCGCGCCCTCCACCCTTGTGGATGACTCGTGGCCCCCCTCTGGTGCTTTCTTCGCCCAATATTTTTATTATATTCCAAAACTGGTCATCATGGAGTTTCAGGACTTTTGGACTTGTGTAGAATAGGTCTCTAATATTTGCTCCTTTTCCAGTCCAGAATTCCAGCTGCCGGCATTCTCCCTCTTCATGTAAACCTTATAAAATAAGAGAGAAAAGGCATACATATTGTGATATAATGTGTAGTAATAGCCCATAATGCAATAAATATTGTTATAAAAGCATGATGCAAAATGAACGTATCAACTCCCCCAAGCTTAGACCCTGCTTGTCCTCAAGCGAAAGCCGATATCGAAAAATATGTCCACATGTTTAGAGATAGAGGTGTCGATAAAATAAAATATGGACATGAGGGCATCATGATCATCTTTAGAACAACAACATATATTGTCATATGATTCTTATGCTAAAGTAACAATCTATTCACAATGTAAAGTATGAATCAGAAACTTCATTGAGAACTAACAAACTGTGATCTTAGTCATGGAAGCAATTGCAATTTATCATAACATCGGAAAAAGTCAATATAAGAGCTTTTTAGCAAGTCCACATACTCAACCATCATTAGTCTTTTACAATTGCTAACACTCACACAATACTTATGGGTATGAAGTTTCAATCGGACACAGAGAAAGATAGGGGTTTATAGTTTAGCATCCCAACCTTTTACCTCAAGGGTAATGTCAACAATAATACTTTATGAAAACCTACATCCAAGTGGATATATATATCAAGATCTTTCCAACACATAGTGCTTGCCAAAGGATAAAGTGTAAAAACGAAAGGTGAAGATCACCATGACTCTTGTATAAGGGTAGAAGGTAAAAATAAAAGATAGGCCCTTCACAGAGAGAAGCAGAGGTTCATGCACTTTTATGGTTGGATGCACACACTAGTAGAAAAGGGGGCAATGGCCCAGGCCGGTTCAGCCCATTAGTCCCGGTTCTGCCACGAACCGGGACCAATGGAGGTCACTAGTAGAATAAGGGCCTATTGTCCCGGTTGGTAAGGGCCTTTAGTCCCGGTTGGTGAACCGGGACTAAAGGGTCGGTACTAATGCCTCCCCCCTTTAGTCCCGGGACTAAAGGCCGCGGCCACGTGGGGCTCCACCTTTAGTCCCGGTTGGTAACACCAACCGGGACTGATGGAAATTTTATGGTTTTTTTTTTTGAAAATTTTTCTTGAAATTTTTTTTTGAAATTTTTTTTGAATAATTTTTTATTTTCAAATTTCTGAATTATTTTAACGCCTAATCTCTAATCAGCACCCCTCATCACTGCTCAATTTATCCTCTTCTCTAATCACCCTCACCATTCCAAATCACCTAACTTTCCGAACGGTCACCCATCCTCCCACTCCCCACTGAGCACGCTTAACTTCCGGGTTCTATTCTCCCTCGCTTTCCAAGTCTGCACTTGTTGTTTTCTCGACAATAGTAAGATGTCAATCCTATTAACCCTCGTGAATTTTGCTTGAGCATGAATTGACACATTTCACTGTTTGAGTTTCAAACTATTGTTTTCAAAAACAATAATTATTTAGAAAACAATAGTTATTTTGAATAATTAGTTTGACCATGGTTTGACCATAGTTTGACCATAGTTTGACCACAGTTTGACCAGATTTGACCAAAATTCAAAATAACTGAACAAATTATTTAGTAACACTAATATTCTAGAATAATTAGTTTGACCATGGTTTGACCATAGTTTGACCATAGTTTGACCACAGGTTGACCAGATTTGACCAAAATTCAAAATAACTGAACAAATTATTTAGTAACACTAATATTCTAGAATAATTAGTTTGACCATGGTTTGACCATTGTTTGACCACAGTTAGAAATTTTCTCGATTTTTTCCACTCTAGATATTAAAAGCCCCGTAACTTTTTTTCTGTTAGGTTTTTGAGGATTTTGAAAATGTTTAACGGGGTTCCCCCGTTAAATTTGGATGTAACTTTTCGAGTAGATGATTTTTCATATAAAAAACTTTTTCATCCGAGTTAGTATGCAAAAGTTATGCCCATATTTACAAATTCGGAGAGATTTTGCAAATAAAGTCGAAATTCACATTTGTAAATTTTCCCAACAACTAGACCACATATCACATGGGAAACTTATTTTCTTTTATTTTTTGACATTTCCATCATTTTCTTTTATTTTTTTAAATTGAAAAGGCGATCCACGTGGGGGTATAGTTTGAAAATGGGACCTTTAGTACCGGTTCGTAGGCACGAATCGGGACTAAAGTCTCAACCCCATTAGTCCGTGTTCGTGCCTCAAACCGGGACTAAAGGTCTACTCTTTAGTCCCGGTTTGAGGCATGAACCGACTATCGGTATCACCTTTTAGTCCCGGTTTGAGGCACAAACCGGGACTAAAGGGCAGTGAACCGGGACTAATGCCTTAGCCGCATTTAACCGGGATAAATGCTCACATTAGTCCCGGTTCTGGATTGAACCGGGACTAATGGGCTAAACTGGCCTCGACGAAAGCCCTGTTTTCTACTAGTGGGTATTTGTCCTGGTTCGTGAGCCCAGGGGGCCGGCCGGGCCACGTGGGCCATTGGTCCCGGTTGGTGGGACGAACCGGGACCAATGGGCCTGGCTCCTGGCCCACCACTATTGGTCCCGGTTGGTGGCTTGAACCGGGACCAAAGGCTTCCCTTTAGTCCCGGTTCATGCCACCAACCGGGACATATAGTGGTGCCTATATATACCCCCTCACGCAAGAGCAGAGCACACTGCTCTGTTTTTTCTGGCCGAGGGGGAGAGGGTTTGGTGGTGCTCTAGCTCACCTCCTATGCACACAAGGTGTTCGATGAAATGCCCGAGCCACACTACTTAAGGTTTCTCCTCTCCAAGCTCGACCGCCAAGCTCCATTTTCCTCAATATTTATCTATGTTTAGCGGTCCGTCACGCCCCGTCCCCGTCTTCACCGCCGTCGATCACCTGCGCCGATCTCATCGCCGGCACCACCGTGGTGAGCCTCTTGTTCTTATCTTCTTTCTGAAAGGAAAAATATTCTTACTTGTATGTTTAGATAGATACTTGTATTATTTTCTTAATTTTATTATTGCATCTTATATAGTGCGATGGTTTTGGTATCCGCCCCCGTCGGCCCTCGTCCTGTCTATGATTCGGATGTGGTATATATTATCTTTTCATAACTATTGGTTCATTTATTGTTTATGAAAATTATGCCACCAACGTGACATAGATTTTATTTATCTAGGAGGTTGTTGAACCGGAAATTCCAACCGACCCTATTGTCGAGAGGTTAAATTTAGTTGAAGAAGAAAACAATTTCTTGAAGGAAAAAAAACTCGAGGAGGAGAAGATGATATTGGAGTTGCATGTTGCGGATGTCGTCGATGATCAGAAGATCAAGATGGATGCAATGCGCTTGAAGATTAGAAAGATTAGAAAATATGCCATTCATACCGAGGCTTGGTATCATTATGCTGTTGGATCAGTTGTTACCTTGGTTGCGATTATGATCGCATTTGTTTTCGCATTGAAATGTTTTACATAGTTGTATGGTTTAATTAATTTAGATGCTCTGCAGAGCTTTTGGTTGTTAGATGAGAACTATGTATGTACTTTGGTTTTTATGTGATGATGAACTTCTATTAATTTGGTCACTTAATTATCTATTCATGATGTTCTGTAATGATTTTTGACACACTTAATTATATATAATGCACGCAGATGAACCGGCAATGGATGTACGGTGACAGACACACCTCCGAGTACACTAAGGGCGTGCATGATTTTCTCGAAATGGCTGAGGCAAACAAGCAGAATGGTTTTATGTGTTGTCCATGCCCTATATGTGTGAATACGAAGTCTTACTCTGACCGGAAAATCCTTCACACCCACCTACTTTATAAGGGTTTCATGCCACACTATAATGTTTGGACGAGGCACGGAGAAATAAAGGGCGGGGAGGCACGGGGGCGGGGTGAGTATTTGAAACAAAACATAAATGAGCTTGAATAATGAACTATTCTATAAATGAAGAGCCAGAACAAGTATAGTCAGAAAATTTGAAGGGCCGAAGATGCTTTCATAGCTCAGTTGGTTAGAGCACCCGTTTAGTAAGCGGGAGGTCTTGAGTTCAACTCTCAATGAAAGCATCCCTTTATATTTTGTTTTTTGGCTTGAGCTCCGCAGAGGACAGACAACAACAGCTTGTAATTGTTGTATTCTTTTGTTTATATATATATATATATATATATATATATATATAGGTAAAATAGATGGAGCACCTAGGTGCCTGGGCACCTTGATTGTTTTGGAAAGTGTGGTATATTTAATTTGTTTCCTAATTATTCTTCATGCAAGACTTTCCATGCTTACATTTTATTTTTATTTTCTAAATATTAGGCATGCAAGACTTGTCATACAATAAATCATATTAATGTTTATTTGTTTTGAATTGCTATGGGTATCTAATATAGTATTTTCGTTTCCTAATACGGGTATCTAATACCTACGAACGAAATTATATGTATACGCAGGAGCGTATATATATTCAATAATTTATTTTTGAACTATTACATTTCTTTGCGGGATGAACTATTACATTTTGTTTGTATGTATGATTCTAATATATATTCAGTATATCGTATGACTAATGTATGATGCCCGAGCTATATATACCCTACGACGATAAGAGTATAACATACCTGCTATTTTGTATACCCAATTTATCGTATACCCTAATCTCCAAATTGTATGTACATACCTAATATATCGTATACCTAATGTAAAAAAAAGCATGTTCCACGAATGTGAGTACAACATACTTCTTACTAATACACGAAAAATGTCTTTATATGCATTAATTTCTGATTTGTGTCTCTCATATTTCTATTAATAGCTCTCAAATATGCAATGTTGCCATGCGTGGCATTCTCTTTCCTATTTGCTACCACTACATAATTATTTCCTTGCATGCTACTAATGGCCATATTTATGGTAGGTATTCTGCCATCATTATTTCCAAATCAGTCAATTATAATGCAATACGTGAACACACATCTAAATGCAATCGTATGCGGTTAAAGGCAAGGAGTCTGGGCACCTAGGTGTCCTAAACTGCCGTCCTATATATATATATATATATATATATATATATATATATATATATATATATATATATATATATATATATATATAACATGTAAAAGTACACTTAGATGCATCCGCGTCCATACTTTCTATATTTTCATGGATCGAGTTGATTTAGCCAGTGCATGCACGTAGGAGCAGTTGCAACATCCCTAAAAAAAGGAGCATTTGCAACAGGCATTCAATCCCCACCCCAACCCGGGAGAGATCCTTTTGAGGAGTACGTGCCTCACCGCCTCCATCTTTCTCCTCCCGTGACCTTATCCACATCCATCACGGCTCATCCTCTCTTCTCCATGACTCCATCATCCAGCGCCCACACGAGCTGGCCCGCGTGTTCCAGCCGTACACCCACTACTCCGTTCTCTTCGCCGACCGTTCGGCGACGCATGCGGCTCCATCCTCTTTCTCCAATCTCCTTCTCTAGCCCCGCACGGCTCTATCCTATCTTCTCAAATCTCCTCATCCGCGCCGGCGATGCGCCACTGTCCACCATCCTCTCTTCTCCAATCTCCTTCTCCAGCCCCGCACGGCTCCATCTCCATCCTCTCTGCTCCAATCTCCTCATCCGCGCCGGCGATGCGCGCCATCGTCCACTATCCTCTCGATGCGCCATCGTCCTTGTGGAAGGCTCGTTCTATCGATCTTAGATAATCAATTGAACGATGTGGGAAAAGGTTTGTCCATTTCTCACACCGACGCGTGCATGCGCCGCTATGCGGCGCCAAGACAGCCACAACCGCCATGGCTGATGGCCTTCAGAGCATCGCCATGATCTTCTCCTCTATCACTCCTCGCCTTCGTCGTTGGAGCCCCAAGCACCACCTCCGTGGTACCTCCTACCGCTGCCCTGCCGCTCCTTCTACTCCGTCGTGGGGCTTCTGCCGCCCCCGATGCTCCTTCTACTCCGGCGTGGGGTCTCCTGCCGCTCCCCGGCGCCTCTTCTACTCCGCCATGGCGGTAGCCATCCGCCGAGGGCGCCCTTCACTTCTCCCGCTCCGCGCCGGTAGCCGTCCGCCGGCAAGGGCGCGCCCTTCACTTCTCCTGATCCGCCGCGTCTACAAAGGGAGCGGGCATCTGGATAAAACGAAACAGGATTCGCGGGTTCAATTCATACATATGTAGTTTTTTCTTATAAAAACAAAACGTTTTTTCCAGATTCACTAAAACAGGGACAACGGGTTTAATTCCTAAAAACCATAGGGTCCTTTCTGTAAAAACACCATGACAGTGAGCCCGGAGACCCAATCTGGGCTTTATTATTAGGGAGAGATAGCACAAATGCCCGTGCGTTGCAACGGAGAAAAGAGCAAACTTCACAAAGAGACATCGACAATGAACCAGCAAAAGCTCAACAAAGGCCCCAGTGAGTAGACGGAGATGCGGATGGAGCTGTGGGCAAAGAGGAGGAAGCCATTGATGATGAGTCACGGAGACGACGAATCACATGCCGCCCAAAGTGGCGTGGGCGAGGTCGGCTTGAGGGCTTTGGCGTTAACGGATGCATGGGCTTGTGGCGTCAACAGACTCCCTCTTATTGTGTTCATGGCATGCTCTAATTCATCATAGTGTCTTCCATCATCCAAGTGATCGAGCTCGTAGCCATCGAAGCACTAATCATCCATGATTGCCGCCGCCGCTGCACACCTAACCTCCGTGATGTTCCTGATGGACGCGAGTATTTTTTTTCTTCTTAAATTAGGTACTCACCAATCCAACTCCATATAGGTTAGAATCGTCTATAAAAACGTATATGTTAGAAGCATGTGGTCAAGTAATTTAGGTAGACTAAAACTTAGACTGGTCTGAATCTTATGATACATAGTCCAAACTTACTCAACATCTCATCTCTTGTTTAAAATCAACTTGATAACACTTTTGACTCAAACAAAATATCTGATCGAGACCAGATAGAAGTAGCGGTGGGAGAGTGATGCGACGGCGATGAGCTGCAGCACGATCGATCGAGGCGGATTTCCACTGGGCCAATGCTCCCAAGGGAAGAGTGCGTCGGTGATGGGCGTCGTCTAGTCGATGCCAATGGTACATTCTTCCATCTTCCATCCTTTAACCTCCAGTGGCATTTTGAAAGAAATTTGTTCTCTGCTGCTGGTACATTCTTCTGTAATCTGAAAACAATTATCAAAAACTTCTTTAGGGAAAGAAATTTTGCATAATTTTGCCAAACAGTTTGCATGCAGTATCATTTCTTCCTTCCATCTTCCATCATTTAACCTCCTCTTCAGTAGCATTTACGTCCATCATCAGGCTGTCAACCTGAAAAATGCATAAAACACAGTTATGTGTTGCCTCGTTGATTCCAACCTTCTTAAGATTAGTAGTATATTTGAAACATCAGAATAGACATGAGCAGAGGATTACACTTACGTACATTAGACAACTAATGGCTTGACTGAATTAAATAACAGCATGTTGTGTTTGGTTTTTTGACACTAAGCCATAGACCAAGAGTAAGAAGCGCATGATCCTAGTAGATGAGATCCTAGATTAGCTTCAGCAACAACGCAGATCAAGAAATTGCAAGGTTAACTTATCAATGGAGAACTGGCAGACAAACTTCCGGCGTACTATGGAGCACTGGTGGGAGGGAAAAAATAGTTAGAACAAAATCAAGTTTAGGAGCAACAAAAGTTAATTAGAATAAGAAGAGTGGTATGTTTGATGTCATGTGCTGCAAGCACAGTATACTCGGTCTCATTCTTGTACACAGCAATCAAGTGCGGCAACGTGACCACCTTCTGTTTCGAATTTAACAGCCATACGGAGGGCATATGTGTGATCAAGTACGCCTGTATTGATTAGAAAGTAATAATGTGTGAATAGTTGAATAGGGAAAGAATTACACAGTTGCAAGAAACCATGCAATAACCATATCTGTCTGCTTCCCTCAGTGTGTTCGTCTCAACTGCATGCCTAAGTCGGGCTGCAAGTTCCTCTCATAACTCACTCTATATAAACCAGTCTAATTGACATTAAGTTTAATCTAGAAATCAATTTTTTTTTCACATTCTAAAGCAGCATAGTGTGAACAGAACTTTGCTGAACTGAGTATGAACAGCAGCATAGTGTGATGGGAACCATCCACAACCCAACTCCTTCATGCCCACTTGACAAGAAATGTGTTTGCAAGAGACAAGAACAAAAGATGTTCAGAAAGACACAAGCCAGAACAAAATTTGATAATCATAAAACATGTAAAGTTAAAAAGGATTTTGCGAGTGTCCATGGTCAACCTGCTCCAGCTCTAGCTTTCCATCAATTCGTTTTCCACCCTTTTTGGGGAGGACAATTCGTTTTCATCATCTCAAGAAATTTTCCTGTGTGAATACGAAATCTTACTCTGACCGGAAAATCCTTCACACCCACCTACTTTACAAGGGTTTCATGCCACACTATAATATTTGGACGAGGCACGGAGAAATAGGGGGGCGGGGCGGCGCGGGGGCGGGGTGAGTATTTGAAACAAAACATAAATGAGCTTGAATAATGAACTATTCTATAAATGAAGAGCCAGAAGAAGTGGAATAAGAAAATTCCAAATGCCGAAGATGCTTTCATAGCTCAGTTGGTTAGAGCACCCGTTTAGTAAGCGGGAGGTCTTGAGTTCAACTCTCAATGAAAGCATCCCTTTATATTTTGTTTTTTGGCTTGAGCTCCGCAGAGGACAGACAACAACAGCTCGTAATTGTTGTATTCTTTTGTTTATATATATATATATATATGTGTGTGTGTGTGTGTGAATTCATCAAAGTTTCAGAGTGCATGTCTCGTCCCTGCCGGCTGAGGCTGACACTGTGTTGTCATGCCGCTTGGGTCTGGCACTGTATTGCAGCAAGACACTTTTCTGCAAAATAAATTAGTAGCAGTAGGTTTGATGCCCGGAGATTTTACCGCATTTACACTTAAAATGTTGCCTAAGTTGTGCATTTCATTGGTCTGCAAATGCGCGTTGGGCGCTGTTTCTCTGATGCAACCTCGTTACTATTTTCTGATGACAGGAAATTAAGCGGAAATCCTGCCAAGACCGATGAGAAACACCCGCGACGATCGAATGAATGAATGAATGAGCGTGTTTGATTGAACTTGCCAATTCGTTTGCTTTACCTAGCTTGAAACGAACGCTTCCTGAGACGCTCAATTATCGCCCCGTAGCTTCCGCTGCTAGGACTCTTACACTCTTATAGTTATAATTGATTTGGTTGAGCATTCACACTCACTATATTACAGTGCGGTTGGATTGGAGACTTGAACTAGTACTACCTATGAATGAACGAGTCTCTGTGCATGATTCAGTGATAGATGCATGATTGAGGCAACTTTTTCTGACACCGTCCTGTTCCTGCCGTCCGGTACAGTGAGTGGTTCCACCATGCACGTTCCTAGCATCCATAGCCTCCAACTTTATGGCCTCCAAAATGTCTAGTATCTAGAGGAGGGAGGCAAGAAAAATGTGACGTGATTTGATTTGCATGGCACATCACATGGCATCATCCAAAGTTTTTGATTTGCTGCGAAACCGGAACTCTGCGGGTGTGGGATCCCTTGTCTGGCTCTTCTTCAAAGCTATGGTTCCCACTGTTTGTTGGATGTCCGTTGCTTCGGCTCAAGCTGGTGGGTGCCATTTCTCTTGCAAGGTAAGATCACCAGCTCGAGTGAGTGACTGGTGGCCAATACGTTGCGAAATTACTGACCTAACTACTCCTTCCGTCCCATATTAATTGACGCTGAAATATATTTGGTTGGGTTCGTTGTGACTGAGCCCATGCATGTATGCCAGCCATTGCCTCCCACTACCAGCCGCGAGAGCGTTGGTAGGTTGGTAGGTGAGGTGAGGGGACGGTAAGATCTCTACCAAGAAAAACTCACGAGAGTCCCTTCTGTCTAGCAGCCTGATGCATGGGCTGTAAAGAAACATAAGACCGTTTAGATCACTAAAACTGAGTATCAAATGAATAGAGGAATGCATCGGAGACAATCATACTGCCACACTGCCAAACGGCCGGCTTCAAGTTGCTTTCAGACAGATTTTATGGCTAAACACATAGGAGTACATACACACCTCCTCCATTATTGAAGTCGAAGGGGTAGGAGACAAGCGCCGCTGCCGCCGCAGAAGGAGAAGCGGCCGCCGTGGCAGCGAGCAGCGGGCAATCATTGAGATTCCGGCCGGATCCCCGTCGTTTTTACCGCCGTAGGAGTAGGAAATTAATTAAGAACCCAAAAGTGAAGTTTGACGAGACGCCTCCGTGCCGCCCTAGCACGTAGTGGTACGTCTGTCTAACCGCTTTTGGATAGCTCTGCCCGATCGGCTCTTAGGCTTTGACAAGGGCGACGAGGACGGAGGGAGCATAATCATCATGGCCGCCCTAGCTAATTCCTGCTTACCAGTAGCATGTAACGTTCCCTCCCCTGTGCTTGTACTACAAGGTGGTTGGGCAGTGGAAAAACAACGAATAATCGTCCTTGCTAAACCAGCACAGTTCGTACATGGGAGGAAGGCCTTCGCTTGGGTCGGCATCGTGGCGAAAAACCACAAAATTGTCCCTTTTTCGCAATGTTTAGCATAAAATGAACCAGACTTGGAATAATTTCATAAAATGACCCTTTTGCATGACGGCTGACTGGGACGCCATACTAAACAGCACGACGCCTTGTTCGAGAGCGTCATGGGATCACCGTTGACTCGCCACGTTGGACGTGCCTGGTTGCATGACGCCCCTGCCGGAGGCGTCATGCAATGGCATGACGCCCCAACCCAGGGCGCCATGCCATTCTCCATAACTGGCACCTAGTGTGCATGCTTTGACGTTTTTTTATTTTTTATTTAGAAATGAAGGAGAACCCCCGGTCTCTGCATCTGGACAATGCATGCAGTCACTTTATTAATTATTTACAAAAGACCTTACGAAGTGATACAACAGTAAGACTAAAGCCACCGTCTAGGCAACATCTGTCGCTACTCCTATCTAATTGATGAAGGGATGGTGATAGTCTGAGCCTAATACCAAACAGATCTCGCAACCAAACCTAACATCTAAGACCTGAGGTCCCATCCAGGACGCCTGCCGGGTATGGGTCACCCACCGGTCCGGCGCACTCCTCAACCAAGACGCCTGCCGGGTATGAGGCCGCCGCAGCCACCTGCCACCAATTCATCATCAGAGTTGTACTGTTGCATCTACTTTGCCCGGTCTAGCTGTCATCGACGCCACCACGATGCCAGACCGCGTCACCCTGCTGCGCGAGTCCATATCCGTGCATCGAACGCCGAGTCACCACAGCGCCATGCCACCGAGACCCGCCGCCATCAATGAGTGAGACGATGCGCCGCTCCACCAAAGAATCCGTCCTCTGGTCCCTCGATCACGTGTGTACCTTCAAGAATGACGCCCCAAGGGGAGAACGACACCAGAGCGTCGTTGTCATCCGATCATCCGATCTAGGGGTTTGCCCCGGAGGTAGCAGAGAGTGACCTTGAACTTCTCCACGGTGATGCCTTCAAAAAGGGAACGATGCAGATAGCGCCGCCACCGCCGTCCTTGGCAGTAGCCGAAAGCAAGTTTTCACCCAGATCTGTTCGAAGGAATCCAACTCCCGTGCACGGCTGCCGCCACCACCAGGCTGAGCACACGCCGCCGACGGCACCTCCACGATTCCCAGAGGCCGCAAGATCACCGGCGGAGCTTGGCCACCAGAAGCACCACCACCGCCATCCCGCAGGGCCACCGGCCTATCCCATCTCCAAAGCTTCCATCCCCGATCCAATCTGGGAGTACCCAGATCCACTGCCAGGAGGCAGCGCCCATGCCAGGGACGCCGCACCACCGGAGGGATGCCACGCCATCGAGCTAGCAGGGCGTCAGGGGAAGGCGCTGGAGATGGAAGTGACCTGCTGCCCTACGGCGCTGTCGAGGAGAAGGAGCCCCGCATCCCACCTCGCAGAACAGGTGACGAGCAGCCCCGCCACCGCCAACGCCAACGCCACGAGGGCTTTGCCTGGTGGCGCCCGTCGGCAGCGGCGAGGGGAAGGGCAGCGGGGAAGGGAACCCCTAGGCGGCGGCGGCGGCGCCCTCCCGGGTCGCCAGTGGGGGGGACGACACGGGAGTCGGGGGAGTCCGGTGCATGCTTCGACGTAAGTAGTGTCTTGAATGATCAATGCCATGGTACAGTGTTGAACCAACCAACACTTATGCGGTTCCAGTTTCCATCGGCAATGCTAGACTCACGGAGAGAAGGATTACGGGATTCACGAAATAGCAAACGTGGGAGCTTGACTCCAATCTCAAGCTGTTAGATAGTGATGGGATGATCATGGATCCAGCGTGGGAGCTTGACTCCAATCTCAAACGTGGGAGGTTGACTCCAATCTCAAGCTGTTAGATAGTGGCGGAGCTAGGATTTCCGACATGGGTATGCGTGGTATTTTTTTTTGCTTCATGACATTGCAAGAAATAGAAAAGTTAATAATAATAACAAAAAGAACATGTTAGATAGTGATGGGGCATACTGGCATGGTGGGCAGTCTGACAAATTCAAATGTTCATAATTCAGAAATTTATATGCATGAGATTCACCTTGTTTTCTCTGTACTACTTCACAAGTTTTCTAGCAAGCCAATGCAAAGCACACTCAAAATTGAATGGATGCTACAATAGGTCAATCAAAACAAAATTAGGGAGTGAAAAATAATCATCTCTTCTTAACTAAAAAAATCAGAGAAATCAAGATTGAACACTCACTGACTCGAAAAGAACAATCACAGGAATCGGTGTCTGATGTGTGTGCGCCGGTGCTGCCGCCGCGGCCGCCGTTTCTCAATTGGAGGCGAAGCAGCGAAGAGGCGCGAGGAGATCCATCTGCTAGATCCAAGATGGCAGATCGGCGACGCTGCCGATGGCAGATGCGGGGATGCGGCGCAACAATGTGCGTCAGAGGCGGCGGAGGAGGCGCAGCGCAGTGCAGCGGCGGTTGAATCGAAGGATGGAGGCGACACGTTCCAGGTCGAACTGTCTCCTCGGCTTCGTCAATCGGCCAGCCGCGTCATTAAGCCTCAACGATAAGGGCTAACTAGCAACGTAGCAGCCCAATATTGGCCCAAGTGGCGCTGGAATCGTTCTCTTCTTCGTTTCTCTCCTCTGTACGTATAAAAAGATAGCCATATGTGATATAAAGGCATATAGGAGCTTATATACTGATTTTTTTTTGAAAAAAGATTGGGTATGCATTGCATACCCTTGCATTAGCCTAGCTCCGCCCCTGGAGGAGGGACGAGGATGGGCTCAGTTTTTCTACTTTGCGTGAATTCCGGCTCGCCCGTTCTCTGTTCGGCCACCTCAGCCCGTAGGCAATCTTTCCGTGGCACTTGCCCGAAAGTATATATATTTTTCGAGTTACAAGTTATAACATGTGTTCTTTGGTAGGTATATAACATATAATTGGCCAGATACACGGCGGAGGCACTGCCGCCCGCCCCGACGACGACGAGGCGGAGCGCCTTGCCATCCATCGTTCTTACACGTCGTTAGCAGAGACGTGGAAGTGTTGAACTCCGGCCGCCCCTCCATATGTTTAAATTTCTTGTTTTAGATTTATGCAAGTTTAAGTTGGATGAACTTGGGCCTTTTGATGCATGAACTACTATGTCCGATGTCGGTTTTCGTATGAGTTCTGCGTTGTATGGCCAGTATGAGTTTGGGTACCTATTTAGGCAATTGTGATTGTGGAGAGCTTGCTTTAGTCACTGTCCGATCAGTGACAACGAACGTGACCAAACATGCCAGCGGGTGTGTAGGTTGTTATATTAGGTAATCACGGTTGTAGATGTCCTAAAGATGCACATGCATATAACATGCTATGTTCATGCCGGTTCAGTTAAATCGAATGATCACAACGTGCTAACAGCCGGTTAATACATACTTTCTCCGTTTGAAAAAGTTTGTCTTTCAAATAGATGTATCTAGCATCAAGTTAGTGCTAGATACATACAATTAAGGAACAAGCTGGGGAAAAAAATCGGACGAAGAGAGTAGTATTAAGTAGCTAGCCTATAAATTGCTACGTATGTGTACGTAGGGATGCAATTGCACTGCATGCCCCATGCATGACTGGGTACGTACGGATGCATGGTAAAGCTGTCCACGTACTACTCCCTCCGTTCCTAAATAATTGTTTTTCTAGTCATCTCAAATGGACTATAACATACGGATGTATGTAGACATATTTTAGAGTGTAGATTCATTCATTTTGCTCCGTATGTAGTCATTTATTGAAATCTTTAGAAAGACAATGGGAGTAGCTACCACACACATGAATCAAACTTGGTTATTATAAAACCCATGCAAATAATATCTGTGTGGACTTGTAGCCGACAATTCAACGACCGGAGCAGTACGGCGAAGAAGAAACGCTACGCTAGACGTACACGGCGGTCGCGGCGGCGAGCACATACGCGTACGTATACACGCAGCCGTCGAGCATGCAAGCAGACTCTAGTCTAGGAGATAAACGAAACGTGTGAAACGGGGGTTAGCCATATAGCCGCGCGTATGAGATGGTCTTTTCCTGTCCGTTTCCTTTTCTGTTTTAGGCTTGTGCGCCAAGGAGATCAACAAGGAAACGAAATATAGAAGCTGGCACATTAGACTAGTGAAGAGCATGGCGCCATGGCTTGTGGCGTTATGCTATTGAGCATGGCGCCCCCGGACCGGAGGTCATGCAAAAGGGCCATTTTGTAAAATTGTTGCAAAATGGGTTCATTTTGTGTTGAACTTTGTGAAAAGGATCAATTTTGACATCTTTCACGGCATCGTGGGAGGGGGGGGGGGGGGCATCATGGGTGAACCCTAGCCGGCAATGTCCTCCTCCTCCTCCTCCCTTACTCCCCTCGCCTGTAAAGGTAGACGCTCATGGCGAAGCTCGCTCGGTCGAGGTGGCTGCGGGTCTCTCTCTCTCTCTCTCTCTCTCTCTCTCTATCTCTATCTCTATCTCTATCTCTCTATCTCTCTCTCTCTCTCTCTCGTGGTGTGGTGGCATTGTTGATCGACGCGGCTCACGGAGGCTGGCGGCAGTTTGTCGGAGAGGCAGCCCTGGCGCAGATAAGTTTGGTGGCGGCGCTCCTCACCGGTGGGGTAGGAGAAGAGTTGGGCCCTCAGCCTGTTGGTCGATGTCTGCATGTCTGCAGGTGGGCCCATTGGTCGACGTGTCTACGAGGATGGATCCTTTGTCCATTGCCCCTCCCTGACAACGAGTAATGAATGTGATGCAGCAGTGGCCGCATACAAGAGAAGCGAGGTCCTCACCCACTTCCGGTGTTTTCTCTAGTGGAATGGGCGGGCCTAGGGCTCTCCCAATGTCGGTATCTGGCCAAAGAGAAGGTGTGAGCCGATAAACTGGTTGTTGGCAGTGCTGGTTTCAACAACATATTTTGCAGATGGAAACCCATGATCTCGCCTTCAATTTCAATGGTTATCATAAAAATATAGGATAGCGCTAACGCTCACACGTGTGGTGGGAGCCAAATCAGCCCACACGCCCTATAACACACAGACTGCGCCACGTCACCGCATGTATGCATGTGGGTATCTTTTCGGATTTTCAGTTTTAAAAATGTTTTATCTCTTAAATGAAAATCCGATTGAAGATCTGTTTTCACCGTTAAATCCCTCGTGACGAGATCTTCGAAACTAGATCTCACATCAATATATTTCGACAAAAAAAATTGGGCTAAAAGTTGCCATGTCTATTGCATATGAATTGCCATGATATTTACATGGAAGTTGCCATGCTATGTTTCAGCTATTTTCTTCTACATTTAAAATTAAATTTTTGACATATTATAAAACAGGGAATTAAGAAACTAGATTTGCCATGAACCATAAACTAAAATTGCCATGATACATGCACTTAAAATTGTCATGTTTCATACAAAAAATAATTTTCATGGTCAAAGTACTGGAATTGCCATCATCAAAAAACTAAAATTACCATGCTCTACAAACTAAAATTGCCACATGGCAACTTTAGTTTAAACACTATGGCAACTACAGTGTAAACATCATGGCAACTTTTGGGCAAGAGGAGCTGCCGCGGCGGCGAGAGAAGAAGGGTGGCGCCGGGTACTCCAGGCGCGTCGTGTTGCCAGCCTCGATGTACTCGAGGACGACCTAGAGGTGCGGCCGAGGACGCCCCACCATTGTCGCCGCCCGTTGGAGTTTTGGCAGCCGCGGGGCTCGACGCTGTTGGTGGAGGCGAGCTGCTCCTTGTGGCGCCGGTCAAAATATGCCGTCCACAGCGAGTTGCTGTCGGGGGCATACATCGGTTGGTCCCGCGCTCCGGCGAAGGACCGTATCTTGGCGTGATTTAGCGCCGATCAGCTCTCCGGTGGAGACACCGGGGTGCCGCACGAGCCTCTAGTTGCCCGGCACCCGCATGTCCGGCGGTGTTCGAATAGCCGGCCTCGTATAGGAGGTGTGCCTCATCCTCGTGCAGGTGGCGGCGGCTGAAGCCGTTTGCCGCTGCACCATCGTCTGGGTAGTGCTTGGCCATGCTCGCTGCGTCGAAGTGGAGAGAGACGACGTCTGGAGAGCTTCGAGAGGGGAGGGTTCTGTGGCGATGGAGTGTGCGCTCGCAGACGAGGGAGGACGGCTTTTTATAGCCATGCTTGGGCGGTGAGAGGGCGGCCGCCGTGTGTACATGTGGCGGGAGCGGGAGCGAGCTGGAGGCGCATCGCCGCGCCTTCACTGCGCCGCCCAGGCATCAATGGAAGGCTGACCGGCGCGATGGCCTTGGCATTGATTCTCCATGGAAAACCGAGGCGATGAGGACGATGAATGCGCCAGCCAGGCTTTCGCGCCAAAACTATTTTCCCCGGCGCCCCCGGGCGCCTCTCAACGTGCTGGGTTCGGTCTGGGTCCGCCGACGCTAAATTCGACTCTAACCGGCAAAAAGTGGACTTCTGAAACGCGATTGGACTGATTTTTCGGTGCCGGTGATAAAAAAAAGGCCTTTGAGGGGCTTGCTAGGGACGCGGCCGGAGATGCTCTTACTTCCACGACGGATTTATGGTTAAGTACATGCTTACATACACGCCCTCCATTATTGAAGGCAAGCGGGCTGCCCCGCGCGAAGGTGTGGCATGCATGGCAGCGAACAGCGTCGAGTAGTACAATCATGAGATTATGGAGATTTACCTTACACCTGGTCGCATCGTTTTCACTGCCGTAAGTACTCACTGCCGTAATAATTAATTAAAAAGTAAGATTAACAAGACGGCTCCGTACTGCCCTAGCATTTTCTGTCTAACCGCTTTTGAATAGCTATTAGGCTTTGACATTGGCGACGAGGACAAAGGGAGCATAATCATCAAGGCCGCCCTATAGTTAATTCTGCTTACTAGTATCAGGTAACGTTCCTTGTGCTTGTACTGCAAGGTGGTTGGAGTGTGGAAATAAAGGAATAATCGTCCTTGCCGAACTAGGACACTATTTAGGACAATTTGTATTTTCCTTTTATTTTCTCAAAAAGAAGGTTAAACTCCTGGCTCTGCATGCACAAAAGTCAAGGACAATTCATGTTTGGAAAAGGAAAAATGTTTTTGATTGGGTCTTCCTCCAAAGGGCGGCACGTGTGACCATGGCCGTTGTCACAGACGAAGTCTCGGCAGGGGGGGTCCCTCCTGCGGCGTGGCGGTAGTCTTGACCTGTACACCTTACACAAGATGAAGGGGGTTGTTGTAGAGGCGCCCCTCATAACCCTAGTAGTCATGGGCCATCCTCCTCCTCCTCCCCCCTCCCCGTCCCCTCTTCCGGGAGTGGTAGTTGGCTAGATGAAAAGAGGGCGAGGTCCTAAACTCACTTTCGACATTTTCTCGAGTGGGACAGGCAGGCCTCGGGCTCGCCCAACGCCAGGATTTGGCTAACAAGAAGGCGCGAGCCGGTAGAGAGGTTGCCAACAATAGTGGTTTCAACAAGTCATGCAAATTCTCCTGATGAAACCCTATGATCTCGCCTTCGATTTGAATGACCTAGGTTTTTAAACTATGACTCGATTTGTTGGTCCTCGATGATTGATTATCAGATATAACTAATACTCCCTTTGTCTGAAAATATTTGTCGGGGAAATGGATGTATCTAGACATACTTTAGTTAAACATACATCCAATTTCATCTGTTTGTGCGACAAGTATTTTCGGGCGGAGGGGGTAATATATGGATGCGGGCAGTGTGTTCAAGTGGTGTACTTGGGCAGTGTGATGACACAGCAGAGGGATGGGTTTACCGACTTGTTAAGGACGCCCTTGACGAAATGTGCTCGTACCGCAGCGCGTAGGTGGACGTGCGTAACTTCACCATGCAGAGCTCGTCGAGCAACCATGTCAGTGTCAGCGAGCACCGCCCCCGCCCCCGGTCCGAGCGTCCGCTTTATTAGCTGCCAACAACAGAGCATCCGAGGCGCAATGGCGTGGCGTCGGTAGCCAGCGAGCCAGCCAGCCAGCGAGACGACAAGCCGCACCCACCCACGCGCGCGCGAGGGCGGCGGAGATCGAGTGGGAAGGCGACAATGGCGCGGATCGACGGCGGCAGCGCGCTGGCGTTCTGCGTGCTCCACGACCTGCTGGGCGCGGCGGCGTTCCTGGCGGCCCACCCGCTGCACGCCGCCTACGCGCTCTTCTTCCACCGCGGCCTGCTCGCGCTCGCCGCCTTCTTCTGCCCGCTGCTGCTCTCCACGGCGCTCCTCCTCGTCGTGCTCCTCACCGCCGCGCCGGGGCGGGCGGGGGCGCGGTGCCTCGGGAGCACCTGCGGCGTCGCCGTCGCCGCGCTCTGCGCCGGGCTGCGGCCCGACGGCGGGCTCGGGCTGCTCGGCCAGCTCTGCTCCTTCGTGCTCGGCCCGGCCGGCGTCGGCGAGGTCGTGTTCGTGGGTGAGGTGCGTGACGCTGGTGGTGCTTCTTGCTTTCTTCTGGAACAGGAGAGGGAGAGCTTCTTGCCTGCCGCCCAGGAGGAGTTCGCCGTTGAGCTGCCGTTGCAGAGTCTCCGTGGAGAAGAGATCTGCTTCCTGAGCACTGGGGAATTCTATGAAGAAGATATCTTCAGCTTCAAGGATGAAATTCAGGAGAAAAATGTGGTGTGTGAGGATCTCAAGGCTCCTCCAGACTCTTCTTCTTCTTCAGAGCATTCCTTTCCGGTTCCAGGTGGGACATTCATGCCGGTGCCAGAGATGGAAGAGCAGGAGAAATCCATCAGCAATGTACAGAGTGTAAGCTTGCCAGAGAGAAATGGATTCAGCAGTGATGCGGTTGAGGAGAAGAGGTTGGAGTGTGACCCTGTTCCTCTGTCAGCAATGGAGACGAAGAAGCCTGAGCGGGTCGGCAAGCCGCATTCCTCGATTTCTCAGCGAATAAGGCAGTGGGAATCTGGCAATCTGGTGGAAATCTGTTTCGAGAAGGAATCATTCAAGGCTGTGGAGGAAGGCATGCAATTGGAGACTGAATCTTGCGACCAAAAACAGAGTGAAGACCACCTTCCTCGAGAAGAATCTGACCGAAAGCAATTACCTGAGGAGGAGCTTGTAGATGCCAAGGAAGAATTGGTGCAGTCGAAGGTGGAAGAAGAATGCATCATAGACCTGCAAGCTGAAGAAATCGCCTCCATTATCGGTGAACCCGAAGAAGACCCGCCGCAAGAACAGAGGAGCGACGATGTGCGGGCCGAAGAAGATGCGCAGCCTGACGGACAAGACCACCAAGAAGATGTGCAGGAAAAGCAGGAGCGCGAGGACGCGGACGGCGGGGAGGGTCCCCTGAGGTCGACGTCCATCGCGCGGCGCGTGCACACGCGGACCGCGTCGGAGAGCCTCGCCGGCGCGGGCGAGGGGTCGCCGTCCAAGGGGAAGGAGTGGAAGCGGACGCTGGCGTGCAAGCTGTACGAGGAGCGGATCCAGCACAAGCTCTGCCGCGACCGCGCCGTGGCCGGGGCGTGCGCCGACGACATGGACATGCTCTGGGAGGCCTACGAGACCGGGGGCGGCACCAGCAGCGCCGTCGCCGTCGCCGGCGACACCAAGCTCCGAGGCGGCGGCGGCAGCAAGGCGAAAGAAGAATCGGTTGAGGAGGAGGAGGAGGAGGAAGAAGACGAGGAGGACGAAGGGCCGGTGCGGCAGCTGTGCTGCCTGCAGGCGCTCAAGTTCTCGACGAGGAAGATGAACCTCGGGGGCGGCAAGCCGAGCCTGTCCAAGATCTCCAGGGTGCTCAAGCGGATGACCGCGCTGTCCAGGGTCGGGTCGCGGCGCAAGTGATGATGATCGGCGGTGGGCGTCGGCGCACGGACGGTTTTCATGGAGCTAGAGCTATGGTGACAAGTGTATCAGTGTTTGAATGTGTGTATACGTATATGATGATGAAAATATATATGGGTCTGTTTGGTTTGTGCTCTCAGCTCAGCCTACCAAAACGTAGGCCATGCTAAATAATTTGTCTGTTATTTGGGTGGTCTTGCTTCAGCTTTCATGCTCCTCCGCATGTAATCCCTGGAGCATCTCAAGTTGCAATGATTCAACGGCACCAAAAGAGGGCATGGCAGAGAGAAAGAGGGCATCAGGGACCAAAGCTCTGTTCCTCCTCCCTAGCTTTAATTGCGCCGGAAATACAAGGCTTTCTTTGAAGGATCAACAAAGAGACCTCGAAGAGAGTGGTAAGGGCATCTCTAAGAGCATGGTTAATAGTATATCCAACTGCTCGTTATATGATGTTGCAGTGTCATATACATCCATCACTGCTGATGTTTTTCTGACCATATACACGAAAATATCATGTAGGCGGGCTATAAGCCCACTATTGTATTTGCTCTAACCCGTCTCCAAAGCATAATTCTCCGACTTGCTAGATCAACGGTACTGACGCAATAATACTACACCTATGTAATCCTTGCTGGACACCTATGTAACCTTTCAACAAATTCTCTTGCCCGGCCTAGAATTTCACCATGGCGGGGCCCATCCTCTCCCCTATCCCCAATCACAGTATTACACATCATCATTTACGTAAACTCCCTTACCTAACATTTCGTATGTGTGCCACTGCTTCCCTTAGCGTCATTTTCTGCAGTGGAATATCGTTTTGGATATTTGGCCTCTAGACTGGAGCACTTGGGTTGTCGTGATATGACTGGCCAGGAGAGTTGCCGGTGGCGGGGTGGGGGTGGTGTCCTCGGTGATGCATCTGAGGCTGGTCGTTGGGCGGCGGTCAATTCAAGCACACTTGACATGTAGGCAGTGTCAAACTTATCACATATTCTCGTCAAATCATAAGCCAGAATGATCGATCACATTCACTATAGTTGCGCCTCTTCATCTATACAGGTTTGTTTGGCAGGGTGCATGAAGGCAAAAATTTCGTACTCAACCTACTATTAGATGTTTAGTAGTCTGCACGCGGTCTCCTCAGCATGCACAAGCTCAACCAAAATACCCTCGTAGCATGCATGAATAGAGAACATCCCAACAATTGTTCGCTGGTCAGTATACATGAGCGAAGTGTTTCAAATAAATGTAAAAAAAGTCCAAAACTTGTTTAATTTTTCAAAAACACTTAAGACTACAAAAGGTATTTTTTTTTAAAGTTCGTATTTCCTTTAATTTTTCATTTTTCAAGAAATTCAAAAAATATTAATATTTTCAAATATTGTATAAATTTTCAAAAAATGTTCAGGATATCAATTTTTGTTTAAATTTACAACATAGAAGTTGAAATTTTAATTAAATTTTCCAAAAAATCAAAATTCTAAAAAAAGTTTGAAAATTCAAAAAATGTTCAGAATTCGAAACAGGTTCAGATTTTCAAAATTTGTTTAAAATATTTAAAAAAGTTCAGATTTTGTAATTTTTTTATATTTTCAGAATATTTTGAAATTCCAAAAATTGCTTTAAATATTCAAACAATGTTCAAAATTTTATTCACCAGTCAAAAAAGTTATTTGGAATTCGAAATTGTTCGGCATGCCTAAACAGATTTAGGCTGCCAAATAAAGTCTCAGCTCAGCATGTCTCAACACTTACACTGCTACCAAACGATAGACGCGGAGCACCCACTGCCGGTAGGGAAGAATACTCACGGAGTGTCGGATGCAGTTAGGCTGCGACTCGGGAGTGTGACGGCGACAAGGGCCACCAATGCCATGGGACAACTGTATGAGTTGTTCTCTGTCTCTCATTCTCTGTAATTTACCAAGAATTTGTAGAATTGAACACTGATTATGCTTAGTTATATATTTTTGAAACTGCCAAGGGAAATGCTCTCCCCTAAATATGCCCAGTTAAATTATTAGATTTATCCTGCAGCGCCAAGCTATACCGCCTCTACCGCCACGTCAAGTCACACCGGAGCGAGACCCAGTAGATGCTTTCTTCTCTTGCACCGGAAGCTCCCTCCTCGCCGCTGCGTACGGATTGCGTGCAACTCGAGTTTGAGAACACCATGCTGAAGGCGCTCTCAACTCCGTTGATTTTCAACAACAAGGCCGCGTTGGGACAGCGCAAGCATGCATGCAAGTCGTCGGACGAAGATGGCCACATGTCTCCAACGCTGCTGCCCTGCCTCGCTCCACCGAATGCATCGACCATGGAATACCAGGTAACCGCGGTCATGCAGCACGTCGGCCACTTTTCGATCTAGGGAGCTCCGGGGGCCTTTGCACCACGCCAACTCATCACCGTCTCCTCCCCGCTCATCACCACACTGCTGCCACATCTGCGCACCTCGACACCGTCGAAGACTAGAGCTCGGTGTGCGCGATGGTGCTTTGCATGGACGATGTGATCGTCAGTGTCGTACACAAATTGGATGCACATCATAGTCTTGATAGAGATGCTCTAAAACATTTTTCACAAAGCCTTGTGTTACTTAAGAATCACCAGAAAGCTAGTTGAACCATCTTTCCCCTAAGGACCTAAGATTTTGGCCCAACACATATAGTTGTGAAGAAAAAGAAACAAGTAAGAAAAAAAAGGGTGCTCCTATTTGGCGACCTACATGTCAGGGAGGGCCCCTTCCGTAGTGCGCCTTCTGGGCCAACCCATGTGGGGCGCGAGGTGCCCCCTGTTTTTTTCTTAAGATTGGGAATTTTTTTTGACTTTAGAAGAGCGTACATGGATTAAAAAAATGTTTCGAATCCAAAAACAATTCTTCAATTCAAGAAATGTTCGTGATTTCAAAAGAATAACATTTTAATATTTTACTAACAATTTCTTTATGGGCATTTTTTAATAATGATTAACATTTTTTTGTATTTGATGAACAAATTTTGAATTCGATGAACATTTCTTGCATTCCATGAACAAAATTTGTATTCAAGAACATTTTTTGAAAAATATATTAATACATTTTTAATTTAGTTAACAACATTTGAATTTCACAAACATTTTTTCAAATGAATGAGCAAATATCAAATTTTATGGAAATTTTTTTAATTCAGTGAACTTTTTTAAGTTTTATGAACATTTTTAAATGCGATACAAAAATGAAATCAGTGAACACTTTTTTGCATTGATGAACATTTTTAAAATTTGATGAACAAAAAAATGTTCTCAGATTTGAAAAAAATGCAAAAGAAAGGGAAAACATAAAGAATGAAAAACTAAAAGGAAAAAGGAAAACAGAAAGGAAAAAGGAAAAAAAGAAAAGGAACAAGAAAGACCAAACGAAAGGAAATAAAAGGAAAATGGGCCGAGCCATACGAACGCCCAGCGCCAGAGGGTGTGGGTGCCAGGTCGCACGCCGTCCGTATAGGCTGGAAAACCAATCAACAACCATGGGCTTTGGAGGGTTTTGCCGTTAAAAAAGCTGTGTTTTCTGATTTGGAAATCATCTCGAAGGTTTCTGAACCGCATTTCTAATTTTTCGGTCTTCCTTTTATATTTTTTCTATTACCTTTTTTCTTTTCGCCCAATTTTTCATTTTTCCTTTACTTCCTTTTCTTTTTTCTGTTTATGCTTCTCTTCTTCCTGTCTTTAGCGTTTATTTTTTCTTTTCTATTTATTAGTTTTCTTTTTTTTCAACAAATTGTCGTAATTCTTAATTTTTTTGCATGTTCCACATTTTATTCATTTTAAAAAAAATCTTCCTGTTTGAAATTTTGTTCAGAAGTTCCAAAAATGTTTCGAATTTCAAGGGCTGTTCGCTTCTTTTACAAAAAGTAGAAAATAAAAAATAATTTAGAATTTCATAATAAAAAATGTTACTACTTTTAATTTATTCACAAATTCAAATATTTTCGTATTGTATTATTTTTTCACAAATTCTGAAAATATTCTTGCATTCCAAAAAATATTGTTATTTTTAGTTTTTATTAAAAAATTTAAAAAATGTTCATATTCTGAAATTGTGTACGAACTTTCAAAAGGAGTGCGTACTTTTATTTTTTTTCCAAATTCAGATAATGTTTCTGCTTTCGGAATTCATTTTATTTGGGAATTTCAACAAATGTTCTAGCTTCCCAAATTTCAGAAATATTCATGTTTTTAAATTTGGTCCGCAAATTCAAAAAACTATGATGAATTTCGAATTATTTTGTAGATTTTAATTTTTGTTCACAAATTCGAAAAGAATTCAGGAATTTTACAAAATGTTCCCGCTTTACAAAAAATTTCACATCATCAAAATGTTCAAGCTTTCCAAAATTTTATACCAAATTCAGAAAAATGTTCTGGGTAACTCAAAAAGTGGTCGCATCTTGAAAAATTTGTTTGTAATTTTGAAAAATGTTCAAACTTTCATATTTTTGTTCCAATTTTGTTTTTCTAAAATGGTTTACATTTTCAAGAAATTCTTTGTAATTCCAAAAAATCGTTTTGTTCATTATTTAAAAATTGTTTGGAAATACAAAAAAATGGTTTTAGTTCAAATTTTTTGCTATGAAATATGAAAATATTTGCATTTCATAAAATATTAACTTTTTTCGAAAAGAAAAGCACGTTTGCAATTTAAAAAATGGTTTAAAACTATTTCAGCTTATGTTCATATAGGGCGAACTGCCATGTTATGTGCGGAAGCCCAGAAATTCTGGTGGTTTCGCTCACTTGCAAGAAGTGCTTGGTTTGACTGCCGACACTGATTTTGCTGTGGACTGTTGTTTAAGTTTTGCCGCTACTATATATTTCTTTAAGGATGGCGTTGCAATTCTAACACGAGGAGTTGTCAGTTGCAGCGGCTAGCACAACACGGCTACCACTATGAATTGGCAAATGGCCTGTCCCAGGTTAGTCACCCCTGTGCGCCACTGTAATTCTCCTCATATCGATATCTCACTCAAAACTTGAAAATTTCAATCACATAAACCTTAACGGAACTTCATGAGATGCTTAGTATAATAAATACAAATCCTTCACTTTGGTACTGTCAAGAACAGATTCATAATTGTTCTCACATAATTCTTACTTTATTCTATCATCTCTACAATTTATATCCTACAATATAAGCTATTGAAACACTAAAACAAGCAAACTATCTAATAAAAACAAAATCTAACTTAGAACATCACGTAATGATCTAATTTTTTTATTATACTTCTGTTACTCTAAAAATTCTAAAAAATTAGGATGGTGTAAAAAATTTGTATCCCAATACTTTGTGAAAACTTCATGAATTGATCATGTTCCAGTACTGAATAACAATTCTAACACGAAACACAAAAAATTTCTGTTTCTGCACAACATCAATTCAACAATCATCCAAATCATCCTAAAGGATTTGCTTGGCACTTTATTGAATTTTAAGATAGAAAAACTGATTAATACATTAGGTTAATCATATGAACACACAGAAACAGTAGGGTTAAATATTGTGTTGTCTCCTAACAAGCGCTTTCATTTAATGCCTTTTTCGTAGGCATGATGATTTTAATGATACTCACATAAAAGTACATAATTGAAACTTAAAGGGAGCAATGAAGCCTATGACACGCAAATTTAAGCCAAACCCCACTTCCTATGCATAGGGATTTTGTAATCAAACAATTTATCATACCAAGAATCAACTACACACCTTTATTCTTCTAGACTCTGTTGGGCCTTCAAGCACAGAGTTTTGTAGGACAACGCAAATTTCCCTCAAGTGGATGACCTAAGATTCATCAATCCGTGGGAGGTGTAGGATGAAGCACCCAATATAGTTGTCAGTTGTATAAGTGCACTAGTATTTCAGCGAGGACATGTTGATAAAAATGTAGTATCACTACAAGAGAATTGAGATACTGTGACGAAAATCCTCGTGACGGTGGTGGACAACGTCACACAAATACCTAATGGGTGATGTTTTGTAGGTGGCGTCACCGATCACCATGAATCGGTGACGGTTAACGTCACAAAATCGCCTCGGCGGTTGAGTGCCACCGGTCTGCCAATTTCTATGACGTGTTGGTAATTCCCCTGACGAATCAACTAGAGTCACCGGATATTACAAATGTGTGCAATGATATTTTTTTATCATGCAATGTGTTTAGTGGGACCCGCATACCATTGTTGGCAGTAGGACCCATCATAGTTTTTTTGTTCATAGTCAACTGAGCATTGTAATTATTTTGTTCCATCAGCCGGGGAAAAACCTTATTTTGTTCCATCTAATATAAAGACACAGTGGCCGGGTAAGAAAAAACTTGATCCATGCGTTCGTGAGTTGATGTTAGTTCGTTCTATCACAAAAATAAAAATAGAAATCTTTTATAAGTTAACAGGAAAAAGTTTGGTACAGGAAGTTTGAACTCCGGGACCATTATGGTCTCCCTCTAACGGCGTTGCTAATAGGCTAGAGTTTATAGAGTACTAATGTAAGTTGTGCTAAAATATATGTAAGGAACCCGCAAAAAAATAAAATTATATGGCCGTGGACTATATCGATCGGTTCCTCTGTTCTAGCTGGCGCTAGGCACGGCATGGGACGGTTCAGTTCCAGCTAGAAGCTGTTCTTAACCCTTATTTTTTTAGCAGCAGCTGTTCGTAACTTCGTATGTGACGGGCGTACCATAGGTCCATATAGCACATAGCGCAGCAAGCCCAGCAAAACGTTCTTTCCTTAATTTTCTATATACGTGGGCTGAAGGCCTGAAGCTAGCTCAACTGCGCATATAAGCAGCGACCTTTTTTTCCTTCGTCCACCTTCTCCTCCCAGAGCGAAACCTTATCTATCTGATCTCGTTTTCTTTCGCTCGTGTGGCGGCGGTGATAGATCGGAGGAAACCAGCGCGACGACGGCGGCAGGAGTAGCTGCTCTCCGCCCTCTGCCGTAGGCTTCATTGAGGGCCTCCTTCCGCGGAAGCTGCCAGTGGCGTCAGGGCTCTCCATGGCGCGCAGCGGCGGACCCAGTGTGCGCCGCGGCAGGACCAGCCTGGTCGCGCGGCGGTGGCCCGACATGTGTGCGTGACGTGAGTTCTCAGTGTGAGTGCCTGCATGCGTGCGTCTCCGATCCATATCGTGTGATTGAAAGGACTGAACTCTCACTCGGTGGTTCCACTCGTCCATACACTTCTCAATTCCATCGGAGCAAATGAGGGAGAGGAGGAGTCATGGTGATGTGGGTACTGGCATGGCTTCCTGAGCTGAACACCGGATTAGCCTATGACACCCACCTCATCTCCTTCATCAGGGCGAACCGCCACAGAGTATCATGGTTAATTAATGATTCCGGAAATAGTTGTCTGACCTTCCGCAGTACATCGCGTTGACCCTCTATTTTTCTTCTTCTTGTGTTATGTCCATCAGATTGACATGGATCGCACACCACAGGGGCAAGGGGGAGTTCCGCGGGAGGACCGTGAAGCTCGACCAGCAACCTGTGTTAACTAACATGTGTACTACGCTAAACTCTCTGCTCCCAGTTTAGATGAACCTCTTACGTGCGGAGATTGTTTCAGATATCAGTTTTGTTCTGTTACTCCATGTTAGTGATTTCTTATTGGTCAATCGTGAGATGCTTACATAGTACTCCCCCAGTATTTGCTAGGTTAGATAGTATGGAAGCTAGATAGTACATGTTCCGATTTATCTTTTAGATAAATTATTACGAGAACCTAGATGGTACATGTGAAATGAGTTGGTAATTAAATAGTTAGCTGCAGTAAAATATTTTCATTATGCTGATGCTCCCACAGTATTGTTGTTATTGTTGAGGGAGTGTGAATAGATTCACAAGTGAATTGCTGTTGAACTGCAGTGGAACTTTTATGAGAAATTCGACATGATTTTGGCAAATTACTAATGGAGAACTAATTTACTAAACTCATTTGTGGCAATCTGAAGTGTTACTGACTATATGTTAATGCAGATTACTATCAAAGCAAGCAGATACTACAACTAAAGATCAAAGTCTAAACGCGCTTTTTATTCGGCCTATGACCATAGCATAATTGTAGGTAATTTATTTTAAGATGGAAGTGTCTTATTGATCACACTTCCAGTCAATGTGTCCCCGTCAAAATAATAATTCAATGTGTCCCATGGACAATAGCTGAGCTATGCGAAAGTTGTTCATGCTTTTTGTCGAATATTCCCCTTTTTTGCACCATTTTAATTTGTGAAGTAGTGCCTACTACAAATTAATATTTGTTCCTCTCGGGATTTTAAACATTCAGTTGAGCTATTAGTTACGTGTGTCCTCTTAATTTCAATAGTTCTATTCTATTACTTTATGATGTATTGATAAGTGTTTGTTCCAATCTAATATCTCGTATTACTTTTTATGCTCACAAAAACATGTTTAGTTCTGTTCATATCACTTATTAGGGAAGTACTAACATGTCTTGTTTTGTTAAGATTCCAACCTACAGCTCCGAGTTATAACATGCATGTTGTTCTTTGTTGTAAAGGTAGATGGTTTTCTGTAACTCATTCATACTGCTATATTTATGTCTTTGTTTCAAATAGGCTAATTCAGAAGTCATTTTTCAAGAAGTTGATATGGACAAAGGAAGATCAGAACAACTCTAGCCGCCTTCAAGAAGAGAAGAGGCATCCAACAAAGGCTCCAAGTTTTGATGAAGGTGTGAACTAAGAGTCACACCAACAATGTCTCTATTGATGTCACCCAAAAGTAAAAGATGTTGTATTGGATGATTATGTAGCTTGGGTTATTTTGGATGGGGCATGTAAGTGTGATGTGTAATATGCATGCTGTTTAGAGACATTGGCTTGTAATGTGCTGTGAGAAATGGTCAATGGAAAGATGGGCTTAAAAATACCACAAGTGCACAATACATTTTGAATCAGACCAAACAAAAATAAAAATAGTGGAAAAAATTACAAATAAAATAGTTCTTAAAAAGGCTAGTAGGAAATGGCAACTTCTCCATAAAAATGGGTTGGATCGATTAGCCACTATTGGGTTGCAAATTTGCTATGGCCCATCAAAAAATTAGATACACAAATAGAAAATAAGCTGAATTATTGGGCTTAGCCCATTTGTAAACCCAGTGAGCATTAGCCCGCCAAATATCTAGTGACGACAACTACGTCACCGAAGGTCCCATATCCGGTGACGTTTTTTGCGCGCCGCGTCACAAGGAATAATCTGTGACGGGGATTCCGTGACGATGCTGGTGACGCGTGAAAAATGTCACACGTGAGTGTTTTGTGACGTTTTTATCTATTACATGACATTTTTTAGCTCGTCATAGTAGGTCAGGTCTCTTGTAGTGTATCCATAGTAGATATAGGTTTTCTGTAATCTGAAATAGTAAAAACAGCAAGATAGCAAGTAATAAAAGTGAGCACAAACGGCATTGCAATGCTTGGAAACAAGGCCTATGAGTCATACTTGCACTAGTGCAATCTCTCAACAGTGCTAACAAAATTGAATCATATAACAATCCCTCAACGTGCGACAAAGAATCATTCCAAAGTTCTTATCAATAACTGAGAACATAAGATGAAATTATTGTAGGTATCCAACCACCTCAAAGTTATATATCCGATCAATCTATTGAGCCATCTCTATAAGTGTCACAAATATTCCTAGAGATCGTACTACAATAACACCATATGATACGCATAACTCAACTCGAATGTCACCTATATACTCCAATGTCACCACAAGTATCTGTGAGTCAATTATTCAATATACACCAGACAATTTCAGATTCATAATATTCAGTCCAACACAAAGAACTTCAAAGATTACCCCGAAGTTTCTATCGGAGAAAGTAGGATGAAAACGTGTATCAACCTATGTGCCTAGATTACCCCGATGTCACCTCGGGAATCCGCAAGTTGATTACCAAAACATACATCAAGTGACTCAATAGAATACCCCATTGTCACCACAGGTATCCACATGCAAAACATACATCAAGTGACTCAATAGAATACCCTATTGTCACCACGGGTATCCACATGCAAGACATACATACGATAATAATGAAACCTCAAAGGGCAAGGCTCAATTCATCACAACAAAGATAGAGAAGGAAGAACACCATATGATCCAACTATATTAACAAAGCTCATGGTACATCAAGATCGTACCCTATCAAGATCCCAAGAGAGAGAGAGAGAGAGAGAGAGAGAGAGAGAGAGAGAGAGATCAAACACATAGCTACTGGTGCATACCCTTAGTCCCGAGGGTGAACTACTACCTTCTCATCATGGAGACTGCCGGGATGATGAAGATGGCCTCCAGTGATGGTTTCCCCCTCCGGCAGCGTGCCAGAGAAGGCCTTCAGATGAGGTCGCTTCGGAACCGAGACTTGTGGCGGCGGCATAAAAATTCTAGCTTTATTTCTAGGGATTCCTCAATTTATAAGGATTTTCAGCGTTGGAACCATGCCAAAACGAGTCCCGAGGAGCCCACAAGCTTGCATGGCACTCTCTAGGGGGGAGGGAGCGCCGTGTGAGCTTGTGCCCTCCTCGTGGGTCTCCTGGTCCTTCCTCAAAGCTTCGGGGGTCTCTTATGTTAAAAAAAACACCGTAAATTTTTATCGCGTTTGGACATCGTTTGGTATGGTTTTTCAGTGAAACATAGAAATAGGCAAAAAACATGAACTGACACTAGGCACTAAGTTAATAGTTTAGTCCATAAAAATCATTTAAAAGTGCACGAAAACCATATAAAATCATTATAAACATGGCATGAATACTTTATAAATTATAGATATGTTGGAGACATATCACGCCCTCGGCGGTGGCAGTGGAGGGTGGAGGGGGGGGGGGTCTTGCTCGGGGGAGGGGGTGGAGGCGGCTAGCGAGGGTTCCCCGGTGGGCATGGTGCCGCTGCACGGGGGAAAAGGGAGGGGGAGAGGGGAGCTGCAAGGCGGCATGTCTTCTTCCTGCAGGAAGGTAATGGTGGTGTGGATGAAACACCATTGTTCCATGGGTTATCAACTGTGGTGGTGCTTCCTGATAACAAGTCCGAGCTAGACTGTTAGGGGATGTATTTGTCCAGGCTTCCAAGTTATAATGCATTATAACATGAGTGATTGATCTTCATTCTCTGTTGATGATATTGGTTTCTAGTCATGTATAATTCTGTGTTTCTTTGTCGATGAAGAACGCCCCCAAAGGTTCAGTTTTTTCTTCTTCTTCTTTTGTTTACGAACTATGATGGTCATGTAATCAATTAGTTTTTGCACATCAAATTACATTGTAATATTTTCTTCGGGGTAATCATGTTCTACACCTGATTTTATACTTTTGGCATATCATTTTTGCTGGACACGACTTTGTTTTGGTAGGACTTTTGCTTATTAGGGTGCAATTCACATTTTTAATCATGTTGTTCTTAAGCATTTTTTCCTTGTTCTTTGTATTTCCTCCACATTTTGATTGATGCTATTATTTATCTCGTATAATTTGAATCACGGAGCTAACAAACCATGGTATGAAAAGTTACAATTTTTGTGCGACTCTTATTCCCTGTATGAAGAACCTTACTAGAGTACATCTTAAAATCATATCAAAACCAGAGTACCAGACATGTTTATATACAGGATCATATCCTACTACATGACTGTGTCCTCCAATTTTTTTATTTGTTAGACAGAGTGGTTTTATAAAAAAGAAGTAAAGAACCTTGAAAAATCAACCGCGCAATTTGAGTATGCTTCATTCTATTAACTTGTCACAGCATTCGAACTGTTGAGATGTTGGCAGCTTCATTATTCAAAACTCCCTTTCATCAATGTGGGGTTTCATCAACGTGTTTTGGCCACTGTTATTTTTCTATTCCTGAACTAGGACAGCTTCTCTACTCCATGCTATTTGTTTTACCTTGCTTAGGTCAGGTGTATGGGCCTCCTGTCATTGTATATTTGCTATATCTTCCAATTTTGTACCAATTTGGATCACAACTAAATTACAAGTAGTAACTCGGCCACATTTTCGATTTTATAAATACTCTCTGGAAGTTCAATGCAATTGGAAATCCGTATCACAGGTTCAGAAGACAAGAGGGACAACGATACATTTGTCGACTAGTCGCTGCCATGTCAATCAACGCACCGCCTCTTGAACAAGCTAAAGGATGCCACCATCCCATGCCGGAAGACCACTATGGCAGGAAGCATGGAGTGGGCCGGAGTCCGAGCTTGAGAAATGGAGCATCCATACAAAAGCGCTGAAGAAGCAGGTACACACTGGAAGGCTCGTGGTTCTTTCACTAATAACGCCAAATGTCTCAGAATAGGCTTCCATGATAGAGGACCAGTCGACCGTCAGTGGAAGTGGAACAAAGTAGCCCCTTCAAAGACCGCTGTTCAATGAAAGGTGGCTACGACTTGGGTGGCCTTCCTGTGAATTGTCTCGGCTTGCCGGATCCAACTGTTAGGATGTAGAAATCATACGGGTTGCGATTACTCCTAGGACCGTACAAGGCCATGAGACAAGGGTCATCTGATGCAGCTCCATCGTCTGCAAAGTTTTTGATGATGTGGAGGGGCGATCGATGGTGATGGTGGTGGGCGAGAAGGAAGTTGTGAGTGGAGGTCACACGGGGTTATGGGATCCAGACGACGCAATAGAATGAGTTCCGGAGGACGCGATAGCAGGCCTGTCATTTGGCCGACAAGCGTCTGAGTATCTCCGGATGTCCTCGTTCAATTATTCTCATTCCAAGTAGTTGTTTAGTATATCGCAATAAATTGGTAGTGTTTTTAGTTAACTAACATACATTAGTAATTTTTGCCCTGATGTTCAGTCATGCCACCAGAAACATGCCATGTTGCACGCTATATTAGCTCTATTTCTGGAGGTTTATTATCTTTAGCATGAAAATATGGTAAAAGGAACATAATAGAGGATTAGTGACCTAATTACAGAGAAGTGTGAATTCATCACACATTAGAAGAATTTTTAGAAAAGAAAGAGTTCATCCATGATGATACATGCTAGCACTAGACTCAGAAGCACATATGGAGTTGGAAAGTGTGCAATTAACACATCTTGATAAGGAAAAGGTGCATCCAAATTGTTGTTTCGTAATAAGTTGCATTCGAGCTATCCTAGCTAACTTTGAAACCCCGAGAGATTACAACTCTACATGCATTTCTATTTGTTCATCTATGATTCTAATTCTGCTAGAGTCAGGTTCAAAAAACACGATGAGGCCAGGATGAAATCAAATGAGCAAAAACTGCAATAATTGCATAAAATTTTAGTTTGTAACATTTAGCATATGACAATGATAGAAGTTGATGATACAAATAACATCCAAAATGTCCAGTCCTACCATAGCAGAACCTCACCTCTAGATACCAAAATACAACAATTCAAGAATACATTCTATGTCCATGCGGAATAACGCATATCTTACATGTTCTTCCCAAAGCCATCTTGCATCTCAAAGAATGGAAGTGGAATAATGTTCTCCCGAAAGCGAAATGTCATAATATGCATGCTGGTTTTTCACCTTCATCACATTCAATAATACCTAGAAACTTGCCATCAATGTTGCAGTGTAGAACAGTCCCACCCAATAGCTCGATCAGTAACTCACGCTCATTGAGCATAGCAATCTTTTCAACACATCTTATCCGGTAATCGATCGGCGGTGAATCTTCCAATTCTGATATGTTAATCCGATACATGAAGTCCCAAACTTCAGCCTCATAGTCATGGATAACATAAATATCCGTGACAATGAAATTCTGACTACAACACATACCAAGAGCACTATCCATCTCCAACAATGACTTTGAAAGGTAGGTATTAGTGGGACCGAGCATCCACCGGAATGCCTCGGCTGTAGTGTCAAACACCATTATGTTGCCGGCATCATAGTATGAGTATGTTCCCAACTTCCAATGTAGGTTACCCCGGTGTAATCTTTGGGGCATTCGAAGAACATGTGAGTAGATTCAATAACTTATAATCTCTGGGGTTGTCCGATGGGCCTGGGCTTATTAGATCCCACTGTGAGGACATAGAAATCAATTGTGCAATTTCGAAGAACCTCATTTCTTGTCCATATCGAGTAGAGCACCCGATATTCTCCCGATGGGTGATGTTGATACAATGCGGATATCTGAACGGATCTATTTGGTAGCATGTGTCCCTGAAGCAACCGCAGGGGAGCATGCTGACGAGTAGTTGGATTGCAAACATCGAAGAGTCCCATGTCTTCACAGACAGGCACAATGATGAGGCCATCACAGATAGCATAGATAACAAATCTTCCATTATCAAGGTATGGGATAGGATACGGGAAGATGGGCAGACAACAGAGCTTGCTTATGGCAGCAATGGTATTAGTATCACATAAGGCCAAAATATAGTGGTTGTTGTTGTACTTGATTTGTTTGATGACTGGAAGCGAGGGTTGGCGCTTGTGGTATGCAATGAGGAACTCTTTGGTGGAGGTGGCGTGACACCATGACTTGCGGACCATGCGGCACCGGAGAACATCCTTTGCTGGTAATCTAAGGAGTACCTCACCGATGACGATTTCCTTGGGCAAATCATCAAGAACAGTTGCATAGTTCCTATCAGTCATGGCCATGGATTCCTTGGATCCTTGATTGATGTCCAACTAAAAAGAGATGAATGTTAGTACTTATGCGATGGTGGAGCTTAGTTAAACTTTTTGATGTAACAATCCTAGGATATGAATACCTATGAAGTAGAGCCTGGGAGTGATAAAAAAGTGAAGATTGGGTTCTCATTTCCAATGAAACTTACCAAATCAAAACTACACATACATTTTCTTTCTGTACTTAGGTTAAATATTTTTGTGGCACATGAATTTGATCAAAGTCAAATAGACTCCAAAGAATGATCAAACTACCTCAGACTTTGGTTGAATTTTATTCAAATTTAAGAAAAATATTTGGTCATTCAGTCAAAATAATAAATTTAGGAAATGTATGTTGTCTCAGTTGTCTTTTAACGACATTTAAAAACACTAATGCATTTCCACAATTAGTATACTTAGACTAAGAAACAAGTTAGGAAATCGGGCATATAGACATATTACCTTCGAATACTTGGAGGAAGATCAACGAGGATAGATAGCTGTGGTAGCATCCGAATGGTGAAGTGAATCTATTCTGACTGATTTGGAAACAAAGACAGGGGAGGTGGATTTTAGTGTGTCTTCTATGGAGGAGAAACCCCAAAATAGATGGAGAAAGAAACCAAATAAAAATTCATCAAATAGAGTGATGCAACTAGTTTGGTCAATGAAGTTTCTCACCTTCCTCGATGAAGAAATAGTACCACGATGAGCAGTTAAATGCCTTGGTATGACTTTGCTTCTTCGGTTAAGCAAGTAGGAGAGGAAGAACACAAGGTGGCGTTTCACCTTGTTAGTACTCAGATGAGTAGTTGCGTCTGGTTTTGGTGTTACTTTGCTTCCTTGGTTAAGCAAAGAAGATAAGAAGACGACAAGGTGGCGTTACTAGAATGAGTGAATGCCGGAGGCTGGTGCGATTGCATGGGTGTGGTGATATATATGAAGCACCTAATTAAATTCTCATTAATTGGTGTAACTTCAGATGTCTTGGTGCCGCTTCATCGTTTCGTCCACACTCACTTGATCCAACGGCGACGAACATGTTATCTTATGTGACAGTGTGAAAAGCCATGGGTGGATCCAGATGTAGTCTTGGTTAGTCTTAATGACTATCCAATTGTTTTGCTAAATCTTAAGAGGTAAGTCTAGCAAAATGCTCAATACAAAATGAAAAATTCCCTAGTTTAGGCTTCCTTTGCCCCACTAGTTTTGTGACCCATCTATCAGCAAGGTTTTCTTCCTGAACAAAGTTATGCGACACCCAAGCTAACACAAATTCATCTTGGTAGGTCTCACTCTCGCCCTTAACTCTTTAGCCTAGGGCCATGATAGAGTATTGGGAATGGGGGTATCCCTATTAAATGGAAAATGGGCCCATTTGGGGAAACCGTATCAAATCATAGCTTAGAGATGTTTTTTTACCACTAATCATTATTTACTACACAAAAACATACACGACCACAACGATGCTGTAAGCCACAGAAGATCGCCAGGCAGGGAATGAGCGTCAGCGATGACGACATTAGCAACTGAAGCCCCAAGTATCCGATACACGTTTCGCAAGGGCAGACGGCCATTGCGGCTCACTCCAAAGACTGGGCACTTAATGACCGCCCAGGCTATGCCGCGTGCCCGCAACACTGTCATCGCCTTAATATTTTGGCATTTTTATTTTGTTCATTTGATAGTATTAAACTTTTAATTTTGTGGCATGTTTGTGCCCAAGCTGACACGTGAAACATTACCAAACATGTCCTCTCCACTACTGTTGTAATGAAAAGTTACACATAATTTAGCACCATGAATCAACCCGAAACTCCGAGAGTAAATTGGTACTACAAAATAGTGTTAGTGGATGATGGCGTGGCCTATTTGGTGATGTGGAGGGCTACAGGTTGAGAGAATTAGAGTTCATAAGGTTTAACTATTTAGGTAGATTTTTGCCATCAATGTCACAGTGCAAACGCCAATGAAGTTGGATAGGAAGTTCAAGCCCGTTAAGCATTGACATCCCGAGCGAGTTAACTAATGAACCAGATGATAGAGGTGCCACCAGCATTAATAGGTTGATCCGGTACTTCTGCAGCTCCCTCCCCTACCCCCTCCTCCTCCTCGCCGCTTCCAGAGGGCGTCCGTCGGGCTAAGCCCGTGCGGCGCTGGCAGCGGTGGGGCCTCTCTCCTCCCTCCCCTGCTCAGGATCCCGGTGGCGCGGGTCAGCCGACCGTGGGGAAGCTGAATCCGGCGAGCTCTCCCGTGGCGGAGTGATGTCTGCTAGAACTACATCGGTATTTCCCCAAAGAGGAAGGGATGATGCAGTATAGCGACGGTAGGTATTTCCCTCAGTGATGAGACCAAGGTTATCGAACCATTAGGAGAGCCTCCTAACACCACGTAAACAACCCTTGCACACAAATAACAAATACTCGCAACCCAACGTGTTAAAGGGGAGATCAATCCCTTTCGGGTACGACGACTCAAGTAGGCAAGATAACGTGAGATAATTGTGGTAGATAGGATAAATAGATCGTGAAATAAATAAATTACAGCAAGGTATTTTTGTATTTTTGGTTTAATAGATCTGAAAATAAAAGCAAAATGAAATAGACCGCAAAGGAAAATATGATGGGAAGAGACCCCGGGGCCGTAGGTTTCAATAGTGGCTTCTCTCGAGAAAAAATAGGAAACAGTGGGAAAACAATTACTGTTGGGCAATTGATAGAACTTTGAATAATCATGACGATATCCAGGCAATGATCATTATATAGGCATCACGTCCAAGATTAGTAGACCGACTCCTGCTTGCATCTACTACTATTACTCCACACATCGACCGCTATCCAGCATGCATCTAGTGTATTAAGTTCATGGAAAAACAGAGTAATGCAATAAGAACGATGACATGATGTAGACAAGATCTATTTATGTAGAAATAGACCCCATCTTGTTATCCTTAATAGCAACGATACATACGTGTCGTTTCCCTTTCTGTCACTGGGATCAAGCACCGTAAGATCGAACCCATCACAAAACACCTCTTCTCATTGCAAGATAAATAGATCAAGTTGGACAAACAAAACCCAAATATCGGAGAAGAAATACGAGGCTATAATCAATCATGCATATAAGAGATCAAAGAAGACTCAAATAACTTTCATGGATAAAAACATAGATCCAATCATAAACTCAAAGTTCATCAGATCCCAACAAACACACTGCAAAAAGACTTACATCATATGGATCTTCAAGAGACCATTGTATTGATAATCAAGAGAGAGAGAGAGAGAAAGCCATCTAGCTACTAACTACGGACCTGTAGGTCTACGAAGAACTACTCATGCATCATTGGAGAGGCACCCAATGGACATGATGCACCCCTCCGTGATGGTGTCTAGATTGGATATGGTGGTTCTGGACTCTACGGCGGCTGGAATTTATTTTCGTTGTCTCCCCTAGGGTTTGTGGAATATTGGGGTATTTATAGAGCAAAGAGATGGTGCGGGGGGTCAACGAGGAGGGCACAACCCACAGGGGCGCGCTTGGGCCCCCAGGCATGCTCTGGTTGGTTGTTCTCCCCTCGGAGCTCCCCTCAAGTGCTTTCTTGGCCCACTGTATGTCTTCTGGTCCAAAAAAATCCACAAAAAGTTTCATTGCGTTTGGACTCCGTTTGGTACTGATTTCCTACGATGTAAAAAACATGCAGAAAACAGCGATTGGCACTAGGCACTATGTCAATAGATTAGTTCCAAAAATGATATAAAATGACTATAAAATGATTGTAAAACATCAAAGAATGATAATATAACAACATGGAACAATAAAAAATTATAGATACGTTGGAGACGTATCAGCATCCCCAAGCTTAATTCCTGCTCGTCCTCGAGTAGGTAAATGATAAAAACAGAATTTTTGATGTGGAATGCTTCCTAACATGTTCATCACATTTCTTTTCTTTATAGCATGGATATTTGGACTTTTATATGGTTCAAAGCAATAGTCTAGTTTCGACATGAGGACTTTAATACTCAAGCATACCAACAAGCAACCATGTCTTTCTAAATATGAACACTAAAGCAAGTTATCCCTATCCCATCATGCTCAATCATTGATCCATTCATGAAACACACTTGAATATTAGCTACACCCAATGCTCAAATACGATCATAATGCCCCTTAGTTGGTGCTTTATAAGAGAAGATGGAGACTCAAATTCAAAATAAAAATTGCATAAAGTAAAAGAAAGGCCCTTCGCAGAGGGAAGTAGGGATTTGTAGAGGTGCCAGAGCTCAAAGCGAAAATTGAGAGATAAAAACATTTTGGGAGGCATACTTTTCCCATCAACGAGAACGACTTAGAGCTCCCAACACTTTCCATGCTAGATACATCATAGGCGGTTCCCAAACAGAAAATAAAGTTTATACCTTTTTCCACCATTACTTTCACTTTCCATGGCTAACCATATCCACGGGTGCCCTCCATACCAACACTTTCCAAGGAATTTATTATTTGACAACATAAAGTAAATTCATTTTTCATTTCGGGATTGGGCATCCCTAATACCTCTGCCGTACTCTCGTGCAATGACAAGTGAATAAACACTCATCGTGAGAATAACACATCTATCATGGAAAATATTGGCCACCCCTCACCGCCTCGCGAGCGGTAGAGCACACAAAAGAGAAATTTATTTTTAAAATTAGAGATGGCACATGCAAATTCCTTAGAACGGCACGAAAATACCGCATATAGGTAGGTATAGTGGAATCATATGGAAAAACTGGTTTAAAGGGTTTTGGATGCACAAGTAGTGATCATACTTAGTGCAAAATGAAGGCTAGCAAAAAGACTGAGAAGCGACCAACCAAGAAACAAAAAATCTCGTACCCAAGAATTAAGCATAAGTAACACCGAATAATGCACCACAAGTAGGATATAAAGTTCATTGCATAACTATTGACTTTCGTGCTTGCATAGGGAATCACAAACCTTAACACTAATAATCTTACTAAAGCACAATTACTCATCAACATGACTCACATATCATATCGTCATATCTCAAAACCATTACTAAGAATCAAGTTTATCTTCATGAAAGTTTTTATTATATCCTCCTTGGATATCTATAACGTTGGGACTATTTTTATGTGTTTCTTTTGATAAGCTCAAACGAATTTAAGTGAAGAACATGAGCATAATTTTTCTTTCTCTCAAAATAATCTAAGTGAAGCAAGAGATAATTTCTAAAAAAAGATTACTAACTCCCAAATAAATCTAAGTGAAGCATGAGAGCATTTCTTCAAAAATAACAAAGCACACCGTGCCAAAAAAGGTATAAGTGAAGCACTAGAGCAATTCCATGGCTCTAAATTTTTTAGTGAAGCATAGGAGCAAGCATAGCATAATTTTTGGATCTCTCAAAAAGGTGTAGCCATCAAGGATTCAAGACTTAAAACACAGAGAAAAACAAGCAAAGACTCATATCATACAAGACGCTCCAAGCAAAATCATAATATGTAACGAATAAAAATATAGTTCCAAGTAAAATACCGATGGTTGTTAGAAGAAAGAGGGGATGCCAATCGGGGGCATCCCCAAGCTTAGTTGCTTGCTACTTCTTGAATATTATCTTGGGATGCCTTGGGCATCCCCAAGATTAGCCTTTTGCTAATCCTTATTCCTTCATCCATTGTAAGATCACCCAAAACTTCAAAACTTCAATCACACAAAACTCAACAAAACCTTCGTGAGATCCGTTAGCATAAGAAAGCAAACCATTACTATAAGTACTGTTGCAAACCCATCCATATTTTATTTTTGCATTATATATAATGTATTCCAACTTTTCTATGGCAAAAACTCATCAAAGAAAACCATAGAATCATTAAAACAAGCACACAACGCAAAGAAAACATAATCTGTCAAAAATAGAAGAGTCTGTAGCAATCTGACTACTACGAATACTTCTATAACTCCAAAAATTCTGAAAAATTAGGACGACGTGAATAATTTGTGTATTAATCTTCTGAAAAAATAACCAACTCAAAATTACTCTCCTGATAAAAATGAAAAATAATTTCGTGAGCGCAAAAGTTTCTGTTTTTCAGCAAGATCAAATCAACTCTCACCCAAATCATCCCAAAGGCCTTGCTTGGCACAAACACTAATTTAAACCACAAAAACACATTTAACCAGAGGCATAATTGTGTATTCTATTGAAAACATCAAGAAAACCAAAAAGTAAAAAAAGATACAAGTTGGGTTGCCTCCCAACAAGAGCTATCGTTTTACGCCCCTAGCTAGGCATAATGCGTAGGATCTAAGTTTTGTCATCTTTAGCTCTAGATCCGTATGATGCCCTCATGATTGATTCATATGGTGGCCTAATTCTTGTTCTAGGGAAGTGTTCCATACCCTTCTTTAGTGGAAATTGAAATTTAATATTGCCTTCTTTCATATCAATCACGACACCAATAGTTCGTAAAAAGGTCTACCAAGTATAATTGGACAAGACAGATTGCAATCAATATCAATAACAATAAAATCTATGGGCACATAATTACTATTTGCAAGAATAAGAATATCATTAATTCTTCCCATAGCCTTTTTAATAGTAGAATCCACCAAGTGCAAATTTAAAGAGCATTCTTCAATATCGGTAAGACCAAGCACATCACATAAAGACTTCGGAATTGTAGAAACACTAGCACCCAAGTCACATAAAGCAAAACACTCATAATTTTTAATGTTGACTTTGATGGTAGGTTCCCATTCATCATGTAATTTTCTAGGAATTGAAACTTCTAATTCCTACTTTTCTTCAAAAGCTTTCATCATAGCATCAACAATATGTTGTAAAAGCTTTATTTTGTTCATAAGCATGGGGTGAATTTATCATGGATTGCAACAAAGAAATACAATCAACCAAAGAGCAACTATCATAATTAAAGTCTTTGTAATCCAAAATAGTGGGTACATCACTAGTTAAAGTCTTGACCTCTTCAACCAAAGATTTTCACCCTCCGAATCATAGGGACGCCTTCTAGCTAAAGTTGAGTCTTCTCCAGTCCCTTTTTCATCAATCTTAATTTTACTAAACAAAGAATCAATATAAGAAACACCAATCATTTTAAGATCTTCATCACTTTTATCTTCTAACGAGATTGGTTTGGTGGCCATTTGATTTACTAAAGTAGCTTGTGCATCAGATATTTTTCCGGACAAACTTTCAGCAAAGCATACTTAGATTAAAGATTGCAAACTTCTCTACTAATATCATCAAGTTGTTTCGTTATAGCTTCTTGAAGGAAATATGCCCTAGAGGCAATAATAAAGTTATTATTTATTTCCTTATATCATGATAAATGTTTATTATTCATGCTAGAATTGCATTAACCGGAAACATAATACATGTGTGAATATATAGACAAACAGTATGTCACTAGTATGCCTCTACTTGACTAGCTTGTTAATCAAAGATGGTTATGTTTCCTAACCATGAACAAGGAGTTGTTATTTGATTAACAAGGTCACATCATTAGTAGAATGATCTGATTGACATGACCCATTCCGTTAGCTTAACACTTGATCGCTTTAGTATGTTAATGCTTTCTTCATGACCCATACATGTTCCTATAAACTATGAGATTATGCAACTCCTGCCATCGGAGGAACACTTTGGTACTACCAAACGTCACAACGTAATCGGGTGATTATAAAGGAGTACTACGGTGTCTCCAAAGGTACTTGTTGGGTTGGCGTATTTCGAGATTAGGTTTTGTCACTCCGATTGCTCGGAGAGGTATCTCCAGGCCTTCTCGGTAATGCACATCACTTAAGCCTTGCAAGCATTACAACTAATGAGTTAGTTGTGAGATGATGTATTACGGAACGAGTAAAGAGACTTACCGGTAACGAGATTGAACTAGGTATTGGATACCGACGATCGAATCTCGGGCAAGTAACATACCGATGACAAAGGGAACAACGTATGTTGTTATGCGGTTTGACCGATAAAGATCTTCGTAGAATATGTAGGAACCAATATGGGCATCCAGGTTCCGCTATTGGTTATTGACCGAGAATAGTTCTAGGTCATGTCTACATAGTTCTCGAACCCGTAGGGTCCGTGACGCTTAACGTTTCGATGACAGTTCATAATGAGTTTATAAGTATTGATGCACCGAAGTTTGTTCGAGTCCCGGATGTGATCACGGACATGACGAGGAGTCTCGAAATGGTCGAGACATAAAGATTGATATATTGGAAGCCTATGTTTGGACTTGGAAGGGTTCCGAGTGAAATCGGGAATTTATCGAGTACCGGAGGTTACCGGAACCCCGGGAACTACATGGGCCATAGTGGGCCTTAGTGGAAAGGAGAGAGGGCCAGCCCTAGGTGGTCGCCGCCCCCCTTCCCCTAGTCTTATTAGGACTAGGAAAGGTGGGCCCCCCTCTCTCTCTTTCCCCTCCGGAATCCTAATCCAACTAGGATTGGAGGGGAGTCCTACTCCCGGAGGGAGTAGGACTCCTTAGTCGCGCCTCCCCTTGGGCCGCCACCTCCCGCTCCTTTATATCTGAGGCAGGGGGCACCCAAGACACACAAGTTGATCTACGGATCTTTCCTTAGCCGTGCGGTGCCCCTTCCACCATATTCCACTTGGTCATATCGTCAGAGAGCTTAGGGCGAAGCCTGCTACGGAGAAGTCATATCGTCATGGAGCTTAGGCGAAGCCCCGCGTCGGTGGAGCATCAACATCGTCACCACGCCGTCAGGTCGACGGAACTCATCCTCCGACACTTTGCTGGATCGAGAGTCCGGGATCGCCATCGAGCTGAACGTGTGCAGAACTCGGAGGTGCCGTGACGTTCGGTACTTGGATCGGTCGGATCGTGAAGACGACGACTACATCAACCGCGTTGTTATAACGCTTCCGCCACGGTCTCACGAGTGCGTGGACGGACACTCTCCTCTCGTTGCTATGCCATCACCATGGTCTTGCGTGATCGTGAGGAAAATTTTGAAATTACTACGTTCCCCAACAGTGGCATCGAGCCTGGTTTTATGCGTTGATGTCATATGCACGAGTAGAACACAAGTGAGTTGTGGACGATACAAGTCATACTGCCTACCAGCATGTCATACTTTGGTTCAGCGGTATTGTTGGACGAGACGATCCGGACCAACCTTACGTGTACGCTTACGCGAGACCGGTTCCCTCAACGTGCTTTGCACATAGATGGCTTGCGGAAGACTGTCTCTCCAACTTTAGTTGAACCGAGTATGGCTACGCCCGGTCCTTGAGAAGGTTAAAACGGAGTCTATTTGACAAACTATCGTTGTGGTTTTGATGCGTAGGTAAGAACGGTTCTTGCTCAGCCCGTAGCAGCCACGTAAAACTTGCAACAACAAAGTAGAGGACGTCTAACTTGTTTTTGCAGGGCATGTTGTGATGTGATATGGTCAAGACGTGATGCTATATTTTATTGTATGAGATGATCATGTTTTGTAACCGAGTTATCGGCAATCGGCAGGAGCCATATGGTTGTCGCTTTATTGTATGCAATGCAATCGCGATGTAATGCTTTACTTTATTACTAAACGGTAGTGATAGTCGTGGAAGCATAAGATTGGCGAGACGACAACGATGCTACGATGGAGATCAAGGTGTCGCGCCGGTGGCGATTTATGGTGATCATGACGGTGCTTGGCGATGGAGATCACAAGCACAAGATGATGATGACCATATCATATCACTTATATTGATTGCATGTGATGTTTATCCTTTATGCATCTTATCTTGCTTTGATTGACGGTAGCATTATAAGATGATCTCTCACTAAAAATTATCAAGAAGTGTTCTCTCGAGTATGCACCGTTGCCAAAGTTCGTAGTACCCGGACACCACGCGTGATGATCGGGTGTGATAAGTTCTACGTCCATCTACAACGGGTGCAAAACAGTTGCACACGCTGAATACTCAGGTTAAACTTGACGAGCCTAGCATATAACAGATATGGCCTCGGAACACGGAGACCGAAAGGTCGAACGTGAATCATATAGTAGATATGATCAACATAGTGATGTTCACCGTTGAAACTACTCCGTCTCACGTGATGATCGGACACGGTTTAGTTGATATGGATCACGTGATCACTTAGATGACTAGAGAGATGTCTGTCTAAGTGGGAGTTTTTAATATGATTAATCAAACTTAAAATTATCATGAACTTAGTACCGATAGTATTTTGCTTGTCTATGTTTGATGTAGATAGATGGCTCGTCCGTTGTTCCGTTGAATTTTAATGCGTTCCTTGAGAAAGCAAAGTTGAAAGATGATGGTAGCAATTACACGGACTGGGTCCGTAACTCGAGGATTATCCTCATTGCTGCACAGAAGAATTACGTCCTGGAAGCACCGCTTGGGTGACAGAGCCTGCTGCAGATGCTTGAGCCGAAGTTATGAACGTCACGGCAAAGCAGAGCTGATGACTACTCTATAGTTCAGTGTGCCATGCTTTACGGCTTAGAACCGGGTCTTCAACGACGTTTTGAACGTCATGGAGCATATGAGATGTTCCAGGAGTTGAAGTTAATATTTCAAGCAAATGCCCGGATTGAGAGATATGAAGTCTCCAATAAGTTCTATAGCTGCAAGATGGAGGAGAATAGTTACAAGGAGCACATACTCAAAATGTCCGGGTATAACAATCACTTAATTCAGCTGGGAGTTAATCTTCCGGATGATAGTGTCATTGACAGAATTCTCCAATCATCGCCACCAAGCTACAAGAGCTTCGTGATGAACTATAATATGCAAGGGATGACTAAGACAATTCCTGAGCTCTTCGCGATGCTAAAAGCTGGAGGTAGAAATCAAAAGGAGCATCAAGTGTTGATGGTCAACAAGACCACTAGTTTCAAGAAAAGGGCAAAGGGAAGAAGAAGGAAACTTCAAAAGAACAGCAAGAAAGTTGCTGATCAAGAGAAGAAACCCAAGTCTGGACCTAAGCCCGAAATCGAGTGTTTTACCGCAAGCGCACCGGACATCGGAAGCGGAACTGCCCCAAGTATTTGGCGGATAAAAGGATGGCAAGGTGAACAAAGGTATATGTGATATACATGTTATTGATGTGTACCTTACTAGAGCTCGTAGTAGCACTGGGTATTTGATACTGGTTCTGTTGCTAATATTTGCAACTCAAAGCAGGGGACTACGGAATAGTCGAGCACCGCAAAGGACGAGGTGACGGCGCGCTGGGGAAATGGTTCCAAAGTCAATGTGATCGCGGGTCGGCACGCTACCTCTACATCTACCTTCGGGATTAGTTTTAGACCTAAATAATTGTTATTTGGTGCCAGCGTTGAGCATGAACATTATATCTGGATCTTGTTTAATGCAAGACGGTTATTCATTTAAATCGAGAGAATAATGGTTGTTCTATTTATATGAATAATATCTTTTATGGTCATGCACCCTTGAAGAATGGTCTATTCTTGTTGAATCTAAGAGTGATACACATATTCATAATGTTGAAGCCAAAAGATGCAGAGTTGATAATGATAGTGCAACTTATTTGTGGCACCGCCGTTTAGGTCATATCGGTGTAAAACGCATGAAGAAACTCCATCTTGATGGGCTTCGGAATCACTTGATTATGAATCACTTGGTACTTGCGAACCGTGCCTCATGGGCAAGATGACCAAAACGCCGTTCTCCGGAACTATGGAGCGTGCAACTGATTTGTTGGAAATCATACATACTGATGTTTGTGGTCCAATGAATGTTGAGGCACGCGGCGGGTATCGTTATTTTCTCACCTTCACAGATGATTTGAGCAGATATGGATATATCTACTTAATGAAACACAAATCTGAAACATTTGAAAAGTTCAAAGAATTTCAGAGTGAAGTGGAAAATCATCGTAACAAGAAAATAAAGTTTCTACGATCTGATCGTGGAGGTGAATATTTGAGTTACGAGTTTGGTTTACATTTGAAACAATGTGGAATAGTTTCGCAACTCACGCCACCCGGAACACCACAGAGAAATGGTGTGTCCGAACGTCATAATCGTACTTTACTGGATATGGTGCGATCTATGATGTCTATTTCCGATTTACCGCTATCGCTTTTGGGGTTATGCTTTAGAGACGGCCGCATTCACGTTAAATAGGACACCGTCAAAATCCGTTGAGACGACGCCTTATGAACTGTGGTTTGGTAAGAAACCAAAGTTGTCGTTTCTTAAAGTTTGGGGCTGCGATGCTTATGTGAAGAAACTTCAACCAGATAAGCTCGAACCCAAATCGGAAAAATGTGTCTTCATAGGATACCCAAAGGAAACTGTTGGGTACACCTTCTATCACAGATCTGAAGGCAAGATTTTCGTTGCTAATTCGGATCCTTTCTAGAGAAAGAGTTTCTCTCGAAAGAAGTGAGTGGGAGGAAAGTAGAACTTGATGAGATAATCAGATTCTGCTCCCTTATTGGAAAGTAGTTCATCACAAGAAATGGTTCTGTGACAACTACACCAATTAGTGAAGAAACTAATGATGATGATCATGAAGCTTGAGATCAAGTTACTATCTGAACCTCAGAGGGTCGACTGAATAAAATACGCACTGAGTGGTACGGTAATCCTATTCGGAAGTCATGTTACTTGACCATGGCGAACCTACAAACTATGAAGAAGCGATGGTGAGCCCAGATTCATGAAATGGCTGGAAGCCATGAAATCTGAGATGGGATCCATGTATGAGAACAAAGTTTGGACTTTGGTTGACTTGCCCGATGATCGGCAAGCCATTGAAAATAAATGGATCTTTAAGAAGAAGACCGACGCCGATGGTAATGTAACCGTCTACAAAGCTCGACTTGTTGCGAAAGGTTTTCGACAAGTTCAAGGGGTTGACTACGATGAGACTTTCTCACCCGTAGCGATGCTTAAGTCTGTCCGAATCATGTTAGCAATTGCCGCATTTTATGATTATGAAATTTGGCAAATGGATGTAAAACTGCATTCTTGAATGGATTTCTAGAAGAAGAGTTGTATATGATGCAACCAGAAGGTTTTGTCGATCCAAAAGGTGCCGACAAAGTGTGCAAGCTCCAACGATCAATTTATGGTCCGGTGCAAGCCTCTCGGAGTTGGAATAAACGCTTTGATAGTGTGATCAAAGCATATGGGTTTATACAGACTTTTGGAGAAGCCTGTATTTACAAGAAAGTGAGTGGGAGCTCAGAGCATTTCGATATTATATGTGGACGACATATATTATTAATTGGAAATGATATAGAATTTCTGGATGGCATAAAAGGATACTTGAATAAAAGTTTTCAATGAAAGACCTCGGTGAAGCTGCTTACATATTGGGCATCAAGATCTATAGAGATAGATCAAGACGCTTAATTGGACTTTCACAAAGCACATACCTTGATAAAATTTTGAAAAAGTTCAAAATGGATCGTGCAAAGAAAGGTTTTTGCCTGTGTTGCAAGGTATAAGATTGAGTAAGACTCAATGCCCGACCACGCAGAAGATAGAGAGAAAATGAAAGATGTTCCCTATGCTTCAGCCATAGGCTCTATCATGTATGCAATGCTGTGTACCAGACCGACGTATGCTTAGCCATAAGCTTGGCAGGAAGGTACCAAAGTAATCCAGGAATGGATCATCGGACAGCGGTCAAGAACATCCTGAAATACCGAAAAGGACTAAGGATATGTTTCTCGTATATGGAGGTGACAAAGAGCTAGTCGTAAATGGTTACGCCGACGAAGCTTTGACAATCGATCCGGACGATTCTAAATCGCAAACCGGATACGTGTTTTTATTAAACGGTGGAGCTGTCGGTTGGTGCAGTTCTAAACAAAGCGTCGTGGCGGGATCTACATGTGAAGCGGAGTACATAGCTGCTTCGAAGCAGCAAATGAAGGAGTCTGGATGAAAGAGTTCATTTCCGATCTAGGTGTCATACCTAGTGCATCGGGACCGATGAAGATCTTGTGACAATCTTGGTGCAATTGCCTTGGCAAAGGAATCCAGATTTCACAAGAGGACCAAGCACATCAAGAGACGCTTCAATTCCATTCGGGACCAAGTCCAAGTGGGAGACATAGAGATTTGCAAAATACATACGGATCTGAATGTTGCGTACCCGTTGACTAAGCCTCTTCCACGAGCAAAACATGATCAGCACCAAGACTCCATGGGTGTTAGGATCATTACTTTGTAATCTAGATTATTGACTCTAGTGCAAGTGGGAGACTGAAGGAAATATGCCCTAGAGGCAATAATAAAGTTATTATTTATTTCCTTATATCATGATAAATGTTTATTATTCATGCTAGAATTGCATTAACCGGAAACATAATACATGTGTGAATATATAGACAAACAGTATGTCACTAGTATGCCTCTACTTGACTAGCTTGTTAATCAAAGATGGTTATGTTTCCTAACCATGAACAAGGAGTTGTTATTTGATTAACAAGGTCACATCATTAGTAGAATGATCTGATTGACATGACCCATTCCGTTAGCTTAACACTTGATCGCTTAGTATGTTAATGCTTTCTTCATGACCCATACATGTTCCTATAAACTATGAGATTATGCAACTCCGTTTACGGAGGAACACTTTGGGTACTACCAAACGTCACAACGAATCGGGTGATTATAAAGGAGTACTACAGGTGTCTCCAAAGGTACTTGTTGGGTTGGCGATTTCGAGATTAGGTTTTGTCACTCCGATTGCTCGGAGAGGTATCTCCAGTGCCTTCTCGGTAATGCACATCACTTAAGCCTTGCAAGCATTACAACTAATGAGTTAGTTGTGAGATGATGTATTACGGAACGAGTAAAGAGACTTACCGTAACGAGATTGAACTAGGTATTGGATACCGACGATCGAATCTCGGGCAAGTAACATACCGATGACAAAGGGAACAACGTATGTTGTTATGCGGTTTGACCGATAAAGATCTTCGTAGAATATGTAGGAACCAATATGGGCATCCAGGTTCCGCTATTGGTTATTGACCGAGAATAGTTCTAGGTCATGTCTACATAGTTCTCGAACCCGTAGGGTCCGCACGCTTAACGCTTCGATGACAGTTCATAATGAGTTTATAAGTATTGATGCACCGAAGTTTGTTCGAGTCCCGGATGTGATCACGGACATGACGAGGAGTCTCAAAATGGTCGAGACATAAAGATTGATATATTGGAAGCCTATGTTTGGACTTGGAAGGGTTCCGAGTGAAATCGAATTCTGAGAGTAGGGAGGTTACCGGAACCCCCGGGAACTACATGGGCCATAGTGGGCCTTAGTGGAAAGGAGAGAGGGCCAGCCCTAGGTGGTCGCCCCCCCTTCCCTAGTCCTATTAGGAATTGGTAAGGTGGGCCGGCCCACCTCTCTCTCTTCCCCCTCCGGGAATCCTAATCCAACTAGGATTGAGGGGAGTCCTACTCCCGGAGGGAGTAGGACTCCTTGCGCGCCTCCCCTTGGGCCGCCACCTCCCCTGGCTCCTTTATATCACGGGGCAGGGGGCACCCCAAGACACACAAGTTGATCTACGGATCTTTCCTTAGCCGTGTGCGGTGCCCCTTCCACCATATTCCACTTCGGTCATATCGTCAGAGAGCTTAGGCGAAGCCTGCGCCGGAGAAGTCATATCGTCATGGAGCTTAGGCGAAGCCCTGCGTCGGTGGAGCATCAACATCGCCACCACGCCGTCGTCAGGCCGACGGAACTCATCCTCGACACTTTGCTGGATCGGAGTCCGGGATCGCCATCGAGCTGAACGTGTGCAGAACTCGGAGGTGCCGTGACGTTCGGTACTTGGATCGGTCGGATCGTGAAGACGCACGACTACATCAACCGCGTTGTTATAACGCTTCCGCTTACGGTCTACGAGGGTACGTGGACGGACACTCTCCCCTCTCGTTGCTATGCCATCACCATGGTCTTGCGTGATCGTAGGAAAATTTTGAAATTACTACGTTCCCCAACACTTCTAACACAACGGAGTGTTCCTTAAGTTCTTCAAGAAAATATTTATTATGCTCAAATTGTGTAGTCATATATTCCTTAGTACTTTTCTCAATTTCAAGAAAAATATTTGGGTAAGGAACATCATAATATTTTCTTTGAGGCATCATGACTATGCAAACAAGAACGCACACAAAAACAAATATGACGAGAAAACAACGAAAGAAAAAGAGGGCGAATAAAAAGGCATTTTTTTGTGAAGTGGGGGAGAGGAAAACGAGAGGCAAATGGAAAATAATGTAAATTGCAAGGAGAGGAGATTTGTGATTAGGAACCTGGTTGATGTTGAAGATCCTCCCCGGCAACGGCGCCAGAAATTCCTTTTGATGCTTGCTAGAACTATGTCGGTATTTCCCCCAAGAGGAAGAGATGATGTAGTATAGCAATGGTAGGTATTTACCTCAGTGATGATACCAAGGTTATCGAACCAGTAGGAGAACCTCCTAACACCACGTAAACAACCCTTGCACACAAATAACAAATACTCGCAACCCACGTGTTAAAGGGGTTGCCAATCCCTTTCAAGTACGACACCTCAAGTAGACAAGATAACGTGAGATAATTGTGGTAGATAGGATAAATAGATCACGAAATAAATAAATTGCAGCAAGATATTTTTGCATTTTTGGTTTAATAGATCTGAAAATAAAAGCAAAAGAAAATAGATCGCAAAGGCAAAATGATGGGAAGAGACCCGGGGGCCGTAGGTCTAGTGGCTTCTCTCGAGACAAATAGCAAACGGTGAGAAAACAATTACTGTTGGGCAATTGATAGAACTTCGAATAATCATGACGATATCCAGGTGATCTTATATAGGCATCACGTCCAAGATTAGTAGACCGACTCCTGCCTGCATCTACTACTATTACTCTACACATCGATCGCTATCCAACATGCATCTAGTGTATTAAGTTCATGAAAAAACGGAGTAATGCAATAAGAACGATGACACGATGTAGACAAGATCTATTTATGTAGAAATAGACCCCATCTTGTTATCCTTAATAGCAATGATACATACATGTCGTTTCCCTTTCTTTCACTGGGATCAAGCACCGTAAGATCGAACCCATCACAAAGCACCTCTTCCGATTGCAAGATAAATAGATCAAGTTGGCCAAAAAAAACCAAATATCGGAGAAGAAATATGAGGCTATAATCAATCATGCATAGAAGAGATCAAAGAAGACTCAAATAACTTTCATGGATAAAAACATAGATCTGATCATACACTCAAAGTTCATCGGATCTCAACAAACACACCGCAAAAAGACTTACATCATATGGATCTCCAAGAGACCATTTTAATGATAATCAAGAGAGAGAGAGAGAGAGAGGAAGCCATCTAGCTACTAACTACGGACCCATACGTCTACAAAGAACTACTCACACATCATCGGAGAGGCACCAATGGACATGATGCATCCCTCCATGATGGTGTCTAGATTGGATCTGGTGGTTCTGGACTCTGCGGCGGCTCGAATTGATTTTCGTCGTCTCCCCTAGGGTTTCTGGAATATTGGGGTATTTATAGAGCAAAGAGGCTGTGCAGGGGGCAACGAGGATGGAACAACCCACGAGGACGTGCCTGGGCCCCCAGGCACGCCCTGGTGGGTTGTGCTCCCCTCGGAGCTCCCCTCGGGTACTTTCTTGGCCCACGGGATGTCTTCTGGTAAAAAAAATTCAAAAAGTTTCACTGCGCTTGGACTCCGTTTGGTATTGATTTCCTGCGATGTAAAAACATGCGTAAAACAACCATCACATCGGGCATTATGTCAATAAGTTAGTACCGAAAAATGAAATAAGATGACTATAAAATGATTGTAAAACATCCAAGAATGATAATATAATAGCATGGAACAATCAAAAATTATAGATACGTTGGAGACGTATCACGGGGACGCGCGTATTTTGAAGGAGCTGTGCTGGGAGGCGGCGGTGTGGCTCTGCAGCGGTGGTGGTGGGGGCCAGGTCTGACGAGGTCGATCTGGTCCCCTCGGGGCTGCGGGTGTCGTTGGTGGCGGCGGCCACGGTCGGAGAGGGCGCTGCTCCCACGTCTGGGGGTGGCGCTGGCGCTGCGGTGCGCTGGTCTTGGCCGTGCTGGGAGGCGAGGCGGTGGCAGCCATGGATCTCGATCTGAAGTTGGAGGCTTTCACCGACAGCTTGTCCTCCTTGACCGGCCGAGATGTGGGCGTCATCCTGGCATCCTTTTTGGTGGCGGGGCACTGGGTGTGGGCACTAGGTCGGGGGAAACCCTTGGCCGGCGATGCCGGGCACGATGTTGGCGACACCCGTGGCACCGTTGTCCCTCTGGTGGGCAACATCGAGACTTACTTCATGCTCTCCGCCTCTTTGGATTGGGGCGGCGATGGCGCGTCAACATCATATTCTTCTTGATGGCGCCGTCTTGGGTGATCAGCGGTCTGGGATTTGGCGTGGTGTTGGTCTGCTTCTTCAGTAGGGTTCATGCTCGATAGCTGCGGTGGGCTTCTGGGTCTTGGCCGGAGACGGTGGCTATGTATGGGTTTCTTTCAGAGTGAGGTCGCCAGGGCGGTCGCTCTCTCCTCAGCAACTGGTTCACCGGTCCAAGGGTGCTCAGGGGTGAGCTGCTTTGCCTGCTGATGGGTCGACGCCCTTCGATCCAGGATGAGAGGGCGGGGGTTCCCTCTTCGGCGGCATATTCGGATGGTGAACCGAGTGGCCCTGGGAGGCGATGAAGCATGGCTCTCCTCCGGCGACGCTTAGCTCCCTTGTCGCGGGCGTGTCCATGTCATGATATGTAACCGTCGTGGACTCCGTAGTACTTTTTGGTTCTTCGGAGCTCATTAGCTGTTCCGTAGTGCTCTGTATCCGTGTCGATTGTATTTTCCGTTTCCTGTTGTCCTGCTGGTTGTAAGGTGTGGTCATTACTTTATATATAAAGCAGGGCGAAAGCCTTTTTCGGTAATGCCCAGATCTCAGCCACATAGTCCTACATCACAAGAACATCTATGGGGACGCCATCATCCGCTTAGCGCACAAAGTAAGAGCGCCATCCATCTCCAGCAGAATGTCTCAACTATTGTGTCGAATACCATTATGTTGTTAATCAAACCGGAGTCCTTGCCCAATTCCCAATGCAGGCAACCGCGTAGGTAGAGGGACGGTGCATTATGAGAGGAATTGGGCGGCAGCTCCAGAGACAACAACGAGATTGGCGGATGTCCACCGCCTGACAAGTGGGTCACGTGACCTATGCCGAGATGTTGCTTTACTGGGAGTAACTCTCGGCAATGGGAAACCTTTCTGTACGGCACATCGGCCGAGTGATTCGGCCGGTCGCACGCACCACGGCTGTCATTGAGCTGCCACGGCTGTGGTGCTGGGGGAAGTTTCCAGTGATGTGCACGACCAGCGGTGCTACAACCACCGGCATAGATGCTGCAACTGGTAGCACGAGTTGCTGGGATCGGTGGCAGAATTTGCTACCTGGGAGCTTGTTGGTAATGGAGAAGACGAGGCGGACACCGTGGTGCTACAACCAGCATCCAACGTTGCTGGAACGGGCACCACCATTTGCTACAATCGGCAATCATGCATCAACGGAGACGACGACGCTGCATGCTGGAACCGGCCACCTCCGATGTTACAACCAGCGTTCAAGGAAGCTACAACCGCCTCTGTCAAAAGCTTCAACCAGTGATGGCGGATGCTGGGGCTAGCCACTGCAAACAGCACAAAAGCTACAACCAACGAAGAAGAAAGCTACAACTGGCGTCAAAAAAAGCTTCAACCAATGTAAACGGAAGTTGGGGCCGACGACTGCCCAGAAAAACAGCTACATCCGATGTAGAAAAGCTACAACCAGCCACGGAAAAGTTTCAACCAGAGACGCCGGAAAGCAATGGGGCGACGGCGAAGCTGCAACCATCTACTAAAAAAGCTTCAATCAGTGGGCGTGCCAACAATGGTGCCAGCAGGCAGCAGCGCGGGCATGGAGCGGCAGACGGTGCTGCGACCAATCGGTGGGAGAAGTTGTGACCGGCCGGTGACAAAACTGCAGCCCCCCACCCGTCGGTGTTTCGAACGGCAAGCATGAGGTTAGCATGGGTGGCCATCGAAGAGAAGTGGCGAAGGGCGAGCTCGATTGACAAGCGAGGCCGGTTGCCGAACGCGGGATTACGTTTTATGCGTCTGTGCGTTGACGAAGAGGGATGAATCGGACGGTGTTGCGTGATTCAATCATAAGGCCGGTAGCAGACCGACCGAAAGTTTTAGCCGGCGCACCGGCTCCCAGTAGTGGCCCTCGGGAAAGCCAACGAATAGAAAACGGCAATGTGTCGACCACCTGACAAGCGGGAGCGGTACCAGATAGCTCTCGGTAACTAAAACGCATCATATGAGTCTTTTCACAGATTTGCTATTTTACATTTAGATGTGAAATAGCTACCTCACATCTAAGTCCAGAGTCGTTGGATCATCTGCCCTTAATATTTGTGCAAAACGTGATGGTCTGGCCGGTGCGCTCGCTCGTTCAGCCTTGTCTCGCGCGTAGCTTTTTTTTTTTTGAGACAACCTCGCGAAGCTTTTTATTTAACTCGTCACAATGTTTACAGGGACGAAAGATAGATCACCTGGGTTGCCCAACCACACACGGCGGCCAACACCCAGTGAGAGAGCATGCTTCGCTAAATTGTGAGCCTCGACATTCGAGCTCCTAAACTCATGACTAAAAAAACAATTGACAAAAACTTTAGAATGATCTACTATCTCCCTAATGATAGCTCCATATACCGCTGCACTCGGCTACCCAATCTCGTCAATGACTACCTTACAGTCCAAGGCAACTGAGATCCTGTTTTGATACAAATCCTCTGCCAGGGCTAAAGATTCCCGCACAGCCAGGGCTTCGAGCGCCAGGGATCATCAATGCCATGGAAGGTAATCGTGGATGCGCCAGGAAGGCACCCTGGCGATCCCTGCAAACCGCAGCCACCGCCCCACGGGTCTAGTCCTCATAATCGCTGCATCAACATTGATCTTGCATGTTCCCTCTCTTGGTGGTAACCAATGTCTCGCCGAGGTTGAGCCACCATCTGTTGCTCTTGTGGCTTTACTAGGACCTGAAGATCGTTGAGAAAAGATCCCACAAAAGCATTTGTAGCATGTGGTGTTTGGTGCAGCCCTTCGTGAATCAATTTCCGCCTTGAGCTCCATATTGCCCATAAGGTTACTCCGAGCCTGGTGAATTCCTCATGTGATAACGCGTTCCTCATCGAGAAAAGCCAGGATTTAGCACTCGGGTTGACGCAGCTAGCCATTTGGCCGACCAAGTTCTCCGGTGCTAGGGCCCACACGCTCCTCGACATGGCACAGTCAAGTAAGGCGTGTCTGTGAGTCCGCGCCCACATATCTGGCATCTTTGGTGAAGTCGCCATCTTGCGATGGTGGAGTATATCATATGTGGGTATAGATTCCTCGCCAACCTCCACGTAAACACACGTATTTTGTTCGGAACCTTAGTGTGCCAGAGTGATGTCCAGTTGCTGCTCTCCTCGAAACTAGAAGGCCCCTCGGTACCATATAGCCAATTTTCGTGGCTTAGCTTGGTGGTTTGGATCATGCGATATGCCGAACAGACGGTGAACATACCTTTCTTCTCCCCACTCCATGCCCAAAAGTCATCAATTCTCCTTGTGCATAGTGGGATCTTGAGTATGGCCTCGGCATCAATTGGTATGAATACCGACCGGACCACAGCCTCATCCCATGTTGTTGTAGTTTGATCTATGAGCTCATGCACGCAGGTAGGTGGGTCTTGATCGAGAGAAACTATGGGCCTGGGATGCCATCCTCGGGATCCAGTTATGTTCCCAAATCATCGTGTCCTCTCCCGTCCCGATTCTCCTAATGATCCCTTGCTTCATAATGTCCCTTCCGTCAATTATTGCACGCCAAATCTGCGAGGGGTGTGCACCCGACTCGGCCTCCAAAATTCCTGAATCAGGGAAGTAGGCTGCCTTCAGAATCAGCGAGCTCAAAGTGTTAGGATTATTAAGCAATCTCCAAGCCTGTCTGGCTAACAGCGCGAGATTGAAAATCTCAAGGTCACGGAAGCCCAGCCCTCCCATATATTTTGGCCTTGTCATGATCTCCCATGATACCCATGCTGGTTTCCGTTTGCCTTGCTTGCTACTCCCACCAGAACTGCCGTATGATGGATGTAATATTTTCACATAGGCCTCTCGGCAGCGAAGCAAGCCATGGAGTAGACTGGGATTTCTTGAGCAACGGATTTGATGAGCACTTCCTTTCTGCTGAAGACAACAACTTCTCCATCCACCCCTATACCTTCTCTCCCACACACGGTCACGGAGGTATTTAAAGTGCCATTCTTTGAGTGCCCCACATCTGTTGGCATTCCCAAATATTTGTCACTCAAAGATTCTTTTTGGACCTGGACCGCAAGCTTCACACTGTCTCTCGGGTTGTCCGAGGACACCCCCATCAAGAAAATAGTAGATTTGTCATTGTTCACTCTTTGGCCCGGCACGACAATAAACATCCAATAGGTTTGACACCGCTTCGCCTCCCTCAACATTGGCTTTGAAAAACAGCAGGCTGTCATCCGCAAACAAAAGGTGGTTTACAGCCGGGGCTGTTGGGGCCACCTTGATTCCTTCTAGAATTGATGACTGAGAACTGGATTTTAAAAGGCACGAAAGGCCCTCCGCTGCAATCAAAAACAAGTAAGGGGAGATGGGGTCTCCCTGTCGAATACCTCTCGAAGGCTTGAACTGGTCTAGTTTCTCTCCATTAAAGAGAACTGAGAAAGACACTGACGATACCATGTTCATTACTATGTCAATCCATGTTTGTGCAAATCCCAATTTGGCCATTATCGCCCTCAAATACTGCCACTCCAACCGATCATACGCTTTCATCATGTCAAGCTTTAGAGCGCATGTGCTGTTACTCTTTGCCCTAGACCTCTTCATGAAATGTAGGCATTCGTATGCACATATGATGTTGTCAGTAATTAGCCTGCCTGGGACAAAGGCTGACTGCTCCTCGGAGATGATGTCAGCAGTATTTGTTTGAGTCTATTTGCCACAACCTTTGAAGCTATCTTGTAGAGGACATTGCACAAACTTATAGGTCTGAATTGAGATAGGAGAGTTGGGTTTGTTACCTTGGGTATTAGCACCAAAACTGTATCATTTATACTCTCCGTACTCTCCTCCCCGCAGACGATTCTGAGAACCACCCTCGTAATCTCCTCGCCGCACAAAGACCAATGCCTCTGATAAAAGTGAGCTGGAAAACCATCTGGACCCGGTGCCTTCGTCGGGAACATTTGGAAGAGGGCCACTTTCACCTTGTCACTTGTGTAAGGGGCGCATAAGATGTCATTCATACCTGCTATGACCTTAACCGGAACATGAGACATGACCTCGTCGAGCCCTGTCACAACTTCGGAGGTGTATAAGGTTTGATAGAAGTCATTTACCAACTCTCTAAGATCTCCCGGTCGCCAATGAGCACACCCAACGAGTTAGCCAGGGCCTTCACCATATTCTTTTTGCGTCTCATGCTTGCTCTCGGGTGAAAAAAAGCGTGTGTTCTTGTCCCCGAGGCTAGCCACTCGATCCTCGATCTCTGCCGCCACATCAATTCCTCCTGTGATACAACTCAACTAGTTTGTCATTGATTTTATCTCAACATGTGAAGGTCCCGATCTCGCAGGTTCGCCCTTAGGCGTTCAGTTCGAGTTTTAACGCCAGACTTCTTTTGGACGCTACCAAAGGTGTCTCTGTTCCACCTTGATAGATCTGTAGCTAGTGCAGCTAGCTTACGCCGAAGCTCCTCCACAGTGTGGCCCGGGTGCTTCGAGCTCCACTTCTCTGAAATTGTGGCCTGCCAGTGTTCATGAGTCTCCCACATGGTCTCGTGCACCAAGCCCTTGCGTTCAGATTGTGCGCCGGGCTCATTTATTTCCAGGAAAATTGGACAGTGATCCGAGGTGGCCGCTGTCAAGTGAGACAGACTGGCAAGGGGGAACTGAGCGCTCCACTCTGCAGATCCAAGCGACCTATCAAGCTCGACACGTGTGAAGGTGCCACCCGCAACCTTCTTTCGAAAAGTCCAAAACGGCCCTTGTACCCCAAGTCCATCAACATGCACACGTCAATGGCGTCTCGAAAGCCCCGGATCTGGGCATTCTCGCGCTGCCCCACCCCCTCGTGTTCATCCGGACGTAGAACTTCGTTGAAATCTCCGATACAAAGCCATGGCAATGCACTTTGACCGCTTATGTTTTTTAACACTGTCCAGGTTTGATGCCTCAACGGGGTCTGTGCTGCACCATACACACATGTGAGACGCCACGGATCTTTCCCCGGGTCGAGAATTGAGCAATCAATATGATACACAGAGTAACCAAGAATCTCAAGTTTTATTGGATTGTTCCAGAAAATACCAATGCCTCCACTCCTCCCTTGACTATCTATAGCAAAACTGTTATCATAACCCAAAGTACCAGCAAGTGCTTCTACCCTACCTCTTTCAATCTGAGTTTCAACAATACAGAGAATATGGGGGGCAAATTTCTCCGCTAGCTCGCGAAGCTCATTGACTGTCGCAGCGTTGCCCACACCGCGACAGTTCCAACATAGGGTATTCATTGCGCCCGGCGACCCTCCAGCTCGGAGGACGCCGATGTGCTTTCTTGAAACTTGCCCGCTAGCGAGAGTTTTGGAGCATTCTCGGAGGCTGCAGCTAACTTGGCCCGCTTGGGTTCCTGTTTTGAGTTTGGGCTGACATCCACAGGTGGTGGTAAGAGCATGAGTGTTGAGTTTCCGTCTTCCACAGAGGCTGCAGGCGCCACCTGCGCTGGGGTTTTGCTTCTCCCCCATGTCGCCCTTGGTGCGCTTGCGAGTGTCCTCCGCTTCTGCCATCGCAGTATCACGCTGCATGCCCTCCTCCGTGTAGTCCTCCGGTACAGAACTCCGTCCTGACTGGCTAGACCGCCCAGCACCTCGGCCACGTCCCCGGCCCACCTCTTCACGATGATCTGTTCTGTCCCGGGCCTGGGCCAGCCCCACGGAACCATTCTGCTCTAAGCTCCTTAAAAACTAGGGCCGACTTAGGATGTATGCCGTCCCCATGTTCCTTGAAAGGATGCCCTGTGGCATAAGCGGCACACCAGTCAGGTAGCCTCTCATACTTGACCTTGAAAATTTGCCGCTCTTCCTTGTGAACCAAGCTAACCACATTCTTCAAAGGTTTGAACACATTAATCTTGATTCTAACCCTGTAAAAATTTCCTTCAAAATCCTGCGACTTTGGCTCCGCATAGACAAACTCCCCTACCTTCCTGGCTAGAGCTTTTATAAGGGGGTAGAAACCATCAGGTAAGTCATGCACTTGCATCCATAGCTCTAGCGTATCCAACTTCACCAGCGAGGGTTTTGTGAAACCATCGTACTCAGCCATAATCACCGCGTTTCCCTTGTAGTTCCACGGCCCCTCTAGCATCGCCCTCTCCCAGTCACCTAGGCATGCAAATTGCATCGTATACAGGTTTTCCTCCAAGGGCCGAATCTGAACTTGCTGCGCGAGATCCCAGGCAGCTCTCATCGTCTTGTAGAAGCCGTCTTGGCTGTACTTCTTCTCCGTATGGACGCCAAGACTATGGCCATCCATCTAGTCGTCTCTTGCGGCAGCGGATCCTCCTGATCCACCACCACATCGTCCATGTCCTCCTCATGGAGTCCAAGTTCGCTCATGAGCGCCTCCAAGTCCTTCGCCTTTGAACTCGAAGCCGATTCCGCCATGGTTGCCCTAACCTGAGAAAACTTCGATCGAGTGTTGTCGCCAAAACCCTAGCCTGACCTCAAGCCGCAGGAGCGTGTACCAGGACCGGGCCGCACTTCGAGTGCGCCGTGGTCAGTCCGAGCACAGCCTTACGGCGAAGACGGGGGGAGGGTAGCCGGAACCCTACCGGGCGATTCGATCGCCGCCGAGGGGAGAGAAACCCTAGCGAGAGGGGAAATTACACTAGTATACGTATATTGATGCTAGGGCCCCGCCTGTCTCCGCCTGCTGGTCACGCGACCTGTCTCGCGCGTAGCTCATGTCCAGGTTGTTGCTCGTACGAGGTCGGCCCGTTTTTTTTGTGATATTGGGCTGGCAAGCCGTTTTTGTCTATAGTCCAGTTACATTTCTCTCCAGCGCCTCACATCCAGTGTGCCTTAGTTTTTTTTCCGCCATAGGCTGCGTTTTTCTATTTTGTTTTCAAAAGTATGTGCAACGAGTCAATTCTAGTTCTTCTCATTTTTGTATACTTTCATTTGACTCTTAGTGTTTGTTTTTTTTGTTTCCGTTTTATTTTATTTTTTGTCTTATTTTTTCTATTTCATTATTTGCTTTCAATTATGAACTAGTTTTGAATTCATGGTTTTTTGTTTTTATTTTTCTTTTATCCTTTTCTCCCTTTTACCTTTTTCCTTTCTTTCTTTCTTTATTTGTTTAAAATTCATAAACTTGTTTTCGCTCTGTCATATGTTCATTTTGAATGTCGTGCAAATCTTGATCACGGGTTATTTTTGTCACATGCGCTATGTGTCGCATCGTGTGATTGGTGTCTACTTGTCGACATGTTTGTGCATGCTTCTTTTGTTGGGCAGTTTTCGCCGTGCGGTCTGGGGTCTAGTTTTGGATTGGTTTGCTAATTCTCATCTAAATGAGAGTTAACAATGTTTCATCTAACTCATATATTATTAGATACACGTGTTTCTGAGTCGTGCTCGTTATCGTTGCGTCATGTTTTCTGTTTGTCCCTCGTGAAGCAGTGAGGCCTGATATAATATTCTTTTTAGTGGGCCGTTATTATGTTTTGTGTATTGGTTTTTCTTTGTGGGCTTAGTTTTTCTAGGGCCATGTGGCTTTTTATTCCCTCTTTTTTTTTGGTTTGACCATGTAGCTAATTTTTTGTTTCGGATTTGCTAAATCCAATCTAGATGAATTTTTAGCTCATATATGTCTATAACTGTCCAATTTGTTTGCCTTAATGTTCATACAAACCAAAACATGGGTGTCCATGTGAGCTCGTCATTTTTTGTCGCGCGCCCTCTTATCTTGTTTATTTTGTGTCTTCATGTTCCCGCGTTTCTTTCCACGTGGTCCCATATATGTCATCATTTGGGGGTTCGACGATGCAGCTTATCCTCATCTTCTCACTGACCGACCTTTGATCCCTATAATTTTGCTTGTGATTTATTTTTTATCCTAGTTATAGGTCCACCCTCGACATGCAACTGACCTGTAGTTTGTTTCATCCTAGTTGCAAGCCATACCTTGACTCGCAACTGGGCTCGTAGTTTTGTAGTTGTCTGGGTACAAGTCCACCCTCAACTTGCAACTAGACTCATAGTTTTCCCAATTGCAAGCGCACTATCTTCTTCCTTGCTTTTCGCTATTTGTTTTTTGCGTATCAGGTTGTTGGCCTAGGCATGTTGGCTTCGCTTTTGTCCCCTTGACTCGCCAATTGGGGCTTGACCATTTTCTGTGCAAGTTGCAAGTCCACCCTCGACTCGCAACTGGAACCCGATCTTTTTGTCCGAGTTGCAAGTTCACCATCGACTCGCAGCTAGGGTCCAATCATTTTTTGTCACATTTGCAAGTACATCCTTGACTAACAACTGGGACCTGACATTTTTTTGTCCCACTTGCAAGCCACTGTCGACTCGCAAATATGGCTCGACCTTTTTTCCTAGTTGCAAGCCCATTGTCGACTCGCAACTGGGACCTAACATTTTTTTTGTCCCAGTTGCAAGTCCACCGCCGACTCGCAACTGGGGCTCAACCTTTTTTCCTAGTCACAAGCCCATCATCGACTCGCAAGTAGGGGCCGACCTTTTTTTGGTCCCAGTTGCAACCCCCTCGACTTGTAACTAGGACCTGACTTTTTTTGTCCGAGTTGCAAGTCCACCCTCAACTCGCAACTAGTGGTCCGGCTTTTTTTTGTCCAAGTTGCAAGTCCACCTTCGAGTCGCAACTGGGCCCGACATTTTTTTTCCGGTTGCAATTTCACTGTTGACTCGCAACTGGGGCCCGACATTTTCTTCCTCCTAATTACATGTCCACCATCAACTCGCAACAGAGGTTCATCCTTTTTTTCCTAGTTGGAAGTCCACCCTCGATTCGGGGCCCAACCTTTTTTGTCCTAGTTCCAGGTCCACTCTCGACTCACAAATAGAGCGAGACTTTTTTTTGTCCAAGTTGCAAGTCGACCCTCGACTCGCAACTCGGGCCCAACTTGTTTTGTCCAAGTTGCAAGTCCATCCTTGACTTGCAACTGGGGGCAAACTTTTTTTTGTTCGAGTTGCAAGTCCATCCTCAACTCGCAACTAGGGTCCAACCTTTTCTGTCCGAGTTGCAACTCCACCTTCGACTCGTAGCTGCGGCCTAATTTTTTTAAAACCAATTGCAAGTCCACCGTCGATTCGAAAGTGGGGACTGACCTTTTTGTGTCTCAGTTGCATGTCCACCGTGGTCTCGCAACTGGGGCTCAACCTTTTTCTTGTCCCAGTTGCAAGTCTACCCTCGACTCGCAACTGGGGCCCAACCTTTTTTGTCCGAGTAGCAAGTCTAAACACAACTCGCAACTAGGCCCTGACCTTTTTTAGTCCCAATTGCGAATCCACCCTCGACTTGCCACTGTGGGTTCGACTTTTTTTGTCCCAATTGCAAGTCCACCCTCGACAACAAACAAACCGCAGATGAGCCGACTCAAGTAGCTAGGATATGATTTTGGTTTTGTTTTGTTCATGTTTTCTATTTTATTTTATCATTTTTCTTTATTGTTTTCTCTCCTTTTATTTTTTCTATTTTAAAAATTGATCTCATTTTTTTTCTTTTTTTCTGATTATTTTTTCTTTTTTTCATAAATTCACAAGATTCACTAAATGTTCCAAATTTCATAAATTTGTTCAGTGTTCTAAAATTGTTCGTGTTTATCAAATTTAAAAATATATCAAAATGTATTCATCAGAAATAAAACTAATATTCTAGCTAGATTATCTCCATCGTAAGAAGAGAAGAATGCGAGCTGTCGTGTAGTGTAGAGTTGTAATACAACTAGCAACAACAACAGAAAGTGTCGCGAGTTGCTGTGTAGTGTAGTGTAGAATAGTAGTACAACTAGCAGCAACAAAACAAAGGGAAGCGAGCTGTCGTTTGTAGTAGTACGACGACTAGTAGCATTAGCAAAGGAGCAGCGGCATAGGTAAGCCTGTTTGTAGTAGTATTAGCAGCATTAAGCAAGGGAGCAGCAACAGCGGCAAGCCTGGCCATGCGAACATGCTCTGGGTGGCCCCTTTTTTAGTCGTGCTTGGTGATTCTCAAAAAACAAAAATGACGCTGGGCTGGACAACAACAAACAAGTGCTAAAAAGTCAACTAAGATGATGTTATGTTAGATGTGAGATATTATCTCACATCTAGATGCGACATGTATGCAGACCCTTTTACTAGTACTTCGGCGAGAAATCCGAGGAAACAACGAGGTCGAGGCGGCATCTTCACGGCGTTTGCAGGTTTGGCTTTCCCAGTTCAAGAATTGAGGCTTCACAGGGCCCGCTTGTCAGAGCGGTCCTCCGGACTGGGCTTATTTTTCGTTTCCGTTTGGGCCTGCTTCTAGGCCGCTGCCTGTGCTTCCGGACGCGCCGCCAACCACATCGATGCTGCTTCGTTCCAGGCGGCGCGTGGCCGCCGAGGAAGAAACCGGACGGGCGATGGGGCCGGATCGGCTCGCCGGCTTGCCCGAGGATATCCTGTACGACATCCTGGTGCGCCTCCCTGCCACGTCCGTGCTCCGCTGCCGTGCCGTCTGCCGGTCCTGGCGCCGCCTCGCCTCCGATCCCGCGTTCCTCTTGGACCACCACCGCCTTCAGCCGTTGCTCACCATGATCAGGTCCTACTCCTACCGAAGGACCGCCGATGGCGTTAAAAATTACCCTACCCCGTCCGCGAAACCATCCACCTCTCGGGCGCCGAGTTCCGTCCGGTCTTCTGGTTCCCCGACCAGATGGGCTTCCGGACCATCCGTGCCTCATGCGACGGCCTCTTCATCGCCGGCGACTACATCTGCAACCCAACAACGCGGCAGTGGGCGCCCCTCGCCATGGGCCCGAAGCTCAATAACCTTGTCGGACTCTTCCGGCACAAACCTTCAGGAGAGTATCGCGTGCTATACTCGAGACCATCAAGCATCCCTCCCGAATTTGATGAATACTGCGTTCTCACGGTGGGAACCGATCTTTCACGGCGTGTGGCTTGTCCCGTGGAGAGTGGGACGGAGATACGCATCTCCGGCGCCCCGGTCGTGCTCCATGACAACATGTATCTGCACTGGAGGGAACGGCCAGATACCCACTACAATCACAAGATATTGGTGTTCGACACGGTGGCGGAGACGTTCCGGCAGATGAGTCCACCGACCTTGGAACACCGCCATGTTATGCACTTGTTTGACATGGGCGACAAGCTTTCTGTGTCCACCAGCAAGGACGACATGACGGTGATTAGCATGTTCATACTGCAGAACAGTGATGTTTGGGCATTCCAGTACCGGATCAAACTGCCGGTGATGGATATCAGGCGTTTCCAGGAGCAAGGGGATTTGTGGGCCAAGGTTGTGTCCGAGGAGGGAGACGTGCTTGCCAGCTGCCATGGCCAGCTGTTGCAGTATGACAAAAATGGCAATCTGGTAGCAAACTTCAAGTATGAAAATCATGACCTGCCTGAGGTTCTTCTCCCCAGGCTCAAGGAGAGTCTTATTCAGCATACATTTTTCCAAAAGAAGATAGGGAAAGAAAAAGAAGAGTTGATTCCTATTGACCTTGAGATCTGATTTGCACACGTCATTTTAACCGTAAGTAATATCCTATCCTTGTGGTTTTATAATACTCTCTTTCTAAAGAAATATAAGAGCGTTTAGATCTCTACAGACGGAGTACAAATCAGTGTGCAGGGCCATTTGATGTGGTATTTCGTGGGCGAGAGCTATCTTTTCGAACTTCACGATGGTACGATTTTGATATGAATTTTGGAGAATTCAAAACCTTAGAATCTTTTCCTGCCACATAATCTGGCCCAAAATCATCTTATTGATAAGATTGTAAGATTATGAGATTGAGATTGATTGTAGATTTCTATTTGAACTTCATAAGCTTGAGATTGCAAGATTTTAATGATCGAGTGTGTCGAAATCATCTTATTTAATATATAATCATCGATGTCCCGAATTTCATAGAAATTTCAACATGAGCTCAAACATTATTTTATTACCCTCTTTACACTATCATCAAAGTTATCTCCTATGAATTGTGATCAGCCTTAACGACCTAATCTTGTGGTGTTGTGCCAAGGATGACATGTGAACACATTACTACCTCTTTTTCAGTTTACAGGGTATGCAGCGTATCCCTAGGTCGTTAATTTGACCAACCTAACACAAGTCATATATACAAAAAATATACCAATATAAACTTCAGATGTTCTATTTTCAAACAGTGTAATTTTTGTGTTTATAGTTTATATTAGGGTGATAAAATTGACAACCTAGGTATACGCGTAGGACTTGTAAATTGAAACGGAGGGAGTACCAAACATGTGCTTTCAAGTGCTGTTGTAATAAAAAGTTGTAGATAATTTAACAACGTGAATCAACCCAACCTCCGAGAGCCAATTTCTCTATTTTTCAGGGACAACTACATAGTAGTCTGAGGTTAAAGTGCTTACTGTGAACGGTAAAATCCAGCTAAATAACCTGGACCTGGATCTCTCAGAACCTGTCAGGTGTTGGAAGACTAGACTGATCTAGAAATGATACTCCTATATCACAATCTGGCATAGATAATACTAAGAATACCAGCTTATTTCAGTATTGTTGAAACATTCATAATTTATTATGGAAGGGACCTGAGGTGCGGTGCCACGAACTCCACGACGCCAGTAACTTATGGATTCAGTCACTACATACAGTAACATCTTAATTGAAGAACTAAACGGACATCAGATCTGCTGGACAAAAGAATGCAAATGCAAGATCACTGCGTAAATCAAGAATGACACCGTTGAACTGACCAGCCAAGCTTATAGTTTATTACATACTAACAAGTAATTTGTAAACTAGCTTCATACATTTGTTATGCAACACCTACTTATTAGCCACCGAAACTGGAAGTCGCTTTTAGAGAGAAACGTTATAACCGATTATCACTTGAGAATACAGACTTAAGGATTAAACTGCCACAGTACAACAACAAAATTGAACGAAAAAAGGCAGTAGATCATACTGAGGTTGAAACTGTGCAATGAAGTACATACATTATTGATAGCGAAACAAACTACCGTGAACCAGCACTTATCCGGACCTGTTCCTCCTCCTCCAAGAAAGAAAGCTAGGGTTTACGCCTCTCGGGCGCCGCCGCAGGTCCGCCTCGTCTCCGGTGGCCCTAGGGCCATGGGGCGCTGATGGATCCTGCCAAGGGCAGCGGGAGGGCTCCGTTCAGTCGTTTTTCCTGTCTTGTTAGGGTTTGTGTCATGCTCAGAAGGCGCAGACGGCGGCGGCTCCTCAAGATGGAATAAAGGTCTCCCGCCTAGCCCTGTTCCGGCGGTGCATCTAGCATCTTTGGTGGGCGTGTGGAGGTGTGTCTCCGGTGGATCTATCTTTGGTGGATTTGCTCGGATCTCGTCGTTGTTCGTCTACGTTCATGTGTCTTCGGGTTGAATCCTTCCAACCTACGTTATTCTTCATCGGCGGCGGTTGCTGTTCTGGTGCGCTGGTCCTATGGGGCCTTAGCACGACGACTTCCCGACTGTCTACTACAACAAGTTGTGCCTGACTCCGGCGATGGAGGGGTGATGACGGCGGCGCGCCTTCGGCTCGCTTCAGTGCTTGTAGTCGTCGCTAGGTGGTCTACGGATCTGGATGTAATTTTTATTTCTGGTGTTCGTTGTACTGCCATGATTGGAGATGAATAGATTGGAAGTTTTTTCGCAAAAAAAAGTACATACATTACTATGAAATTTCAAAATTTGCGCATTGCCTTAACTAATTAGCATATAGAAACTGTTGTAGTTGGAAATGGCAGTATTAGGGCCACTTGGGTAGCTCTCCACAGCCAGCAACTTGGTTCTCGTTTAAAAACCAGTGTTTTTTTTAAGGGGGCTAAAATACTAGCTGGGCAACAACTGGAGCCAGGAGCCCATTTAATTAGCAGCTGTACTGCCCAGTCTGCCGATGGCTGGTTTTGGCCTGTTCGGTAGTTGGGAAGATGATGAGTGGGTTGTTTCTGTTCTTTTTTCGAAATGGAGGCAAAAGATTTGCGTCATCTATTGTTAAGCAAAAAATAGTTGCCCGATTAATTGACGGATAATCGGGCTAAAACCGTCACAAGCCACTGAGCGGTACCCACGTGATACCCCACACACATTTCAAGATACACTCTGGCGTCATAGTTCACATACGAAAAATAAGCTAAATCGATGCACACGTCCACAAGTTATCAACCACTCCCATCTCACAAATAATTGATGTTTGGATATTGGTATGACATATAAAATTTAACATTGGCCACTAGAATCTATAGTAATGTATGCATAGTACATAAGGAAAGATAAAATATTTATTAAATAAAATTTAAAAATAAGAACTTTATATGACTACTCCAAAAATTAAATATAAATATTCCAATGTTCTCAAACTTTCAGTTTGTTTGTTGCTCTCTGAACACATTTCTGATCAACACCAATGTAGAATTGCACTTAGTTGTGACCCAATTGCTTGGACAAGATCATGCGCTTTTTCGCAGTTAATATGGCTGTTTGAGTTCAGGTATGGATGTACTGCTATTTTACTTTTTTGGAACTACTGCCTCCTTTCCATAATATAATATATTTTTTGAAACTACACTATTGTCAAAATACGTCTTACACTATGGGACGGAGGGAGTACTTCCCTTCCGCGACGTTCTACGTTGTATTATCATGTTGCAGGTCAAGTACAGTATGAAGTTCTCCTTCCATTCCATATATGGTGTATTAAATTTTCATATAAACTTGGTCAAACATAGAAAAGTCTGATTACTGAAAATAATTAATACACCTTATATTTTCGAACAAAGGAAGTATTGTTACAAGTTTACACAGAAGTTATAACACTTCTTCTTCGGTACAACCCCCTTAAACACATGGACGAATCAGATCTGCTCATACCCCTTCATAAGAAAGGGTTGGATAGTCCTTTTACGAAATACGTCGTCCGGACCGTACAACAGTGAGCAGGAAACTGGGCCGGCCCAGCAGCAAACGATGTGTAGTAGACTTGTAGTAAAACTGCTGTGTAGTGGACTTGTAGTGAAAGAGTGGAAAATCCTAAAAAAAATTGCTTCCAGCAGGTATGGATGTACTGCTATTTTACTTTTTTGGAACTACTACCTCCTTTCCATAATATAATATATTTTTTGAAACTACACTATTGTCAAAATACGTCTTACACTATGGGACGGAGGGAGTACTTCCCTGCCGCGACGTTCTACGTTGTATTATCATGCTGCAGGTCAAGTACAGTATGAAGTTCTCCTTCCATTCCATATATGGTGTATTAAATTTTCATATAAACTTGGTCAAACATAGAAAAGTCTGATTACTGAAAATAATTAATACACCTTATATTTTCGAACAAAGGAAGTATTGTTACAAGTTTACACAGAAGTTATAACACTTCTTCTTCTGCAGTACAACCCCTTAAACACATGGACGAATCAGATTCGCCCATACCCCTTCATAAGAAAGGGTAGGATGGTCCTTTACAAAATACGTCGTCCGGACCGTACAACAGTGAGCAGGAAACTGGGCCGCCCAGCAGCAAACGATGTGTAGTAGACTTGTAGTAAAACTGCTGTGTAGTGGACTAGTAGTGAAAGAGTGGAAAATCCTAAAAAAATTTGCTTCCAGCTGGAATCGAGCACAAGACCTCCACAATAACACAAACGAGCACAACCACTAGAATAAGCCAGCTATCCTAACTAAACAGCAGCGAGGCCTTTAAAGAACTATGACCAGTGACATGGTTGACCATTTTTTTGGAAATTAGAACGTGACCTTTTTAAAACGCCGACATTTTTCCAAATTGTAAACAAAAGTTTTAAAATTCAAAAAAAAATCCAAAAAGTGGAACACATTTATAAACTCCGAACCGATTTAAAATAATTAGACTTTTTAAAAATTCTGACAGTTTTTAGAACACAAACTATTTTGAAACTTCAAACTTCTTTGAAATGCGTCCATTTTGATATTTTCAAACTTTAAAAAATTCTGAGTAAATAAATAAATATGTTGAATATTTTTGAACTTTGTGGTTCTGAAAAACAAAATGGTTCATGAACATTTTTAAACATTGCGGAAACAGGTAAAAACTGGCCTGAAACCATCTAAAAGGTTCTGAAAACCGGCATATACAGAGGCAACAAACAGATTGAAATGGGCTGGCTCATGTTCACTCGTATCGATTGGGTGTGTGTGAAAAAGTGACTGTTTGACATAATAACCGTCCAATAGAGTTTCCCCCAACAGGCGCCGGATGGGATCGATGCCGTCCCCTAGTTAAGCCAGCGGCTAAGCATTTTTTCCTAACTTTTTTAATTCTTTTCTAAACTTGTTCAAAACTTTGGAAAATTATTTGGAAAACCCTAAAATTTTCTTGTTTTCAAATATTTTTAGAATTTTAAAAATATTCCGGAATCTCAAAAAATGCCCGTGTTTTCGAATATTTTGTTCACAAATAGAAGAAATGCTTGTGTTTAAAAAAATGATAATTTTATAGAAAATTACGTTGTTTCCTATTCTCGTTCAAAATTTTCATCAATTTTTGGGAATTTGTTATCAATTTTGGAGAAGGTGTTCAAACTTGTAAAATTTTCATACACAATTGAAATTTCAAAATTGTTCACCAATTTCAAGACATGGTTAGTTCACAACAATATGTTCATGTTGGTTGACAATGGCAGAAGTTACAAATAACAGAAGCTTTCGAATTGGGAAAAACTACATGCTCACGGGACTCGTCTAGCCTAGTCTATCATACTCCTCTCAACTAGTCGGTTTTTGGACTATGGATAAATGACCCCAACTTTTTTCAGCAGCCTGGTACAGACACATGAGGCATCCATCCCAGGTTTGAACGACTTTCCGACATCGTTTGCATGTTGCGATACGTCCGACCATTTATCGGTCCCTTTTCACCAAGAAAACTCCAGAAAATGATTTTTTTCGAAAACTCAAACAACTTGGGGTCTATTTATTGACATGCATGAAGTGATCTAACTTTTGTCAGCAGGTGGGCATGCCCATGATAGGCATCCATGCTATGTTTGAATGAATTCCGATACCGTATGCAAGTTTCATAACGTCCGACCATCTATGCCAGGTTTGAAGGAAAATATATTTAAAATCATAATTTAGGTAGGTACTTAAAACTGTTATTTTAAGTTTTTAACATAACTAATAAGGGACAAAATTGAAAATTGTAAAGACTACGAGCTTGTATAACTTTTCAACAACTTCACCGTGTCAGCTAACAACACACCCTCGGCCGGCAATGGCTACGAGCTTGTATAATAAAGAACATAAGGAAGCAAGCACATGGATACCAGACTTGAAGCTAATATTATGGTGAATACATAATACATGTGATATGAGAATACGAATCCTATGATTTTGGAGATGCGAATGAAGCAAATATTTAGGTCGTTGGAAATATGTTATACGGACCAATGAAGCATGTTAATTTTGAGTTGATGTGGAGGCAAAATTTTAACATAGTTTTGGTGGTGCAAATGAATATAGACGAATTTTTTTGGGTGTTTTTTTAGCTGCACTGGAAGTAAATTTTGGTAATATTGAATACAAATTTCGCTAGATTGATTATTTTCCTTTTAAATCTTGAATTAGTTTTCTAAGATTTATTTTGCTTCCTTAAATCAGTGATTTGTTTTCCAATTCACGTGATCTATGTGCAGTTATTACTTATTAGTTTCCACCAATCATGTAAGGGAAAAGCTTTGCTGGCGCACGTTCTATGCCTTCCAATGGGATGGTCTGTCAGTTTCTACAAATCGAATTTCCGCAACAACAAAAAAAAGTTTCTGCAAATCGAATGATGATGAAGTGGTCTGATTTGATCCCTGGCGGTTCTGTTTTTTTGCGTCACATCTGCCGCCTGAACAAGAAGAATCAAATGTTGAATGTAGCATGGCAGCCTGAGGTGTCCCAGTTGGTTACTGCTAGTGGATTCATACAGAGAGGTAACTAGTTCGAATCTCACTACCAGCATCTATTTTTGAGAATGTTAAAGAAAATATTAGTGGGCCGAGCCCAGGACGCGTGGGGGCGTCTGTTAGCACAGAGTTGGGCCAAATGAACAAACATACGGGCGATACGTCTCATGGACAACCCATCGTACATACAAAAAAAAGATACGATATGTGAAATGTCGATACTACCCTCTATATGTTTTAGAGGGGGGGGGGGGGTAAGTTGTACCGAAGCGGGACTCAAGTTATAATAGTTAAGGTGTAACAGCGGGACTCAAGTGGAAAGGTGGGCCGGCCCCCCTCTCTCTCTTTCCCCCTCCGGGAATCCTAATCCAACTAGGATTGGAGGGGGAGTCCTACTCCCGGAGGGAGTAGGACTCCTTGGTGCGCCTCCCCCCGTGGGCCGGCCACCTCCCCCTAGGCTCCTTTATATCTCTGAGGCGGGGCACTAAGACACACAAGTTGATCTACGGATCTTTCCTTAGCCGTGTGCGGTGCCCTTCCACCATATTCCACTTGGTCATATCGTCGTAGAGCTTAGGCGAAGCCTGCGCCGGAGAAGTCATATCGTCATGAGCTTAGGCGAAGCCCTGCGTCGGTGGAGCATCAACATCGTCCTGCCACGTCGTCTTGTGGAACTCATCCTCGACACTTTGCTGGATCGGAGTCCGGGGATCGTCATCGAGCTGAACGTGTGCAGAACTCGGAGGTGCCGTGACGTTCGGTACTTGGATCGGTCGGATCGTGAAGACGTGCGACTACATCAACAGCGTTGTTATAACGCTTCCGCCACGGTCTCACGAGATGCGTGGGCGGACACTCTCCCCTCTCGTTGCTATGCCATCACCATGGTCTTGCGTGATCGTAGGAAAATTTTGAAATTACTACGTTCCCCAACAGTGGCATCGAGCCTGGTTTTATGCGTTGATGTCATATGCACGAGTAGAACACAAGTGAGTTGTGGACGATACAAGTCATACTGCCTACCAAAGCATGTCATACTTTGGTTCAGCGGTATTGTTGGACGAGACGATCCGGACCAACCTTACGTGTGCGCTTACGCGAGACCGGTTCCCTCAACGTGCTTTTGCACATAGATGGCTTGCGGAAGACTCTCTCCAACTTTAGTTGAACCGAGTATGGCTACGCCCGGTCCTTGAGAAGGTTAAACGGAGTCTATTTGACAAACTATCGTTGTGGTTTTGATGCGTAGGTAAGAACGGTTCTTGCTCAGCCCGTAGCAGCCACGTAAAACTTGCAACAACAAAGTAGAGGACGTCTAACTTGTTTTTGCAGGGCATGTTGTGATGTGATATGGTCAAGACGTGATGCTATATTTTATTGTATGAGATGATCATGTTTTGTAACCGAAGTTATCGGCAACTGGCAGGAGCCATATGGTTGTCGCTTATTGTATGCAATGCAATCGCGATGTAATGCTTTACTTTATTACTAAACGGTAGTGATAGTCGTGGAAGCATAAGATTGGCGAGACGACAACGATGCTACGATGGAGATCAAGGTGTCGCGCCGGTGGCGATGGTGATCATGACGGTGCTTGGCGATGGAGATCACAAGCACAAGATGATGATGACCATATCATATCACTTATATTGATTGCATGTGATGTTTATCCTTTATGCATCTTATCTTGCTTTGATTGACGGTAGCATTATAAGATGATCTCTCACTAAAAATTATCAAGAAGTGTTCTCCATGAGTATGCAACTTTGCCAAAGTTCGTAGTACCCGGACACCACGTGATGATCGGGTGTGATAAGTTCTACGTCCATCTACAACGGGTGCAAAACAGTTGCACACGCGAATACTCAGGTTAAACTTGACGAGCCTAGCATATAACAGATATGGCCTCGGAACACGGAGACCGAAAGGTCGAACGTGAATCATATAGTAGATATGATCAACATAGTGATGTTCACCGTTGAAACTACTCCGTCTCACGTGATGATCGGACACGGTTTAGTTGATATGGATCACGTGATCACTTAGATGACTAGAGAGATGTCCGTCTAAGTGGGAGTTTTTAATATGATTAATCAAACTTAAAATTATCATGAACTTAGTACCGATAGTATTTTGCTTGTCTATGTTTGATGTAGATAGATGGCTCGTCTGTTGTTCCGTTGAATTTTAATGCGTTCCTTGAGAAAGCAAAGTTGAAAGATGATGGTAGCAATTACACGGACTGGGTCCGTAATCCGAGGATTATCCTCATTGCTGCACGCAGAAAAATTACGCCCTGGAAGCACCGCTGGGTGACAGGAACTGCTGCAGAATCTTGAGCCGAAGTTATGAACGTCGGCAAAGCAGAGCTGATGACTACTCTATAGTTCAGTGTGCCATGCTTTACGGCTTAGAACCGGGTCTTCAACGACGTTTTGAGCGTCATGGAGCATATGAGATGTTCCAGGAGTTGAAGTTAATATTTCAAGCAAATGCCCGGATTGAGAGATATGAAGTCTCCAATAAGTTCTATAGCTGCAAGATGGAGGAGAATAGTTACGTCGGTGAGCACATACTCAAAATGTCTGGGTATAACAATCTCTTATTTCATCTGGTATTTAATCTTCCGGATGATTGTGTCATTGACAGAATTCTCCAATCACTGCCACCATGCTACAAGAGCTTCGTGATGAACTATAATATGCTAGGGATGACTAAGACTATTCATGAGCTCTTCGAGATGATATTAGCTGCGGAGGTAGAAATCAAAAAGGAGCATCAAGTGTTGATGGTCAACAAGACCTCTTGTTTCAAGAAAAAGGGCAAAGGGATGAAGAAGGAAACTTCAAAAGAACAGCAAGAAAGTTGCTGATCAAGAGAAGAAACCCAAGTGCGGACCTAAGCCCGAAATCGAGTGTTTTACCGCAAGCAGACCGGACCTTTGGAAGCGGAACTGCCCCAAGTATTTGGCGGATAAAAAGGATGGCAAGGTGAACAAAGGTATATGTGATATACATGTTATTGATGTGTACCTTACTAGAGCTCGTAGTAGCACTGGGTATTTGATCTTGGTTCTGTTGCTAATATTTGCAACTCGAAGCAGGGACTACGGAATAGTCGAGCAATCGGCAAAGGACGAGGTGACGATGCGCGTGGGAAATGGTTCCAAAGTCAATGTGATCGCGGTCGGCACGCTACCTCTACATCTACCTTCGGGATTAGTTTTAGACCTAAATAATTGTTATTTGGTGCCAGCGTTGAGCATGAACATTATATCTGGATCTTGTTTAATGCAAGACGGTTATTCATTTAAATCAGAGAATAATGGTTGTTCTATTTATATGAATAATATCTTTTATGGTCATGCACCCTTGAAGAATGGTCTATTCTTGTTGAATCTCGACAGTAGTGATACACATATTCATAATGTTGAAGCCAAAAGATGCAGAGTTGATAATGATAGTGCAACTTATTTTTGGAACTTCCGTATAGGTAATATATGTGTAAAACGAATGAAGAAACTCCATCTTGATGGGCTTGGAATCACTTGATTATGAATCACTTGGTACTTGCGAACCGTGCCTCATGGGCAAGATGACCAAAACGCCGTTCTCCGGAACTATGGAGCGTGCAACTGATTTGTTGGAAATCATACATACCGATGTTTGTGGTCCAATGAATGTTGAGGCACGCCTTGGCGGTATCGTTATTTTCTCACCTTCACAGATGATTTGAGCAGATATGGATATATCTACTTAATGAAACACAAATCTGAAACATTTGAAAAGTTCAAAGAATTTCAGAGTGAAGTGGAAAATCATCGTAACAAGAAAATAAAGTTTCTACGATCTGATCGTGGAGGTGAATATTTGAGTTACGAGTTTGGTTTACATTTGAAACAATGTGGAATAGTTTGCAACTCACGCCATACCGGAACACCACAGAGAAATGGAGTGTCCGAACGTCGTAATCGTACTTTACTGGATATGGTGCGATCTATGATGTCTATTTCCGATTTACCGCTATCGTTTTGGGGTTATGCTTTAGAGACGGACGCATTCACGTTAAATAGGACACCGTCAAAATCCGTTGAGACGACGCCTTATGAACTGTGGTTTGGCAAGAAACCAAAGTTGTCGTTTCTTAAAGTTTGGGGCTGCGATGCTTATGTGAAGAAACTTCAACCAGATAAGCTCGAACCCAAATCGGAAAATGTGTCTTCATAGGATACCCAAAGGAAACTGTTGGGTACACCTTCTATCACAGATCTGAAGGCAAGATTTTCGTTGCTAAATTGGATCCTTTCTAGAGAAAGAGTTTCTCTCGAAAGAAGTGAGTGGGAGGAAAGTAGAACTTGATGAGATAATCTGTATCTGCTCCCTTATTGGAAAGTAGTTCATCACAAGAAATGGTTCTGTGACAACTACACCAATTAGTGAAGAAACTAATGATGATGATCATGAAGCTTCAGATCAAGTTACTCTGAACCTCGAGGGTCGACCAGAATAAAATACGCACTGCAGTGGTACGGTAATCCTATTCGGAAGTCATGTTACTTGACCATGGCGAACCTACAAACTATGAAGAAGCGATGGTGAGCCCAGATTCTGCGAAATGGCTGGAAGCCATGAAATCTGAGATGGGATCCATGTATGAGAACAAAGTTTGGACTTTGGTTGACTTGCCCGATGATCGGCAAGCCATTGAAAATAAATGGATCTTTAAGAAGAAGACCGACGCCGATGGTAATGTAACCGTCTACAAAGCTCGACTTGTTGCGAAAGGTTTTCGACAAGTTCAAGGGGTTGACTACGATGAGACTTTCTCACCCGTAGCGATGCTTAAGTCTGTCCGAATCATGTTAGCAATTGCCGCATTTTATGATTATGAAATTTGGCAAATGGATGTAAAAACTGCATTCTTGAATGGATTTCTAGAAGAAGAGTTGTATATGATGCAACCAGAAGGTTTTGTCGATCCAAAAGGTGTCGACAAAGTGTGCAAGCTCCAACGATCAATTTATGGTGCAGTGCAAGCCTCTCGGAGTTGGAATAAACGCTTTGATAGTGTGATCAAAGCATATGGGTTTATACAGACTTTTGGAGAAGCCTGTATTTACAAGAAAGTGAGTGGGAGCTCTGTAGCATTTCTGATATTATATGTGGACGACATATTATTAATTGGAAATGATATAGAATTTCTGGATGGCATAAAAGGATACTTGAATAAAAGTTTTTCAATGAAAGACCTCGGTGAAGCTGCTTACATATTGGGCATCAAGATCTATAGAGATAGATCAAGACGCTTAATTGGACTTTCACAAAGCACATACCTTGATAAAATTTTGAAAAAGTTCAAAATGGATCAGGCAAAGAAAGGTTTCTTGCCTGTGTTGCAAGGTATAAGATTGAGTAAGACTCAATGCCCGACCACTGCAGAAGATAGAGAGAAAATGAAAGATGTTCCCTATGCTTCAGCCATAGGCTCTATCATGTATGCAATGCTGTGTACCAGAACTGACGTATGCTTAGCCATAAGCTTGGCAGGAAGGTACCAAAGTAATCCAGGAATGGATCACTTTGGACAGCGGTCAAGAACATCTGAAATACCTGAAAAGGACTAAGGATATGTTTCTCGTATATGGAGGTGACAAAGAGCTAGTCGTAAATGGTTACGTCGATAAGCTTTGACACTGATCCGAGACGATTCTAAATCGCAAACCGGATCGTGTTTTTATTAAACGGTGGAGCTGTCGGTTGGTGCAGTTCTAAACAAAGCGTCGTGGCGGGATCTACATGTGAAGCGGAGTACATAGCTGCTTGAAGCAGCAAATGAAGGAGTCTGGATGAAAGAGTTCATTTCCGATCTAGGTGTCATACCTAGTGCATCGGGACCGATGAAGATCTTCTGTGACAATCTTGGTGCAATTGCCTTGGCAAAGGAATCCAGATTTCACAAGAGGACCAAGCACATCAAGAGACGCCTTCAATTCCATTCGGGACCAAGTCCAAGTGGGAGACATAGAGATTTGCAAAATACATACGGATCTGAATGTTGCAGACCCGTTGACTAAGCCTCTTCCACGAGCAAAACATGATCAGCACCAAGACTCCATGGGTGTTAGGATCATTACTTTGTAATCTAGATTATTGACTCTAGTGCAAGTGGGAGACTGAAGGAAATATGCCCTAGAGGCAATAATAAAGTTATTATTTATTTCCTTATATCATGATAAATGTTTATTATTCATGCTAGAATTGCATTAACGGAAACATAATACATGTGTGAATATATAGACAAACAGTATGTCACTAGTATGCCTCTACTTGACTAGCTTGTTAATCAAAGATGGTTATGTTTCCTAACCATGAACAAGGAGTTGTTATTTGATTAACAAGGTCACATCATTAGTAGAATGATCTGATTGACATGACCCATTCCGTTAGCTTAACACTTGATCGTTTAGTATGTTAATGCTTTCTTCATGACCCATACATGTTCCTATAAACTATGAGATTATGCAACTCCGTTTACGGAGGAACACTTTGGGTACTACCAAGCGTCACAACGTAACTGGGTGATTATAAAGGAGTACTACAGGTGTCTCCAAAGGTACTTGTTGGGTTGGCGTATTTCGAGATTAGGTTTTGTCACTCCGATTGTCGGAGAGGTATCTCGAGCCTTCTCGGTAATGCACATCACTTAAGCCTTGCAAGCATTACAACTAATGAGTTAGTTGTGAGATGATGTATTACGAACGAGTAAAGAGACTTACCGTAACGAGATTGAACTAGGTATTGGATACCGACGATCGAATCTCGGGCAAGTAACATACCGATGACAAAGGGAACAACGTATGTTGTTATGCGGTTTGACCGATAAAGATCTTCGTAGAATATGTAGGAACCAATATGGGCATCCAGGTTCCGCTATTGGTTATTGACCGAGAATAGTTCTAGGTCATGTCTACATAGTTCTCGAACCCGTAGGGTCCGCACGCTTAACGTTTCGATGACAGTTCATAATGAGTTTATAAGTATTGATGCACGAAGTTTGTTCGAGTCCCGGATGTGATCACGGACATGACGAGGAGTCTCAAAATGGTCGAGACATAAAGATTGATATATTGGAAGCCTATGTTTGGACTTGGAAGGGTTCCGAGTGAAATCGAGAATTTAGAATGCAAGGGAGGTTACGGAACCCCGGGAAATACATGGGCCATTGTGGGCCTTAGTGGAAAGGAGAGAGGGCCAGCCCTAGGTGGCCGCGCCCCCTTCCCCTAGTCCTATTAGGAATAGGAAAGGTGGGCCGGCCCCCCTCTCTCTTTCCCCTCAGGAATCCTAATCCAACTAGGATTGGAGGGAGTCCTACTCCCGGAGGAGTAGGACTCATGCGCCCTCCCCCCTTGGGCGGCCACCTCCCCCCTGGCTCCTTTATATCACGGGGCAGGGGCACCCCAAGACACACAAGTTGATCTCACGGATCTTTCCTTAGCCGTGTGCGGTGCCCCTTCCACCATATTCCACTTCGGTCATATCGTCGTAGAGCTTAGGCGAAGCCTGCGCCGGAGAAGTCATATCGTCGCGGAGCTTAGGCGAAGCCCTGCGTCGGTGGAGCATCAACATCGTCACCACGCCGTCGTCTTGTGGAACTCATCCCGACACTTTGCTTTGGATCGGAGTCGGGGATCGTCATCGAGCTGAGCGATGTGCAGAACTCGGAGGTGCCGTGCGTTCGGTACTTGGATCGGTCGGATCGTGAAGGCGTGCGACTACATCAACAGCGTTGTTATAACGCTTCCGCTTACGGTCTCACGAGTGCGTGGACGGACACTCTCCCCTCTCGTTGCTATGCCATCACCATGGTCTTGCGTGATCGTAGGAAAATTTTGAAATTACTACGTTCCCCAACACTTCTAACACAACGGAGTGTTCCTTAAGTTCTTCAGTAAAATATTTATTATGCTCAAATTGTGTAGTCATATATTCCTTAGTACTTTTCTCAATTTCAAGAAAAATATTTGGGTAAGGAACATCATAATATTTTCTTTGAGGCATCATGACTATGCAAACAAGAACGCACACAAAAACAAATCTGACGAGAAAACAACGAAGAAAGAAAAGAGGCGAATAAAAAGGCAATTTTTTGTGAAGTGGGGGAGAGGAAAACGAGAGGCAAATGGAAAATAATGTAAATTGCAAGGAGATGAGATTTGTGATTAGGAACCTGGTTGATGTTGAAGATCCTCCCCGGCAACGGCGCCAGAAATTCCTTTTGATGCTTGCTAGAACTATGTCGGTATTTCCCCCAAGAGGAAGAGATGATGTAGTATAGCAATGGTAGGTATTTACCTCAGTGATGATACCAAGGTTATCGAACCAGTAGGAGAACCTCCTAACACCACGTAAACAACCCTTGCACACAAATAACAAATACTACAACCCACGTGTTAAAGGGGTTGCCAATCCCTTTCAAGTACGACACCTCAAGTAGACAAGATAACGTGAGATAATTGTGGTAGATAGGATAAATAGATCACGAAATAAATAAATTGCAGCAAGATATTTTTGCATTTTTGGTTTAATAGATCTGAAAATAAAAGCAAAAGAAAATAGATCGCAAAGGCAAAATGATGGGAAGAGACCCGGGGGCCGTAGGTCTAGTGGCTTCTCTCGAGACAAATAGCAAACGGTGAGAAAACAATTACTGTTGGGCAATTGATAGAACTTGAATAATCATGGCGATATCCAGGTGATCTTATATAGGCATCACGTCCAAGATTAGTAGACCGACTCCTGCCTGCATCTACTACTATTACTCTACACATCGATCGCTATCCAACATGCATCTAGTGTATTAAGTTCATGAAAAAACGGAGTAATGCAATAAGAACGATGACACGATGTAGACAAGATCTATTTATGTAGAAATAGACCCCATCTTGTTATCCTTAATAGCAATGATACATACATGTCGTTTCCCTTTCTTTCACTGGGATCAAGCACCGTAAGATCGAACCCATCACAAAGCACCTCTTCCGATTGCAAGATAAATAGATCAAGTTGGCCAAAAAAAACCAAATATCGGAGAAGAAATATGAGGCTATAATCAATCATGCATAGAAGAGATCAAAGAAGACTCAAATAACTTTCATGGATAAAAACATAGATCTGATCATACACTCAAAGTTCATCGGATCTCAACAAACACACCATAAAAGACTTACATCATATGGATCTCCAAGAGACCATTTTAATGATAATCAAGAGAGAGAGAGAGAGAGAGAAGCCATCTAGCTACTAACTACGGACCCATCGTCTACAAAGAACTACTCACACATCATCGGAGAGGCACCAATGGACATGATGCATCCCTCCATGATGGTGTCTAGATTGGATCTGGTGGTTCTGGACTCTGCGGCGGCTCGAATTGATTTTCATCGTCTCCCCTAGGGTTTCTGGAATATTGGGGTATTTATAGAGCAAAGAGGCTGTGCAGGGGGCAACGAGGATGGAACAACCCACGAGGACGTGCACAGGCCCCAGCACGCCCTGGTGGGTTGTGCTCCCCTCGGAGCTCCCCTCGGGTACTTTCTTGGCCCACGGGATGTCTTCTGGTAAAAAAAATTCAAAAAGTTTCACTGCGCTTGGACTCCGTTTGGTATTGATTTCCTGCGATGTAAAAAACATGCAGAAAACAACTACTGTTACTGGGCAGTAGGTCAATAAGTTAGTACCGAAAAATGAAATAAGATGACTATAAAATGATTGTAAAACATCCAAGAATGATAATATAATAGCATGGAACAATCAAAAATTATAGATACGTTGGAGACGTATCACGGGGACGCGCGTATTTTGAAGGAGCTGTGCTGGGAGGCGGCGGTGTGGCTCTGCAGCGGTGGTGGTGGGGGCCAGGTCTGACGAGGTCGATCTGGTCCCCTCGGGGCTCTTGGTGTCGTTGGTGGCGGCGGCCACGCAGTCGGAGAGGGCGCTGCTCCCACGTGCAGGGGGTGGCGCTGGCGCTTGCGCTGGTCTTGGCCGTCTTTGGGAGGCGGCGGTGGCAGCCATGGATCTCGATCTGAAGTTGGAGGCTTTCACCGACAGCTTGTCCTCCTTGACCGGCCGAGATGTGGGCGTCATCCTGGCATCCTTTTTGGTGGCGGGGCACTGGGTGTGGGCACTAGGTCGGGGGAAACCCTTGGCCGGCGATGCCGGCACGATGTTAGCGACACCGTGGCACCGTTGTCCCTCTGGTGGGCAACATCGAGACTTACTTCATGCTCTCCGCCTCTTTGGATTGGGGCGGCGATGGCGCGTCAACATCATATTCTTCTTGATGGCGCCGTCTTGGGTGATCAGCGGTCTGGGATTTGGCGTGGTGTTGGTGCGCTTCTTGATGGGGTTCATGCTCGATAGCTGCGGTGGGCTTACGGGTCTTGGCCGGAGACGGTGGCTATGTATGGGTTTCTTTCAGAGTGAGGTCGCCAGGGCGGTCGCTCTCTCCTCAGCAACTGGTTCACCGGTCCAAGGGTGCTCAGGGGTGAGCTGCTTTGCCTGCTGATGGGTCGACGCCCTTCGATCCAGGATGAGAGGGCGGGGGTTCCCTCTTCGGCGGCATATTCGGATGGTGAACCGAGTGGCCTGGGAGGCGATGAAGCATGGCTCTCCTCCGGCGACGCTTAGCTCCCTTGTCGCGGGCGTGTCCATGTCATGATATGTAACCGTCGTGGACTCCGTAGTACTTTTTGGTTCTTGAGCTCATTAGCTGTTCCGTAGTGCTCTGTATCCGTGTCGATTGTATTTTCCGTTTCCTGTTGTCCTGCTGGTTGTAAGGTGTGGTCATTACTTTATATATAAAGCAGGGCGAAAGCCTTTTTCGGTAATGCCCAGATCTCAGCCACATAGTCCTACATCACAAGAACATCTATGGGGACGCCATCACCGCTAGCGCACAAAGTAAGAGCGCCATCCATCTCCAGCAGAATGTCTCAACTATTGTGTCGAATACCATTATGTTGTTAATCAAACCGGAGTCCTTGCCCAATTCCCAATGCAGGCAACCGCGTAGGTAGAGGGACGGTGCATTATGAGAGGAATTGGGCGGCAGCTCCAGAGACAACAACGAGATTGGCGGATGTCCACCGCCTGACAAGTGGGTCACGTGACCTATGCCGAGATGTTGCTTTACTGGGAGTAACTCTCGGCAATGGGAAACCTTTCTGTACGGCACATCGGCCGAGTGATTCGGCCGGTCGCACGCACCACGGCTGTCATTGGAGCTGCCACGACTGCGGTGGTGGGAGAAGTTTCCAGCGATGTGCACGACCAGCGGTGCTACAACCACCGGCATAGATGCTGCAACTGGTAGCACGAGTTGCTGGGATCGGTGGCAGAATTTGCTACCTGGGAGCTTGTTGGTAATGGAGAAGACGAGGCCGGACACCGTGGTGCTACAACCAGCATCCAACGTTGCTGGAACGGGCACCACCATTTGCTACAATCGGCAATCATGCATCAACGGAGACGACGACGCTGCATGCTGGAACCGGCCACCTCCGATGTTACAACCAGCGTTCAAGGAAGCTACAACCGCCTCTGTCAAAAGCTTCAACCAGTGATGGCGGATGCTGGGGCTAGCCACTGCAAACAGCACAAAAGCTACAACCAACGAAGAAGAAAGCTACAACTGGCGTCAAAAAAAGCTTCAACCAATGTAAACGGAAGTTGGGGCCGACGACTGCCCAGAAAAACAGCTACATCCGATGTAGAAAAAGCTACAACCAGCCACGGAAAAGTTTCAACCAGAGACGCCGGAAAGCAATGGGGCGACGGCGAAAGCTGCAACCATCTACTAAAAAAGCTTCAATCAGTGGGCGTGCCAACAATGGTGCCAGCAGGCAGCAGCGCGGGCATGGAGCGGCAGACGGTGCTGCGACCAATCGGTGGGAGAAGTTGTGACCGGCCGGTGACAAAACTGCAGCCCCCCACCCGTCGGTGTTTCGAACGGCAAGCATGAGGTTAGCATGGGTGGCCATCGAAGAGAAGTGGCGAAGGGCGAGCTCGATTGACAAGCGAGGCGGTTGCGAGCAGCGGGATTACGTTTTATGCGTCTGTGCGTTGACGAAGAGGGATGAATCGGACGGTGTTGCGTGATTCAATCATAAGGCGGTAGCAGACCGACCGAAAGTTTTAGCGGCGCACGGCTCCCAGTAGTGGCCCTCGGGAAAGCCAACGAATAGCAAACGGCAATGTGTCGACCACCTGACAAGCGGGAGCGGTACCAGATAGCTCTCGGTAACTAAAACGCATCATATGAGTCTTTTCACAGATTTGCTATTTTACATTTAGATGTGAAATAGCTACCTCACATCTAAGTCCAGAGTCGTTGGATCATCTGCCCTTAATATTTGTGCAAAACGTGATGGTCTGGCCGGTGCGCTCGCTCGTTCAGCCTTGTCTCGCGCGTAGCTTTTTTTTTTTTGAGACAACCTCGCGAAGCTTTTTATTTAACTCGTCACAATGTTTACAGGGACGAAAGATAGATCACCTGGGTTGCCCAACCACACACGGCGGCCAACACCCAGTGAGAGAGCATGCTTTGCTAAATTGTGAGCCTCGACATTCGAGCTCCTAAACTCATGACTAAAAAAACAATTGACAAAAACTTTAGAATGATCTACTATCTCCCTAATGATAGCTCCATATACCGCTGCACTCGGCTACCCAATCTCGTCAATGACTACCTTACAGTCCAAGGCAACTGAGATCCTGTTTTGATACAAATCCTCTGCCAGGGCTAAAGATTCCCGCACAGCCAGGGCTTCGAGCGTTGTGGGATCATCAATGCCATGGAAGGTAATCGTGGATGCGCCCAGGAAGGCACCCTGGCGATCCCTGCAAACCGCAGCCACCGCCCCCACGGGTCTAGTCCTCATAATCGCTGCATCAACATTGATCTTGCATGTTCCCTCTCTTGGTGGTAACCAATGTCTCGGCCGAGGTTGAGCCACCCTCTGTTGCTCTTGTGGCTTTACTAGGACCTGAAGATCGTTGAGAAAAGATCCCACAAAAGCATTTGTAGCATGTGGTGTTTGGTGCAGCCCTTCGTGAATCAATTTCCGCCTTTGAGCTCCATATTGCCCATAAGGTTACTCCGAGCCTGGTGAATTCCTCATGTGATAACGCGTTCCTCATCGAGAAAAGCCAGGATTTAGCTTTTCGGGTTGGCGCAGCTAGCCATTTGGCCGACCAAGTTCTCCGGTGCTAGGGCCCACACGCTCCTCGACATGGCACAGTCAAGTAAGGCGTGTCTCCAGGAGTCCGGCGCCCCACATATCTGGCATGCTGGTGAAGTCGCCATCTTGCGATGGTGGAGTATATCATATGTGGGTATAGATTCCCTCGCCAACCTCCACAGAAACACACGTATTTTGTTCGGAACCTTAGTGTGCCAGAGTGATGTCCAGTTGCTGCTCTCCTCGAAACTAGAAGGCCCCTCGGTACCATATAGCCAATTTTCGTGGCTTAGCTTGGTGGTTTGGATCATGCGATATGCCGAACAGACGGTGAACATACCTTTCTTCTCCCCACTCCATGCCCAAAAGTCATCAATTCTCCTTGTGCATAGTGGGATCTTGAGTATGGCCTCGGCATCAATTGGTATGAATACCGACCGGACCACAGCCTCATCCCATGTTGTTGTAGTTTGATCTATGAGCTCATGCACGCAGGTAGGTGGGTCTTGATCGAGAGAAACTATGGGCCTGGGGATGCCATCCCTCGGGATCCAGTTATGTTCCCAAATCATCGTGTCCTCTCCCGTCCCGATTCTCCTAATGATCCCTTGCTTCATAATGTCCCTTCCGTCAATTATTGCACGCCAAATCTGCGAGGGGTGTGCACCCGACTCGGCCTCCAAAATTCCTGAATCAGGGAAGTAGGCTGCCTTCAGAATCAGCGAGCTCAAAGTGTTAGGATTATTAAGCAATCTCCAAGCCTGTCTGGCTAACAGCGCGAGATTGAAAATCTCAAGGTCACGGAAGCCCAGCCCTCCCATATATTTTGGCCTTGTCATGATCTCCCATGATACCCATGCTGGTTTCCGTTTGCCTTGCTTGCTACCCCACCAGAACTGCCGTATGATGGATGTAATATTTTCACATAGGCCTCTCGGCAGGCGAAAGCAAGCCATGGAGTAGACTGGGATTGCTTGAGCAACGGATTTGATGAGCACTTCCTTTCCTGCTGAAGACAACAACTTCTCCATCCACCCCTTTACCTTCTCCCACACACGGTCACGGAGGTATTTAAAAGTGCCATTCTTTGAGTGCCCCACATCTGTTGGCATTCCCAAATATTTGTCACTCAAAGATTCTTTTTGGACCTGGACCGCAAGCTTCACACTGTCTCGGGTTGTCTGAGGACACCCCCTACTGAAGAAAATAGTAGATTTGTCATTGTTCACTCTTTGGCCCGAAGCACGACAATAAACATCCAATAGGTTTGACACCGCTTCCGCTCCCTCAACATTGGCTTTGAAAAACAGCAGGCTGTCATCCGCAAACAAAAGGTGGTTTACAGCCGGGGCTTTTGGGGCCACCTTGATTCCTTCTAGAATTGATGACTGAGAACTGGATTTTAAAAGGCACGAAAGGCCCTCCGCTGCAATCAAAAACAAGTAAGGGGAGATGGGGTCTCCCTGTCGAATACCTCTCGAAGGCTTGAACTGGTCTAGTTTCTCTCCATTAAAGAGAACTGAGAAAGACAGCAGCGATACCATGTTCATTACTATGTCAATCCATGTTTGTGCAAATCCCAATTTGGCCATTATCGCCCTCAAATACTGCCACTCCAACCGATCATACGCTTTCATCATATCAAGCTTTAGAGCGCATGTGCTGTTACTCTTTGCCCTAGACCTCTTCATGAAATGTAGGCATTCGTATGCACATATGATGTTGTCTGTAATTAGCCTGCCTGGGACAAAGGCTGACTGCTCCTCGGAGATGATGTCGAGCAGTATTTGTTTGAGTCTATTTGCCACAACCTTTGAAGCTATCTTGTAGAGGACATTGCACAAACTTATAGGTCTGAATTGAGATAGGAGAGTTGGGTTTGTTACCTTGGGTATTAGCACCAAAACTGTATCATTTATACTCTCCGTACTCTCCTCCCATGAGCGATTCTGAGAACCACCCTCGTAATCTCCTCGCCGCACAAAGACCAATGCCTCTGATAAAAGTGAGCTGGAAAACCATCTGGACCCGGTGCCTTCGTCGGGAACATTTGGAAGAGGGCCACTTTCACCTTGTCACTTGTGTAAGGGGCGCATAAGATGTCATTCATACCTGCTATGACCTTAACCGGAACATGAGACATGACCTCGTCGAGCCCTGTCACAACTTCGGAGGTGTATAAGGTTTGATAGAAGTCATTTACCAACTCTCTAAGATCTCCCGGGTCGTCAATGAGCACACCCAACGAGTTAGCCAGGGCCTTCACCATATTCTTTTTGCGTCTCATGCTTGCTCTCAGGTGAAAAAAACGTGTGTTCTTGTCCCCGGAGGCTAGCCACTCGATCCTCGATCTCTGTCGCCACATCAATTCCTCCCTGTGATACAACTCAACTAGTTTGTCATTGATTTTTATCTCAACATGTGAAGGTCCCGATCTCGCAGGTTCGGCCCTTAGGCGTTCCAGTTCGAGTTTTAACGCTCGTATTTCTTTTCGGACGCTACCAAAGGTGTCTCTGTTCCACCTTGATAGATCTGTAGCTAGTGCAGCTAGCTTACGCCGAAGCTCCTCCACAGTGTGGCCCGGGTGCTTCGAGCTCCACTTCTCTGAAATTGTGGCCTGCCAGTGTTCATGAGTCTCCCACATGGTCTCGTACCTGAAGCCCTTGCGTTCAGATTGTGCGCCGGGCTCATTTATTTCCAGGAAAATTGGACAGTGATCCGAGGTGGCCGCTGTCAAGTGAGACAGACTGGCAAGGGGGAACTGAGCGCTCCACTCTGCAGATCCAAGCGCCCTATCAAGCCTGACACGTGTGAAGGTGCCACCCGCAACCTTCTTTTCGAAAGTCCAAAAACGGCCCTTGTACCCCAAGTCCATCAACATGCACACGTCAATGGCGTCTCGAAAGCCCTGGATCTGGGCATTACTGCGCTGCCCCACCCCCTCGTGTTCATCCGGACGTAGGACTTCGTTGAAATCTCCGATACAAAGCCATGGCAATGCACTTTGACCGCTTATGTTTTTTAACACTGTCCAGGTTTGATGCCTCAACGGGGTCTGTGCTGCACCATACACACATGTGAGACGCCACGGATCTTTCCCCGGGTCGAGAATTGAGCAATCAATATGATACACAGAGTAACCAAGAATCTCAAGTTTTATTGGATTGTTCCAGAAAATACCAATGCCTCCACTCCTCCCTTGACTATCTATAGCAAAACTGTTATCATAACCCAAAGTACCAGCAAGTGCTTCTACCCTACCTCTTTCAATCTGAGTTTCAACAATACAGAGAATAGGGGGGGGGGGCAAATTTCTTCGCTAGCTCGCGAAGCTCATTGACTGTCGCAGCGTTGCCCACACCGCGACAGTTCCAACATAGGGTATTCATTGCGCCCGGCGACCCTCCAGCTCGGAGGACGCCGATGTGCTTTCTTGAAACTTGCCCGCTAGCGAGAGTTTTGGAGCATTCTCGGAGGCTGCAGCTAACTTGGCCCGCTTGGGTTCCTGTTTTGAGTTTGGGCTGACATCCACAGGTGGTGGTAAGAGCATGAGTGTTGAGTTTCCCGTCTTCACAGAGGCTGCAGGCGCCACCTGCGCCTGGGGGTTTTGCTTCTCCCCCATGTCGCCCTTGGTGCGCTTGCGAGTGTCCTCCGCTTCTGCCATCGCAGTATCACGCTGCATGCCCTCCTCCGTGTAGTCCTCCGGTACAGAACTCCGTCCTGACTGGCTAGACCGCCCAGCACCTCGGCCACGTCCCCCGCGTCCACCTCTTCCTGATGATCTGTTCTGTCCCGGGCCTGGGCCAGCCCCACGGAACCATTCTGCTCTAAGCTCCTTAAAAACTAGGGCCGACTTAGGATGTATGCCGTCCCCATGTTCCTTGAAAGGATGCCCCAGGTGGCCGCAAACGGCACACCAGTCAGGTAGCCTCTCATACTTGACCTTGAAAATTTGCCGCTCTTCCTTGTGAACCAAGCTAACCACATTCTTCAAAGGTTTGAACACATTAATCTTGATTCTAACCCTGTAAAAATTTCCTTCAAAATCCTGCGACTTTGGCTCCGCATAGACAAACTCCCCTACCTTCCTGGCTAGAGCTTTTATAAGGGGGTAGAAACCATCAGGTAAGTCATGCACTTGCATCCATAGCTCTAGCGTATCCAACTTCACCAGCGAGGGTTTTGTGAAACCATCGTACTCAGCCATAATCACCGCGTTTCCCTTGTAGTTCCACGGCCCCTCTAGCATCGCCCTCTCCCAGTCACCTAGGCATGCAAATTGCATCGTATACAGATTTTCCTCCAAGGGCCGAATCTGAACTTGCTGCGCGAGATCCCAGGCAGCTCTCATCGTCTTGTAGAAGCCGTACTGGCTGTACTTCTTCTCCGTATGGACGCGCACTATGGCCATCCATCTAGTCGTCTCTTGCGGCAGCGGATCCTCCTGATCCACCACCACATCGTCCATGTCCTCCTCATGGAGTCCAAGTTCGCTCATGAGCGCCTCCAAGTCCTTCGCCTTTGAACTCGAAGCCGATTCCGCCATGGTTGCCCTAACCTGAGAAAACTTCGATCGAGTGTTGTCGCCAAAACCCTAGCCTGACCTCAAGCCGCAGGAGCGTGTACCAGGACCGGGCCGCACTTCGAGTGCGCCGTGGTCAGTCCGAGCACAGCCTTACGGCGAAGACGGGGAGGGTAGCGGAACCCTACCGGGCGATTCGATCGCCGCCGAGGAGAGAAACCCTAGCGAGAGGGGAAATTACACTAGTATACGTATATTGATGCTAGGGCCCCGCCTGTCTCCGCCTGCTGGTCACGCGACCTGTCTCGCGCGTAGCTCATGTCCAGGTTGTTGCTCGTACGAGGTCGGCCCGTTTTTTTTTTTTTGTGATATTGGGCTGGCAAGCCGTTTTTGTCTATAGTCCAGTTACATTTCTCTCCAGCGCCTCACATCCAGTGTGCCTTAGTTTTTTTTCCGCCATAGGCTGCGTTTTTCTATTTTGTTTTCAAAAGTATGTGCAACGAGTCAATTCTAGTTCTTCTCATTTTTGTATACTTTCATTTGACTCTTAGTGTTTGTTTTTTTGTTTCCGTTTTATTTTATTTTTTGTCTTATTTTTCTATTTCATTATTTGCTTTCAATTATGAACTAGTTTTGAATTCATGGTTTTTTGTTTTTATTTTTCTTTTATCCTTTTCTCCCTTTTACCTTTTTCCTTTCTTTCTTTCTTTATTTGTTTAAAATTCATAAACTTGTTTTCGCTCTGTCATATGTTCATTTTGAATGTCGTGCAAATCTTGATCACGGGTTATTTTTGTCACATGCGCTATGTGTACATCGTGTGATTGGTGTCTACTTGTCGACATGTTTGTGCATGCTTCTTTTGTTGGGCAGTTTTCGCCGTGCGGTCTGGGGTCTAGTTTTGGATTGGTTTGCTAATTCTCATCTAAATGAGAGTTAACAATGTTTCATCTAACTCATATATTATTAGATACACGTGTTTCTGAGTCGTGCTCGTTATCGTTGCGTCATGTTTTCTGTTTGTCCCTCGTGAAGCAGTGAGGCCTGATATAATATTCTTTTTAGTGGGCGTTATTATGTTTTGTGTATTGGTTTTTCTTTGTGGGCTTAGTTTTTCTAGGGCCATGTGGCTTTTATTCCCTCTTTTTTTGGTTTGACCATGTAGCTAATTTTTGTTTGGATTTGCTAAATCCAATCTAGATGAATTTTTAGCTCATATATGTCTATAACTGTCCAATTTGTTTGCCTTAATGTTCATACAAACCAAAACATGGGTGTCCATGTGAGCTCGTCATTTTTTGTCGCGCGCCCTCTTATCTTGTTTATTTTGTGTCTTCATGTTCCAGCGTTTCTTTCCACGTGGTCCCATATATGTCATCATTTGGGGGTTCGACGATGCAGCTTATCCTCATCTTCTCACTGACCGACCTTTGATCCCTATAATTTTGCTTGTGATTTATTTTTATCCTAGTTATAGGTCCACCCTCGACATGCAACTGACCTGTAGTTTGTTTCATCCTAGTTGCAAGCCATACCTTGACTGCAACTGGGCTCGTAGTTTTGTAGTTGTCTGGGTACAAGTCCACCCTCAACTTGCAACTAGACTCATAGTTTTCCCAATTGCAAGCGCACTATCTTCTTCCTTGCTTTTCGCTATTTGTTTTTTGCGTATCAGGTTGTTGGCCTAGGCATGTTGGCTTCGCTTTTGTCCCCTTGACTCGCCAATTGGGGCTTGACCATTTTCTGTGCAAGTTGCAAGTCCACCCTCGACTATAGCTGGAACCCGATCTTTTTGTCCGAGTTGCAAGTTCACCATCGACTCGCAGCTAGGGTCCAATCATTTTTTGTCACATTTGCAAGTACATCCTTGACTAACAACTGGGACCTGACATTTTTTTGTCCCACTTGCAAGCCACCGTCGACTTCGCAAATATGGCTCGACCTTTTTTCCTAGTTGCAAGCCCATTGTCGACTACTTAGCTGGGGACCTAACATTTTTTGTCCCAGTTGCAAGTCCACCGCCGACTTCAGCTGGGCTCAACCTTTTTTCCTAGTCACAAGCCCATCATCGACTCGCAAGTAGGGGCCGACCTTTTTTTGGTCCCAGTTGCAACCCCCTCGACTTGTAACTAGGACCTGACTTTTTTTGTCCGAGTTGCAAGTCCACCCTCAACTCGCAACTAGTGGTCCGGCTTTTTTTTGTCCAAGTTGCAAGTCCACCTTCGAGTCGCAACTGGGCCCGACATTTTTTTTCCGGTTGCAATTTCACTGTTGACTCGCAACTGGGGCCCGACATTTTCTTCCTCCTAATTACATGTCCACCATCAACTTCATAGCAGAGGTTCATCCTTTTTTTCCTAGTTGGAAGTCCACCCTCGATTCGGGGCCCAACCTTTTTTGTCCTAGTTCCAGGTCCACTCTCGACTCACAAATAGAGCGAGACTTTTTTTTGTCCAAGTTGCAAGTCGACCCTCGACTCGCAACTCGGGCCCAACTTATTTGTCCAAGTTGCAAGTCCATCCTTGACTTGCAACTGGGTGCAAACTTTTTTTGTTCGAGTTGCAAGTCCATCCTCAACTCGCAACTAGGGTCCAACCTTTTCTGTCCGAGTTGCAACTCCACCTTCGACTCGTAGCTGCGGCCTAATTTTTTTAAAACCAATTGCAAGTCCACCGTCGATTCGCAACTGGGGCCTGACCTTTTTGTGTCTCAGTTGCAAGTCCACCGTCGACTCGCAACTGGGGCTCAACCTTTTTCTTGTCCCAGTTGCAAGTCTACCCTCGACTCGCAACTGGGGCCCAACCTTTTTTGTCCGAGTAGCAAGTCTAAACACAACTCGCAACTAGGGCCTGACCTTTTTTAGTCCCAATTGCGAATCCACCCTCGACTTGCCACTGTGGGTTCGACTTTTTTTGTCCCAATTGCAAGTCCACCCTCGACAACAAACAAACCGCAGATGAGCCGACTCAAGTAGCTAGGATATGATTTTGGTTTTGTTTTGTTCATGTTTTCTATTTTATTTTATCATTTTTCTTTATTGTTTTCTCTCCTTTTATTTTTCTATTTTAAAATTGATCTCATTTTTTTTCTTTTTTTCTGATTATTTTTTCTTTTTTTCATAAATTCACAAGATTCACTAAATGTTCCAAATTTCATAAATTTGTTCAGTGTTCTAAAATTGTTCGTGTTTATCAAATTTAAAAAATATATCAAAATGTATTCATCAGAAATAAAACTAATATTCTAGCTAGATTATCTCCATCGTAAGAAGAGAAGAATGCGAGCTGTCGTGTAGTGTAGAGTTGTAATACAACTAGCAACAACAACAGAAAGTGTCGCGAGTTGCTGTGTAGTGTAGTGTAGAATAGTAGTACAACTAGCAGCAACAAAACAAAGGGAAGCGAGCTGTCGTTTGTAGTAGTACGACGACTAGTAGCATTAGCAAAGGAGCAGCGGCATAGGTAAGCCTGTTTGTAGTAGTATTAGCAGCATTAAGCAAGGGAGCAGCAACAGCGGCAAGCCTGGCCATGCGAACATGCTCTGGGTGGCCCCTTTTTTAGTCGTGCTTGGTGATTCTCAAAAAACAAAAATGACGCTGGGCTGGACAACAACAAACAAGTGCTAAAAAGTCAACTAAGATGATGTTATGTTAGATGTGAGATATTATCTCACATCTAGATGTGACATAGACAGACCCTTTTACTAGTACTTCGGCGAGAAATCCGAGGAAACAACGAGGTCGAGGCGGCATCTTCACGGCGTTTGCAGGTTTGGCTTTCCCAGTTCAAGAATTGAGGCTTCACAGGGCCCGCTTGTCAGAGCGGTCCTCCGGACTGGGCTTATTTTTCGTTTCCGTTTGGGCCTGCTTCTAGGCCGCTGCCTGTGCTTCCGGACGCGCCGCCAACCACATCGATGCTGCTTCGTTCCAGGCGGCGCGTGGCCGCCGAGGAAGAAACCGGACGGGCGATGGGGCCGGATCGGCTCGCCGGCTTGCCCGAGGATATCCTGTACGACATCCTGGTGCGCCTCCCTGCCACGTCCGTGCTCCGCTGCCGTGCCGTCTGCCGGTCCTGGCGCCGCCTCGCCTCCGATCCCGCGTTCCTCTTGGACCACCACCGCCTTCAGCCGTTGCTCACCATGATCAGGTCCTACTCCTACCGAAGGACCGCCGATGGCGTTAAAAATTACCCCTACCCCGTCCGCGAAACCATCCACCTCTCGGGCGCCGAGTTCCGTCCGGTCTTCTGGTTCCCCGACCAGATGGGCTTCCGGACCATCCGTGCCTCATGCGACGGCCTCTTCATCGCCGGCGACTACATCTGCAACCCAACAACGCGGCAGTGGGCGCCCCTCGCCATGGGCCCGAAGCTCAATAACCTTGTCGGACTCTTCCGGCACAAACCTTCAGGAGAGTATCGCGTGCTATACTCGAGACCATCAAGCATCCCTCCCGAATTTGATGAATACTGCGTTCTCACGGTGGGAACCGATCTTTCACGGCGTGTGGCTTGTCCCGTGGAGAGTGGGACGGAGATACGCATCTCCGGCGCCCCGGTCGTGCTCCATGACAACATGTATCTGCACTGGAGGAACGGCCAGATACCCACTACAATCACAAGATATTGGTGTTCGACACGGTGGCGGAGACGTTCCGGCAGATGAGTCCACCGACCTTGGAACACCGCCATGTTATGCACTTGTTTGACATGGGCGACAAGCTTTCTGTGTCCACCAGCAAGGACGACATGACGGTGATTAGCATGTTCATACTGCAGAACAGTGATGTTTGGGCATTCCAGTACCGGATCAAACTGCCGGTGATGGATATCAGGCGTTTCCAGGAGCAAGGGATTTGTGGGCCAAGGTTGTGTCCGAGGAGGGAGACGTGCTTGCCAGCTGCCATGGCCAGCTGTTGCAGTATGACAAAAATGGCAATCTGGTAGCAAACTTCAAGTATGAAAATCATGACCTGCCTGAGGTTCTTCTCCCCAGGCTCAAGGAGAGTCTTATTCAGCATACATTTTTCCAAAAGAAGATAGGGAAAGAAAAAGAAGAGTTGATTCCTATTGACCTTGAGATCTGATTTGCACACGTCATTTTAACCGTAAGTAATATCCTATCCTTGTGGTTTTATAATACTCTCTTTCTAAAGAAATATAAGAGCGTTTAGATCTCTACAGACGGAGTACAAATCAGTGTGCAGGGCCATTTGATGTGGTATTTCGTGGTAGAGCTATCTTTTCGAACTTCACGATGGTGCGATTTTGATATGAATTTTGGAGAATTCAAAACCTTAGAATCTTTTCCTGCCACATAATCTGGCCCAAAATCATCTTATTGATAAGATTGTAAGATTATGAGATTGAGATTGATTGTAGATTTCTATTTGAACTTCATAAGCTTGAGATTGCAAGATTTTAATGATCGAGTGTGTGAAATCATCTTATTTAATATATAATCATCGATGTCCCGAATTTCATAGAAATTTCAACATGAGCTCAAACATTATTTTATTACCCTCTTTACACTATCATCAAAGTTATCTCCTATGAATTGTGATCAGCCTTAACGACCTAATCTTGTGGTGTTGTGCCAAGGATGACATGTGAACACATTACTACCTCTTTTTCAGTTTACAGGGTATGCGCGTATCCCTAGGTCGTTAATTTGACCAACCTAACACAAGTCATATATACAAAAAATATACCAATATAAACTTCAGATGTTCTATTTTCAAACAGTGTAATTTTTGTGTTTATAGTTTATATTAGGGTGATAAAATTGACAACCTAGGTATACGCGTAGGACTTGTAAATTGAAACGGAGGGAGTACCAAACATGTGCTTTCAAGTGCTGTTGTAATAAAAAGTTGTAGATAATTTAACAACGTGAATCAACCCAACCTCCGAGAGCCAATTTCTCTATTTTTCAGGGACAACTACATAGTAGTCTGAGGTTAAAGTGCTTACTGTGAACGGTAAAATCCAGCTAAATAACCTGGACCTGGATCTCTCAGAACCTGTCAGGTGTTGGAAGACTAGACTGATCTAGAAATGATACTCCTATATCACAATCTGGCATAGATAATACTAAGAATACCAGCTTATTTCAGTATTGTTGAAACATTCATAATTTATTATGGAAGGGACCTGAGGTGCGGTGCCACGAACTCCACGACGCCAGTAACTTATGGATTCAGTCACTACATACAGTAACATCTTAATTGAAGAACTAAACGGACATCAGATCTGCTGGACAAAAGAATGCAAATGCAAGATCACTGCGTAAATCAAGAATGACACCGTTGAACTGACCAGCCAAGCTATAGTTTATTACATACTAACAAGTAATTTGTAAACTAGCTTCATACATTTGTTATGCAACACCTACTTATTAGCCACCGAAACTGGAAGTCGCTTTTAGAGAGAAACGTTATAACCGATTATCACTTGAGAATACAGACTTAAGGATTAAACTGCCACAGTACAACAACAAAATTGAACGAAAAAAGGCAGTAGATCATACTGAGGTTGAAACTGTGCAATGAAGTACATACATTATTGATAGCGAAACAAACTACCGTGAACCAGCACTTATCCGGACCTGTTCCTCCTCCTCCAAGAAAGAAAGCTAGGGTTTCTGCCTCTCGCCGGCGCCGCCGCAGGTCCGCCTCGTCTCCGGTGGCCCTAGGGCCATGGGGTATGATGGATCCTGCCAAGGGCAGCGGAGGCTCCGTTTTCAGTCGTTTTTCCTGTCTTGTTAGGGTTTGTGTCATGCTTTCGGGAAGGCGAGACGGCGGCGGCTCCCTGAAGATGGAATAAAGGTCTCCCCGCCTAGCCCCCGTTCCGGCGGTGCATCTAGCATCTTTGGTGGGCGTGTGGAGGTGTGTCTCCGGTGGATCTATCTTTGGTGGATTTGCTCGGATCTCGTCGTTGTTCGTCTACGTTCATGTGTCTTCGGGTTGAATCCTTCCAACCTACGTTATTCTTCATCGGCGGCGGTTGCTGTTCTGGGGTGCTGGTCCTATGGGGCCTTAGCACGACGACTTCCGACTGTCTACTACAACAAGTTGTGCCTGACTCCGGCGATGGAGGGGCGATGACGACGGCGTGCCTTCGGCTCGCTTCAGTGCTTGTAGTCGTCGCTAGGTGGTCTACGGATCTGGATGTAATTTTTATTTCTGGTGTTCATTGTACTGCCATGATTGGAGATGAATAGATTGGAAGTTTTTCGCAAAAAAAAGTACATACATTACTATGAAATTTCAAAATTTGCGCATTGCCTTAACTAATTAGCATATAGAAACTGTTGTAGTTGGAAATGGCAGTATTAGGGCCACTTGGGTAGCTCTCCACAGCCAGCAACTTGGTTCTCGTTTAAAAACCAGTGTTTTTTTTAGGGGGCTAAAATACTAGCTGGGCAACAACTGGAGCCAGGAGCCCATTTAATTAGCAGCTGTACTGCCCAGTCTGCCGATGGCTGGTTTTGGCCTGTTCGGTAGTTGGGAAGATGATGAGTGGGTTGTTTCTGTTCTTTTTTCGAAATGGAGGCAAAAGATTTGCGTCATCTATTGTTAAGCAAAAAATAGTTGCCCGATTAATTGACGGATAATCGGGCTAAAACCGTCACAAGCCACTGAGCGGTACCCACGTGATACCCCACACACATTTCAAGATACACTCTGGCGTCATAGTTCACATACGAAAAATAAGCTAAATCGATGCACACGTCCACAAGTTATCAACCACTCCCATCTCACAAATAATTGATGTTTGGATATTGGTATGACATATAAAATTTAACATTGGCCACTAGAATCTATAGTAATGTATGCATAGTACATAAGGAAAGATAAAATATTTATTAAATAAAATTTAAAAATAAGAACTTTATATGACTACTCCAAAAATTAAATATAAATATTCCAATGTTCTCAAACTTTCAGTTTGTTTGTTGCTCTCTGAACACATTTCTGATCAACACCAATGTAGAATTGCACTTAGTTGTGACCCAATTGCTTGGACAAGATCATGCGCTTTTTCGCAGTTAATATGGCTGTTTGAGTTCAGGTATGGATGTACTGCTATTTTACTTTTTGGAACTACTGCCTCCTTTCCATAATATAATATATTTTTGAAACTACACTATTGTCAAAATCGTCTTACACTATGGGACGGAGGAGTACTTCCCTTCATGACGTTCTACGTTGTATTATCATGTTGCAGGTCAAGTACAGTATGAAGTTCTCCTTCCATTCCATATATGGTGTATTAAATTTTCATATAAACTTGGTCAAACATAGAAAAGTCTGATTACTGAAAATAATTAATACACCTTATATTTTGAACAAAGGAAGTATTGTTACAAGTTTACACAGAAGTTATAACACTTCTTCTTGGTACAACCCCTTAAACACATGGACGAATCAGATCTGCTCATACCCCTTCATAAGAAAGGGTTGGATAGTCCTTTTACGAAATCGTCGTCCGGACCGTACAACAGTGAGCAGGAAACTGGGCCGGCCCAGCAGCAAACGATGTGTAGTAGACTTGTAGTAAAACTGCTGTGTAGTGGACTTGTAGTGAAAGAGTGGAAAATCCTAAAAAAAATTGCTTCCAGCAGGTATGGATGTACTGCTATTTTACTTTTTTGGAACTACTACCTCCTTTCCATAATATAATATATTTTTTGAAACTACACTATTGTCAAAATACGTCTTACACTATGGGACGGAGGGAGTACTTCCCTGCCGCGACGTTCTACGTTGTATTATCATGCTGCAGGTCAAGTACAGTATGAAGTTCTCCTTCCATTCCATATATGGTGTATTAAATTTTCATATAAACTTGGTCAAACATAGAAAAGTCTGATTACTGAAAATAATTAATACACCTTATATTTTCGAACAAAGGAAGTATTGTTACAAGTTTACACAGAAGTTATAACACTTCTTCTTCGGTACAACCCCCTTAAACACATGGACGAATCAGATCTGCCCATACCCCTTCATAAGAAAGGGTAGGATGGTCCTTTTACAAAATACGTCGTCCGGACCGTACAACAGTGAGCAGGGAACTGGGCCGCCCAGCAGCAAACGATGTGTAGTAGACTTGTAGTAAAACTGCTGTGTAGTGGACTAGTAGTGAAAGAGTGGAAAATCCTAAAAAAATTTGCTTCCAGCTGGAATCGAGCACAAGACCTCCACAATAACACAAACGAGCACAACCACTAGAATAAGCCAGCTATCCTAACTAAACAGCAGCGAGGCCTTTAAAGAACTATGACCAGTGACATGGTTGACCATTTTTTTGGAAATTAGAACGTGACCTTTTTAAAACGCCGACATTTTTCCAAATTGTAAACAAAAGTTTTAAAATTCAAAAAAAAATCCAAAAAGTGGAACACATTTATAAACTCCGAACCGATTTAAAATAATTAGACTTTTTAAAAATTCTGACAGTTTTTAGAACACAAACTATTTTGAAACTTCAAACTTCTTTGAAATGCGTCCATTTTGATATTTTCAAACTTTAAAAAAATTCTGAGTAAATAAATAAATATGTTGAATATTTTTTGAACTTTGTGGTTCTGAAAAACAAAATGGTTCATGAACATTTTTAAACATTGCGGAAACAGGTAAAAACTGGCCTGAAACCATCTAAAAGGTTCTGAAAACCGGCATATACAGAGGCAACAAACAGATTGAAATGGGCTGGCTCATGTTCACTCGTATCGATTGGGTGTGTGTGTGAAAAAGTGACTGTTTGACATAATAACCGTCCAATAGAGTTTCCCCCAACAGGCGCCGGATGGGATCGATGCCGTCCCCTAGTTAAGCCAGCGGCTAAGCATTTTTTCCTAACTTTTTTAATTCTTTTCTAAACTTGTTCAAAACTTTGGAAAATTATTTGGAAAACCCTAAAATTTTCTTGTTTTCAAATATTTTAGAATTTTAAAAATATTCCGGAATCTCAAAAAATGCCCGTGTTTTCGAATATTTTGTTCACAAATAGAAGAAATGCTTGTGTTTAAAAAAATGATAATTTTATAGAAAATTACGTTGTTTCCTATTCTCGTTCAAAATTTTCATCAATTTTTGGGAATTTGTTATCAATTTTGGAGAAGGTGTTCAAACTTGTAAAATTTTCATACACAATTGAAATTTCAAAATTGTTCACCAATTTCAAGACATGGTTAGTTCACAACAATATGTTCATGTTGGTTGACAATGGCAGAAGTTACAAATAACAGAAGCTTTCGAATTGGGAAAAACTACATGCTCACGGGACTCGTCTAGCCTAGTCTATCATACTCCTCTCAACTAGTCGGTTTTTGGACTATGGATAAATGACCCCAACTTTTTTCAGCAGCCTGGTACAGACACATGAGGCATCCATCCCAGGTTTGAACGACTTTCCGACATCGTTTGCATGTTGCGTCGTCCGACCATTTATCGGTCCCTTTTCACCAAGAAAACTCCAGAAAATGATTTTTTTCGAAAACTCAAACAACTTGGGGTCTATTTATTGACATGCATGAAGTGATCTAACTTTTGTCAGCAGGTGGGCATGCCCATGATAGGCATCCATGCTATGTTTGAATGAATTCCGATACCGTATGCAAGTTTCATAACGTCCGACCATCTATGCCAGGTTTGAAGGAAAATATATTTAAAATCATAATTTAGGTAGGTACTTAAAACTGTTATTTTAAGTTTTTAACATAACTAATAAGGGACAAAATTGAAAATTGTAAAGACTACGAGCTTGTATAACTTTTCAACAACTTCACCGTGTCAGCTAACAACACACCCTCGGCCGGCAATGGCTACGAGCTTGTATAATAAAGAACATAAGGAAGCAAGCACATGGATACCAGACTTGAAGCTAATATTATGGTGAATACATAATACATGTGATATGAGAATACGAATCCTATGATTTTGGAGATGCGAATGAAGCAAATATTTAGGTCGTTGGAAATATGTTATACGGACCAATGAAGCATGTTAATTTTGAGTTGATGTGGAGGCAAAATTTTAACATAGTTTTGGTGGTGCAAATGAATATAGACGAATTTTTTTGGGTGTTTTTTTAGCTGCACTGGAAGTAAATTTTGGTAATATTGAATACAAATTTCGCTAGATTGATTATTTTCCTTTTAAATCTTGAATTAGTTTTCTAAGATTTATTTTGCTTCCTTAAATCAGTGATTTGTTTTCCAATTCACGTGATCTATGTGCAGTTATTACTTATTAGTTTCCACCAATCATGTAAGGGAAAAGCTTTGCTGGCGCACGTTCTATGCCTTCCAATGGGATGGTCTGTCAGTTTCTACAAATCGAATTTCCGCAACAACAAAAAAAGTTTCTACAAATCGAATGATGATGAAGTGGTCTGATTTGATCCCTGGCGGTTCTGTTTTTTTGCGTCACATCTGCCGCCTGAACAAGAAGAATCAAATGTTGAATGTAGCATGGCAGCCTGAGGTGTCCCAGTTGGTTACTGCTAGTGGATTCATACAGAGAGGTAACTAGTTCGAATCTCACTACCAGCATCTATTTTTGAGAATGTTAAAGAAAATATTAGTGGGCCGAGCCCAGGACGCGTGGGGGCGTCTGTTAGCACAGAGTTGGGCCAAATGAACAAACATACGGCGTATACGTCTCGCGGACAACCCATCGTACATACAAAAAAAAGATACGATATGTGAAATGTCGATACTACCCTCTATACGTTTTAGAGGGGGGGGGGGGGGTAAGTTGTACCGAAGCGGGACTCAAGTTATAATAGTTAAGGTGTAACAGCGGGACTCAAGTTATAATAGTTAAGGTGTAACAGCTCCCGGGTGCCCCTACACCCTCATGAACAGTTATATCTGGAGTATGCCGCTGCTTTGCAGGTTTCGTTCATGTGACAATTGAGTATTTTTACATGAATACCAGTGTCTTACTAACGTTTGACATATATGTAATTTCTGAAAGGCTAATCTTTTCTCGGTTCTATGAGAAATCTTTTCTCGGTTCTATGGAAATGATAGTGATGATTTTCTAGTCCTGCTCGCGCAAGAACATTGCTGCGACTCTTAAGATTTCAGGTTTATCAGGTCACCTGCCAAGCCAGCAGTTTTCGAAGCCTGTTTGTTTGCCTGCGAAGGTAGCCAGAGGGGAGCTGCAGGTTTGTATAAGATACTTTTAGTATAACTGAATGAATGCAGTTGTGTTCTGGCATCAATAATTTTAGTATAACTGAATGAATGCAGTTGTGTTCTGGCATCAAACAGGGACTCTAGGAGTAGTTCTGTTCAACACTAAAGCGATATTATTACTGCTCATTTTTCCTGCACAATGGTACTATAGTAGTTATAAGGGATTGGACCAGTCCGGGCAGCAGTATCGGCATCGTCGCGTTCCTTCCTGAAGGTGTTGCTTGATATGCGGCGGTCCGAAGTGCTAGGAGCGTGGTGGAAATTCTCCGGTGGGCGCAACGGTTGCGGGTCACCATCGTTTTCGTCGAACCGACTTTGTTGTCATTAGTTTCTTTTTCTTTCTCTGTTATTTCTTTTGGGCTTGCTTGTGCTGTCTGCCCCAGCATCGAACTATCAATTGTATCGTGTGGTTGCTATATCTATATAGCGGGGCGAAAGCCTACTTCGAGGTTATAAGGGATTGGAAGCACCTTCAGTGAACTGATTTCGTTTCATGAAATAAGCATCAAATGGCACATATCTTACCTCTGATTTCTTTTTTAAAGATTTGTAGATGTATGTGCACATCTTTCCATTAAGCAGGAAAGCAGATGATTTTTCCTTGTTAGTCCTTGGCTTGTTTCTGCTTTGGATTTGATTCTTCTAAACTCATAGTGAGGAATTTCATACAAGGTGAAATAAGATGCTTATTACAGAGATGAACCCATAGCCAACTTTATCAACACACATTTTCCTTTCAAAACTCCTAATTAATGTACTTTTAATCTTTATATTTTCTAGCATGTCGTTGATCAATTAACGGCTAAGATTATATTCTTATCTTACTTCCTAGGAGGTAAATCTCATTTTAAAAATCTCATCTTATAATCTAAATTACTTTTAAACAGATAACTGACTGTGATGAAGATGAAGCAGTTCAGTACGTGAACCATTTAATAATTGAAGATCACTTGTGCATAATAATAAAGTAATAAATGCATGACAGGGTCGGTCCTCTTTTCGACCCACATATATAACAAACACGGAACAGCCGAGCAGCCAGTCTACAAGGCTTGATGTTTTTCATGCAGATACCAGAGTCATTTAGCAAGAAAGCCACACCACTGGCCATCAGCCAGGCATGTGAGGTATTGGGATGTTTTCCTTTACGACCGTCACATTGTCACCATTCAAATTCCCGTGAGATCAAGCCATAACTGAGTGATGGTTTGTTCAAGACTAGAGAAGATGTGCCTTGAAGCTTTCCCACAGTTGCTAAGTTTCCCGACTGGGTCAAGGAACGTGAATGGTATGATCACAGTTCAACAGGGAGATCTGGGACAATCAGTCCGGGTCGATGTGTCCGATCCTTAATGTAGTCACGACACGAGTCATACTGTGCGGAGAGCAAAAACAGATCAGTGAATAAGAACAATATCATTAAAGGAAAGAGTAAAAATAAGGGAATCTAGCCAAATATAAAGGAGTGTATAGTTATATATGTTGTTTCTCTTCCTCAGTTACTACAGGGTCTTCGCTTTCTCTACCGCGCGCAGCATCCAGTCGTCATGGGAACACGTTACGGCCATCAAAGACGACCTTGACCCTCGAATGGGGTCGATGAACCCGGAACACACTGTTGACTAACGTATTCCGGCTACTAAGAGCTTGCCCCCATGCATTCGGCTATTGTCACGTTCGTGCCTAGATAACACAGTACATGACACAGTTGGTACACAAAGTTTATACTAATTTCATATGATCGAAATCCTTCAGAAATTTGTACTACGATTTCCTTTGGTTCTAGAGTGATCTATGAATTTAATTATGAAAAATTCCTTTCCTTCATATTTTGGAGGATTCTAAACATGAGCTAAGGTAAATTTAGAAACGTTTTGTTTTGTGAGTAGATATTTGTTTTAGCAGTCTTAGCTTCTGATTTTGTGGAGTTTTGGCTCGTCAAGTCATGTCAAAACTCTCTGTTCATTAGTGATGCTAGGAAGATATTTTGACTGTATTTTAGATTTTTTTTAGAAGTCCAAGACAAACCGTGCCTATTTGTTCCACCATTTCTCTCCAATCAAGAACCGTTCGCTGCAATACTTATGTAGGGCATCCAAACCATAACTATTTGCAATTTATTTGTTTCCCTTTTAGTAGAATCCACAAGACATAACACCAAAATTTTATTTATTTTCGGTGTTCGACCAATACATTTGATGTATACATGATTAAATATTTTGTAATTTCTGAAAGCTAATCTTTTCTCAGTTTTACTGTTTTGCTGATACCTTTGTTCATTAAATATTTTGTATCTAGAAATGCGATACCTAAATGTTCAGGCTAATGTGAACGCCATTCATTGGTTGATACACGTGGCGATATATGTTTTTAGAGAAACCCTTGAGATGCTGGTGATGAAGACCTGGTTGTGGAGATGATAGTGATGATTTTCTAGTCTCGCTCCTGAAAGAAACGCTGCTGCGACTCTTAAGGTTTTAGGTTTATCAAGTCATTTTCCAAGCCAGCAGTTTCGTAATCGAAGCCTATTTGCCTGTGAAGGTCGAGGGGAGTGACACACTTGTTGAACTAAATTCATATATAGTCTGACGAAACTGAAAGTCCAAAATTGTATTTGCTTCAAACTGTTTCACCTAAATATTTTTTTAAACAACCGGCAAGAAAGCTGCCTAAACATCGAAAGATGCAAGGGACCGATACATCAAACTGGTGCAGCAGGGCTGCAGGAGTCAGTGAGACAAACAACCACCAGAGAGAAGAACTTGTGCACTTATGCGCGTAGCAAGTGAACATTACTACATTAGGACATCCGAATATAGGACTAATTATTGAATATAAGCACTTTAGCAGAGAAGATGCACGCAAGGCAAGTATCTGAAACAGGAGGTCCTCTACTCATAAGATTCATTACAGTTCCATGGAGAGAAGGATGGGCGACTCGGGCGACTCCGCCGGCTCCTCATGAGCTCCGCCGCCCGTTTCCGCCCGCTCTTGCCAGGCGTCCCTCCCGCCCCCTCCTGTCGGCCTCCCGGCCGCGGCCCAGCCGCCTCCCGCGCCCGGTCGCCCGGTGGCCCCCTTCGGTGGGTGGACTGCGCCGATGACGCCATTCCCCTCCTCCTCCCCCGCTCCCCCACTCCCCTCTCCTCCGGCTGCCTGCCTTGCCCGCCACTGGCTAGATCAGCCCCCATGTGAGGGGCTTGGCTTCGATGGCGGGTGCAGGCCCGGCCGCCTCAGCGCCCGGGGCCCGGCTGGGTGCCCCCATCCAAGGTGTGGCCTTGGCAGGTAGGACCCTCCGCCGCCTTGCATGAGCATGGGGCGTGGCAGGCGCGCCGATAGGGGCCCGCCCGATCCTCTGGCCCGGCCCGGCGGTGGGGCCCGGCCGCCCGGCCCCTCCTCCCCGCTATCCCTCTCCCTCCTCCCCTCCTCCGGCCCGTCGCCTCGGCGGATCCGTCTGGCCGTTTATTGCACATTTCGGCTCCTCCGGGCTGCACGTGCAGACGGCCCGGGCCTCCGGCACCCTAACGCTGGCCTCGCCGGTCCGGCGGCCGTGGCGGCGCTTGGCAGCGCCCGATAGGGTTTCCTCTTCCCCTCGCTCCCCAGCGGCGCTGGCCACCCGACGGGGCTGCTTTGGGCTCTTGGGCCCGGCCCATCTCGCCGGGGGCCCTACGCTGACCCACCGCGGATCCTTCCACTCCCCTCGCAGGCCGGCCCAATCCGGGTGGGCCTTCCCCGTACCCTTGGCCCAGCGAGGGGAACGTTGGCGGGATGTGGCTCCCCCGTGGCCTCCCTCTTGCCCCGTCCCGGTCTTGCGCGCCTCCACTTCCATCCCCGCCCGCCCCCTGTCCTCACCTCCCTTGCCTCGCCCCTCCGGCGCCCCTTGCTGCTCCCCCCTCGTCCTGCCGTCCGGCTTGCCCGTCCCGCCCGCTCCTCGCCCCTCCTCCCGGCTCCCACCGTGCCGAGGTCGGCCATGCTGAACTGGAAGGACCCGGCTCCCGGGCAAAGCAGGCGGGTGAACCCTCTCGCGACTCGACCCGCCCCTCCCGACTCCCTCCGTGAGAGGAGGAGCTCAGCCTTGAGCTCCGGGAGCTGCGTGTGCCCGCTCCCCCTGCGGGAGGACCGAGCTTCGGTCCCGGCCGCCTTGTGGTCGTCGGGTGTTGGCGCGCCCGGCCAGCGCTCCTCGTCGCCGTCCCACCGTGAGGCCGCTCCCCATCCCCGCCCGTCCGGCTCAGCCAGCTCCCCTCGTCCATGGGATGGAATCCTCCCGACCCGGACACTCGCCACTCGTTCCTCCGCACGCGGCTCCAGCAGGTCGCGCCCGGCTCCTGCCAGGTGGCGGCACCACCGTGGTCGTCCGGACCTGCCAAGAAGAAGAAGCGCCCGTGGTGTTCGCGTCACTCGGCTGTGCCACCCCATGGTCCGGGTCCTCCTCCGCTCCAGGTCCCATCTCCGGTCTCCCTCGCCCCTTGCTTCAAGCCCAGGGGTGAGGGCATTCAATTGCGTCGTCAACCCCAGTGCTGCTACCTCTGCAAGGATCTCGGCCACCCCGCCCTACTGTGCCCGGATAGACCGGTGGTCTCAGAGCTCATGATGTATGGGCAAGGGATCGAGGGGTTGGGCTTCTTCCACCTTGAGGTCCCGGACGCCCCTCCTCCGTCGCCCTCCCTTCAGGCGATTGTCACGGTCGTTGATGGGGTCGCCTCCCGAGATGATCGAGTGAGCTCAACCACCTCTACCGGCACCGGTGGGACTGGGTGGTCACCCCCACCGCCGGTCACGTCTTCTCCGTCGTCTTCCCGACTCCGTCATTTCTGGCTCACGCGATGCGTAGTGGCCGGATCACTCTCGCTCTCAACCAGCTGGTTGTCGAGATATCCGAGCAGTGCTCGCCAGAGCCGTGGCTGTCTCGACACCGCCTGGATCCTCATCTCCGGCCTCCCGATATTGCGCGGTCCGAGCTTGTCATCCGCCAGATGTCTCGCCTCTTGGGCAAGGTAGTGGTGGTCGACGAGCTCTCCTGCTGCGCAAGGAGGAGGAGGTGCGAGTCAAGGTCAAGTGCCTCGACTCCTCCAAGCTGCGCACCGGTCCGAGTCTTCTTCAACGACCAGGGCTTCGACCTCGGGATCGCCCCGAGCCTCCCAACCACGTTAGGCGTCCCGCTTCCTCGGCGCCGGCCCCGGTGACAACCCGGGGCGGCGGAAGATTACCAACCGCCACCGCTCCCGCTCTCACCGCTCGGATGAGGAGGCGTCCCGAACTCCGCTCCCCTCCTCGCCTCCTCCTTACGCGGGGCAAGGGCCGCCGAGCCGCTTCGCCGCCTCCCGTGGATGTCCGCCCGATCTACGAGGCGTCGCCATCCGAGGGCGACATCTCCGATGTGGGTGCGGTGGTCTGCCCGGCTTCCTCCCGCGCTCCCCGCCTGCGTCTCCGCCACGGCGCTTAGACCCGTGGGCTTGCCCGCGACCTGCTCTCCGACTCTCCGGCGCCGCAGATGGGGGCGCCTCTGGTGGTCCCCCGCTCCGGCTTCGCCTCCCGTCGCCATCTCCTCCCGCGGCGGATGCACCTCCGGCCCGTCGTCTCATGAGCTGCCACGGAGACGGTCTCTCCGGCCCCTGTCGCCGTCCCTCCCCGGCCGATCCTGCTCCCACGGCCCAGCTCTTCCTCATTTGTCTTTGGGCCGGTCTGCCGCCATCTCCTCCGGCATCTCCTGGGGTGGGGGCGGCCCGGATCATCACCCCGTTGGCGGCCCAGCCTCCCCCTTCCCGGTCCGCTGCCTACTCCCGTCGCGGTCGGTCGGCCTCCTCCCCGGTGGTGGCCTCCCGCCGGAGTGCTCGGCTGGATGCGGACCATCCCGAGGGCAGCCCGGCGTTGCCCATCCCCGAGCGGTGAGCTCCGTCTTGCCGCCCGTAACACTCGGAGCCAGTCGCCCTCCATTCCCCCTCTGCCCGTCTTGTTCTTTCTCTGCGCTTGAGTCTGCTCCCTGGGTCACCTAGCCAAAGTGGCCTCCGACTCATGATCATTTTCATGGGAAGTTGGCCCCCTCTTGCCAGATCGCGGCCATCGGGGCCGTGGAGGTCCTCGATGGGAAGCTCGCGGAGGCTCGGGCGGCCCTCCTAGTTCCCCCACCCGCCTCTACGGCTGGGGGACCTCCCTCTCCACCTTTGCCGCAATCGACGGCCCCCCTCCCTTGGTGGCCATGCAGGAGATTCGGGGTCGCACCCGCTCCCGTACGGCGGCCCTTCGTGCGCTTAGCGCTTCCCGAGTTCTGCGGTCAAGCAGCCCCCCAATGGCCCCTTACACTACTAGAAAAACCCCTACTAATGGCGCACCTATTATGGCTATTAATGGCGCATCTGTGGTGCGCCATTAATAGCACGCCATTAGTAATTTTTACTAATGGCGCACCACAGTGCGCCATTAGTATACAGACTAATGGCGCACCATGTATAGCCCACGGTGCGCCATTAGTATCTGGTATACTAATGGCGCACCATATAGAAGTGCGCCATTAGTAACATTTTTTTTTCAAATTTTTTTTAAATTTTTTTAAAATTTTTTTTAATTTTTTTAATTTTTTTTCAATTTTTTCTTAATCTCAGTTCACTATGGCTTAATCTCGGGTCAATATGCTTAATCTCAGGTCAAATCGCACTCCGTGGTCAAACTTCCCGAAAGGTCACCCATCCTCACACTACTCCAGCCCAAGCACGCTTAACTTCAAAGTTCTATCCAACCCCAGCAACAACTCACTTCACAGGCACTTGTTGATATATCTAGCATATCAATCATGTTATACCTTATTGATGTCTAGGACTTTGTTCATGTTAATGACTATGATGAAATTTTGAAAAATATTTCAAACTTCTCGATCATATTACGTATCATTTTTTGAAAAAAAATCAAAAAAAATTTTCAAAACCAATTTTTTTTGAATTTTTTTGCCGCTAGATCTTGAAAGGCCCGTAACTTTTTTTCTGTTAGGTTTTTGGGGATTTTGAAAATGTTTAACGGGCTTCCCAGTTAAATTCGGATGTAACTTTTCGAGTAGATGGTTTTCATATAAAAACTTTTTCATCCGAGTTAGTATGCAAAAGTTATGCCCATTTTACAAATTCTCGAGAGATTTTGCAAATGAAGTCGAAATTCATATTTGTAAATTTTCCCAACAACTAGACCACATATCACATGGGAAACTTATTTTCTTTTATTTTTTCGACATTTCCATCATTTTCTTTTATTTTTTTTAAACTAAAAAGGCGATCCGGGGGTGCATTCGGTGGAATGTGGCCAAGTTACTAATTGCGCACCGTGGGAGTGGTGCGCCATTAGTAGTTGAACTACTAATGGCGCACCACTCCCACGGTGCGCCATTACTAGTTGTTCAACTACTAATGGCGCACCACTCCCACGGTGCGCCATTAGTAAATTGGCCACCTTCTACCGACGACGTACCGTGGAAGGTGGAAGGTGGCCAAGTTACTAATGGCGCAGGGGTGGTGCGCCATTAGTAGTTGTTCAACTACTAATGGCGCACCACTCCCGCGGTGCGCCATTAGTAGTTTTGAAAAAAATAATAAAAAAATGATATTTTTTTTGATTTTTTTTTAAAAAAAACTTAGTAATGGCGCACCAGTGGAAAGTGCGCCATTACTAGTTAAAACTAGTAATGGCGCACCACCCCAAGGTGCGCCATTAGTAACAAAAAAATTTCTTATGTTTTTTTCCCAAACTACTAATGGCGCACCACACACGGTGCGCCATTAGTAATATATTACTAATGGCGCACCGAGACATGGTGCGCCATTAGAATATACTAATGGCGCACCACATCACAGGTGCGCCATTAGTAGCCATTCCATCTATAGCCCTTTTTGTAGTAGTGTTAATGCGGGCCCTCTTCTGGAACATCCGCGGCTTCGGTCATGATGGCCGCCGCCGCCAGTTAGTGGAATATATGCGTGATGAGCACATCGACATCGTGGCGGTGCAAGAGACCATGCGTCATGAGTTTGCTCTCCACAGGCTTGATCGGCTGAGCTCTCACCTATTTGCGTGGCACTGGCTCCCTTCTAGTGGGAGCGCGGGCCACTCGGGTGGCATCTTTTTAGGTGTGAAGGATGCCACCTTTGAGGTGGGTAGCATGGATCGGGGCGAATTCTTCGTCAGCATGGAGCTGTTCGAGAGGTCGCTCAACTTCAAATGGGAGATCATCATTGTCTATGGGCCGGCGGATCATAGTAGATCGGCCTCCTTCTTGGAGGAGCTCCACCGAAAATCTCGGCCGCTTCCCTCCCGTGGTCGCTTGGGCGACTTCAACCTGCTCAAGGCGTTCTAGAGGACATGAACAATGGCAATGTCTGCTTTGCCCGGATGGACATGTTTAACGACTTCATTGCCGACCTCGCCCTCCGGGAGATCGATCGGGTTGGGGCCCGATTTACTTGGACCAACCGTCAGGCCTCCCCGACCCTGTCCGTCCTGGACAGGGTCCTAGTTTCCCCGGACTGGGACCTCCGGTGCCCTCTAGCTTCCCTCCGCGCCATCACCCGGATTGGCTCGGATCACGTCCTGCTCCTTTCCTCCATGGACGAGCATCCGCCGACCCCACCTCGGTTTCGCTTTGAGACCTTACGGCTCTCCCAGGCTGGGTTTACCGACGCCGTATGTCTTGGTGGATCGCGTCGGGCCCACCCCCACCCTCGTCCCCATACGCTATTGACACGTGGCATACATGCGGCGTGGCGGCAATTTATGAAGGGCTGGGGGGCCAACCTGGGCCGTGACGCCAGAGAGCGTAAGAAGGCGCTACTCACTGCGATCCAGGTGCTTGACTTGCGGGCTGACACGGTGGGCCTCTCCCCGGAGGAGTGGCTTTTCCGCTATGATCTCGAAGACCAGCTCTCTGTGATTTACACCGATGAGGAAGCCTTTTGGCGCCTTCGGGGCACGCAGCGTTGGGTCCTGAAGGGTGATGCGAATACGGCTTACTTCCAGCGATTGCCAGCGGTCGCCAGAGACGCAACACCATCCCTGCACGTGGGATGGGGCAGCCCTCTTCAGGATCCCGCGACATTCGCTCCCATGTCGACGGTTTCTATCGGTCCCTCTTCTCTCCCGCTACTCGGGCGGCATCTCCTCGCTTCCGGATTGTTGGGCGGCACCCAACTAGTCTCTCGACGCAGAAAACGCATCCACAGCGGCTCCCTTCTGCGGCGGGAGGTGCGGGAGGCCATCAAGGGATGAACTCCTCCTTCTGCTCCGGACCGGACGGTCTCCGGTCATTTTCTTCAGACCTTCTCGAACGTGATTAAACCAGAGGTCATGGCCATCTTTGATGAGTTCTTTGTGGGTTCTATTCACCTTAGTCGCCTCAACTACGGGACCATCTCCCTCATCCCCAAGGTCCACAGGCGGCGTGACATTCGCCCGATTCCGCCCGATCACGGTCATTAACGTGATCTTCCGGATCTTGGCCAAGGGGTACGCCAATAGGGTGACCCTGCTTGCGGATCGGATTACCCACCCTAACCAGTCGGCCTTCATTAAGGGCCGTCACATCCTGGATGGTGTCCTGGTGCTTCATGAGGTCCGGGCCAAGCGCCTGAAGGCGGTCTTGCTGAAGATTGATTTCCATAAGGCCTATGATACGGTTAGCTGGCCCTTCCTTAGGGAAGTCCTTCTTCGGAAGGGCTTCGACGACCGGTGGATCACAAGAGTCATGCAAATGGTCTCTTGCGGTCGCCAATGATCAATATCAACGGCGAGATCGGCCCCTTCTTCCCTACCCTATGTGGGGTTCGCCAAGCGACCCCTTCTCTCCGTTCCTCTTCAATATGGTCGTTGGCGCTTTGGCCGCCATTACGGATAAGGCGAAAAGCTGGCCACATCCGGGATTACCCCCACCTCTCTGGGGCTCGGGGATCTCCATCCTCCAATATCTTGACGACACGATCATCATGGTGAAGGCTCGGAGTTGGACATCACCAACCTCAAGTTCCTCCTTCTCTGCTTCCAACAGATGTCGGGCCTCAAGATCAACTTCGATAAGAGTGACGTTATGGTGATGGGGTACTCCCCCTCTGAGTCGGTGGCCATTGCCAACCGGCTTAATTGCCGCCTGGGCTCTTTCCCCACTACCTATCTGGGGACGCCCATTAGTGACTCGCGTCTCTCTGTCGCTGACTTGCGCCCTCCGTGACCAAGCTCCGGACGGATGCGAGCCTGGCAGGAGGTGGCTCTCTAAGGCGGCCGGACTATCCTTCTCAACTCATCCCTATCCAGCCTCCTCTTGTTTCTTATGAGCTTCTACAGCCTCCATGAATCTCTCCATAAGGAGATCGCCAAGATTCAGTCCCGATTCTCTTGAAATTTGGCGATCAAGGCAAGCAGAAGTATCACATGGTCACTGGCGGACATCCGCAAGCCCGAGGAGCAGGGTGGATTAGGCATCATGTGCTCTAAACGGATGAATATCGCCCTTCTCTCCCGGTGGCTTTGGCGTATCGCGCAGGGTCGGGTGGCCTCGGCTGGACATTATCCGGAGTAAATACCTGAGTGGTCAACCCCTTGCCTTCGCCGTAAATCGGGCGGATCTTAGTTTTGGCGATCTCTCGTCCAACTCCTACCGGGTGCTCCGCATTGGTACCTCTATCTCGGTGGGTCCGGCCTCTCGGCGCTTTTTGGTTCGACCGTTGGGCGGAGACTCTCCCTTCATGCCCGCTTCCCCACCCTCTTCTCTATCTCTGTCGACCCTATGATTTACATTGATAGGGCCCTTAGTGACTTAGGCGCCTTGCTTTCCGCCGTCCTTTTTGGGCGGCGGAATCCGCCACTGGCGTGAGTTACTTGACTGCGTTGCTCTTCACGAGCCGTTGGTGGATGGCGACCAGGACCTTATGCGCTGGCGGCTGGAGCCGTCGGCGATTCTCCACCAAATCGCTTTACTTGGCCATTGCTCCCTCATCCGCCCCCTCCCCCTTTCGATGGTGTGGTCCGTCCGCGTCCCACTGAAGATTCGCATCTTCATGTGGCAGTGGATCCGTGGACGGGTCCCGTCCGGCGTGGAGGTCCGCAAGCGAAATGGCCCGGGCACTGGTATCTGCCCCCTCTGCGATGTTCCTGAAGACTCCAATCACATTTTCTTCGCTTGCGTTTCCGCCCGGTTCCTTTGGAGCTGCTTTCGCGAGATTGTCGGTGGGAGTTGGTGCCACACCAATTTCCCGGACCTTTTTGCTGAACTCCAAGTGTCCCCTACGACCTCTCGCCACATTAGGTGGCTGGAGGTTGGGGTCCTTGCCTGGACGCTGTGGACCGTTCGCAATAAGCTTGTGATCCAACATTCTCCCCTCCGTCGCGCTACTGATGCTCTCTACAAATTCTCGGGTTTCTTGCAGCTTTGGCGGCCGCTTAGCCGCCCCCCGGATCGGGACGCCATCTCAGCCTTCATCACCGATCTTCGCTCGATGGCCGTCCGCCTGTCGCCGCCGCCCCCGCCGCCGCCGCCGGAGCCAGACTAGATCTCCTGCGCTGGGCAGGCTTTGCTGTGTTGTGTTTTTTTTCTCTTTCTTCTGGGCTTGTTGAGCTGTGCCCTCAGCAGAACCTCTGTACTTTGTTTGTGGTACTTGGGTGGTGTGTGTGTGGACCTGCTTTGGTTGTATGTCTTGTGGCGGTTTGCTTTATTTATAAAGCGGGGCGAAAGCCTTTTTCGGTATTACAGTTCCATCGGTAACTTAACCTAGTATCCAGAAATTGCCTTAACACCATCCGAAGTGCCTCGCGGTTTTCCATCTTCGAATCCTGCATCGTAGAGCCATTGTTTGGTCGCATCAATTACAGGGGCACATTAAGAAAGCGGCTCACTGGAATGTTGGATTCAGGAATGGCAAAGTTTTCAATTTTGAAGATTTGACTCCACACTTGTAGTATTACCTGTAATAAAGACATGAGGATTTTCAGCTATTAAAGACTGATCAGATAATAATGAGATAAAATCAAGAGAAGCAAGAGCAAGGCTATATATACCAGCAGGTGCGAGCCAGTCCTGAACACAGACAAGACTCTCAACCCGGTTTTTATTACCGGACTCAGACATTACTAGCCTCGCAGTTCTTGTTGCTGCGGCCTTGCAGTCTGTACGGCGTGGCAGTGCCAATATATCGCGTGCCATCCGACCGATTGAAGGATAGGTGAGGCTATGTTCCTTCCACCATTGGAGCACACTGGACTCACCTGCTGGAAGTTGCGCCTCTTGCAAGTAATCATCAAGTTCAGTCAGTGGTCGCTGACGATACGGATATTCAGTACATAGATATAACTCATGCAGAATATCTCTACCTATGAACTTTTCCATCCTAATTTTAGACCAAGAAGTGCAGTCAGGTTCTTGGGCCTGGTTTGAATATTCACCATAGAGGTTAAGCAGTGTGTCATGCACTTCGCAAATAAAATCATCTATGTCGCCGTCCACGGTATAGGCACTTTGCACAGTGAAGGCTTGTATGCGTGACTTGATGTGTTCCAGACGGTATTTAGGATCCATGACCATGGGCATACAAAAATGCAAGAAGCAGAGTTTCCAGCATTTGTTGAACTTGCTTTCCATGTTCCGCCGCATAACGGAAATTCCCTCCTCCTCCTTGTCACGTAAAAAGACTTCGGCGAGTGTCTTGAACCTATCAATGTCAGTATTGCGAAGCACCTTTTCCTTCACATTCCACACCTTATCAAACACTTTATCCGGGCTAGGCGATTTGTGGACCAAGTCCTTGTATCTATTGAAGTCTTGCAAGTATTTACAAATTTTCTGTGCTTTTTTCCAGTCATCCGCTGATGCGTATCTGCGCTTGCGATAATGTGCTAGTGAAGGGGTCGGATACATCCTGGAACACTTGCTGGTATCCTCCATGATTGTGTCAAGTTCGTCCAGCCCCACCTGAATAACCTCATCAAGTAAATGAGTTGCATAACGTGCCACAAACAAGCTCCGGTTTGCAGCAACTTTGTTCCTTTTCTGAAGACTGGTTTTGACATTTGAAGCCACTGAATCATCAATGAAAGCGTCATCCAGTATGATGCTGAAAACCTTGTCATCAAGACCCCATTCTCCAATAACTCGTAGTATGGTATGACTTAGTTCATCTGCACTGCAAGAGGGTCCACGGGGCTAAATATGATTATCTTTTTCTGCTTCTCCCATTCGTCATCGATATAGTGAACAGTCAAGCACAAGAATGCCTGCAGTGGACTGTAGTGCCACACATATGCACTCAGGCAAACCCGGCATGGTAAAGCTGTTAACATCTCCCTCAGCTTGGCCTTTTCTTGATCAAACAAGTTAAAGGTCTCATTCTTCAGGTCGAAGCGGGATGGAATCTTGACCGCAGGATTCAGGTCAGCAACAAGCTTCCAAAAGTCACCTTGTTCCACCATCCTTGTTGCGTGTCCGTGCATGGCAAACATCCTGACGAGTTCTTCACGAGAAATGTTCTGATCAGTCCCTTGATTCTTCTTATTCTGACCAGTTGAAAGAACTGGCAAAGCTAGATTCTTCTGCTCGGGCGCAGCAGGTTCCTCTTGACACCCATTCTGAATAGCCTCCTGATTCTTTTGCCTCTTCTGAGTCTGAATCGCAGGGCTGCACTTGGAAGTGAGTCTTTTCTTTGGCCTTGCGCCCAAGAGCAGCGGACTAGGGGTGCTCTCATCTTGTTCATTATTAGTATCGCCAGCTGCATGTTCCACACCTAGGCATAACAAAATATAAGTAGAATTTCTTTTTTATAAAAATATTACTGTAGTATTTCAATATGAAACAAGTTGAGGTAAGCATTTCAATAAAAATAACCCTGCTGGGAGAGGTTAACTGAACATGCCTTTTGCTTTTCATATACGTACAATAAGGGGGTTAACTGAGCAGACTTTCAGGTTTGAGCTGAGAGGTAAACTGAAAAGGCACAGTGGCTGGACAAGAGGCGACTTTAGGAGAGATATATTGCGAACCAAACATTATCCTAGTGTACTTGAAGAAGCCTCCATGCGCGAGATTAACTGCTCAACTTCTTCATACAGGAGGATAATCAAGCAGACGTGGTGGGCTCAGGAATCAACATCTCAATTCTCAACGGTGCCGTATATGTAAAAGCAGCATTGTACAACCAAGCAAAGAACACTACTACTGAACAATATTTGTGGATTAATCAACATTTAAGCAGTGCTGTGTATGTAGGCAGAACACTATTGAACAACCAAGCAAAGAAATCTGATAGTAGTAATATTTGAGGGGCACACATGACTGTCAGATTAATGCTAATGAAATGAATTGTCCTTGACTCCTCCTTTTTCCCCTTCCCTGGACGCAGTCGGTGACCAAACCAAGTAATTTCCATGTGTAATCAATGGAAAGGTGATCCATCGCCTCGAATAGCATCGAAAGGAACTCACCATCCACCATCCTCTCGTCTACGTCGGTGCCGACGCAGCCGGGATTGGGACTGCCACACTCTTGATCAGTTGATCTATGCCTACTGTTGCCACGCGCGCGCTAGAGAGGGGTCGATCGGACGGGATGGCCGAGCGGTATTGGGGTCCCTGCGGACCGGGGAGCTCTCGGCCGGAATCGGGGGAGATGGGGCGGGGGACGTGGGTGGCGGCGCGCTTGCCTCCGCGGCGGAATAAACGAGACGCCGACAAACAATCGGAGGGAAGAGGAGCCGGGCTTTCCCGCGGTTTTCCCCCCCTCCTCCCGCCAAGGCAGGCCTTGGAGGTATTTCATCGTCATGGGTGGGTTCCGCTTGCACATAGCCCAGTAGCCCAATACTTTGAGGCCACTGTGGTCCATTGGCCACCACTATCATTTTCATTCATCCCTCAAAAAAAAAAAATCATTTTCAATCCTTTGAAAAAAAAATGCACCATCATTTTCATCCTCGCACCCTCTCGCCCGCTGCCATGTAGTCAGCACCCTCTCCACTGCGGGCTCACCCCCACCCTACGGCGCCGCATGCCCAAACCGTGGCGTGCGCGGGGGGAGCTAACCGGGTAATCAGTCTAGGGGAGTGCTGCGCGCCAGGTTTCGAGCGGTCAGATCTGACATTATCTCGCAGCCGAGTGTCTTCCTCACTTTTGCAATGGAAGTCGTGTTGTGAGAACCCTTTTGCAACATAGGCCCTGTTGCAGAGACATTTGCAACAAAGGTTGTATTTGCAACATAATCCCTCCATTCCAAAATAGATGACTCAACTTTGTACTAAACTAAAGTTAGTACAAAGTTGAGTAATCTATTCTGGAACGGAAGGAGTAGGTCTTAACACTACCGGACTCGCGGTCTATGCCTACGGCCATGGGCCGTCGGCATAGGCCCAATAGCCGTCGGCATAGATCTATGCCGACGGCTGCCGTAGGCATATCCCCGTCAGTGTAGATCACGCGTCGGTACTCTGTCGACCGTCGGCATAAAATGCCGTCGGCATAGGCGACTATGCCGACGGCCTTGGCACAGCCCGTCGGCATAGAATAGCCGTCGGCGTAGTTTTCCGTCGGCGGCAGCGAATCTGACGCCGTCAAAACTTCTGGCGGTTGAGGCGACGCGTGGCGAAGATATGCCTACGGCAAAGCCGTCGGCATAGATATGAATCTATGCCGACGGCTTTGCCGTAGGCATATCCTCGCCACGTGTCGCTCCTCGGTTTACCTCGGTAGGATATGCCTACGGCAAAGCCGCCGGCATAGATATAAATCTATGCCGACGGCTTTGCCGTAGGCATATCTTCGCCACGTGTCGCTCCTCGGTTTAACTTTGGCGGCGGGGCTATGCCCTCTGACCAAGCCGTCGGCATAGATTTATATCTATGCCTACGGCCAAGCCGTCGGCATAGATTTATATCTATGCCGACGGCTTTGCCGTAGGCATAGCCTGCCACGTGTCTCCTCCTGGTGGTCCTGGGCGTATCTATGCCGACGGCTTTGCCGTAGGCATAGTTTTTTTTTTTTTTCCTGTTTTCTCTTTTCCAATTCATTTGACAACATTTCAAAACAGAATAATATGAAATATGACAGTTCATCAACATCATTTACACATAGTCAAGATCATCACCGGTGAAAGTCCACGAACATAAGAATAGTGCAAGATATGAAACATCATAAAAGTTGAAACATGAAAGACATGCCACAACGGCCGCATACACCATCGACATCAAGCACCACCACCACCACCGAGTCCACCTCCGCCAAAACCGCCACCGCCAAGTCCTCCTCCGCCAAAACCGCCACCGCGACCACCATCACTCTGCCAGATCGGAGGATCGGGTCGGCCTTTCGAGAGTCGAGCCACGGTCCCCTACATGTTTGAAAGAAGTTTCTAACAAGAATATGACATGATAGTGTTGAATGAACGAGAACTAGTTTGTCATTAGTTAGGCAAATTTACTAACCGGAGTATCACCGCCTAGTGCCAGCCATTCCTCGAACGTGGGAAGGTGTGGGGCGTCTCCGCAGTGGTGGTGGGGTCCAACTTGTGGTGGCTCCGTGCGGTTAGTCCAAGACGCCAAGATAGCACGGATGTTAGTTAAACAAGTCCACTTAGAAACAAGCCGTGATCAACAAAGTCGAAGGAATGAAAGTGCAAATTTGAGCTTGGTTTAAGAGGGCAAAACTAACCGCCATCGCTTGACGGGCTGTAATCATCGTTTGCCTTCACTCGTTGCAAGTACTCCCTCACCTCAATATGCCTATGCTTGAGAAAGGCCCGATATGCCTACAAAATTGAGGTTGTTTCTAAGTGGGCAGTGATGAAAATAAACTAAGAAAGATAGAGACAAAGAAGATAAGGGGAAGTACTTACTGACGCGTTGGCGGTCTAAGGGAGGCTGCTAACGCCCGTACTCTCTAACGGGCTCGGGTTGGTAGCTCGAAGCCGTGTACGAGATCGACGGAGTGATCAAGCCATCGAAACACGGATACCGCCATGGGACTTACCTCGATGGCCACCACCGCCGTGTCGTCGATCCGAGATCGGCGACCTCGTGAACAGGAACATCCGGATGCAACTTCGATAGTTCCGAGTGTAAGACTCAGTGTGTTTCTCGGTGTTGCCGTAGTATCGGCTCTCGCCCTCCTTGCGATCACTCCGCTCAAGGGCCAGCTTCCACGACTCCATGTCCGAGAGCGGCCTCGCAACTTGTCCTCTGCAACGCGTCAAGCGAAGTTAGCCATACATAAGAACATGACGGTAAAGAAGAACCAAAATGCATCTTTCATATAGATATACCTTCATGGCCTTGAAGCCCCGGTGGTTCCTGTTTCCTTGGCCGTGTGTCCGTCTTTTTCCACGGTTAGCCCGGGCCTTGATGCTCTTGGCAACAAACTCGGATCGTCACCGACCCACCTATCCACCAAACACGCCCATCCGTCATGCCTTCCATAGCACCAACGAGGAACAACCTATGCAAATTTTGGAAGCGGGACATGTGAGCACGAAACATATAGTTGACTCCTTGAAACAATGGAAAGTCGGTAATAGTTACCATCATGAACTGCTCCTCGCTCATGGTAATTTTGTCCCTCTGTGCTTGAGTTTTGGTCATCTTTTGTTGCAGGTAGATGTGGTAGTACCGTGAGACGGCAACCCAACGCACCTCGTCATCGCAGAATCGACGAGCTTTCTTCTTTGCAGACGCAAGTAAGACCACATCGGCTCTGGCCTTGTGCTCGTCAAGAACTCTATAGAGTTGCTGCAATCATGCATAAACCAGAAGCAAACAAGGCATGAGTGCAGTGATTCAATGATAAACTATGAACGAAACTATAGACAAGTGATTCAAAATGGAACTTACCCAATATTTGGTGATCACGGCCTTAGCGGCCGTCCCGTACTCCGCGTTACAGCAAGCCTCGTAGTGGGCCCAGCTTGTGGCCAAAACTCGCTGTTGTGGGTCCCTGTCGTCAGGCAGAATAGGCCAGTGCCAAACCGCTTCAACAGACGGTGAGAAGGCCGTTCGGTTTACGGCCCTTTCCGTGAAGGATCCAAGCATCGCAAAAGAATCAAATGGTTGCCATGTGTACAATAAAAATGTTGTCATGTGTTGGAAGTATGATTGAGATGCACTTACTCTGTCCCCGCAGGTTCAATGAGCCACTTTGCGCCTCGATAGAAGGTGGTGTAGGTACTCGGCATTACCACGCAGCCACCCTGCGGAGCACCCGGTGGCAAGTCACCCCACAACTCGGGTCAACCTCCCCTCCACCCTCCTCGCCCTCCTCGGCCTCCTCCTCCTCGGCCTCCTCCTCCTCGGCCTCCTCCTCCTCGGCCTCCTCCTCCTCGGCATCAGGAATATACTCCTCCTCCTCGACTTCGAAGCTGCATCAAGATAGGAGGGCATCGAAGAAGACCCTCCTATTTCGGACACTGACCGAAGTTTTTGGCACGGTTGCCTCTCCCCCACCTCCTCGTCCTCTAGGGGCTCTCCCCCACCCCTCCTCCTCTAGGGTCTCCTCCCCGACCCCTCCACCTCCCCGTGAGGTGCCATCCTCAGCGTAGTTGGGAGGGATCCTTGTGGGCTCGTCCACTCCGAGTAAGTCCTCCTTTGATTTTACTGAGGAAACTGGCACCGCTGGACTTGCCCATGATTAGCAAACCTGCATTGAGAAGAGAATAAACAATTAGTAAGGATATAAACAAAACAAGCATACAGGAAAGACATTAATAACGGAAGAGAACATTATTAAAAGAACATACATTTTCTAGAACCCATATGAATCATCACTATTGTAATCTATTTGTCGACCGGTCTCATCATCACTATCACGCATATCTTATTCGTTTTCTCGACGGAGGTGGAGGCTCTTCCTCATCATCGGCCGCGTCTTCATTTAACTTTTCAAGCATAATTATGTCTCTTTGATTCACAATTGCCTCACCATCAATCCGGCAGCCGTCATCGTTTGGGTCCAGGTCAACATAACCCAAGTCATCATCCTCCTTGTTTCGGACCACGTCATCATGTTCCTCTTGAAAAAACACTCCCTCGTATGTCATGGGGTTTATGTTGTAGTAATCATCATCGTTCGGGTCCGGTAGCTTACCATGTGGCGACACCTTGAACACAACTTCCCAACCCTTTAGGTACTCTTTTCCGCATGGGTAAGGCAGATAATATACTTGTGTGGCCTGGGTAGCGGCGATAAAGAGATCAGCTCCGGCATAGACGGTTGATGGTTTAACTTCAACTAAACCAATGTAGGCGTATGTCTCGAGACCCTTTTGGGGTCGAACCATCGACATTTGAACACAGTGAGACTTAGGTCTTTACGGCCACATTTGAATGTAAGCTCAGATATTTTTCCTACCCTTCCGTAGTAATCTACATTATTATCTCCTTCGGTGAAGACTCCGGTATTTATGGTTTTGGGATCAGGCCGACTGTTCTGGTGCTCCTCTGTATGGAAGCGATACCCATTCACATCATACTTTTGGCATGTCATGACGGTAGGGTCAAAACCCATGGAAACCCATCTCAATTCTTCATCCATTGATTCGTTCGGATCATTTCCCTACAAGTTTAATTGAAATTATAGGGTGCATGAGTTTAATTGGAAGTGTGAAATGGGTAATAGGGAAGTGTGAAAAATTACTTTCTCCATGAACCACATAGCGAAATTTTTCCTTCCATCAGCACCCTTTCGGAGAAGAGCAAGTGCCTCCGCTTCAAGAGGAGGCAGCATCCCCGCCCACTCTTCCTCAACGAATCGACTACAATAAGAAAAGCGGTATAAGAACTAGGCAAAGTGAACATAATGAATTGAGTAAAAGAATGGTGCAAAGGTATTACCTCATCCACTCATCCTCAACTTCCTTGATGTTGTGCAAGATATAGAACATGATATCCTCCCACTCATCTCGTGGCATGACATAAGATGTCGAGCATCCAGCCCTGCCACCTTGCCCGGTGAATAGAGGCAACTTGGGTTTATACTTGGGTTCTTACAGATTGTATCGAGACACCTTATTGTGCAACGTGGGGAACATGGTCGGATAGTAGGCTGTCCCGAGGTCTGCCACCTCCTCTAGGATAACCGCCTCAGCTATGGAAGCTTCAATCTTAGCTTTGTTTCCACATTTCTGTCTCGGATGCTTGTTACATCTCTCGGGCGTCAGATCGCCAACGACACTGCAGGGCCCCCAACAATACCTCGCTCGCAAGGTGCAAAATGAGATGTGTCATCGGAGTAAAGAAGCTCAAGGGAAGATCTTCTCTAGCTTGCATATCAACTCCGCGCCTTCTTATGCATTTCTTTTATCTTCTCGGGACATACTTCTTTAGCACAAAGCGTTCGGAAGAAATGGCTTAACTCATAAGCACACGCCCGGACACGCCGGGAACATAGCCCCGAACCATCACCGGCATAATCCGCTCAATCCATACATGATAGTCATGACTCTTGAGCCCGGTCACTCTGCCCGTTGAAAGATTGACCCCTTACTTATATTCGACGCATAACCATCAGTGAACTTCACGACGTGTTTCAGCCACTTGAATGCCTCCATCTTATGATCCTTTTTAAGTACGAAGTCAGCATCTGGCTTGAACCAAGATTTTTGACTGCCTGTGGGAGGTTGCATGTGAAGACGTGGTCTATCACAAATATTCTGTTGATCGACTCTACCATTAACATTATCCTTTGTCTTATCAGGAATGTTGAGGATCGTGTTAAAAAGGGACTCTGCGACATTCTTTTCGGTGTGCATCACGTCGATGTTGTATGGAAGTTTGAGGTCCTTAAAATAGGGAAGCTGCGTGAAGGGGTAATGTGAGTCCAGTTGTGCGTCTCACCATATCCTTCAAAACATTTTTCCCTTTACCTTTGCCTTTGCCTTTGCCTTTCCCTTCACAGGCAGGCTTAAGAGCTTTGAGCTGAGCAAGCACATCCTCACCGTAAAACGTTGGAATCTCATTTACTTCATGGACAACTTTGCCTTTTGTGAAGTTCTTCTTGTCTTCCCTATCGGGATGGTGCGGAGGAGGAATTGTCGATGCTGGTCAAAGGCAACATACTTGCCACCCTTCTTCATCCAAATGAAAATCAAGGCCTGCATGCACACCGGGCAAGGCATCTTTCCACTTGTACACCATCCATGAGCAGGGCATAGCCGGAAAGTCATGCATGCAATCATGTAGCCAAACTTTCATCAAGAAATTTTTCTGCAGATGCGGTCAGATGTCAACCTCGGGAAGTACCAAGAATGGTGCAAATCATCCACCAACGGCTGCATAAACACACTCAAATTCTTCCACGGATATTCGGGCCCGGAATTATAAGCGGCAGGTGAACATGGTCTTGCGTTGCATTATGGCGCCGGGAGGGAGATTGAGCGGAATAACAAATATGGGCCAGTAGCTGTATGGATTAGACGACATACCATATGGATTGAACCCATCGCCTGTTATAGCAATTCTGACATTCCCAGCCTCGGCTGCTTCCTCCGGATACTTTATATCGAATGACTTCCATGCTTCACCTTCTGATGTATGTACAAATTTTTTGGATTGTACCTTTTCCCTTCCTTGTGCCACTTCATCATTTTGGCAGACTCCTCGGTGATGAAAAGGCGCTGCAGTCTTTTTATAAAATCAAGATAATCAAGAACCTTCACGAGGATTTTTAGCTGCCGCTCGACCATGCTTATCGACCACCTCAATATACCGAGAGGAACCACACTTCCTACAGTAGTTGTCATCCGCATACTCATGCCTAAACAAAAGGCAATTCTTTGGAAAAACATGTATTTTCTCATAGTCCATGGAGAGCGACTTCATGATTTTCTTCGCACTGCATATGGTTTTCGGCAGTTCATGGCCCTCGGGCAGGCTGTTAGCCCATACTCCCGAAATGCTTGAAGCAACCTCGGCTACAGCCGTACTCAGCCTTCATCGCCATCGGTTGCGAGATGGCATCCAGCCTGAACAACTTGGCACCCTCATAGAGAGGTTTCTTTGACGAGGCCAAGATTTCCGTGAAGGCCTTTGCGGTTTCCTCCGGCTCCTCCGGTTCATTCGCTGAATGTGACGGAGGTGTCGGTCAGGCAGCAAAGACATCATCTAGCATGTCTCTAACCCCATCGTCCTCATAACCAGCGACGCGTTGTCGTATCACATCCTCTCTACCACGGTCCCGGCTGGCAAAGTTTATCGGCATATTAAAGTTGGGCATAAATCCATGCGTGCGAAGGTGCTTAGTCATCTCACTCTTATCTCTGCGGATCGTCTCTCACATCCGCACACGGGCATTACGGCACCATCCTCATTGGACTACGGAATATCTCTTTCAAAAACACATCAGTTTTCTCGACCCACTCTGTTGTTACTTGATTCCGACGGATAAACCCACTATACATCCACCGATTATCCGCCATCTACGCTTTATTGGAAGCCACACAACAAAATTAAGGATTCATTTAAATTACCAACATCAATATTTTATTTTTACAAGGTTGACGGTAATCCACCTACATCTCTAATAGGTAAAGATGGGTCCAAATCCCACCCGAGAATGTGAAGATTGAGTACACTGTCCATGCTCTACCCCATTCCGAGACAAAATTTTGGCAGCACCTCCCCGCTGTTCTCCAAATACACGTCTCGGCAAAATGCCGAGAGAATGTGCATCCGGAGAACAACAGGGAGGCGCCGCCGAAATCCTGTCTCGGAACGGGGTAGAGCATGAACAACGTACCCAATCTACACATCCTCGGGCTGTCCGTCGAAAGCGCTGGACAATCCGAAAGAGTTGCGGTGATAAATATGCAATTGAATGCATATTTATTGATGCAACCCTTTCGGACGGGAGACCTAGGTTACGCGACTTGATGTGAAAATTCAATCTAGTTACATGGAAAAAGTGGGCGAGGTCATGGAATTGTTGCTCACCCTCCGATGTAGTCGATCAAAGGAGAGGGACGATCCTGGACCAACACCTCCAACGTCGACGATCACTCCACGAAGATGGAACACCACAAATCCTGTTAATTACAATCGAGTGAAAAAATTAGGTCATCACATCACATTAAGCATTGATACTTTTAACTATGAAAAAATCATGTTTCGTCAAGTGTCAAATTTTGTCCTTCAATTTTTTAGCAAGATCATCATGATTAAATAACCACTCATCATATCATAATTTTGTCCGGTTCAATTTTGTCAAGTGTCCAATTTTGTCGGTTCAATTTCTGTCAAGTGTCCAAGTTTGTCCGGTTCAATTTTTTGACAAGATCATCATCATAAAAATAACCACTCATCTTATACCAATTTTGGAGCACAACTCAAATGACAAGATCATCATGATAAAAATCTAACATCCCACATCCAACATCTAACATTCATCTAACATCCAACATCCAACATCCATTATCTAACATCTAACATCCATCTAACATCAACATCTAACATCCATCTAACATCTAACATCCATCTAACATCTAACATCCATTATCTAACATCCATCCAACATCCATTAGCAAAAAAATGAAAAAAAATGAAAAAAAAAGTTGCTCACCGAGAGGGGCGTGGCAGGGGCGCGGCGGTGGAGGGGGTGGTGAGGCAGGGGCGGTCGGGACGGAGGGATGGGGCCGGGAGCTGACCGGCCGCAGCAGCCTGCTGGGGTTTGGGGAGGCCGAGGCGACGCTGTCGGGGAGAGGCCATGGGGGAGAGGCATCGGGGGCATCACAGGGAAGGGCGGGCGGCGGCAGGTCGGGCGGGGCGGGGTGGGTGGGGCCAGGGGAGGGAGGCGGGCGGCCGGGTCGGGTGGGGCGGGGGGGGGGCGGCAGGGGAGGAAGGCGGCGGGCGGCCGGTCGGGTGGGGGCGGGGGGGCTGGTCGGGGTGAGGTAGAAACGAGTGGTGGACGAGCTGGTCGAGTGGATAAGGGTTTCCTATGCCGACGGCTAAGCCGTCGGCATAGCTGAGGTCGCCACGTGGCACCTATGCCGACGGCTTAGCCGTAGGCATTTTTTTTTCTTTTTTTTCTTTTTTTCTTTTTGTCTTAGCTATATTTTTTCATAGTTATTTTTCTTTTTTTCCTTTTTTACCACGTCATCGATCTTTTATCATAGTTCCCTTATCCACTTCGGTCAACCCCTCCACTCGTTAGTTTTTTCTTTTTTTCATAGCTATATTTTATGTTTTCTTAAATATTATTATTTGACTAACTTACATATAGTACGTGTTAATAAGCATACATACATTATTTTTCGGTTACGTACACGGTGTGACCCGCCTCACTGGCCGGTGCCACCGCTAGCCAAGACTGAATGGGGAAACAGCCGCATCGGGACATTGCTGTTTATATATATATCGGATGACCTACCACAACCGGGTGGCATGTACGACGCTCCGGTGGCATTGCTACCCCCCCAGGGCCCCCGTCCCGCCTAACCCTGTAGCGTTTGACCACGGGATCTAGCCCTTTGACTTTGCACGGACGGGCTTTGAACAGTGGACCTCTCCACCCGGTTGTGTCGGGTCGGCCCTGAGGGACTCCGGGGAGCAACATCCGGTCCAGCCCCACAGCTACATCCACTCCGTGTAGACCCGACGCGTCCGTTTCCCCCTCCGGTGCGGCGTGGCGGCGCCGTCCGTGAGGGGGGGCACGCACGGAGACGCAGCGTGGGCGTTTGCAACCGCCTCAACACTTCCAGACTTGTGAGAGGCCGCCACGCAAGATTTGACGGTATGCTACCCCGAGGCCGCCGGCCACAACAGACGTGCGAAGAGCAATCCAGCGAGAGGGAAGTGTTCAGATACTTCTACATCACAAAAATTATGAAAAATTACCATCAGTCCTATAGCACATGTGCCCACGTTGTGTAAAAAACTCATGATTTTATCGCGCTCCAAGTATTTAATAATATTCACGCTGCATCGTTACGCAGAACGTCTACTACCGCTTTCATTGCCGTCCGTGAGGGGGCCACAACCCGGAGACGCTGCGTGCCGCCTCTTGGACATGCCACAACACCACCCGCATGTATGAGGGCCCGGTACGACGCTCCGGTGGCATTGCTACCCCCCAGGGCCCCCGTCCCGCCTAACCCTGTAGCGTTTGACCACGGGATCTAGCCCTTTGACTTTGCACGGACGGGCTTTGACCAGTGGACCTCTCCACCCGGTTGTGTTGGGTCGGCCCAGAGGGACACCGGGTAGCAACATCCGGGCCAGCCCCATTACATCCACTCCGTGTAGACCCGACGCGTCTGCTTCCCCCCTCCGGGTGCCGTGGCGCGCCGTCCGTGAGGGGCACGACCGAGACGCAGCGTCTGGGCGTTTGCAACCGCCTCAACACTTCCGGACTTGTGAGAGGCCGCCACGCAAGATTTGACGGTATACTACCCCGAGGTCGCGGCCACGGTCGTGAAGCGTCTGAAGAGCAATCCAGCGTAGAGGGAAGTGTTCAGATACTTCTACATCACAAAAATTATGAAAAATTACCATCAGTCCTATAGCACATGTGCCCAAGTTGTGTAAAAACTCATGATTTTATCGCGCTCCAAGTATTTAATAATATTCACGCTGCATCGTTACGCTAACGCGTCTACTACCGTTTCATTGCCGTCCGTGAGGGGGGCCACGCCCCGGAGACGCGTGCCACCTCTTCGGACATGCCACAACACCACCCGCATGTATGAGGGCCCGGTACGACGCTCCGGTGGCATTGCTACCCCCGGGGCCCCTGGCCCCGCCTAACCCTCAGTAGCGTTTGACCACGGGATCTAGCCCTTTGACTTTGCACGGACGGGCTTTGAACAGTGGACCTCTCCACCCGGTTGTGTCGGGTCGGCCCAGAGGGACACCGGGGAGCAACATCCGGGCCAGGCCCACAGCTACATCCACTCCGTGTAGACCCGACGCGTCCGTTTTCCCCCTCCGGTGCGGCGGGCGGCGCCCGTCCGTGAGGGGGGGAGGCACGCACCGGAGACGCAGCGTCTTGGCGTTTGCAACCGCCTCAACACTTCCAGACTTGTGAGAGGCCGCCACGCAAGATTTGACGGTATGTTACTACCCGGAGGCCGGCCACAACAGAGACGTCATGAAGAGCAATCCGCGTAGAGGGAAGTGTTCAGATACTTCTACATCACAAAAATTATGAAAAATTACCATCAGTCCTATAGCACATGTGCCCACGTTGTGTAAAAAACTCATGATTTTATCGCTCCAAGTATTTAATAATATTCATGCTGCATCGTTACGCAGAACGTCTACTACCGTTTCATTGCCGTCCGTGAGGGGGCCACAACTCGGAGACGCAGCCGCCTTCTTCGGACATGCCACAACACCACCCGCATGTATGAGGGCCCGCACGACGCTCCGGTGGCATTGCTACCCCAGGGCCCCTGGCCCCGCCTAACCTCAGTAGCGTTTGACCACGTGATCTACCCCTTTGACTTCGCACGGACGGGCTTTGACCAGTGGACCTCTCCACCCGGGCCAGTCGGGTCGGCCCAGAGGGACACCGGGAGCAACATCCGGCCAGCCCACAGCTACATCCACTCCGTAGACCCGACGTCCGTTTCCCCTCCGGTGCTGGCGGGCGGCGCCGTCCGTGAGGGGGCACGCCGAGACGCAGCGTCTGGGCGTTTGCAACCGCCTCAACACTTCCAGACTTGTGAGAGGACGCCACGCAAGATTTGACGGTATGTTACCCCGGAGGTCACGCCGCCACAACAGAGACGTCACGAAGAGCAATCAGCGTAGAGGGAAGTGTTCAGATACTTCTACATCACAAAAATTATGAAAAATTACCATCAGTCCTATAGCACATGTGCCCACGTTGTGTAAAAACTCATGATTTTATCGCGCCCAAGTATTTAATAATATTCACGCTGCATCGTTACATGAACGCGTCTACTACCGTTTCATTGCCGTCCGTGAGGGGGGCCACAACCCGAGACGCGTGCGCCTCTTCGGACATGCCACAACACCACCCCGCATGTATGAGGGCCAGACGACGCCCGGTGGCATTGCTACCCCTCAGGGCCCCGTCCCCGCCTAACCTCAGAAGCGTTTGACCACGGGATCTAGCCCTTTGACTTTGCACGACGGGCTTTGAACAATGGACCTCTCCACCCGGTTGTGTCGGGTCGGGCGGAGGGACACCGGGAGCAACATCCGGCCAGCCCACAGCTACATCCACTCCGTGTAGACCCGACGCGTCTGCTTCTCCGGGTGCGGGCGGGCGCCGTCCGTGAGGGGGGCACGCACGAGACGCGTGCCGCCTCTTCGGACATGCCACAACACCACCACGCATGTATGAGGGCCCCAGACGATGCTCCGGTGGCATTACTACCCCAGGGCCCCCTGGCCCCGCCTAACCTCGAGCGGTTGACCACGAGATCTAGCCTTTTGACTTCCCACTGACGGGCTTTGACGGTGGACCTCTCCACCCGGTTGTGTTAGGTCGGCCCGGAAGGGACACCCGGAGCAACATCCGGGCCAAAACCACGCCTATATCCACCCGTGTAGACCCGTCACGTTTCCCCCCCCTCCGGTCTGGCGGCGCCGTCCATGAGGGGGGGCACACCGCGGATGTGAGGGGGGTCACTCTCTGGAGACGGGTGTCGGGCGTTTGCAACTGCCACAAAACTTCTGTCGGCATAGCTGTTTTTGATTTTAATAAAATATAAGGATCTATATTTAAAAGAACATGACCGCACATTATTAACGTGCTCGAAAAAATACAAACTATATATACATATTCATAATATATGAAAAAACAAACTACATATATATTCATATGTATGTTTATTTTTAACATGCTACATGTTAGTTGATATAATAATACACAAAAAGCATTAAAAAATATAAGCGAAAAAATATATCTATGCCGACGCTTAGCCGTCAAGATAGATCCGACCAGCGTCAGCGGATCGCCGACGTGGCGAGATATGCCGGCGGCCGTCGGCATAGGCTCGCATGGTGCGGCGGGATCGATGACGTGGCCTTTGGACCTATGCCGACGGCCCCGTGTCGGCCGTCGGCATAGGTCCTGACGCCGTTAGCTGTGGGTGGCGGGCCCCACGGGTATGCCGACGGCCGTTGTAAGCCGACGGCATTGCCGGCGAATATGCGAGATAGGCCGACGGCCATTCTATGCCGGCAGTTGCCGTCGGCCTATCTCGCGTATCCCGACGGCCTTTTTACGCCGACGGCCGCGCCCAGGCTGTCGGCATATCTCCGAAGAAGCCGACGGGGGCCGTCGGCATTGTTTTGGCCGTCGGGGTATGGCCCTGTTTTGGCCGTCGGGGTATGGGGGGAGCTAATCGGGTAATCAGTCTAGGGGAGTGCTGCGCGCCAGGTTTCGAGCGGTCAGATCTGACATTATCTCGCAGCCGAGTGTCTTCCTCACTTTTGCAATGGAAGTCGTGTTGTGAGAACCCTTTTGCAACATAGGCCCTGTTGCAGAGACATTTGCAACAAAGGTTGTATTTGCAACATAATCCCTCCATTCCAAAATAGATGACTCAACTTTGTACTAAACTAAAGTTAGTATAAAGTTGAGTAATCTATTCTGGAACGGAAGGAGTAGGTCTTATTGCATAAATGTTGTCGCGTGGCGCAACAGTAGCACATTTGCAGGGACTGTTGTTGTGGCGACACCGGTGGTTGTGACTGAGCTCGAGGAGGCGACAACCATGCATGGTTGTCCACGCCGGTGCTTCCTCGGGAGCGCAGGGCGACGGTGGACGTAGACACCAGTGCTCTCCAGGAACGGCGGACGCGACTTAAGGACTTGGGGCGGTTACCAGCGTCATGCAAGGATGAGAGCTGAGAGAAAGAGAGGAAAATGGCTGGGAGAAGACAAAAGAGCTTTTTGAAGATAAGGTAAGGGGCACGTGGCTAGTAAAAACATATGTGAACGTGTGCGGTTAGATCAGATGGGATCCAAGGCTGTGTGGGCGGTGAAACGCTGTCCGTTATAGCGCCACCATTCAGATGGGATCTAACGCTGTATGGGCGGCTGGAATGTTGTCCGTTATAGCGCCACCTTCAGATGGGATTATTCAAAGTCTCAGTCGACGGATACTTAGCAAAACTGTTTTATTTATACGTTCAATTTTGTTCAATGTGATGTAACTGCTAAAAGGGTTTCACTTTGATGCATGAGCAACGAACGGAGACGTTTCAACCATAAACACAAAGTTATAGCGCCACCATTCCTCTAATTACTCCTACTACGTCCTCTTATATATAGCTCGAGTCTGACAGAGAAACAAATCAGACGACGACCATGGCTCCTCTCCAAGCTCTCTCCTCCGCCCTCGTGCTCCTGCTCCTCGCGCAGCACGCGCGCACGGCGAGGGCCAGCACGCTGGAGGACACGTGCAGGCTCGTCGGCACCGGCGGGGCGCAGGACTACGACTTCTGCGTCAAGACGCTGGGGGCGGACCCGGCGAGCGCGACGGCCGACGAGCTCGGCCTCGTCATCATCGCGGTGAGGACTGCCGGGGCGACCGCCAAGGCCACCGGCGACCGCATCGTCCAGCTGCAGTCCGCCGAGACATCGCCCCGGCGGTGGCTGGTCCTGAACCAGTGCGCCAAGGACTACGCCTTGACCGTGCGCCGGCTGGGGCGCGCCGCCAGGGACTTGGACGCGGACAGGGACGAGGACCGGCTGACGGAGGCGGCCACCCTGCTGGAGCAGGTTCGTGGCACGCCGGCGCGCTGCGACAAGGCGTTCGTCTTCCGGGCCGGCGAGAGGACGCCGCTGACCGACGCGGACCACGAGCTCAACGACGTGACCGTGCTGGCGTTGAAAATCTTGCGCCATTGCTTAAACGACGGGGCAAAATGAGCAAGTAGCACGAGGCCTTCTTCTACCTCCGGAAGAAAATGATCATCTTTTCCGGCAGTGAAATATGTGATGTGCAACAATATAATGAGTAATAATAATAACTTTACAATTTCCAATGGAGATTGTAGAGCGCTGTGGTGTTATCAGTATTTTATTTCAAAAATGACACTGAATATTTCTCTGATTCACAAGAGTTCATTCAGATCAGGCCAGGAAGGTTACCGTTCGATTTTCACTGACAATTAGGTTTTTGATTGAGGGTCCTGTGATTGTCCAGCTACATGTCTTGTGTACGTGGTACCTTTCTCTGAATCTTCTTTTCATTTTGTAACCTCTCTGGCCTTTACAAAAAAGACGTTCTCATAACTAAATGTCTTTCTTGTGATTCTGATAGGCCCACCTACGGCACATGCATGTACACCATGTTTCTCTACTGTAATTTAATGTTATATTTAGATGTTACAAAAAAATATTTACATGTTACATAAAAGAGTTCAGGGTTCACTCAAGAGAAATAATTGCTTTGCAGGTATACATTTGCTGAAAGACACTGATGTGCTGAACTTTCCAGAAATCCGATTGGTCGCTAATATAACCTTTTCTCCTTTTGTAGAAATGTTCGAAGGAACTTCCCTTATTTTAGGTTTCAACTTGAGGAGTTTCATACTTTTGGAGTAGAGCCATCCACATATATAATATGATCCTCAAAAATTCATTATGTGGTATATACATATTGTTTCCTGTATTTTTCATATGAGTAGGGCCAGCTTATTGCATGATTAATAAGACATTTTTGTGTAGTTCACCATTTATTTTATTATGTCTGTATAAACAAGATTTTTTTTTTGTTATTTGGCCTCGCAAATGTTCTTTCTTGAACAGCAACCAGCAGAGAACATACACAACAATAGTGATGAGAAAAGAAAGAGCCGAGTATGCCACACACTGATGCGATGGTTTGCCCTGCACTACTGTAAATCGCTTATCTTTATGCGGCCAGGGCCGTCGGCATATCCCTCAATCCCGTCGGGGCAGACCTATGTCGATGGCCCCCGTCGGCATAGGGCCGTCGGCAACATATACGTTGGCGTAGCCCGGGAGGCCGTCGGCATAGAAAGGCCGTCGGCATAGATGCTTTCCCGACGGGGGCCGTACATCTATGCCGACGGCCAGGGCCGTCGGCAACGTTCACGTCTAATGGCGGCCGCCGTCAAGTGTGACCAACGCCTGGTCGCCATGTGGCACACCTATGCCGACGGCCTAGCCGTCGGCTTTTTTTCAAACTATGCCGACGGCTAGGCCGTCGGCATAGGTATGCCCGTGGGGTCGATTAAGTGCGAGCGTTTTCATGGGCGAGGATATGCCGAAGCGGCCTGGCCGTCGACAGTTTCAAACTATGCCGACGGCTAGGCCGTCGGCATATCCCTTCCTCACTGCCTACAGTACTTGTCATCCGCATGCCCGTGCCTAAACAAAAGGCAATCTTCGGGCAAACATCTATTTTCTCATAATCCATAGAGAGTGCCTTCATGATTTTCTTTGTATCGTACATGCTTTTCGGCAGTTCATGACCCTCAGGGAGGTTGTTAGCCAATACTCCCAAGAATGCTTGAAGCATTTACAGCTCTGATATACTCAAATTTGGCCTTTGATCGCAATCGCCAAGTAGATGGCATCCACCGAGATATTTTCGCACCGCATAAAGAGGTTTCTTCGACGAGGCCAAGACCTCCAAGAAGGCCTTTGCGGTTGCCTCCGGCTCCTCCGGTTCATTCTCTGAAGGTGTCGCATTTGCCGTTTCTGCAACAATGACATCATCTAGCATGTCCCTTACCCCGTCGTCCTCATATCCATCGATGCGTTGTCGCATCACCTCCTCTCTACCACGGTCCTGCTCGGCTATGTTTAATGGCGGCATGTCAAAGATTGGCATATATCTGTGCGTGCGAAGGTGCTCACTCATGTCCGTCTGATTTCTACAGTGACGTCAGGCACATCTTGCACAGGGGCATGGTGGGATAATTCTCATTGGACGACGGAATATCTCCTTCAAATACACATCGGTTTTCGTGATCCACTCTGATGTTACTCGATTCCGACGGATAAAACCACTGTACATCCACTGATTATCTACCATCCTCTGCTTTTTTGCAAGCCACACAACATAATTAAGGATTCACTTAAATTAATCACATCAAATTTTTAGTTTCTACCGCGTTGAATCCACCTACATCTCTAATAGGTAAAGATGGGTCCTAATCCCACCCGAGGATGTGTAGATTGAGTACGTTCTCTATTCTACCCGTTCGAGAGACAAAATTTTCGGCAGCACCTCCCGCTGTTCTCCGGATACACGTCTCGACAAATAGCCGAGAGAATGTGCTCCGGAGAACAATGGGGAGGCGTCGCCAAAATCCCCCTCGAACGGGTAGAACATGGAGAACATACCCAATCTACACATCCTCGGGTTGTCCGTGGAAAACGCTGGACAATCCGAAGAGCTCATGTGATAAATATGCAATTGAATGCATATTTATCGATGCAACCCTTTCTGACGGGAGATGCCTAGGTTACGCCAGTTGACTTGAGAATGAAATCTAGTGATAAGAAAAAAATGGAGGAGATGGACTTGTAGCTCACCCTCGGCTGTAGAGGAAGTAGTCGAACAACAGAGGGATGCTCAGGGGGACCAACGCGTCGTAGAACGGTCACTCCGATGAAACGCAACACCACAAATCCTGCAAAATCCACCGAAAGAACAACTTAGATCATCACATCTCAATCAATCAAAATTTTGTCTTCAATTTTTTTTTGCAATATCATCATGATGAACTAACCACTAACCGTGATCTGAATTTTAACATATGTCTATCTATCTACTTCACAAAAAATCTATCTACATATCATATCGAGAGATGCGACGCCACAAACCCTATAAATTCCACCGAGTAAATTTTTTGGAAGTTCGCATCTCATGTAGCATTTCAACAACATCTCAAATTGTAGGATAGAATGCATATATTCTACATTATTCAAAACATAAAGTAAAAAAACTTAGATGATCATGATACTTCAAATTAAATTTTTACCGCATTGATTAATTTTTTTGGTCAAAACTAAAATGTACCTACCTATCCATACATTGATGTACCTAGAAATTTATCTACTTATCTATCCATTTCATTCAACTATCCAAATTTTAACATTTCTCTATCTATATACTAAAATTGCACTAAACATACAAAATAATTGCACTACACCAATTTTGTCTATCTAGCTAACACAACAATGGGCATCAGCTACAACTCCGACGAGTGACCGGGGCGGGGAGCTCACTGAGGGGAAGCAAAGACGGGCTCTTGGAGGACAGCATGGGGGGGTTGGTGGCGACGTCGGCGGGGGCCGGGACGAGGCATGGGCGGGGCCTGGCAGACGGTGGTCGGGGCCGGGCGGACGGTTGTTGGCGCGGTGGCGGAGGAGGCCGGTCGGAGCCGGGCCAGGGGAAGGGGCATCAGGGCAGGGGCCCCCTTAGGGAGGGCGTCGGCGGAGGGGGCGGACCAGCGGCCGGAGATGACGGCGGCGCGGCGCAGGTGGGTGGGTGGGGACGGGGCGGTGGGGTGGAGATGACGCGGTGCGGTGCGGGTGGGAGAAGATGGCGGCGGCCGGTGGTGGGGGCGAGCGGCTAGGGTGGCGTCGACGGTGGTGGTGGGTGGGTGGGTGGAGACGGAGCGGGAGGGACGGAGGTGTCCGCGGTGAGGCACGGGTGGCTCGAGATGGCGGCGGCCGGTGGCGGGGCTAAGCGGCTACTGATGGCGTCGGCAGCTGGAGAGGGTGTGATGGCGGTTGGGTGTCGACGAGAGGGAGTTGGATCGGGGTGCGAGGAGAGAAACTAGTGGAGGAGGAGGGCCGGGGAGTGGATAATGGGGGTGCTATGCCGACGGCATGTCCGTCGGCATAGGCTTGGTCCCACTTTGCATTCTTTTTTTTATGGCATATGTGTGACTCTCAGCTCACTGTAAAAATACTTTGCATTTTTTTTTGTTATTATGGCTAAGCCGTCAGCATTTTTATTTTTTTATTCTTTATTTTTTATTTTTTTATTATGGCATTTTTTATCCGGGGGCTAACATGCCGCCAAATCTTGCGTAGGCGGCCTCTCACAAGTCTCGAAGTGTTGTGGCGGGTGCAAACGCCTGGCACGCGTCTCTAGGGTGTGCCCCCCCTCACGGACGATGCCGCCGCCGGCACCTGGAGGGGGGAAACGGACGCGTAGGGTCTACACGAGGGGTCTTGCCGTGGGTCTGGCCCGGATGTTGCTCCAAAGTGTTCCTATGGGCTGACCTAACACAACCGGGTGGATAGGTCCACTACTCAAAGCCCGTCCGTGCAAAGTCGGGCTAGATCCCGTGGTCAAACGCTCTGTGGTTAGGGCGGACGGGGCCTTGGGGTAGTAATGCAACCCGAAGCGTTGCACCGGGCCCTCATACATGCGGGGTGGTGTGATGGCATGTCCGAAGAGGCGGCACGCGTCTCCGGGGTGTGCCCCCCTTACGGACGGCGCCGCCGCCGGCACCTGAAGGGGGGAAACGGACGCGCCTAGGCTACACGGAGGGGATCTTGCCGTGGGTCTGGCCCGGATGTTGCTCCAAAGTGTTCCTATGGGCTGACCTAACACAACCGGGTGGATAGGTGCACTGCTCAAAGCCCGTCCGTGCAAAGTCAAAGGGCTAGATCCCATGGTCAAACGCTACAGGGTTAGGCGGGACGGGGGCCCTGGGGTGTACCAATGCCACCCAAGCGTCGCACCGGGCCCTCATACATGCAGGGTGGTGTGGTGGCATGTCCGAAGAGGCGGGACACGTCTCCGGGGTGAGGCCCCCCCTCACGGCCGGCGATGACACGGTAGTAGACGTTCTGCGGTAACGATGCGGCATGAATATTATTAAATATTCGGAGCGCGATAAAATCATGAGTTTTTTACACAACGTGGGCACATGTGTCGTAGGACTCATGGTAATTTTTCATAATTGTTCGTGATGGAGTAGTATCACTACAAGAAATATGTCAACTTGTGACCACCACTATTGGTCACTGAGAGGTCATGGTTTTTCATTCGCGACCTTTTTGTGACCAAAAACAAAAGGTCAAAAGCCGGCGGTAGTAAACTGACTATAGCGACCTTTCTTCTGGAATGGTCGAAGACGTTTATGACCAAAATATGTCTACTGTGGCGTTTTGGTCACTAGGAACCTCCCCAGACCACATAGGCATCCAGCGTGGCAATCTGATGTGGCACAAGATTCAGCCCGGTCCAATTCGATTTTCTACATGGGCCTAGCCCAATAATTCGGCCTATTTGTGTTTTTTTCTCATATTAATTTTGGCTAGGTAGATGGGCCAAGCCCAACAATTAAGCCTTCTCATTTTGGGGCCGTGGCCTTTTCTAGCTAGAAAGTTTTAGTTTTTTGTAATAAAAAAGGTTCACTAGTCAAATGGGTCCCAGATGTTAGGTTCAGGTACGTGGGTAGTAGCTACCAAGTTCTTATTCTTCATATTTCAATTTAGCAGTAAATAAATAACCAATATTTAAATTGGCACAAACAAAACACACACATAATACTCCAAATATTATCAGCCAGATTCAGTACAGAGCTCCTATTGTACAAATAACATATACTTTACAAGCTCTACACATAATAAGCTCTAACATATACAAGCTCTACAAGCTCTACACGTGATACATTTACAAGCTCTATACATATACAAGCTCTATAAGCTCTACAAGCTCTACAAGCTGCCATGGTGTTAACCCTGGTGCTCTTCAATCTTCTTCAACATGGAGCTCCTTCGGTAGCGAGCACAAACTGGGCACCGGCATCATCACATGAAGGCAATTTTAGATCATAAAAACGAATGTTCCAAGCACAGTTTAGAGGAAAGAACCAAGTAAATTTGCCCTCAATCATACAAACAAAGTTTAGAGAAAACCAAACATGAACAAGCACTTATTATGCAGTTTTTAAAGTTTTTAATACATTTATTTTCTATTAGCAAAACTGAATATGCTACTTCCTGATTCATGGCTGCATAGTCCAACTAGCTACACCAGCTTTTTCTCATGCAAAAAATAGAAAGAAAAAAAAGAACAACTAATAAATCAACACTGATTTCTCTAACACATACAGTAACTTGCTGATATAACTTGTATATTTGTCGATGGAAAACGGGATGCAAAATCATGTTTCAGTCTAGATCAATCTATCATGAGAAAACATGTATAACTCCCACTATAATTTTTTAATGCAGTTGCGAATTATCCTGAAAACTTGTGCACTTAATGATGGTTAGATCCATCTTACAGAATAGTCAGCTTCCAATATAAGTTAGGTACATAACAGAATTATAAGCACGAAGTAAGATAGGCCATGCATCAAACACAAAAATACTTTTGAGCCGTTCACTGTCATGTACTACTACCTAACTGGCTAACTAAGTAGCTGTGACTGATGGTACACTGCACCAAATTCCATAATGAATTCATTAACGAGTAGCATCAGCAGAAGAAGGCAAGAGTAGCAAGAAGAAGTGAGTAGCTGAGATCTCAAGTAGCAGCAAGAAGATGCGGCAAAGAAAAGAGAAAATAGCAGGAGCAGCGGCAACAGTACACGAGCGAGGGGGCTACATGCAAATAGGAAAGCACCAAGATTGGTTTATGTACTCACAATAGCATTGTTGGCCTGTGAGAAGGAACTATTAAGTAACTTGAGATGCCTTTATATCAGTTCTGTGAAGCAAATCTACATATCATAATTCTAGAATGGGCGCACCCAGTTGCTCACAAGTAGATTCAAACCCAAATTGTAATGCAATGATGTTTCTTGTACAGTATTACTATAGTTACCTAAATTTCCATGGGAATACTGACAGAAGAAACAGGGGAACGAGAAGTAAGTTAAATTAGAGGTAGCAGTTCCAAACAATCACTAAAAACAGCAGCAAAAGCAGACACAGGATGGTGCTTTTAGTTTACTTGATTCATCATACTATAAGAGTTGACACAACAGGAGCATCACAATGTAGTGCACAAGTTGGTTGATCACCTTGAAGTCCTGGGCAATCTCCCTAACAAGCCTCTGGAATGGAAGCTTCCTGATGAGAAGCTCCGTGCTCTTCTGGTACTTGCGGATCTCACTGCAAAGTCAAGACAAAATTTACTCATTTGAGAATACTTCAAAACAAAACTATAACACATGCTAGAATAGGTTGGAAGATTTTACACACCGAAGAGCAACAGTTCCTGTATGTAACGGTGAGGCTTCTTCACTCCTCCAGCCAGGGAGCAGACTTACGGCAACCTGTCAAAAAGCAAAAGTAGAGCACATGGTCAAATTAACAATAATACCATGATAGTCCATATACATCAGTAGGATATCTGGTCATAAGCTGGCAATGAAGGTTGAGGTTCAAATTATACCCAGTTCAATTGACCTAAACCATAAATAAAGACATGGCATAGGTAAACTATCAATATTGCAGCCACAAACCTTGGTGGCTAGCTGCTTCCTAGGAGCCTTTCCTCCAGTGGACTTACGAGCAGTCTGCTTAGTACGGGCCATGAGCAAAACCTTGGTTTACTCAAGCAAAACAAAACATAGTCAATTCTATAAATTGAATATCACAATAACACAACTATAGTCTTCTCATAACCAGTAAATTGTGCCTGGCACCTTGTTGCTAGCAAATCCATTCAATAACTATAGAGTCCCAACAATCATCAGCCTAGAATACCTACCAAAATTTTGTACATCAAAAACTAACAACGTCATACAACACAGCTATACACCCCTTCAGATAGAAAGCAGTGTATTTCTAACTAAAACTTTTCATTCAAAAGATCAGACCCAAGATAGAATTCCACTTCAGATGAAAGTCCTGATCTACCTTTAGCATAGTTTGTTCACTCGAAAGACACATATAAAGATGACACACTAAAAAACTGCAGCCTAGTACTTTTTTTAACACTAAAGAAAACAAGGCTACCATGATCACCTAATTTTGCAAACAGAAGCAAGAAAAGAAATAGCAGTCCACTGATAAAAATATGCTTCCTAGTTATCACATGTAATGGTTGAACATCAACTTCACATAGTTATGTGCATATGATTTTAGTAATTAGCTAACTGGCAAGTTGATACAATTCAGATACAATAAATGTGATTGTGCATGTACTCAATGTGCATGTACTAAGAAGCCAAGAACACTGAAGAATTTACTGAATGTGCATGTACTGCGACTAGTATGTGTGTCTATCTGCAAGTCATAGTAGTAGCAAATATGTGCAATCCAGATGTATAGCACAAGGACACGGTCCCAGTTCCAGCTAGCGCTATCGGAATCTGCCCAGAATTTCTCCCTACCCTGAACCAATTTGGCAATTGTGCTATCTACTGTAACTAATAGCACACCAAAACACGATTCAGAGATGCACCTAGATTCTGGAACTCCTGGCGGCGCGGTCTGAGCCGGTGACGGGCACGGAGAAAGCCACCTACAGAGAGTGAGGGAAAAGGTGAGACCATGGAAGCCGTCACCCAGGAGCGGTACGGGGTCGGCGCGGACGTACCTGGGACGACCTCGCGGACGAAGACGGTGATGTGCGGCACGGAGGGGGAGCAGTGGTCGAGCGGGACGGCGAAGCAGTGGTCGCGGAGGCTGAGGTCCGCACCGCTGCACCACTGGCTCCTGGTGCGGCGCGGCGCTGGCGCTGCGGGGCGGGCGCTAGCGGCCGGCGAGGACGACGACATGGACATCCTCATCGGGATTCGGTAGCGCGGGAAGCGAAGGTCAGGATGTAGTCGTCCCTGTCGACGAGGATGGAGCGCTCGGGCGTGGCGGATCCAGCCCCATTCCCGTCGGCGAAGTCGGATCTCCCGGCGGCGGTCTTGGCGGAGAAGGAAACCGGAGCGAGGGAGGAGGAGGGAGGTGGTGGCAGCGATCTGGAAGGGGAGGGGAGCAGGCAGCAGGGGTGAGGAGGGAGGGAGGAGGATTGGATCTGGCATCGGGAGAGGGGTTCCGGTTGAGGATGGATCAATGGATGTGGGATCTTGCCGGAGGGGAAGGAGGGAGGAGCAGAGCACGACGATCTTGCCGAAGGGGAAGGAGGTAGGACTAGATCATGGCGATCTTGCCGGAGGGGAAGGAGGGAGGGGAAGGATGGATCTGCGAGGGGAGGGGAGGGATCTGCGAGCGCTAGGGTTAACTGAGAGAGCGGAGGGGTGGATGGACGGACAGACGGATGGATGGATGGACAGATGTTTGCCATGTCACTGATCCGTGCCACAGCTGGTTCCACCAATCAGAATTTAGCATTTTTGGTTTTTTCTCTTATAGTTTGCACCCTCTTATTCAGGCAAACATTTAACCTCTTATAGTTAGTTCAAATAAGCCAATATTTTGTACATGTGTGTATTTAGGCATGACAAACAATGTTGATTTGGGAGGTTTTCATTTTCTTTGCTCAAAGAACCCTTTTTCATTTTCTGAGTGACCAAAATGTGTTTTTTTTGTGAAGGACCTACCATATGTTTCTTGCAAAATTGGACCAAATCATTTTTCTAAAATACTAGGCCATATTTAATGCACATTTGACCAAATGGTTGGGTGTAAAAAGTTTTGATCCACCTCTCGTGAAAAAGACAATTTTTCGCCGATTTAGCTGGAAGCAGGTCAAATTTGAATCAGAGCTGCCTTTATAGTTTGCTCTCTATTTTTTCCAAAAATCATTTCTAGGTACATAAGTATCTATTTAATCAGAGAAACAACAAAAAAATTCCAAGATTCAACCACTAGCTAGGAATGGTCATTCCCGCCGTTTTGACCGCATTTTGAAACGGGCATAAAAAATTCAAAAAAAATCAAAAAATTGGGAAACCTTCGCATTGTGTCATTATATGTGACCAAGTTTCCAGGAAAAATAATAAATTTGTAATACGGCAATTATTTTAAAAAAGTGTTCTCAGAAAGAGCTATCATGCGTGAAGATTCATGGCTTTCAAGCCAAATGATCAATCTTATGGCCACATTCATGGCATAGTTCGTTCAAATGATCTCATATTGTGCACAAGGGTGCATCTTGGAATTCCAAACAATGTTTCCTAAGGGAGTTTTTGTTGGAAATATGCCCTAGAGGCAATAATAAAAGGATTATTATTATATTTCCTTGTTTGTGATAATTGTCTTTTATTCATGCTATAATTGTATTATCCGGAAATCGTAATACACGTGTGAACACATAGACCACAACATGTCCCTAGTGAGCCTCTAGTTGACTAGCTCGTTGATCAATAGATAGTCATGGTTTCCTGACTATGGACATTGGATGTCATTGATAACGGGATCACATCATTAGGAGAATGATGTGATGGACAAGACCCAATCCTAAGCATAGCACAAAATCGTGTAGTTCGTTTTGCTAGAGCTTTTCCAATATCAAGTATCTTTTCCTTAGACCATGACATCGTGTAACTCGCGGATACCGTAGGAGTGCTTTGGGTGTACCAAACGTCACAACGTAACTGGGTGACTATAAAGGTGCACTACAGGTATCTCCGAAATTGTCTGTTGGGTTGACACGGATCGAGACTGGGATTTGTCACTCCATATTACAGAGAGGTATCACTGGGCCCACTCGGTAGTGCATCACCATAATGAGCTCAAAGTGACCAAGTGTCTGGTCACGGGATCATGCATTACGGTACGAGTAAAGTGAATTGCCGGTAACGAGATTGAACGAGGTATTGGGATACCGACGATCGAATCTCGGGCAAGTAACATACCCTCTGACAAAGGGAATAGTATACGGGGTTGCTTGAATCCTCGACATCGTGGTTCATCCGATGAGATCATCGAGGAGTATGTGGGAGCCAACATGGGTATCCAGATCCCGCTGTTGGTTATTGACCGGAGAGCCGTCTCGGTCATGTCTGCATGTCTCCCGAACCCGTAGGGTCTACACACTTAAGGTTCGGTGACGCTAGGGTTGTATGAATATGAGTATGCAGCAAACCAAATGTTGTCCGGAGTCCCGGATGAGATCCCGGACGTCACGAGGAGTTTCGGAATGGTCCGGAGGTAAAGAATTATATATAGGAAGTGCTGTTTCGGCCATCGGGAAAGTTTCGGGGTCACCCGGTATTGTACCGGGACCACCGGAAGGGTCCCGGGGGTCCATCGGGTGGGGCCACCTATCCCGGAGGGCCCCGTGGGCTGAAGTGGGAGGGAACCAGCCCCTGGTGGGCTGGTGCGCCCCCCACTTGGGCCCCCCTGCGCCTAGGGTTGGAAACCCTAGGGTGGGGGGCGCACCACTTGCCTTGGGGGGCACTCCAACCCCCCTGGCCGCCGCCCCCTTGGGAGATTCCCATCTCCAGGGCCTGCGCCCCCCTGGGGGCCTATATAAAGGAGGGGAGGAGGGAGGGCAGCCGCACCCCTGAGTCTTGGCGCCTCCCTCCCCCTGCTACACCTCTCCCTCCTCCCGCAGTTGCTTGGCGAAGCCCTGCCGGAATCCTGCTGCATCCACCACCACGCCGTCGTGCTGCTGGATCTTCATCAACCTCTCCTTCCCCCTTGCTGGATCAAGACGGAGGAGATGTCATGCTGACCGTACGTGAGTTGAACGAGGAGGTGCCGTCCTTTCGGCGCTAGGATCTCCGGTGATTTGGATCACGACGAGAACGACTCCCTCAACCCCGTTCTCTTGAACGCTTCCGCACGCGACCTACGAAGGGTATGTAGATGCATCTCTTATCACTCGTTGCTAGATGAACTCATAGATAGATCTTGGTGAACGTAGGAAATTTTTATTTTATGCAACGTTCCCCAACAGTGGCATCATGAGCTAGGTCTATGCGTAGTTCTCTATTGCACGTGTAGAACACAATTTGTTGTGGGCGTAGATGTTGTCAACTTTCTTGCCGCTACTAGTCTTATTTTGCTTCAGCGGTATTGTGGGATGAAGCGGCCCGGACCGACCTTATACGTGACGCCACGTGAGACAGGTTCCACCGACTAACATGCACTAGTTGCATAAGGTGGCTAGCGGGTGTCTGTCTCTCCCACTTTAGTTGGAGCGGATTCAATAAAAGGGTCCTTATGAAGGGTAAATAGAAGTTGACAAATCACGTTGTGGCTTTTTCAGAGGTAAGAAAACGTTCTTGCTAGAACCCTTTTGCAGCCACGTAAAAGATGCAACAACAATTAGAGGACGCCTAACTTGTTTTTGCAACAATTGCCTTGTGATGTGATATGGCCAAAAGTTGTGATGAATGATGAATGATATATTGTGATGTATGAGATCATGTTCTTGTAATAGGAATCACGACTTGCATGTCGATGAGTATGACAACCGCAGGAGCCATAGGAGTTGTCTTAATTATTGTATGACCTGCGTGTCATTGATTCAACGCCATGTATTTACCTTGCTTTATTGCTAAACCGTTAGCTATAGTAGTAGAAGTAATAGTTGGCGAGCAACTTCATGGAGACACGATGATGGAGATCATGATGATGGAGATCATGGTGTCATGCCGGTGACAAGATGATCATGGAGCCCCGAAGATAGAGATCAACGGAGCTATATGATATTGGCCATATCAAGTCACTACTGTATATAATTGCATGTGATGTTTATTATGTTTATGCATCTTGTTTACTTAGAACGACGGTAGTAAATAAGATGATCCCTTATAATAATTTCAAGAAAGTGTTCTCCTAACTGTGCGCCGTTGTTAAAGTTCGTCGTTTCGAAGCACCACGTGATGATCGGGTGTGATAGATTCCTACGTTCACATACAACGGGTGTAAGGCAGTTTTACACATGCAAAACACTTAGGTTAACTTGACGAGCCTAGCATGTACAGACATGGCCTCGGAACACAAGAGACCGAAAGGTCGAACATGAGTCGTATGGAAGATACGATCAACATGGAGATGTTCACCGACGATGACTAGTCCGTCTCACGTGATGATCGGACACGGCCTAGTCGACTCGGATCATGTAACACTTAGATGAATAGAGGGATGTCAAATATGAGTGGGAGTTCATTATATAATTTGATTAGATGAACTTAATTATCATGAACATTAGTCTAAAATCTTTGCAAAATATCTTGTAGATCAAATGGCCAATGCTCATGTCACCATGAACTTCAACGCGTGCCTCGAGAAAACCAAGCGGAAAGATGATGGCAGCAACTATTCGGACTAGGTCCGGAACCTGAGGATCATCCTCATAGCAGCCAAGAAACAATATGTCCTAGAAGCACCGCTCGGAGAAGCACCCATCCTGCAGAACCAAGATGTTATGAACGCTTGGCAGTCTCGTCTTGATGATTACTCCCTCGCTCAGTGCGGCATGCTTTACAGCTTAGAACCGGGGCTCCAAAAGCGCTTTTAAGCAACACGGAGCATATGAGATGTTCAAGGAGCTGAAAATGGTTTTCCAAGCTCATGCCCGGTCGAGAGATATGAAGTCTCCGACAAGTTCTATAGTTGTAAGATGGAGGAAAATAGTTACAAGGAGCACATACTCAAAATGTCCAGGTTGCACAACCGCTTTGTCCCGGTGGACATTAACCTCCGGACGAGGCGGTCAATGACAGAATCCTTCGCCGCCCCACCGAGCTGCAAGAGCTTTGTGATGAACTACAATATGCAGGGGATGCTGAAAACTATTCCTGAAGTATTTTCAATGCTCAAGTCAGCAGAGGTAGAAATCAAGAAAGAACATCAAGTGTTGATGGTCAATAAAACCACTAAGTTCAAGAAGGGCAAGGGTAAGAAGAACTTCAAGAAGGACGGCAAGGATGTTGCCGCGCCCGGTAAGCCAGTTGCCGAGAAGAGGCCAAAGAATGGACCCAAGCACGAGATCGTAGTGCTTTTATTGCAAAGGGAAGGGTCACCGAAGCGTAACTGCCCCAAATACTTAGCGCATAAGAAGGCCGGCAACATTAAAGGTATATTTGATATACATGTAATTGATGTGCACCTTACCAAGACTGTAGTAACTCCCGGGTATTTGATACCGTGCCGTTGCTCATATATGTAACTCACGGCAGGAGCTGCGGAATAAGCGGAGACCGGCGGCGACGCAGGTGACGGCGCGCTGGGAATGGTTCCAAGGTCGATGTGACTGCCGTCGGCACGCTACCTCTACATTTACCTACGGGATTAGTTTTAAAGCTCAATAATTGTTATTTAGTGCCAAGTTTGAGCATGAACATTGTATCAGGATCTCGTTTGATACGAGATGGCTACTCATTTAAATCCGACAATAATGGTTGTTCTATTTATATGAGAGATATGTTTTATGGTCATGCTCCGATGGTCAATGGTTTATTCTTAATGAGTCTCGAACGTAATATTACACATATCCATAGTGTGAATACCAAAAGATGTAAGGTTGATAATGATAGTCCCACATACTTGTGGCAATCGCCGCCTTTGGTCACATTGGTGTCAAGCGCATGAAGAAGCTCCATGCTGATGGACTTTTAGAGTCTCTCGATTATGAATCATTTGACACATGCGAACCATGCCTTATGGGCAAAATGACCAAGACTCTGTTCTCCGGAACAATGGAGCGAGCAACCAACTTATTGGAAATCATAACCGATGTGTGCGGTCCAATGAGCGTTGAGGCTCGCGGAGGATATTGTTATGTTCTCACTCTCACTAATGACTTGAGTAGATATGGGTATGTCTACTTCATGAAACACAAGTCTGAGACCTTTAAAAAGTTCAAGGAATTTCAGAATGAGGTAGAGAATCAACGTGACCAAAAAATAAAGTTCTTACGATCAGATCGTGGAGGAGAATATTTAAGTCACGAATTTGGTACACACTTATGGAAATGTGGAATCGTTTCACAACTCACGCTACCGAACACCTTAGCGTAACGGTGTGTCTGAACGTCGTAATCGCACTCTATTGGATATGGTGCGATCTATGACGTCTCTTACAGATTTACCGCTATCATTTTGGGGATACGCTATAGAGACAACTACATTCACTTTAAATAGGGCACCGTCTAAATCCGTTGAGACGACACCGTATGAATTATGGTTTGGGAAGAAACCTAAGCTGTCGCTTTCTAAAAGTTTGGGGATGCGATGCTTATGTCGTAAACTTCAACCTGAAAAGCTCGAACCCAAGTCGGAAAAATGCGTCTTCATAGGATACCCCAAGGAAACCATTGGGTATACCTTCTACCTTAGATCCGAAGGCAAGATCTTTGTTGCCAAGAACGGATCCTTTCTGGAAAAAGAGTTTCTCTCGAAAGGAGTAAGTGGGAGGAAATTAGAACTCAATGAAGTACTACCTCTTGAACCGGAAAGTAGTGCATCTCAGGAAAATGTTCCTGTGGTTCCTACACCGACTGGAGAGGAAATTAATCATGATGATCAAGGTACTTCGGATCAAGTTACTACTGAACTTCGTAGGTCCACAAGGACACGTTCCACACCAGAGTGGTATGGCAACCCTGTCCTGGAAATCATGTTGTTAGACAACGGTGAACCTACGAACTATGAAGAAGCGATGGCGGGCCCAGATTCCAACAAATGGCTTGAAGCCATGCAATCCGAGATAGGATCCATGTACGAAAACAAAGTATGGACTTTGACAGACTTCCCTGATGATCGGCGAGCGATAGAAAACAAATGGATCTTTATGAAGAAGACGGACGCGGATGGTAATGTTACCATCTATAAAGCTCGACTTGTCGCTAAAGGTTATCGGCAAGTTCAAGGGGTTGACTACGATGAGACTTTCTCTCCCGTAGCGAAGCTGAAGTCCGTCCGAATCATGTTAGCAATTGCCGCATACTATGATTATGAGATATGGCAAATGGACGTCAAAACGGCATTCCTTAACGGCTATCTTCAGGAAGAACTGTATATGATGCAGCCGGAAGGTTTTGTCAACCCTAAAAATGCTAACAAGGTATGCAAGCTCCAGTGATCCATTTATGGGCTGGTGCAAGCATCTCGGAGTTAGAACATTCGCTTTGATGAGATGATCAAAGCGTTTGGGTTTATGCAGACTTATGGAGAAGCCTGCGTTTACAAGAAAGTGAGTGGGAGCTCAGTAGCATTTCTCATATTATATGTAGAAGACATACTTTGATGGGAAATGATATAGAACTTTTGGACAGCATTAAGGCCTACTTGAATAAGATTTTTCAATGAAGGACCTTGGAGAAGCTGCTTATATATTAGGCATCAAGATCTATAGAGATAGATCGAGAAGCCTCATAGGTCTTTCACAAAGCACATACCTTGATAAGATATTGAAGAAGTTCAAAATGGATCAGTCCAAGAAAGGGTTCTTGCCTGTATTACAAGGTGTGAAATTGAGCTCGGCTCAATGTCCGACCACGGCATAAGATATAGAAGAGATGAGTGTCATCCCCTATGCATCAGCCATAGGGTCTATTATGTATACCATGCTGTGTACCAGACCTGATGTAAACCTTGCCGTAAGTTTGGTAGGGAGGTACCAAAGTAATCCCGCAAGGAACACCGGACAGCGGTCAAGAATATCCTGAAGTACACGAAAAGGACTAAGGACATGTTTCGTTTATGGAGGTGACGAAGAGCTCGTCAGAAGGGTTACGCCGACGCTTAGCTTCGACACAGATCCGATGACTCTAAGTCACAACCCGGATACATGTATATATTGAATGGTGGAGCAAGAAGCTGGTGTGCCGCAAGCAGCGCCGTCGTGGCGGGATCTACATGTGAAGCGGAGTACATGGCAGCCTCGGAGGCAGCACATGAAGCAATTTGGGTGAAGGAGTTCATCACCGACCTAGGAGTCATACCCAATGCATCGGGCCGATCAAACTCTTATGTGACAACACCGGAGCTATTGCACTTGCCAAGGAGCCCAGGTTTCACAAGAAGACCAGAGCACATCAAGCGCCGCTTCAACTCCATTCGTGAAAATGTTCAAGATGGAGACATAGAAATTTGCAAAGTGCATACGGATCTGAATGTCGCAGATCCGTCGACTAAACCTCTTCCATGAAAGCAAAACATAATCAACACCGTAACTCTATGGGTGTTCGATTCATCACAATGTAACTAGATTATTGACTCTAGTGCAAGTGGGAGACTGTTGGAAATATTCCTAGAGGCAATAATAAAAGGATTATTATTATATTTCCTTGTTCGTGATAATTGTCTTTTATTCATGCTATAATTGTATTATCCGGAAATCGTAATACACGTGTGAATACATAGACCACAACATGTCCCTAGTGAGCCTCTAGTTGACTAGCTCGTTGATCAATAGATAGTCATGGTTTCGACTATGGACATTGGATGTCATTGATAACGGGATCACATCATTAGGAGAATGATGTGATGGGCAAGACCCAATCCTAAGCATAGCACAAGATCGTGTAGTTCGCTTTTGCTAGAGCTTTTCCAATGTCAAGTATCTTTTCCTTAGACCATGAGATCGTAACTTCGCGGATACCGTAGGGAGTGCTTTGGGTGTACCAAACGCCACAACGTAATCGGGTGACTATAAAGGTGCACTACAGGTATCTCCGAAAGTGTCTCAAGGGTTGACACGGATCGAGATCGATTTGTCACTCCATATTATGGAGAGGTATCACTGGGCCCACTCGGTAGTGCATCATCATAATGAGCTCAAAGTAACCAAGTGTCTGGTCACGGGATCATGCATTACGGTACGAGTAAAGTGACTTGCCAGTAACGAGATTGGAAGAGGTATTGGGATACTGACGATCGAATCTCGGGCAAGTAACATACCGTCTGACAAAGGGAATAGTATACGGGGTTGCTTGAATCCTCGACATCGTGGTTCATCCGATGAGATCATCGAGGAGTATGTGGGAGCCAACATGGGTATCGAGATCCCGCTGTTGGTTATTGACCGGAGAGCCGTCTCGATCATGTCTGCATGTCTCCCGAACCCGTAGGGTCTACACACTTAAGGTTCGGTGACGCTAGGGTTGTATGAATATGAGTATGCAGCAAATGGAAAGTTGTTCGGAGTCCCGGATGAGATCTCGGACGTCACGAGGAGTTCCAGAATGGTCCGGAGGTAAAGAATTATATATAGGAAGTGCTGTTTCGGCCATCGGGAAAGTTTCGGGGTCACCCGGTATTGTACCGGGACCGGGAAGGGTCCTGGGGGTCCACCGGTGGGGCCACCTATCCGGAGGGCCCGTGGGCTGAAGTGGGAGGTAACCAGCCTGGTGGGCTGGTGCGCCCCACTTGGGCCTCGCGCCTAGGGTTGGAAACCCTAGCGGGGGCGCACCACTTGCCTTGGGGGCACTCCAACCCTCGGCCGCCGCCTTGGGAGATTCCCATCTCAGGGCCTGCGCCCCTGGGGCCTATATAAAGGAGGGAGGAGGAGGGCAGCCGCACCCCCAGTCTTGGCGCCTCCTCCCTGCTACACCTCTCCCTCCTCCCGCAGCTTGCTTGGCGAAGCCTCGCCGAGTCTCTTGCATCCACCACCACGCCGTCGTGCTGCTGGATCTTCATCAACCTCTCCTTCCCCCTTGCTGGATCAAGACGATGGAGACGTCACGCTGACCGTACGTGTGTTGAATGCGGAGGTGCCGTCCGTTCGGTGCTAGGATCTCCGGTGATTTGGATCACGACGAGAACGACTCCCTCAACCCCGTTCTCTTGAACGCTTTCGCACGCGATCTACAAAGGGTATGTAGATGCATCTCTTATCACTCGTTGCTAGATGAACTCATAGATAGATCTTGGTGAACGTAGGAAATTTTTTATTTTATGCAACGTTCCCCAACAGTTTTCACTTTCATTGCACAAAAGAGCCATTTTCCATTTTTCGAGTGCCCCAAATGATGATTTTTTGTGAAGGACCTACCAAATAATTATTGCAAAATTGGACCAAATCATTTTTCTAAAATACTAGGCCATATTTAATGCACAATTGACCAAATGGTTGGGTGTAAAAAGTTTTGATCCAGCTCTGGTGAAAAAGACAAATTCCCGTCGATTCAGTTGGAAACGGGTCAAATTTGAACTACAGCTGCCTCATAGTTTGCTATTTATTTTTTCCAAAAATCATTTCTAGGTACATAAGTATCTATTTAATAAGAGAAACAGCAAAAGTTTTCCAAGATTCAACCACTAGCTAGGAACGGTCATTCCTGCCGTTTTGACCGCATTTTGAAACAGGCATAAAAAATTAAAAAAAAATCAAAAAATTGGGAAACCTTCGCATTGTGTCATTTTATGTGGCCAAGTTCCCTGGAAAAATAATAAACTTGTAATACATCAATTATTTTAAAAAAGTGTTCTCGGAAATGAGTTGTCATGCGTGAAGATTCATGGCTTTCAAGCCAAATGATCAATCTTATGGCCACATTCATGGCATAGTGTGTTCAAATGACCTCATATTGTGCACAAGGGTGCATCTTGGAATTCCAAACAATGTTGCCTAAGGGAGTTTTCACTTTCATTGCACAAAAGAGCCATTTTCCATTTTTTGAGTGCCCCAAATGAGGTTTTTTTGTGAAGGACCTACCAAATAATTATTGAAAAATTGTACCAAATCATTTTTCTAAAATACTAGGCCATATTTAATGCACAATTGACCAAATGGTTGGGTGTAAAAAGTTTTGATCCACCTCTGGTGAAAAAGACAAATTCCCGCCGATTCAGTTGGAAGCGGGTCAAATTTGAACTGCAGCTGCCTCATAGTTTGCTATTTATTTTTTATAAAAATCATTTCTAGGTACATAAGTATCTATTTAATTAGAGAAACACCAAAAGTTTTCCAAGATTCAACCATTAGCTAGGAATGGTCATTCTACTGCTTTGACCACATTTTGAAACGGGCATAAAAAATTCAAAAAAATCAAAAAATTGGGAAACCTTCGCATTGTGTCATTATATGTGATCAAGTTTCCAGGAAACATAATAAACTTGTAATACGTCAATTATTTTAAAAAAGTGTTATCAGAAATGAGCTATCATGTGTGAAGATTCATGGCTTTCAAGCCAAATGATCAATCTTATGGCCACATTCATGGCATAGTTTTTCAAATGACCTCATATCGTGCACAAGGGTGCATCTTGGAATGACAAACAATGTTGCCTAAGGAACTTTTCATTTTCTTTGGACGAAAAATTCATTTTCCATTTTTTCGGAAAGTGCCCAAAATGAGTTTTTCGTGAAGGACCTACAATATATTTGTTGCAAAATTGGACCTAATCAATTTTATAAAATACTAGGCCATATATAATGCACAATTGACAAAATGGTTGGGTGTCGAAAGTTTTGATCCACCTATGGTGAAAAAGACAAATTCCCGTCGATTCAGCTGGAAGCGGGTCAAATTTGAACTGCATGTGCCTCATAGTTTGCTCTTTATTTTTTCCAAATTTTTTTTCTAAGTAAATAAGTAACTATTTAATCAGAAATACATGGCTTGATGGCGAGACATCGAGGTTTGGACAGTGGCCGAGGGCCGCAACTCTAGAGCGCATGCGCCGCAGATGACGCCACAGGTGGTCACCGCAAGTGACCGTATGCGTTGCCATGCGTTCTGGGCGGCCTAGGCATGTATAGTGGGTTGGGCACTCCCCAGGTAGGTGCTACGAAGAAAATTATAACATAAGATTCTCATGAGGAGACCGAACTATGCTCAAACATGAATTAGCAGCCAAGTGTCTGATTAGCGGTACGGGAAATGCACATGGCCAATGGGCGTGAGTTTTGGCTGAGGATGATCATATAGTAGGAAGAATGTCTTCACAAATTTTTAGGGCAATCAAGAATATATAAATAACACTTCCTCCACAAAGTGCTACTTTGAACAGAATAGGAAAATGAATATTTTTTAGTTATTTTTGAACTAGGCAAGGAAGGTTTTTGACATATTTGATGAAGATATGATCCAAACAGTTTATAAGAATTTTTTGGGAATTTTTGGAATAACAGAAATATAGGTTGCTTCACAATCTAGGGCGAAAATTGACACATGGACATGACACATAGGCAAAACTGATGAGATGGCGCCTAGTCATCACAACCCACCACAATCTACAAGGCTATGACCATCTGTATTGGTCGTTAACAACTAGAAATAAGGCAGCGGACCATCACTGTTTGCTTTATGACCATTTCGTGTAAGGAAATTGTGACCTTTCTGACCAAAATGGTCGCAATGGTTTAGGGTTTGGAGCCCCCCGAATAGCTTTTGACCAATTGGTCTCAAATGGTCATAGATCTATGACCAATTCTTCCAGGGTCACTGACAGAAGGTCACTAGTTGACATATTTCTTGTAGTGTATCTGAACAATTCCCTCTTACGCAGATTCCTCTTCGCGTGTCTACGACTGTGGCCGGCGGCCTCCGGGGGATAGCATGCCGCCAAATCTTGCGTAGGCGGCCTCTCACAAGTCTAGAAGTGTTGTGGCGGGTGCAAACGCCCGACACGCATCTCCGGGGTGTGCCCCCCTCACGGACGGCGCCGCCGCCGCACTGGAGGGGAAACGGACGCACAGTCTACAGAGGGATCTTGCCATGGGTCTGGCCCGGATGTTGCTCCAAAGTGTTCCTATGGACTGACCTAACACAACTGGGTGGATAGGTCCACTGCTCAAAGCCCGTTCTTGCAAAGTCAAAGGGCTAGATCCCGTGGTCAAACGCTACAGGGTTAGGCGGGACGGGGCCTGGGGGTAGCAATGCCACCCGAGCGTCGCACCAGGCCCTCATACATGCGGGGTGGTGTGGTGGCATGTCCGAAGAGGTGGCATGCGTCTCCGGGGTGTGCCCCCCTCATAGACGGCGCCGCCGCCGGCACCTGGAGGGGGGAAACGGACGCGTCGGGTCTACGGAGGGATCTTGCCGTGGGTCCGCCCGGATGTTGCTCCAAAGTGTTCCTATGGGCTGACCTAACACAACCGGGTGGATAGGTCCACTGCTCAAAGCCCTTCCGTGCAAAGTCAAAGGGCTAGATCCCATGGTCAAACGCTACAGGGTTAGGCGGGACGGGGGCCGTGGGGGGTAGCAATGCTACCCGAGCGTCTTACCGGGCCCTCATACATGCAGGGTGGTGTGGTGGCATGTCCGAAGAGGCGGCACGTGTCTCTGGCGTGTGCCCCCCTCACGGATGGCGCCGCCGCCGGCACCTGGAGGGGGGAAACGGACGCGTCGGGTTTACACGGAGGGGATCTTGCCGTGGGTCTGGCCCGGATGTTGCTCGAAAGTGTTCCTATGGGCTGACCTAACACAACTGGGTGGATAGGTCCACTGCTCAAAGCCCGTCCGTGCAAAGTCAAAGGGCTAGATCCCGTGGTCATGCTACAGGGTTAGGCGGACGGGCCTGGGGGTAGCAATGCCACCCAGTGTCGCACCGGCCCTCATACATGCGGGTGGTGTGGTGGCATGTCCGGAAGAGGCGGCACGCGTCTCCGGTGTGGCCCCCTCACGGACGGCGCCGCCACGACACTGGAGGGAAGCAGGCGTCGGGTCTACACGGAGGGGATCTTGCCGTGGGTCTGGCCCGGATGTTGCTCCAAAGTGTTCCTATGGGCTGACCTAACACAACCGGGTGGATAGGTCCACTTCTCAAAGCCCGTCCGTGCAATGTCAAAGGGCTAGATCCAGTGGTCAAACGCTACATGGTTAGGCGGGACGGGGGCCCTGGAGGGGGTAGCAATGCCACCCGAGCATCGCACCGGGCCCTCATACATGCGGGGTGGTGTGGTGGCATGTACGAAGAGGCGGCACGTGTCTCCGGGGTTTGGCCCCCTCCAAGTGACGGGCAGACCGCTTTATGCGTGTGGGGGCACACTATGGAGCCCCAAGACGGCGTCTCACGCATGCCCGAACACTTTCACATATGCATCGGGACCCGCGGCGATGTTTCGGTGACATAGCTACACCCCGAATCTCCCCACCAACCAGAACTCCCTCCGTGTCGACCGTTTCCCACCTCCGTGACCCGGCGATAGCGATGTTCGTAACCGGGGGCAATCGATATACAATCAGGGTATGTTTTTTTAGATAAGGCATAATTATCTTATGCAAAAACAAAAACTAAAATAAAGTAAAAATAAGAAAATAAAAAATAATAGTATGCCGACGGCAAGGCCGTCGGCATATCTGTGCACACACGGAGCTGCAGTCCCACGGACCGATGACGTGGCATGGCACATGGATCGATGACGTGGCAGAGGGGCATATGCCGACGGCTATATCGTAGGCATATCTTTGCCATAATTAGTATAAGGCAAAATTAAAAATAAAAGTAAATAAATGTATGCCGACGGCACCGCCGTCGGCATAGCTGCGCATTCGGATCGATGACGTGGCAGAGGGGTATGGGCCAGGTCTATGCCGACGGCCGCAGTTACCACCCGTCGGCGTAGACTCAACACCGTCAAACGGTCAACGCTGACCTTGTAGCTGGGCCCGGGCTATGCCGACGGCTGCTCCTATGCCGACGGGCCCCGTAGGCGTATCTCGAGCGGTTCCGATGGCCTCGTCTATGCCGACGGCCCCGTCGGCATATATGGATTTATGCCGACAGCTTTTCTACGCCTACGGCTTGTCCTTGGTCGTCGGCATAGCTCCATTTATGCCGACGGGTGCCGTCGGCATAGGTTTGGCCGTCAGCAACCCAAGTTTTTTTGGTAGTGCTGTGTTCTCTTTGGTAATCCACTTCATCACTAACTCAAATTGTTTACTGGTGAGCTAACAAGACGGTATTGTGTCTTCCCTCTTTCTTTGTAAGTGAATGATTTCAGGTTCTTGGGCGTTATCAACTCCTATACTTGTCAAAAAAAATATCCTAAACTTGTGAGATGGATTGATTAATGGGCAGTGGAATGGGATTAGGGCTCGCAATTTACAAACAATGAGTTACAACTACAAAGAATGGATTGATTAATGGGCAGTGGAATGGGATTAGGGCTTTGCACAGTTATGAGTTGCAACTACAAAGAATGGATTGATTAGTGGGTAGTAGAATGGGATTAGGGCTCTACACAGTTATGAGTTGCAACTACAAAGAATGGATTGATTAATGGGTAGTAGAATGGTATTAGGGATCGCAATTTACAAACAACTCAAAAACCCTAAAAGTAACAAAAATATGAGTCGCACTTCGGTACGTGGTTGAAAAGAAAATGAATCATTGAAATGCTTTCTGTCTCCCAAAGAGGCCTACCCACATTTTCATCGAAGGGAAAATGTTCCAGAATCTGGGGGTTTCATCACCTGCTACTGTAACTGTTGTGTGTAAACATGAGAGGTGCGCCTCTCATTACATCCCATATTTGCTTTAATGCAAATGTTTTAACTATTATGTGTATATAAATGAGAGACGCATCTCATTACCTCCATATTTGTTGGCAGGTCAATGTTTCTGGATAGGGTGCTATTCAATTCTAACTGATTTAACATAAACATTTTGGCTAAAAAAAGGTTAAACAATTGACAATATTGCAACATATGCATGAGGATAATATTTGTGCCCCGTTGAAATGCACGAGCAATTATTTAGGATGATGGGACTTAACAAATTGTTAAATTTGGATGGAACACGAGATGGATTTGGAGCGGGCTGACAACAAAGTGAAGTAATAATAATAGAGTGACCGAAGAGCTGAAGTTGAGGGGCTCGTGATAGATCCATTTGTTGGCCTAGTTTTCATTAATAGATCTATTTTCCCTCAATCTCTGGCTAATTCTTTGGGGCGTATATACGTCGGCCGACGGATCTTTTAAAAGATCTGTCGGGTTCTGAGTCATTTAATCTGACATGATCTCGCGCCCGAGTGTCTTCCTCGCTTTTGTAACAAAAGTCGTGTTGTGAGAACCTTTTTGCACCATAGGTCTTGTTGCATAAACGTCGTCGCGTAGCACAACACTAGCACACATGCGGGAACTGTAGTTATGGCGGCACCGGCGGTTGTGACTGAGCTCGAGGAGGCAACAACCATGCATGCTTGTCCACGTCGGTGCTCCCACGGGAAGGCTAGGCGACGGCGGACGCGGCTCCCCGTGGATGCGGACGCCAGTGCTCTCCCGATACGGGGGACGCGACTTGAGGACTTGGGGCGACTACAGATGGAACCTGCATCCTGCGAGGATGAGAGCTCGGATATAGAGAGGAAAATGGCTGGGAGAAGACAACGGAGGTTTTTGAAGATTAGGTAAGGGGCACATGGCTCGTCGGGGCTAGTAAAAACATATGTTTTTTTAGAAGAAAATGGCTCTTGCCCCGGTTTCATCCAGCAGAAAATGAAACCACAGAAGTAAAAATATATGTGAACCTGTGTGGTAGGATCAGACGGGATCCAATGCTGTGTGGGTGGCGAAACGATGTCCGTCATAGGTAAATGGTTTCTCTAAATTTTTTTTACCATTTGCTAATTACATTTGTCAAAATTTTATTATGGATGTGGCTACGTCTCAGTCGACTAAGACTTAACCAAGTGATATAGTACAAAGAGAAAAACAAAAAAAATGAAGATTTTTTTACATAAATCTCCATGCAAGGTCAAAGAAATATAGTACTCAATCGACTGAGTACTTAGCAAAACTGTTTTATTATACATTCAATTTTGTTCAATGTGATTGTAACTAGTAAAAGAGTTTCACTTTGATGCATGAGCAGCGAATGGAAACGTTTCAACCATAAACACAACCAAAGTTATAGCGCCAGCATCTAATTATTCCTACGTACTACATACATCTTATATATAGCTCGATTCGAGTAGACAGAGAAACAAATGACACGACGACCATGGCTCCTCTCCAAACCCTCTCCTCTGTTGGAACCGCAGCCCTCTCTTACTCTCGGCTAGAGGTAGAAGAAGACAGAAGACACAAGAAATTCCGGGCCGGCGCACGAACGTCGCTGTGGGCGCACGCACGCCCTAATCTTCTTTATCTTTTCAATGGCTACATCGCTGGCTCTGCACCGGCTCATACCGGCTCCATGACTTACAACTGGCTCATTACATCAGGGCCACCCACGCACTAACCAACTAGAACGCCACAGGGGCCACTAACCCACGGCCTGGCTAACTAACTATGCATGCACACAACTAACTCCATGCATGCGCACATCACACGCAAAGCTAGCTACCATGCAACCGCGCCACGCTGTAATCTGTATAGCCCGGGCGCGCGCATACCACGCACTCGTACGTGCTCAACACAGCCGGACCAACTGATCCCTATGCCCACGCCCTGCATAGACCGCACATGACGCACCCGACGTCAGTCGTCACCTCTCGGGCATGGCTTATTGCCAACATCCTCCGCCCTCGTCCTGCTGCTCCTCGCGCAGCACGCGCAAGACGGGCGCAGGGCGACCACGCTGGAGGACACGTGCAGACGGCCAGCGCCTCCGGCGCTGGCGAGGAGGCGGCGCACCACTACTACGATTTGTGCGTGAAGAGGCTGGGGGCGGACCCAGCGAGCGCGACGGCCGACGAGCTCGGCCTGGCCGTCATCGCGTTGAGGACGCGGACCACGAGTTCGACGACGTGATCGTGCTGGCGTTTAAAATCTTGTGGATTAGCTTAAACAACGGGGCAAAATGAGCTTAAAAGAGAGGCCTTCTTCTACCTCCGGAAGAAAGTGATCATCTTTCCGGACAGCAAAACTTGTGATGTGCAACAACATAATAATAACTTGTAAAATTTCCAATGGAGATTGTAGAACGCTGTGGTCTTATCAGTATTTATTTATTTCAAAAATGACGATGAAGATTTTCTCTGATTCACAAGAGTTCTTTGAGGCGTGCTACGCGCCGGCCGGCGGATCTTTTTAAAAGATCCGTCGGGTTCTGAGCCGTCGAATCTGACATGATCTCGCGCCCGAGTGTCTTCCTCGCTTTCGTAACAGAAGTCGCGTTGTGAGAGCCCTTTTGCAACATAGGTCTTGTTGCATAAACATGGACGCGTAGCACAACATTAGCACACTTGCGGGAACTGTTGTTATGGCGGCACCAGCGGTTGTGACTGGGCTCGAGGAGGCAACAACCATGCATGCTTGTCCACGCTGGTGCTCCCTCGGGAGGGCCGAGCGACGGCGGATGCGGCTCCCCGTGGATGCGGACGCCGGTGCTCTCCCGATACGGCGGACGCGACTTGAGGACTTGGGGCGGCTACAAATGGAACCTGCGTCCAATGAGGACGAGAGCTCGGAGAAAAAGAGGAAAATGGCTGGGAGAATACAACAGAGGTTTTTCAAGATAAGGTAAGGGGCACATGGCTGGTTGGGGCTAGTAAAACATATGTGAACGTGTGCGGCAGGATCAGACGGGATCCAATGCTGTGTAGGCGGCGAAACGTTGTCCGTGATTGGTGAATGGTTTCTCTAAAAAAATTACCATTTGTTAATTACATTTGTCAAAAATTTATTGTGGATGTGGCTACGTCTCAATCGACTGAGACTTAACCAAGTCTCAGTCAAGTGATGTAGTACAGGGAGAAAAATAAAAAAAATGAAGATTTTCTTTTGCATGAATCTCCATAGAAGATCAAAAGAAATATAGTATCGATTGAGACATAAAAGTTTTTTAGACTGGCAGGAGGGCAGAAAACGCCCCCACCCCCTCCACCATTTTCATTGAAAACGTGAAACCAGAATACACCGAGACCAGCCTTCTACGGAAGGTTTTTAAAACTAAAAACATCACTAGGAGATCCAGCAGAAAAGCAAAAGGAAAAAAGGAGCCAACAACTCAAAAGGTGCGACTTATTACATGCCTCAAAGTCTAGACTCGGGATACCTACAATATATTTGCCATCGATCACCCCATAGTCAGCAGAAAGGCGGAGGTGAGAATCGATGTTATCTTTTGTGAAACCAGCTTCAGCTCTTCTAAGCACTACAAAAAAAGACACATCCGTGATATTTTGGGCTGAACGAAAAAAAATTCTGACATACATATGACACTTCTATGACGATAATTGTGACAAAACCCGGTATCATCATAGATGTGGTGGGCTCCTACTTCTATGACAAAAAATCATGACAGAAAATTGGCTTTTCGTCCTGGGCGGGCCGGAGACGCAGCTGCATGACATTCTTTGGGCCGTCCATGACGGAAAAACCGTGGTAGAAGTGAGGGGAAGGAAAATTTCGGGGAGTTCCCGGTTACGGTGGGAGGTCGGGCCGAGCGATGCGCGTTTCTCTCGTACACGTACGCGCGTGTATGCGAGGCGTTGGCTCTAACTGAACCCGAGCGAGGCGTTGGGCTCTGCCGTAACCCGGCGATTGGACTGCAGTTACGCTACATCGACCCCGAGCGATCGATCGATGGTTGTTAACTGAACCCGATCGAGCGATTCCTTCGCTACTGCTGCTAACTGAAGCCGATCGATGCTGCCTCTGGGATGAACAGTGAGCGTTGCGGGGGGGGGGGGGTGGATGAACAGTGAGCGGTGGCGTTTGCCTCTGGATGAACAGGACCCCGTGGTGTGGTGGAGGGCTGGATGAACAGTAGACGATGGAGGGGTGCCCGTGGAGGGGTGGTTGAACAGGACCCCGTGGTGTGGAGGGCTGGATGAACAGTAGACGGTGGAGGGGTGCCCGTGGAGGGGTGGTTGAACAGTAGCCGGTGGAGTAGCGCGCAGTGGAGGCTGGATGAACAGGAGCCCGTGGAGGCTGGAGGAGGTCGACGGTAACCCGTGGAGGCTGGAGGAGGTCGACAGTGGAGATGAACAGTACCGTGGAGTCCTGCTTACGGTACGCCACACCTCCCGATGAACAGGACCCCGTTTGATCGTAGGAGGTCCGTTTAAATCCGTTTTGCGGTATGCCACACCCCTCCCGATCAACAGGACCCCCGTTTCGACCGTAGGAGGTCCGTTTCATCCGGTTTGCGGTATGCCACACCCCTCCCAATCAACAGGACCCCGTTTCGACCGCCGGAGGTCCGCTTTCGTCTGCTTTTGCGGTACACCACACCCTCCCGATCAACAGAACCCTGCTTTGACCGTAGGGACGTCCCGCTTCCTCCGTTTTGCGGTACGCTGCACCTCTCCCGATCAACAGGACCCCATTTCAACGTGGCGGTCGAACACAAGGCCGCTTTCTCCGTTTCTCAGACGCCAGGCCTCGTTTCCTTCGCCTGTTCCGTCCAAGCCGGTTGGCTCCCACGCGTTCCGTTGCCTCCCCATGAACACGACGCATTCCGTTGCCTCCCCATGAACACGACGACGACGCTGTTTCTCCGTTCTGACCCAGCCATGTACACGAGCCCTCGCCGTACGTATGCGCGAGTAGGCGTTCGAGACCCTGCCCGTATGTACATACTTGACCGTATTTTCTTTCTTGCACCCTGGCCGCTGTACGTACGTGTACATGCTACGTGCGCGCCTCTACTACGACACGTGCGCGCCTCTACAACGACCAGTATGTACGTACACGTTCGCGACTAGAATGACAACGCTACGTACGCTTCGACCAGGTGGGTCCCGACTGTCAGACACTTCCTTGCGTGCGAAAATGTAGCTGGTGGGTCCCAGCAGTCAGAGGGGCGAATCGTAATTTTTTTGCCCGGACGCACTTCCTTTGCGTGCGAAGATGTAGCTGGTAGGTCCCAGCAGTCAGGGGGGCGAATCGTTTTTTTGCCCGGACGCACTTCCTTGCGTGCGAAGATGTAGCTGGTGGGTCCCAGCAGTCAGGGGGGCGAATCATTTTTGTTTGCCCGGACGCACTTCCTTGCGTGCGAAGATGTAGCTGGTGGGTCCCAGAAGTTAGGGGGAAACGTTTTTTTCACGAAATACGGTGGCCCGTCCGGTGGGTCCCCGCTGTCAGGTGGAGGAATCATTATTTTGCGCGTAATAAGGAGGCACTTCCTTGCTGCGGCCGTGGACCCAGCTGTCAGCCTCTTCACGTACAGTCCACGTCCGATGGAAGTCGTTCCTTGACCACGTTGACCATGCCGCGCCGAGAGCACCACGGCGGTGGACGACGGCGAGGCCTAGGAAGGGGACGACTCGGAGCCGGGGAAGACGCAGCAGTGGATGCCCACGCGAAGAGGAGTACGAGTGTTCACTGGTTCGGCTGCGGTGTGAGGCTACTGTTGCCGCAGAATAACAGGGGGTGTGGGTGAGTAGAGGGATGGCCTGGCCAGTGGTGGGAGTAGTAGGGGGCGGTGAGGCCTCCGCGGCATCACAGCCGGCCACGGGAGGCAGGAGCACGCGGCACGACCGGCGCTGGTTTGGGCGGCTGGAGCAAGAAGACCAGAGGTTGAAGAAGCACTACGGCCGTTGGATGAACATCGTACGGTAACAGGAGCTAGAATCGTTCATATTGACTAAGTTGACAAAGTCTTCCATCCCCGTCAACTTGGTAGGCCCACAAGTCAGCCTCCCACTATGTTGGGTTCCAGCTGGCAGGGGGAGTATTCATTTTTTTGTGCGTAATAAGGAGGCACTTCCTTGCATGCAAAGATAGCTGGTGGGTCCGACATGTCAGCGGGGGGCACGTTTTTTCGCGAAATACAGAGGCCCTTCCGGTGGGTCCCAGATGTCAGGTGGAGGAATCATTATTTTGCGCGTAATAAGGAGGCATTTCCTTGTGTGCGGCCGTGGACCCAGCTGTCAGCCTCTCCACGCACAGTCTACTTCCGATGGTGTCGTTCGTTGACCACGTTGACCACGCCGCGCCGAGCGCATCCAAGGTGGTGGACGACGGCGAGGCCCCGGACAGCAACGAGCCGGAGATGGGAAGACGCGGGAGTAGAGTCGCAGACGGAGAGGTGTACGAGGGTTAACTGGTTCTAGTGCGGTGTGGTTCGGCAGTCGGTGGAGAAGAACAGGAGGTGTGGAGGGGTGGAGGGATGGCCTGACCAACGGTGGAGTAGTGCTTCATAGCGAAGCGTGCTAAGCGAAGAGCTGCTAGCGGCAGGAGGCGGGAGGTGGTCGGCGGCGCTGGAGGAAGAAGACGAGAGATTGAAAATGGATACCGGTCGTTGGATGTAAATCCAACGGCTAACATGTCAGAATCATTTGTTGACTAAATTGACAACGACTTGCGTTGGCTTCGACCTATTGGCCCACATTTCAGCCTCCAAAAATGTGGCACGTATTCAACCCATTTTTTCAGAATTTACAGTCTTTTTTTGCGCGGTAGAATTTACAGTCAATTTGATCTTTTTTTTGAATTACAGCCATTAGCTGGGCTGGGTGAACAAATAATGTAGCGTCCATGCGGCCCATTTATTTTATTTCCTGAAAAATTACAGGCCATTTGCACTTTCTCGAAATACCCGATTTTGCTGGGCTGATTCTAATTATAATGTTGGGTTGGGCCAGCAATGTTATCAAAAAATAAAAAGGGTTGAGCATTTTGTTATAAATATATTTAAATAATAAGTGATATTATTGCATTCGTCCTTAAATCTTACAATCTTTTGTACACAATCACTAGGATTTTCGTGCCAAAACAATCCAGGATTTTATTTGTTAACAAATTAGTTTTATAAGTTAATAAGATGTGGGATATTGTTTTCTCACATATGTAAGTATCTATTAAATATATGATGACAATAAAAATAGTATATAATAACATATAAAATAATTTAAATATATATAATATAGTTAGAAGGGAAACATAAGTTGGACCTGGCGTTCCTATTCTTATATAAAAAAATAGAACAGACCTCTGTGTTTTCTTCAAAAAAAATACATAAATTGGGCTGCCAAAAATAAAACCTCGGATGGGAGGTCCATAGGCCGGTCGATACATGACGGCCCTAAGAAAATACAAACAGGCCTATGGACCTCCCATCCGAGGTCGTGGGCTGCGCATGTTAAAAATGAAAGCCTACACGGGGAAGCCCAAAACCACGTCCAACACTTGCCAAAACTTCGTCCCTCATTTTCTCTGTGTTTCGCACACTCGACATTGTGTGGGCATTTTGACTGTGCATCATATGAAGATGTGCTATGCATGAATGTTGATCAGCATGATGTTAATTGGCTAGTAGTTCCATTTTAGACCATGAATAAAACTTCCAACATGATGTTAACCCTGTTTGAAAAGGCCGTGTTAAAATAAATGCTCTGCCTCTGAAAGTTGCAGTTTCTTATCTGAAACTGAACTTGCAGTTTCTTATCTGAAACTGAAACTTGCAGTTTCTTCTCTGAGAATCACATTGTCTGCACTTTTATACTCCTATGAAACTATATTTTTTTAAGTGCTAAAAATAGATCTCTAGAATTCATAAAATACTTCATATGCTCAATACTGCAAATCAGAAATTCCAAAGACATTCATATCTGAAAGTACTCTCAAAATACACAACACAAAACACAATTCACAACCTGCAAATACTGACAACCCTAAGCTCCTCCTGACAATTCACAACCTGCCCGACTATTGGGCTGGGGGGCAGCCCCCTCCTATTCCTCGGCGGCAGTCGCCCCATGAGATGATGTGAACGGCGAGGGAGACGATGGCGGGGAAGCGTCGTCGGGACAACTGCTTTTCTCCTCTTGCAGTTGGGTTCGGTCGACGAAGACTCCACCGGCTCGCTCTGGCTAGACACCCTCACAAACGTCACCCTGTAGATGCTCGATCCTTAAATCTCTGGTGGATGCTCCATCTGGGATCGGTACTCCCACCACCGCCTCCTCATGATCGGATTTGGTGAATCTGTTTGCTCCATGGCCCAGAGGAGCAGCTCTATGTACTCCGGCGCGACTCCCTCCGGGAGTATCGCCGCCTTTTCGCTCTATTGCAGATATTTGGCCATGGATGTCGCCGTCACCGCTAGTTGGTCCTTGTTGTCAAACCAAGACTGTATCTCCAACATCCTAGCTAGCTTCACAGGGTCTCCATCTGCGATCCTCACGTATCGGTTGTACTCCTCCATCGATCTACTTCTCCACAGCACCTTCACTCGCCGGCGGTGGTTTTTGAATGGAAGAGAAGAGGAGCAGTGCTGGTTTTGGATTAGAACGGGAGAGGAGCGACGCTGGTTTTGCACTGGAACAGGAGAGGAGGGGCGGTGGTTTTGAAATGGACGAGGAGAGGAGCGGCGCTGGATTTAGATTGGAACAGGAGAGGAGCGGCGGTTGTTTAAGAGGAGAAGAGCAGAAGAGCGGCACTGGTCTTGGAAGTATTTTTTTGTTGTTTTGCGTATTTTGGGTCAAAGTTTGACCACGTACTGTATTTGACAAGCAAAATGTGAATGCATGTCACCAAAAATTGTATCGTCTGGTTCGTATCTGAATGTACTTTCAAATTATATTATTTTTGCAATGTATAACATATATTTTATGTGCGAAAATCATGGTCAATTATGACCCAGAATAAAAGGGAGACTAGTTAATGTTGGTCGCTTTCTTAATTGAAGGGTAAATTGATTTTGATTTTGATCCATTCACAGCGCGCCGGCCCTCTCGCCCAATCCTAAATCGCTGCCGCACGCTCCTCTCCCTCTTCTCAATTGTAAAACCACCTCCTCTCCTCTCCATCATCTCCATTCCAAAACCACCGTCTCGCCTCTCCCTCTTCTGATCTTCTCCATTGCAAAACCACCTCCTCTCCTCTACATCATCTTCATTCCAAAACCACCATCTCGCCTCTCCCTCTTCTGATCTTCTCCATTGCAAAGCCACCTCCTCTCCTCTCCATCATCTCCATTCCAAAACCACTATCTTGCCTCTCCCTCTTCTCTATTGCAAGACCACCGTCTCTCCTCCCATCTTCCAGAGCTAGCACCGGACCACTCAGAAAAACATCCATGGAGAGGATGCAGCAGCGAATCAGGCAGATCGCCGGGCTGCCACTGTGCAAAGTTAGCCAGGTTGAAGGAGATCCTTAGTTGCTTTGACAATGAGTGGGAGATTTCGAGGACGGTGTGGGCCATGTGGCAATGCATGCGAAAGAGCAAGACGGCAGCGATGAGGGCGGCGATGTACATGTACTCCTCGGCAGCAGTCACGCTGCAGTCCTCCGAGTTCATCGAGTATCTCCTCTGGCGATGGAGCAGACAAATTCGCCCGAGGCGATAGTCAGGCGGAGGTGGTGGGCGTCAGGTCGAAGGTAGAGCACCCAGAGGATAACGAATCGATCGAGTATGGTGTGCCATTCGTGAGGGTGCAGAGCCAGCCGGAGCCACAGGACTATTCGTTCTCCCACCGCAAGAGGAGGCCGGATGGCGCGACGTCGCTTCCCCGCCGTTCTCCACGGTTCCCTCAACGCTCGCCTCGTTTCAACGGCGGCGGTAGGGTTTAAGGTAAGCTTCACACTAACCTAATCTTCCACCTGCTCATGCTTACAATCAGTGTGACAGCTAATGAAAATCATGCTTACAATCAGTCTCCGGTTACTACGCCAATCACCCTAAAATAGCTCTGGACCTTTGGGTCAAAGTTGTGACACAATGTACAAATAAAGAAAAATAGATTGGTGCTTCTTTCAGAAAAGAGTACTCCCTAGAAAACTGCCAATATAAGCTACTAGTATTTGGTTAGAGGATTTGCTGCCGAGAAAGATCCGTCCACAAAGAGCGCCACACATCCCACTGGTGGTGGTGGATGCCAATGCGTGCATGCAGCAAGGTTGGTGAAGGTAATTTTTACTTGGCACACCTCGCACTCTCCATATATGCTGGTTCCATACGTACATTTGTGCAGTTCCACCAAAATGCAGCTGAATAACCCTGTTTGCACAGATAATGAAAAAGCGTGATTACATTATAGTGGCACTAGTTGATGAAACACACAAAATAAATATAAGAAAATATTGTGATAGTATCATAGTATGCCATGCTGCGAGAGCGAGATGGGCCCTGCGACGCCTCATACGGTACGTCTCATACTGGACATCGTCCCAAGTCTCCCAGATACACCTTCTGCCAGTGATGAACATCAGTGTACAACAGTAGTACAAGGAGGCGCCTTGAGACATTCAAATCTCTATTTTTGTACATATCAACTAATATTAAGCACCCCAGTTTGCAGAAACGCTTAAACATTAACAATGGGACTAGTTGATGAAACATACTTTAACAAAGAGAAGCACTTTCTTTATCTACATTGGAAATGAAATGATAGAGATGACACTCGCTCTATTTTAACTATATTATTACTTCATTTTACCAGCGACACTAGGGTCGAGCAGGTGGCAAACGAGGTGTACCATGCGACGCAAGGATGGAGGCCGGGGGTGCTTAGATCGATGTCAAGCTGGCTCTTTCAGTCACCAACATGGATGATTCAATTCATGGGACCTTTTGGTGCAGTTCACCTAAAATGAATTAATGTCCCATGAGCTAGCAGCTTCTTCTTCAATTTTTTATTAAGAAAAGGGCTCCAGCCCCGGTTCCATTTCCATCAGAAAACGAAACCCACAGAGCTTCTTCTTCATTAGTTGCAATAAAATTGAGCAACATCAAGGTTGGTTGTGAAGCTCCTGGAATGCTCAACTATAATTTGGATATCATTTGTGCAGTTCAACTAAGATAGAGCGTGAAATTTATATCTCTGTTTGCACAAAAAAGGTGGAAAGGAGGGTGACTAACAAGTGATGAAACATGCATCAAATGATAAGAAGCATGTTCCTTATCTGAATGGCAATCCTACAATGACAGTAGCAATTTCTAAAGAAGTGGCATTGCTAGATATTAGTGTGGGCATTAGAATTAACTATGACAACCGTTAAATACGACATTACTTTGGGCACGGGAGAGTAGGCGGACCAGGACAGTTGCATTTCTAACGAAAAGAACCAACTTATCTTAATGGGAAATTTTAGCAGGACATGTAAAGAAGTGACATTGCTTCATATTACTGGAGGCATTACATTGAAAACAACATTGGTTTAACGTGTCCTTACTTTTAACAAAGGCGACTGCTACATTTTACCAGTGGCATTACATAAGAGTGGCTCGGGCCAACAAACATCAGAACAGGATATCTGGGTTGGTCCCATTTTTGTTCGGTATAGCCACCTTATACTGTGTGAGGCTAGCAAATCTAGTGATGTACTTACTCTATTGACTTGTCCCCCAGTCTCCACTTTCTTTTCTTTTTCAACCAACAGATCGGGTTTATATTGAGTTTGTACTGCGTTTCCCTTTATTTCCCTATTAGACCTAGAGACTAGTTGAATAGCCAGTCTCTGCTACTATTCGCCCCCATTATTTCCTCTTTCGACCAAGTCCTAGATTCAGGTAACAAATCCTCCCCCACCCCCACCCCCTTTCTTCCTTGTTTGAACCAAGTAGTACTAGATTCAAGTGCATGAACTAGTTTTACCTCTTAAACGTAAAAAAATTAGGTGGTTTTCGAACAGCCGATCGATCCTATCTACGAGGGGGCCTGAGAAATAGTAAAAGGTACAAATGCAGCGACGTCAGGAGCTCGGGAAGCAAAGCAAGGCCGGTTTCGAAGGAAGTTATACCTGATGGTCACTGGGATGTCGCTAGGTGGGCGGCGGGAGGCCGGATCTGCCCACACTACGGCAGCGAGGAAGAAGGGGTCGGAGGCCCTCCCTCTCCAGCGGTGCTTGGGAGAGAACGGCAAGGCAGGCTGATCAGGACGCGCCCAGCAGTGGGTAAGAGCCGTCGCCGAGGACGACCGCGTGAACGTTGCACCTTCTCACCTTCCCCGGCGGAGAGGATCCGGCTGGATCTGTGACCAGCGGTGAGCAGAGAGAGAGAGAGAGAGAGAGAGAGAGAGAGAGAGAGAGAGAGAGAGAGAGAGTGGCCACCGCTGTCGTGTTTAGATCTGGAGAGGCCGAGACAGTGTGAAGAGAGCAACACTAGCAAGCAAGCACGGAGGCTCCTGCCTATATAGTGGAGTAGTACTAGTTTTCTTTTGTCTACCGGAGCCGGCTTGACCTCGTCAATGACTGTCGAGTAGTCTTCATGCACGTGGCCCGGAGGCGCAGTTGTTGTCATTTTGATCTGGAGCGCCGGATTATAACATATAACACAAAAAAATGCCACATCACAAGAAATCAAAACCTCACTGCCCAAAGGAGACAACATGAATCCCGACGGACAAACTAGACGAGCAACAAAGCTCAAATTAAAGATAAACTCGTAGAAAAAGGGTCCGTTGATAGATGTCCTAATTAACATAGCCGGCTTGACCTAGATGGCAGCCGAGTAGTCACTATTCGTGCATGTGCCCCCAATGACTAGCCCAACTCAGTTGTCGTTGTTTAACCCTCGCAGTGATCCGAAGCACATGACACCTAATTTTGCGAGCTGACAAGAAACCTTTTTATAGATTTCTCACCACAACTACAGCCTGCACAATATGTAGACGATAGCCAATCCAGGCGTGTCTGCTGGAGTCTGGTCACATGCATGGACGAACTGATCTTCCGTGTCTTGCAGGGATCGTCCAGGCACCAACGTAATACTACAACACGTCTCTAGTACAATCGCTCGTCTCCCTCTTCTATTAAGTCACCCGACTTGCGGGGCCGGGGACTGTGCCTATGGTCGGTTCTCAATTGTCGTCCCACATGTGTGTGCGAATGCAATATGACGCGCGTTCCATTCGGAGAGCAACGTACCCGACCGACCGACCGTCTGGGGTGTGACGCGAACGCGACGGGCGTGTTGTATACACTGTACATGTGTACCGCCGTTTTCTAGACGCTTTGCGCCATGGCGCGGGCGCAATCCATGGATACAAAATTAGTATATTGTATACTATTTAAAAATCAAGGGCGAGGCTTTTCCTGAGCGGTAGGCGGCAGGGCAGTTCTGCCTAGTCGGTTCGACAGAGACGCGAGAAGACGAGGGAGTAGGCTGCTGCAAACGTAGGGCTGTGTTATTTGACAGCGAGATACTGCTGGACAGGTGGGGCCCGGTGATTTGACTTGCCATTATCATTTTAACTGTGGCGCTACGACCGGCGTGTGTGTCCCGATTCCTGACCACCTCCATACAGGTGCCTCTCCCAATGCTCCACCATGTAGTAGAGGCTGGCTCTTGCATGAGAGCCCACTTCTCCACTTTTTCCTTACCTCTCTTTCATCCACATATGCAAAAATGCCATGTAAAGCGCACTATTGTACTTACTTGCTCCTACAGGTGCTTAAGCTTGCCACATGGGCATAAAGTCTGATGTGGCAAGTTAATCAAGAAGAGAGAGACTAGTTTGATGACCCAAGGAAGAAACGGTGCTAAGCGCGTGTACCTAGGTGAAAAGACAATTTTGAGTCCATAGCTAATTAAATGAAGCAAACTTAACAACACCATTTCATTGGAAGAGGTCACTCCTTGGCAAATGCAATAAATACTAGTACTCCCTGTGTTCCATAATATAAGAACGATTTTGGCACTACACTAGTGTCAAAAACGTTCTTATATTATGGGACGAAGGGAGTACGAAGAAATAGATAGAGAGGAGTAAAAAAATACACTTATAGCTAACCTTGTTGTAGTATGAGTGACTAAGTGATGACTATGTATGACATGCCAACATCAGATAGCCTAACGCACCATGTTAAATCTCCAAGGGCGCGACCGCGCGTGTGACGCGACGGTTGTGGTAGGTGCGACCATGATACGGGGTGCTGGCAGCCCTTGGATCTGAGATCAAACGATCGCATGCTAAGTTGCTGAAAATTTGCAGAATAACCCCCCCGCGGCAACCGGCAAATTTCCTCGCGCAGGTCGGAGTAGGTTTCTCGGTTTGCATACGGGTTTAATGGAGGCGAGGAGGCGTGTTCAGCCGGGCGTGCAGTGGACGGTGCAGTACTATTCGATTTGACAACTACAACTAGTATATTATAAAGAACGAAGAAGAGTAGTAGAGATAGAGATAAAAATAGAGACTAGGGAGGAGCACCATCTACTACTTCGTGGGCTACTCCTGCGCTCCATTCGGCGGCCGCAACGTCCCCTACAGCCACTCCCTCCCGCGCTCCATTCGGCGGGCGCTGTTGACATTTGGGGAGCACACTCTCGCGACTGCTAGCAGCCGCGACTTTACCGACGACGACTTCTTCCCCGACCTCGGCAACCTCAACGACATGGGCGACAACCTCAACGCCAATAGTGCTTCTCCCGTTGCACCGTATGTGTTTCTGTCCTTCCTGTTTGAAATCGTGGTAGAATTCATGTTTCTACTCTGTGTCCTAGACTCGATCTGTTCATCTACTATGCTAGTCCGCATGATTAGTTTAATCTCTGTTATAGCCGTCATGATTTATTTTGTAGTAAATCTCATAGTAACTTGCCCATATATTCAACTCATGAACGCCCCTACAGCCACTCCCTGCTTTCATGGACGGCCTGGTCGATGCCTCCAAGGAGCCTGTCGGTGTCAAACCGCGGATCTCGGTAAGGGGTCCCAATCGTATGCGTCTCGGCGGATGGAAACAGGAGACAAGGGACATGATGTTTTTACCCAGGTTCGGGCCCTCTCGATGGAGGTAATACCCTACTCCTGCTTGATTAATATTGATGATATGGGTAGTACAAGAGTAGATCTACCACGAGACCAAGGAGGCTAAACCCTAGAAGCTAGCCTATGGTATGATTGTTGTTCGTCCTACGGACTAAAACCCTCCGGTTTATATAGACACCGGATAGGTTAGGGTTACACAGAGTCGGTTACAATGGTAGGAGATCTACATATCCGTATCGCCAAGCTTGCCTTCCACGCCAAGGAAAGTCCCATCCGAACACGGGACGAAGTCTTCAATCTTGTATCTTCATAGTCCAGGAGTCCGGCCAACGGTGATAGTTCGGCTATCTGGACACCCCCTAATACGGGACTTCCTCAGTAGCCCCCGAACCAGGCTTGAATGACGATGAGTCCGGCGCGTTGATTGTCTTCGGCATTGCGAGGCGGGTTCTTCTCCAAATTCCATATACTTGTTGAATAGTGTCCGGCTTCTGATAAATGCTGCGCTCCTTGGCTTCTACGCCTAATAATGGCCATCTTCCACGTGTTTGAATGAATGCGAAAAGCCAGGGTATTTTTACACTTACCCCCCTAGCTGTGCAAATGAGCCGCCTATAAAAGGGACGAGGATCTAGATCTGAGTCACACCATCCCCCCTCTGCGAGCTTTCATCGGAGCGCCTCTGACAAAAACCCATTCCATCATGGATAGTCGACGCGGCTCCTCCTCTCACGCTCCCAGCCCTCAGCCTGGAAATTGGGGGAAATGCTCAGTCCCGCATAGCGAGCTAGTTATACTCCAAACCAAGGGATTTCTTCCCCCGGCCTTCATGGTTCCGGTTCGAGCCGGACTCGCCACCTACAAGGGCGGAAAGCAAGCGGAGAGTGTCCCCGATCCCTCTAAAGGAGAGCGGGTGTGCTTAAATCTCTTATCTAGTAAGAGGACTCGGATTTCCAATCCATCCGCTTTCTCCGGGGCTCTTGGAGTTCTACGGCCTCCGGGCCAGCACCACCTTACGCCTGCCCCCATTCTGCATATCGCGGGCTTCGTGGCCCTTTGCGAACTGTTCTTGGGCATTGAGGCTCATTTTGCACTGTGGAAGAGATTATTCTGCCTAGTACCCTGTTCTCATGAGGGGTCAATATATCAAGTGGGCGGAGCCGAACTATGGCGCATCGCTGGGACCGGATATGTATCCGGAACCCCGAGGAAGGTGTCTGAAGACTGGCCTTCAGAATGGTTTTACAGTCAGGACGTCTCACTGCCGGACCCTGTTCGGATCGGCATTCCGGAGTTTAGCAATACTCCTCTGAAGAAGCGCCTAAGCTGGCGCCCACGGAGCCCCCAGAGGGAAAATGTCCGGGATGTCCTTTACTTGATGAGCCGAATAAGATTACTGGCTCATGCTGGATTGACCATGATTGGAGTCATGGCAATTTGCATTATGAGGGGAGTGCAGCCGCTCCAATATAGGGGCCACCCCATGTGGGACTTCAACGGGGAGGACGATGCCACCCGCCATGGCCGCAAAGGGCCGGGATCGGTCACCGAACTGGTGAAGACCTTGTCTGCCATGTATAAAGGGGAGGAGGAGGATTTTCTCCGCGTCAACCCACTGAGCGATTTCTCTTCGAATAATTCCTGAAGTTGGGTAAGCAAACATCTTTATGGCCTGTCCGATCCATGTTCCCGTGGTTAAATATCTCATTTCATGGTTTCTGCGCAGGAACTGCGCCGGGCCGTGGAGAAGATACACAGCCCGCCCCCACAACCCGAGGATCCGGAAGGGTCCCTCGATCTGGCCTCCGAAGAGGATCCGGATATAAAGGTGGAGTTGATCGACGGGGTGTTCCACCAACTTAGCATCAACAATGCTTTGGTTGCCATTACGGCCGATTACCCCGGAATACTTCCAGCCTCACAGGTAACTGAGACCCAGGTCCCAATACTCTGATAATGACCTATCCGTGCTTATTTCTTGATCACCGTACACCAATGGTGTTTCGCAGGGGGTACCTTCGAGGCAGGAAGCCGAGCCCGCGGCGGCTGGCCAACAAGGGGCAGTACGGCCCCGCAGGCTAAAAACAAGTGCGATTCGGATCGAAACTCCGCTGCAACGGTATGGCGTGTCACCATATTCCCAGGATTGATTCCGAAGAGGTGTACTAACGCTGGTGCTCCTTTCAGGAAAAAGAGCGCTCGCCGGACTGAGTCCGGAGAGGTTGCCAATCGAACCTCCGTCGGCCAGGCTCCAAAGCCGGGTCCAGAAGCGGAGGTGAGCACGAGGCGCAAGGCCGGATGCTCCTCCGACAGAGGATGCCGACAGATTGTCCGCCACCAACTCCGAGGTGGAGAGCGCCTTGAATCACAGGCGCCGTCGGACAGTTCTTCGTGACGCGTGTTTCTCCCAAGAGGCCTTGAATGCCTTCAATTCGGGAGATGCGCACCTCCGTGCCGCTCAAGATGGTCTAGCCAGAGCCACGAAGCAGTATGTAAAGGACATATGGGTAAGGAAATTTGACAGTTATATATGCCAGTAGCCCCCGAGACTTAAAATAGTTAGAATAACCGATTTAAGGATCATTTGTTATGCAGGATCTTACAAAAAAGAATACCCGACTGTCCCAGGAGCTTGAAGAATGCAAGGCCCAACTTGAGGCCGCACTAGCCGCTACACAGGGAGCCACAAAGACCCCCTCTGGTAATATATGCTTCAAAAGATAAATAGGTTATGAAGTGCGGCTGTGTGTAATTCTCGACAATTATATTGCAGATGGCGCGACTAGATCCGGACAAGCAACAGCTCTGCGCCAGCTAAAGGCTGGCGAGAGCCTGCCACGAGGGTGCGGCAGGAGAAAAATCACCTAAGATGCCAACACCCAACCGGGTGAGGAACTAAAGGATGTTCGTGCTCAGTTGTCCGACCAGTAAAGGAGAATCGACGGCTTCGCTGGCATTTTCGATAAGTGCTTGAGCAAACTTTTAAAGAGTTCGTCGAGGAAGGCGACTAACATAAACATGTATGTAGGTTTCCTCACAGGTCGTCCTGAAGAGGAGATGCCCAGTTCTTCGGGTGATCTTCTTCCCGAACTGCGTCAGCTGCACGAACGAGTTCGGCAGGTGATGAAAGGCGTCAGCCAGGCCTGGTGGCCATCTATCTCCCTGCCCGAAGGCATTGGAGAGCTGGCAGAGCGGCTTGAAGGAGCTCGGCGGCGCTTCCGACTATGGAAGATATCGGCCTGCCGTCAGGGCGCCAGGGAGGCCTGGGCCATGGTGAAGACGCGGTACACGGTTGTTGACCCAAACCACATGGCCGAGGTCGGACCTGTGGGGCCTGATGGGAAGGAGATCCTCAGAAGTTTAGTGTACGGCCAAGTAGAATTGGCCGCCAAGTATTCCCAGCAAGATTGTAAATTAGATAGCCTATTAGATGGCATTGAGGAGGAATACAATGAGTCGAGTTGACTATGTAATTAAATATGACATGAAAAATGTCTTCTAGCCGGATTGTAGATCGTTTGTCATAGCGGACCTTTTTGCTTCGACCTCAGGACCCAATAGTCCGGAGTGTGTCTGAATACCTTCGTGGTTATATGAGAACCGGGGTATGCATGGAGACAAGGCGTAGGGGTCATTATTGCTGTATCAGACAAGTGCCCAACTAGTTATGTTATATTACATGGATAGTAAGAAACATCTTCCAGGGAGAATAGTTCCATTGAGGGTTCCTTTCGCTGGGATGCATGCCCTAAAGTGCATGTCAAAACTGCTAAGAAAGCAGAAAATCATCTTTCAGTTCACCGACCGAATATTCCCTAAAGAACGCTAGCTTTCGGCTTCACCCAGTCTGAGGTACACATCCGCTGACCCGGCAAGAATAATCGCAGAGGTGCTCCCTTTACCACCTAGCCGAACAATCGGGAACGTAGGGGTAAGCACAGGAGCCAAGCAACCCAGCTTGGCCAAAACTTAAGTCATATCGATGCATATAATGGTGAATAAAAGGTACATGCGGAAGTTTGACACATGTATTGGGCATGAAGCCCGTATAAATAAGCTTCTGTTAAAGAAGCCCCCAGGTATAATGAGCACGGACAGCGCGTCAAGTATGTGCGAACAAAGCGCGAACGAGCCTCTGAAGGCTTTAAAAAGAAAGGGGAGGAAGGAGAGAAATAAAAGACAGCAAAAATAGAAAATGTGGACGGAGGAAGGAGACGAACTTGGAGTCCCGCCGCTTAGCGTAGAATCTTCGTGAGACGGGCTGCGTTCCATGGGTTCGCTCGAGTCGGTTATCCGATGCGTTTCGCAGACGGTATGCTCCGCCGGTCAGGACCTGGTCGATGATGAAGGGACCTTCCCATTTGGGCTTAAGTTTGTCCTTTTTCTTGTCCGGCAGGCGTAGAACTTGTTCGCCAACGTTGTAAGCTTTGGCCCGTACTTCCCTGCGTTGTTATCTTCGAGCCTGCTGTTGATAAAATGCGGAACGAGCCTTTGCCACGTCGCGCTCCTCCTCCAATGCGTCCAAACTGTCCTGCCGATCGAACTCGGCTTCTCTTTCTTCATACATGCGCACGCGAGGTGAGTCATGAATTATGTCGCAGGGCAAGACTGCCTCTGCACCGTACACCATAAAAAATGGTGTGAATCCGGTAGTACGATTCGGCATGGTCCGTAGCCCCCAGAGTACAGAATCGAGCTCCTCAACCCAGTGCGTGTTAGATTCCTTGAGGGACCGCACAAGTCTGGTTTTAATGCCGCTCATGTTAGACCGTTTGCTCGTTCGACTTGACCGTTGGTTTGAGGGTGATAGATTGAGGCGTAATCGAGCTTGATGCCCATGTTTTTGCACCATAATTTGACCTTATCGGCCGTGAAGTTGGTGCCGTTATCAGTGATGATACTGTGGGGGACACCGAAACGGTGCACTACCCCTGATATGAAGTCTATCACCGGTCCTGATTCGGCCGTTTTGACAGGCTTGGCCTCTATCCATTTGGTGAATTTATCCACCATGACCAATAGGTATTTTTGCTTGTGGGTTCCTCCCTTAAGGGGTCCAACCATGTCAAGCCCCCAGACCGCGAACGGCCAGGTGATGGGTATAGTTTTGAGGGCGGTGGGTGGCATGTGGCTTTGGTTAGCAAAAAGCTGGCAACTTCGCATCGTTGGACTAAATCTTGCGCATCTGCCCGGGCCGTCGGCCAATAAAATCCTATACGGAAGGCCTTGCCTACAAGGGCCCGGGCTGCGGCGTGGTGCCCAACCAGTCCGGCATGAATCAGCCAGGAGGTTTCGCCCTTCCTCTTCGGAGATACACCTTTGAAGGACTCCTGTAGTGCTTTTCTTATAAAGCTCTCCCTCATTGACTATATAGGCTTTAGATCGCCGTACTATGCAGCGAGCCTCATTTTGGTCTTCGGGGAGTTCCTACCTAGTTAGGTAGGCTAGAAATGGTTCCGTCCACGGGGCGATAACCGCCATTATTTCATGGGCGGGGGGTGTTATCTCGGTGGCAGAGCCTCCGATTGTGTCAGAGTGTTCGGCGTCAGTAAAGGCGGTTGGGTCCGGATTGTTATTTCCGGACTCCTTCCCATAGTACGGATGGCTTGAACAGCCGCTCGAGGAAGATGTTGGGCGGACGGCATCACGTTTTGCACCGATGCGTGCCAATATGTCCGCTACCGGTTGTTATCCCGGGCTATGTGATGAAATTGAGCCCTTCGAACCGTCTTGACATTTTAGGACCGCATTGCGGTATGCTACCATTTTTGGATCTTTGGCATCAAAGTCTCTGTTTATTTGAGATATTGCGAGGTTCGAATCCCCGCGCACCTCTAGGTGTTTAATGCCCATGGAGACTGCCATCCGGAGGCCGTGCAGAAGGGCCTCGTATTCGGTTGCATTGTTGGAGTCCGTATACATTAAATGAAGGATGTATTGGACTGTGTCCCCGGTTGGGGACGTCAGGACGACGCCAGCCCCCAGGCCGGCCAACATTTTGGAGCCGTCAAAGTGCATGATCCAATTGGAGTATGCGCCGTACTCTTTAGGGAGTTCGGCTTCGGTCCATTCGGCCACGAAGTCGGCCAAAACCTGATAGCTCGTGGTGGCTTATAAGCTATGTCGAATGGAAGGAGCTCTATGGCCCATTTAGCAATCCGGCCCGTCGCGTCGCGGTTGTTTATAATGTCGTTAAGAGGTACTTCGGAGGCTACCGTTATCGAACACTCTTGAAAGTAGTGTCGCAGCTTTCGGGATGCCATGAACACCGCGTATGCTATCTTTTGATAATGTCGGTACCCGGACTTGCATGGAGTGAGGACAGTGGACACATAATAAACCGGTCTTTGAAGAGGGAACCGGTGTCCGTCCCGCTTTCGCTCGACAACGAGCACCGCTGACAACTTGATGTGTTGCGGCGATATATAATAGCATTGGTTCGCCCACGCTACGGCGGCCAGGACTGGATTTGTTGCCAATATGGCTTTTATTTCTTCTAGTCCGGCCGTGGCGGCATCCGTCCACTCGAAGTGTTCGGTGCGGCTGAGGAGGCGGTAAAGGGGTAACGCCTTTTCTCCCAAACGGGAAATAAAGCGGCATAGAGCCGCTACGCATCCAGTCAATTTTTGTATTTGTTTGAGGTCTTTTGGAATATCCAATTGTGACAGAGCTCAGATCTTGGCTGGGTTTGCTTCAATTCCTCTACCGGACACAATGAAGCCCAGGAGCTTTCCGGCTGGAACGCCGAAGACACATTTTTCCGGATTGAGCTTGAGGTCATATTTTCGAAGATTGTCGAATGTGAGCTTCAAATCGTCTACTATAGTTTCGACATGCTTGGATTTGACGACCACATCATCTACATATGCTTCTACTGTTTTGCCGATCTGGTTTGCCAGACATGTCTGAGTCATGCGCTGATATGTTGCGCCGGCATTTTTGTGCCCGAAGGGCATTGTGTTGAAGCAGAATGGGCCGTATGGAGTGATGAATGCTGTTGCAGCTTGGTCTGGCTCCACCATCTTGATTTGGTGGTAGCGAATGCAGCGTCGAGGAAGCACAATGAGTCGTGTCCTGCTGTAGCGTCAATAATTTGATCAATTCGAGGGAGGGGGAAGGGATCCTTTGGGCAAGCCTTATTAAGGTCTTTGAAATCAACACATAGGTGCCAGGATTTGTCCTTCTTCGGTACCATCACCAGGTTTGCTAGCCAGTCCGGATGTTTTATATCTCTGATGAATCTGGCTTCCAGAAATTTGGCTAGCTCTTCTCCCATGGCCTGTCTCTTGGGTTCGGAAAAGCGCCGAAGAGCCTGTTTGACTGGCTTGAATCCTTTTAGGATATTTAGGCTGTGCTCGGCCAGCCGACGTGGTATTCCTGGCATGTCACGAAGGGTGCTGCAAAATGTCCCAGTTTTCTCGTAGAAATTCTCGTAGTGCAGCGTCTACATCAGGGTTTAATTGTGCCCCAATGGAGGCCGTCTTTGCAGGGTCCATTGGGTGGACTTGGAATTTGACTATTTCATCCGCTGGTTTAAAAGAGGTGGACTTGGATATTTTATCAAGTATCACATCGTCCCTGTTCACTGTGGAGCGCATCGCAGTGAGTTCCTCGGCCACTAGGGCTTCGGATATTGCCTCGAGGGCTAGTGCGGCTGTCTTGTTTTCGGCGCGGAGTGCTATGTTCGGATCACTAGCGAGAGTGATGATTCCGTTAGGTCCGGGCATTTTAAGCTTCATGTACCCATAATTGGGTATAGCTTGAAAAATTGTGAATGCCTCTCTCCCCAATAAAGCATGATATCCGCTGCTGAACGGGGCCACTTGAAATGTGACCTCCTCGGACCTGTAATTGTCCGGCAAGCCGAACACTACGTCCAGTGTGATTTTTCCTGTGCAGCATGCTTCCCGGCTAGGGATTATTCCTCTAAAGGTTGTGCTGCTTCGCTCAATGCGGTTCCAGTCTATTTCCATTTTTCGGAGGGTTTCCTCATAGATGAGGTTCAGTCCGCTGCCGCCATCCATGAGTACCTTTGTAAGGCGAAAATCGTCCACTATTCGACTGAGAACCAATGCGGCTGGTGCTCTGGCTGTTCGGAATTTGGGTTCTTCACTGGCATTAAAGGTAATAGCCGTGTCACTCCATGGATGTATTGTTGCTACTTGGTAGACTTCTGCAAGGTTGTGGAGTGTTTGTTTCCGCATGTTATTTGATGCGAAAGTCTTGAAGACTGTTAACACCGTACTGGTATTGCCGGGCTGGGATTCTGAAGCTAGAAGCTCTTCACCACTTTTGGCCACCTGCCGTAGTATCCAACATGCTCGAAGGCTATGAGTTGGAGTGGTGCCCTCTGTGCTATGAATTTTGCAGGGTCCGTTTAGCCAGCCTTCCAGTACGGTTCCGTACCCTTTAGGGGTTTTTTGTTTTTTGATGTTTAATCCAGGTGCTTGGTGATGATGCGCCCTTTTATTCCGGACTAGGGATGTATTCGGGGCCGGATTATCCCAAAATTGACTTTCGGTTTTCCAAGCACTCTCCATCGCATACAGTACTTTTTGTACTATGGTCACCAAGTCATCAAAGCATGTAATTTCATGACGACTTATGGCGTTTAGGATTCCTTTGTCCGTGCAATTATTGCAAAAGTGAGATTGCGTCCTCCTCTCGGCAGTCCTTTATCCTGTCCATAACCAGGAGGAATCTGCCCAAAGAATGATGTCTTTATTTCAGTTGGCTCTTGCCGAATTCGGGATAGATCGCTAATGTTTGGTTGGGCGGTGGAACTAGATCCGAACCCCGTCCAATTTAAGACTCAGGGGCCGAGAAGTTTCTGAACTTGGAAGTTTGGATTTTTGAATGCTATCCAATGAGTCCAACCCGCCGCCTGACTTTAAGTTCAGGGCTTGATTGACATCCGTCCCTCTGCGGGAATCCGACATGGAGGGATCGGGAATCCGGACGTAGCTAGTCCTTAAGATAGAAGAAGAATCGCCGCATTGCTCCTCTATCACAGCAACATGATGGGTAGCTTCGGGAGAGTTGATCTCTCTCAGATCGGTTTTGGGCCCGATCTGGTCGTAGTCTGTGGCGACTCCTGTGGCGGCGATGTGATCCAAGAGCTCGTTTACGGAGGAGAGCTCGATCGGATCTAACTGTTTGGCAAATTCCGAATTGACGTGAAGATTGGTTTCGATGCCTCGGGAAGTCATCATCGGCGCGACAGCCGAACTGGTGGTCATAAGAAAACCACCTAGCCGGAGAGTCTAGCCAGTGGCCAAGGCTCCTTTGGCGATAGTATCGTCTTTAAAGACGGGATGAGGCATCCTTCCTGACGGCGACGGCACAGAGGAACTCTCAATGAAAGCACCAATGTGGGTGACGTCGGTGTCAAAACCGGCGGATCTCGGGTAGGGGGTCCCGAACTGTGCGTCTAGGCGGATGGTAACAGGAGACAAGGGACACGATGTTTTTACCCAGGTTCGGGCAATCTCGATGGAGGTAATACCCTACTCCTGCTTGATTAATATTGATGATATGGGTAGTACAAGAGTAGATCTACCACGAGATCAAGGAGGTTAAACCCTAGAAGCTAGCCTATGGTATGATTGTTGTTCGTCTTACGGACTAAAACACTCCGGTTTATATAGACACCGGATAGGTTAGGGTTACACAGAGTCGGTTACAATGGTAGGAGATCTACATATTCAGACGCCAAGCTTGCCTTCCACGCCAAGGAAAGTCCCATCCGGACACGGGACGAAGTCTTCAATCTTGTATTTCATAGTCCAGAGTCCGCCAACGGTGATAGTTCGCTATCCGGACACCCCTAATCCAGGACTCCTCGAGCCCTCCGTCTACTACTATGAGTGCCCGGTGCCATTTTGGGGCTCGCCGGCGGACATCGTGCATCACCTGATGCAGGCGTGCGTCAATCACTACTGGCCCTTGGCGAAGAACATCAAGTACGAGACGTGCTACCCGTTCACTGTGCCGGAGTCGCTGGAGGATCAGTGCCGCCTGCTAGTCTCGGAGGAGGACGGCAGCGTCTTCCTCTTGATCGTGGCCACCGGCGAGGCCCGCGCAGGCCGCCGCCACATCTCTGTAGTGTGCGTCAAGGGCGACGCCGCTGACGCTGACACTGACACGAGGCTGATATACGGGTGCGTGCTCAGTATTACTACCCCTCGGAGGTCCGTGGGCGGCGACACTGGCTACGTCAAGCTAACTTGGACTCTGCGAAGCTGGGACCTTCCCGCCGATGTGGACATGGAAGACGCATGGTATTATTTGACCCCCAACAATGTGCATGGGGACTTCAAGGAGGTTCACCTGGACATATGCATTACTAAGTTAAATGTTGATCATTAGTCTTCGCTCAATGTAATCCGCTGTCTAAGCATGTGGAGACTTCCATGCATGGTCTTGCTCTATTGGAGTATCGCGCATGAATAAAAGTGTATCCATTTATGGTTTAGTCTAGAATCTTCCATGTATGAATTTTTACTACAGTACCGGTGAAAGACTTATGATGAACCATTTCCTGCAAAGAACAATAAGAGTTATTTCTTCACAAGTTTTGGATGCAGGTTGAATAGTTGAACGCTTTTGTTTGCAAAAGATACTTTTTTTACCTATTTCACCCGGATGTTTCTGAGCTCTAGAGATGAATTCATATCCGAAGAAACCTATCGATACTTGTTACACATGAGATGACCCCCACATCCTTTGTCAAAATAAAGAACACCCCGATCAATGCATTTCACTCTTCCGTGCAACAGACGGGCACTACACTAGTGTCAAAAACGTTCTTATATTATGGGACGGAGGGAGTACGAAGAAATAGATAGAGAGGAGTAAAAAATATACTAATAGCCAACCTTATAGCCAACCTTGTTGTAGTATAAGTGACTAAGTGATGACTATGTATGACATGCCAACATCAGATAGCCTAACGCACTGTGTTAAATTTCCAAGAGCGCGACCGCGCGAGCGACGCGACGGTCATGGTAGGCGCGACCATGATACGGGCTGCTGGCAGCCCTTGGATCTGAGATCAAACGGTCGCATGCTAAGTTGCTGAAAATTTGCAGAATAACCCTCCAGGATAGGATATTCACCCATAGGTCTAGAATCACTCCATGCAACCGTTCGATCTCAGATCCAAGGGCTCTCGGAAGCCCGTATCATGGGAGAATGGAAAGCCACTACCCTGCCGTTCGCACGCTGGCAGTTCGCTCCTACTCGTCCCTGCACGTCCTTTAATACTACGACGGGTCACTCCTAGTCGTCTCGTCCATTCACATTACGGCAGTTCCACTAATCCTAACCCTCCTCCCAAATCCATGGCATCTCAAATCTCCCCGGTCGGCGGTGGGTACAAGGTCAGAACCATCACCGGCGATGAGTTCGATGTCATCTACACCCGTTCTTCCGCGACGGTGAAAGGATGCCTTTCTCGCTTCAGACGCATGTTCGAAGACTCAGATGATGAGTGGATAGCTGGGCTAGATGTTGAGTACACCACAGTCCTGGGACGAAAGAAGGATCTAAAGGACGAAGAGAGGAAGAAGCCTGCCGTGATCTAGGTTTGCGTGCATGACTTATGCTTGGTCTACCACATATGCCATGCCGACGTTGAGTGCCAGGATTTTAAGGACTTCCTCGAGAGCAACATAGTCAAATTCATTACTGTAGACTTTGGTAATGACAAAGAAGTCCTGCGTCAGATAGTCCTCGTTGTAGGCAACACCTTCGACCTCCAAAAGAATCGGCTAGTGTCCTCTCGTCAGCCTTCAATGCTGACCCTGGGAGGAGCCATGGTTCATCCTTCATATGGTAAACTGGAGAAACCTCCATACACGTTTCATCGTCATGCATGGCAGCGGAATGTACTAGATATAGACCACATCCACTACGCTGCATTGGATGGCTACCTTTGTTTCAATATCTACAAGGGTTGGATGAAGAGAAACAGCCAAGTTGGCGGTTCAAGCAAAGAAGTATCGGCCAAGAGGAAGAGGGAAAAGGATGAAGTCGAGGACGTGGACGAGGACTCCGAGTAAGGTGGCAGTGTCGTTGCTCCTGGTGGTTCTAATGTAGTGTCTACCGGGATAGTTGCAAAGTTTAATTTCAGATGTGCTTAATTTAATTTGAGGGGTGTGTTGTGCTGAGCCCCCAGCAGAACTATGTTATGTTTCTTCTTGTTACTTTAACTCTTGATGCATACATACTAGTATTTCTTACATTTCATCTTTTAGTTGGTATAGTACTAACACTCTTTTCTTCACATTATATACGTACAATATATATGGCCAACATCATATAGCCAGCAGTTTAGTTGTCAAAGAATTTCAGGGTGCTTTGTTTTGTCAAAGAATTTCAGGGTGCTTAGTTTTATTTGAGGGGTGGGTTGTGCTGGACACCATTATTGTGGCTAGCCTTTTTAATAGTACTATATGCATAATTTGGTGACCAGCGCTCTCTAAATGTACAACCATTATTAAAATTTAAATTTTTGCTCCATGGCGCAATACATCGATACTACTGTTGTACAAAAGTATACATTTTTAAAAGGCTAGAGGGCGGGGCAGTCTAGCTTGGTCGGTTTCACGAGAGGCGAGGGCCTTTGTGATTTGACGGCTCATTACTGCTGGAAGGCGGGGCCTTGTGATTTGACTGCTCATATAAATGCACCGACGACCTGATCGAGGAGGAGCAAAGAACCGTGCGGTATACTCAAGTTTTCAACTGGAGTAGTAATCATGACAGAGGAGCCTAAACACGGCAGCCCAGTGCCATATGGCGATAAAAATGATCTAATTTGCTAGTCATCTCATTGTTAGCATTGTTCTATTCATTCCCTAAAAAAACCATTGTACTATTCATGCCTCGCAGAGAACGTGACACGTGCGGCGAAACACCCGAAGCAAAAGATGAAACACAGCAGCAAAAGAAGAAGGAAGATTATCACCCCAAATGATCTAATTCACCGCGGAGTCGTAACTGCTTCTTCATCGCCTCCACGACCTCCATCTCCTTGCGCGTCTCCTCCGCCATCTTCTTCATTCTGTCCATGACGCGGGATTTCTCGACGCGAGCCTTCATCATCTATTCCACGGCCGCATTACGTACCTTGACAGCAGCCGGGTGCTCGATGCGGAGCTTCGCCAACTCCTCCTTCTGTACCATGACGAGGGCTTGCATCATCTTCATCGAGGAACTACTATTCTCATGCAGCTTCTTCCAGCCGGCGTTCTTCTCCTTCAACAGGTCGATCTCGTGGCAGAGCTTCGCCTTGTCCTCCTGAAGTCGCAGGATTTCGCCAGTCGCCTTCTTCTCCGAGGCAATGCTCTTCTTCAGCAGCATCACCAAGCCGGCGGTCAACTCCCCCTGCTGATTGAGCTCAGCAGGTATGTCGTCGAGGCTCTCCTTCAGCAACTCCATCAAGCCTTGGATGAACTCCTTCTGCTTATTGAGGTGCTTATTGAGCTGATCGGGCATGCCGTCGAGGGATAACGACTCCAGCTCCGCTGGCTCGGCATGTTCGCCTCCGCGGCTAGGGCGCTCCTGGGAGCCATCGCCTGCCCGTGAGAGATCTTTTGAGGTCTCTGCGTGGCGGCGAGCCCTCTCTTTTTTTCCATAGCCTTGGTTGCCGCTCCCTTGTTATGAGTAGTTCTCGACCTAGATCTCTGCTCACCGGCCATGGCAACGACGGACGAAGAAGAAGCACTTATGAGGAGGAAAGGTAGAGTAATTTTCGGTTAGGTAGTTCCCTTTTTATAACCTAAGTACTAGCACTAGTACTAATACCTGCATAGTGGGGACACGTTCAGGTTTGGTACGTACTAGTAGGTGTGAGCAGGCTTTCGAATGTGATGGGAACAAGGTAAAGATTAATTGATGGTTTTGGTTTCGAGGACCGAAACGGCTCCCGATGAGTTTAGCGGAACATAAATTTCAAGTACTACACTGCTCAGATGCGTAAATATTATGTTATTGTCAAAAATTGGCACAAAATACGAAGGAGACCAATGGAAGTACTACTTAGCAACCCACGATTTAACTACTCGCATGCGCGCAGTGGAGTAATAATGTCTTTCTTCCGCCCACACGTCCACTCAATTTGCATGCCCTGTATTAATTGACCATCAATGAAGTGAATGACTTTACACGCGTCAAATTATCACATGGGGTGGATCTTTTTACAAAATTACGTCCGCCCGTGTACCCGCGTGTGCGTGCGAGGGAATGAGTGCGTGCGTGGCGTGCGTGCACATCTTCGCTTCGTGCATGTACCACCAGTATGGCTCAGGGAGGACGAGTACATTCTTCTGGAACCAGCAGCACGACACTGTGATCAAACCACGCAAGGAGGTCACGACAACGCCTCCACATGTGCCACGTGGCTTCATGAACTGTAAGAGAGACACTGTGTAGCGTGCCATTGGTATTCTAATTTACGTGTTTTGCACATACTCGAAGTACTAGTAAGGTACACGTGCATTGCACGCATCAGATTTTGCAACCAAATTATGAGTAAATACCACACTATAGCATGTAATCTCTGAGTCATATATGCCTGATGTATCCCTTCATTTAATTCTTATAGTTCATCTCATTCAAAATCAATTAGAGGGTGCTTGGATACGTTTTAGTCCCATGACTAAAAGTAGTGAGACTAAAACATGCTAGCCTCATCCATGCTTGGATCCAAATACTAAGGAGACTAAAATCAAGTTAATGAGCATTTATTATCCTCCAAACCCTCCAATCCAGAACTCGCCCGTGTTAAAGGAGAGGAGATAAATGAGGAGAGAGAGGACTAATCCACATTTTAGTAGGGTTACCCCTCACTAAAAAATTTTAGTCTCAAGACTAGTTTTAGCCCCTCTTTAGTCAGAGGTGCTTGGAACTTTAGTCTCTTAAAGAGACTATTTTTAGTCAGACTAAAATAAGTCCCTTGGATCCAAGCACCCTCTTAGTTTTTATAAAAAAAGCTAAGAACGCGGGAATAGGAAAAACATGAGATTATAGTGGAACGTCGTCTTGAATCCTACAGGATTGTATGAGTATTTGATTGTCCATGGAAAAAACGCAGAATTCTTTCAAAGAGGTTTGAGTGGATGGGATGTTTCTTAGGAAATCTAGTGCAAATGAATCATATGGAAAAGTTCCTATGGTTTACAATCCTATGAATCAAACAACCAAGATAGGAAAAATTCCTAATGATTAGAATCCTCCAAAATTCCTTTGAGAATCCTTTGAATCAAATAAGCCCTTAATCTATTTTATGATTCATGGAATTGTGCGTTGTAAAGCATAAAGTAAAAAACAAATAATGGCAATTCAACTAGAAAAAAGTTTGGGCAGTTATGATACGGAAGATTCTAGAACAAAAGAGAACCACTGTTGTTTTGAGGTTTGTGCATTATGCTTAAGTTCAACCATGGAGTCTGCTAGATTGTACATGTGGCAAAATCCGTGGGGGCTAGAAGATGGAGCGAGGGGCCAAGTGGAGGGAGACTATGAAGGAATGCACAAGTGCGAGATCAATATTTAGAGAGAGGCGAACACGCGCTGTTGGTAATGCAGTGGCGGACCCATAAAAATAAATGAGCTAGGGGCCAAGCATTGCTAATCCTTTACGAGGAGGGTCAATTCATGAAATTAAACCTTTTTAGCAGCAATTGTCTAATAATCACATTCATATTAGCCTCGATATATAGTGATGTTAGGGGGCAGGGCCCTTACTGCTTTGTCTTTGCCATTGTGCACTTGCCCGAGAGATGAAGCGGAAGGCATGGATGATGAGAGGGGACGTTGGATATATAATTAATGTGGGTGTATTAACTACATATGTTAATCCTATATAGAGAGGTATAGATTGATCGATGTGGACGTGGGAAAGAGGGTGAGACCTCACTGGGTATATCGATTGATCGGTTTGTGTGGAAAACTATGGAAGACCTAGCTATATACACACATACATAGAGGAACATCGATCGTTGCACATGCACGCGTGAGAGATAAAGAATGCCCGATATGATGGAGAGGGGGATGTGTGTGGGTGTGTGCCTTCATGGGAGACCGACCTGAAGAAAAAGATTGCATGCGTCACGATGGATAATGCCGACTGGTAGTGTGTGCGCATGCATGCACGAGAGAAAGTTAGTCGTACAATTATAAAGAGAAGACTACTGTGTGGGTGTAAAAGAATAGGTGAGGTCATAATCAATGTAAAGTTGAATTCAAATATTTGAATAAGAGATCCTGATGTTTGAAACCCATGCATGCGTGAATATAACGGAGATCTGCGCGGTGTGGTTTGGAAACGAGCATGTTGTAATGTATACACATTGAACAAGGTCAGACTGATTTGAATTTGAGATACCGATGGCAGACATCATTTGGCCACGTCGCATCCGTGCATGGACGGACTATTCTAATTGGAGATGATGGGCAGCTTCGCATCACATATCTATATCTATACCTCTATATATATATATATTTTATATTTTATATTTTTTTATATTGTGTGCGGGTAGCTTTAACTTTGAAAGATGGTCGTTGGATGAAGCGAATCCGATGGTCCAAAGATGAAAAATTTGAGCAATGTTGACCGTTGGATATCATCTAGATTCCACCAGATTTCGCCACATGTATAATCTAGAAAGACTCCATGGTTGAACTTAAGCATAATGCACAAACATCAAAACACAAGCACTTCTTATTTGTTCTAGAATCTTCCGTATCAGAATTGCCCAAATGTTTTTCGACATGATTTGCCATTATTTGTTTTTACTTTATGTCTTACAATGCACAATTCCATAAATCTTAAAATAGATTAGCTTTCTTATAAAAACTAGATGATTTTGAATGAAATGAACTATAAGAATTAAGTTTAACATCTACATCATGCATATATGACTCAAGCTTGCATGCTATAATGTGGTATTTATTCATAATTTGGCTGCCAAATCTCATGCGTGCAATGCACGTGTACCTTAATCTAGTCGAAATGGTGTTTGTGTGTGTGTTGTGCGTGTTGAGGTGCAAATTGTATTTTTTTGGGTACACGTTAAGCTTGTTCTTCCGAAATTTCAAGCCGCGCCTTGTTATGCCGATAATTCAAGCTAGCGTCTCTATCTATCGTGCTGCGAAACTCACGCCTCTTCAACCCGCGCCTTGTTAGCCCGAAATATTTGAGATATATCTTTGTCTCGTTGTGCTCCGACAATTCCGTCCATCTCAACCCACGCCTTGCTATTCCAAAATTACAACGCGCGCGAAAACTCCCACCCCCTGTGAAATCCCGACACGCGAAATGCCTGTGGTACCACTTGATACGTCTCCAACGTATCTACTTTTCCAAACACTTTTGCCCTTGTTTTGGACTCTAACTTGCATGATTTGAATGAAACTAACCCGGACTGACGCTGTTTTCAGCAGAACTGCCATGATGTTGTTTTATGTGTAGAAAAGAAAATTTCTCGGAATGTCCTGGAAATCCACGGAGGCACTTTTTGGAATTTATAAGAATTATTGGGCGAAATAAATACACCATGGGGCCCACAGCCTGTCCAAGAGACAGGGGGCGCGCCCCCTATCTCGTGGGCCCCCTGGACCTCCTCCGACCTCAACTCCAACTCCATATATTCCTCTCGGGAGAAAAAATCAGAGAGAAAGTTTCATCGCGTTTTACAACACGGAGCCGCCAAGAAAGCCCTAATCTCTCGGGAGGGCTTCTGGAGCCCGTTCGGGGCTCCGGCGCGGGGTATTCGTCGCCATCGTCATCATCAACCATCCTCCATCACCAATTTCATGATGCTCACCGCCATGCGTGAGTAATTCCATCGTAGGCTTGCTGGACGGTGATGGATTGGATGAGATTTACCATGTAATCAAGTTAGTTTTGTTAGGGTTTGATCCCTAGTATCCACTATGTTCTGAGATTGATCTTGCTATGACTTTGCTATGCTTAATGCTTGTCACTAGGGCACGAGTCCCATGATTTCAGATCTGAACCTATTATGTTTTCATGAATATATGTGTGTTCTTGATCCTATCTTGCAAGTCTATAGTCACCTATTATGTGTTATGATCCGACAACCCCGAAGTGACAATAATCGGGATATTTCTCGGTGATGATCGTAGTTTGAGGAGTTCATGTATTCACTATGTGCTAATGCTTCGTTCCGGTTCTCTATTAAAAGGAGGCCTTAATATCCCTTAGTTTCCATAAGGACCCCGCTGCCACGGGAGGTTAGGACAAAAGATGCCATACAAGTTCTTTTCCATAAGCACGTATGACTATTTACGGAATACATGCCTACATTTCATTGATGAATTGGAGCTAGTTCTATATCACCCTATGTTATAACTATTGCATGAGGAATCGAGTCCGGCATAATTATCCATCACTGATCCATTGCCTACGATCTTTTCACATATTGTTCTTCGCTTATTTACTTTTCCATTGCTACTGTTACAACTACTACAAAAACCCAAAAATATTTATCTTTACTTTTGCTACCGTTACTATTACTATCATACCACTTTTGCTACTAAACACTTTTCTGCAGATACTAAGTTATCTAGGTGTGGTTGAATTGACAACTCAACTGCTAATACACAAGAATATTCTTTGGCTCCCCTTGTGTCGAATCAATAAATTTGGGTTGAATACTCTACCCTCGAAAGCTGTTGCGATCCCCTATACTTGTGGGTTATCAAGACTAATTTCTGGCGCCGTTGCCGGGGAGCATAGCTCTATTCTCTGAGTCACTTGGGATTTATATCTGTTGATAACTATGAAGAACTTGAAAGACGCTAAGACCAAGATTTTGCCCTCAACTACGAGGGGAGGTAAGGAACTGTCATCTAGCTCTGCACTAGATTCTCCTTCTGTTATTAGTAAGCTTGCGACACCTAAACCTGCTACTGCTATGAATTCTGATATGTCGCATGTTATTGATGATGCCACTTCTGCTATGCATGATGAAACTACTTCTGTGCGTGATACTACTTTGCCATTAGGTGAATTTCTAGATGAACAACTTGCTAGAGTTAGTGGGAATGAAATTACTGAAGATCCTATTATTGATGATAGTGATAATAAAGGTTCCCCCAATGATTATGTGTTACCTGTTGTTCCTAAGGGTTATGTTATGAATGAAAAAGCTGCTATGGAAATCCTTGCTTGCAATGATAGAAATGATCTTAAGAAATTATTAGCCAAATGGAAGCAGCAGTCTCTTAATGCTAGAATGAAACCCGATCCTGCTTTTGGTACTTCACCTATCTGTGTTGCTGATAAGGATTATGAGTTCTCTGTTGATCCCGATATTATTACTTTAGTTGAATCTGATCCTTTTATGGCCTTGAATCTGAAACTGTTGTGGCACATCTTACCAAGTTGAATGATATAGCCACCCTATTTACTAATAATGAGAAGTTTCGCTATTTATATATCCTTAAGATATTTCCGTTCTCATTAAAGGGTGATGCTAAGACTTGGTATAATTCTCTTGCTCCTGGTTGTGTGCGTAGTCCCCAGGATATGATTTATTACTTCTCTGCTAAATATTTCCCTGCTCATAAGAAACAAGCTGGCTTATGGGAATATATAATTTTGTGCAAATCAAAGAAGAGAGTCTCCCACAAGCTTGGGGAGGCTTCTCCAGTTACTTAATGCTTTGCCTGATCATCCTCTTAAGAAAAATGAAATACTTGATATCTTTTATAATGGACTAACCGATGCTTCCAAGGACTACTTGGATAGTTGTGTTGGTTGTGTTTTCAGGGAAAGAACAGTCGACGAAGCTGAAATATTATTGAATAATATGTTGACTAATGAAAATAATTGGACTCTTCCCGAGCCAGTTCCTGAAGTAATTCCTGAACCAATTGAGCCAACTCCTGAGCCTATTCCTAAACCCACTCCGAAGAAGAGAGGTGTTTTATTTCTCAGTCCTGAAGATATGCAAGAGGCAAAGAAATCAATGAAAGAAAAAGGTATTAAAACTGAAGATGTTAAGAATTTACCTCCTATCGAAGAAATACATGGTCTTAATTTACCGCCTGAAGAACCACATTGTCTTGATAACCCGACACAGGTAGTAAAGGTAAATTCTCTCTATATATATGATAAAGTTGAAATACCATCTACTAAATTTCATAGCCCATGCTTAGATGAATTTGATGACTTTATGGCTAGACAAGAAAGTTTTAATGGTTATGTTGGTAGAGAGTGAAAGAATAATGCTTTCGAGATAGGACGCGTAGGCGATAATCTGGCTAGAGTTAAAGATGAACTTCACCGCGTTAGCAAATATGCTTCTATGGTTGCTACTCAAGCTGAGGAAGTACTTAAAGCTCAAAATGATTTACTTGATGAATTAAATAATAAAATGACTTTGCTGTTAGAGTGGCTACTCGAACTGGTAGAATGACTCAGGAACCTTTGTATCCTAAAGGCCACCCTAAGAGAATCGAGCAAGATTCTCAGAGAAATAATTTAGAGGCACCTAGTTCTTCTAAACAGAGGAAGAAGAAAAATGATAGAACTTTGCATGCTTCTAGTGAACTCCGTCAGAGACACACGAGAATCCCAATGATATTTTTATTTCGATCTTTGAAACACAATCAGGTGATGAACATGAACCTAGTGATAATGTTAATGATAATGTTCATGTTGATGCTCAACCTAGCAAAAGACAATGATGTAGAGATTGAACCTGCTGTTGATCTTGATAACCCACAATCAAAGAATCAACGTTATGATAAGAGAGATTTTGTTGCTAGGAAGCACGGTAAAGAAAGAGAACCATGGGTTCAGAAACCCATGCCCTTTCCTCCTAAACCATCCAAGTCAAAGGATGATGAGGATTTTGAGCGCTTTGCTGAAATGATTAGACCTATTGTCTTACGTATGCGCTTAACTGATATGCTTAAAGTAAATCCTTATGCTAAGTATATGAAGGATATCATCACAAATAAAAGAAAGATACCGGAAGCTGAAATTTCCACCATGCTTGCTAATTACACTTTTAAGGGTGGAATACCAAAGAAACTTGGAGATCCGGGTGTACCAACTATACCATGCTCTATTAAAAGAAATTATGTTACAACTGCCTTATGTGATCTTGGAGCCGGTGTTAGTGTTATGCCTCTCTCTTTATATCGTAGACTTGAATTGAATAAGTTGACACCTACTGAAATATCTTTGCAAATGGCTGATAAATCAACTGCTATACCTGTCGGTATTTGTGAGGATGTGCATGTTGTGGTTGCAAATGTCACTATCTTAACGGACTTTGTTATTCTTGATATTCCCGAGGACGATAGTATGTCTATTATCCTTGGTAGACCTTTTCTTAATACTGCAGGGGCTGTTATTGATTGCAACAAAGGCAATGTCACTTTTCATGTTAATGGTAATGAGCATATGGTACACTTTCCGAGGAAACAATCTCAAGTTTATAGCATCAATTCTATTGAAAAAGTTCCAACTATTATTTTTGGAGGTTTTGAATTTCCTCTCCCTACTGTCAAGAAAAAGTATGATATTCTTATTGTTGGGGATTTTCATATCCCCGTTGAGGTAACTTAGTGTTATTCAAATTTCTCCGGTTCCGTGTTATTCGAAATGAGTTTGTTAACAAGACTTGATCAACCTTGTTAGTGGGTTCATTTTGATGATCACGAGATGGATGAAACTAGAAGGCGCAACCTTCTGTACCCTCCTTTGACTTTCTGTTATTTATAATAAATAAAGAAAAAAAGTACTATCCGTCTGTTTTCTGAATTATCCGTGCATTAAAAAATAGCCCGAAAATAAAAGTGCTCCAAATGCCCTGCAAATCTAGTATGATTTTTTCTGGAATATTTGAGGATTTTAGGCACTAAAAACACTGCAGGAGGGCCAAGCACCAGGCCACGAGAGAGGATGGACCCCCGCCCCTGTAGGGCGCGCCCCCGTCTCATGGGCCCCTGGTGGCCCTGATCCACTTATGCCAGCACCCACACACTTCATCTTCTACCCAAAAAAATCCCCATCCAGCTCAAGCACGAGTTCTAGCTCGTTTTGCTGCGATTTTCGATCTCTTAGCTCAAAGCTCCATTCACAAAACTGCTTTGGGAGATTGTTGCTTGGTATGTGACTCCTCCATTGGTCCAATTAGTTTTTGTTCTAGTGCTTTATTCATTGCAAATTTTTGCTGCATAGGTGACCATGTTCTTGAGCTTGCATGTTAAATTTTAGGTCCCAAGCAATTCCAATGCATGATATAGGCTGTAGGCACTTGTAGGAGTAGTTGCTATCAATCTTGTTTAGTTTTATGCACTTTTATTTTGAAGTTACTAAAATTTCAGAAATTTTCAGAAAAAGAAATATGCTTAGAAGAATGTACCAAGGAGGCTCCTCGGCAAAGAAAGGGCAAAGGATTGCTATACGTGAGCAAGATGTTGAATTGCCGAGGGACGCAAATGTACGGGCTTGTGAGTGGCCATCCGATGATTTTATGGTCGAAGCAGGCTTCAAGGAGGAATTTGACACGTATGTGCGTAATGCCGAGCTGGTGGACTTCTTATAAGATAAGTGTCTGCAGTACTATCAGTTGACTGATTCTTTTGTGCGGAGGTTTAAATATAACTATGCGCGTAATTCTCCTAGTGTCATGTTTGATATTTATGATACATCTTATAACATGGATTTAGAGGATTTCACAACTGCTTGCAAACTCCCGTATTGCGGTAATATTAATGATCCTCCCAAATCTGAATTTAGAGATTTTCTTGCTAGTATTATCGTGGGAGAATCTAGGGACGTAGCACAAGCTACCATAGGGAGCATTCATTTTCCTGCTATACATTACTTTGCTCTCTTTATTGGTAGATGCATTAACGTAAGGACGAAGTATGTCACATGTGTGCTCCTGATCTTTGTGTCCTCAAGAGTGTTGTGTCAGGTTATAAAGGTTATAACTTGGGGGCAATAAGTTAACGAGGTTGCAGAATAATAGTAGAAAGGGATATTTATTTGGAGGAATTTATGCAACCTGTGTGGCTAACTTTCTTAATATAGCTCCACGAGAGGGGGATATGATTTTACCTCCTATTTATTTGGATAAAGAAGCTATGTTCAATCATCATTTTCTTGAGAGGAATGAACAATTCCTCCATTATCGACTAATCTATGACAGACGCAACGTCGTCCATGTTACTCTTCCTGCTCCCTACCTTTTTGATTATCAGGCAAAAGGAAGATATGTTGTCACCAGGGAAGAAGCAACTGAATATGAGAGGGGAATGGAGGCAGCTCGCCAACACGCTGCTGCTCAGGAGGCGGTCGCCTCTGCATCTCAGTACTACCCCAGTTTCACTTATGAATATCAGTCAGGCGGTCCTTGGTACTAGACCAACTTAGACCAAAAGCCTAAGCTTGGGGGAGTACGTATTTCACACCGACTTTACATTCATGTTCACACACTAGTCGTCGGTGCTCATACTCTTTCATTGTATTATCCATGCTAGTTTAAATTTCTTTTTCTAGTTTTCTTCTTGTGTGTTTGATAAACCTTAAGAAAAACCAAAAATTAGTTAGTTTAATTTCCATGCTTGTAGTAGAAATTAAAATGAAAACCCAAAAAGATTTCTAGTTCTTATTTTTACTTGTTGGGAGCTTTCCCATGTAAATAGTTTTATTTTCTTTTCTTTCTTTTGGGGGTCGAGAACACCATATTGAAAAATGCTTAGTGGCTCTTATATGCATGATTGTTTATTTAATTTAGAGCCCATATTACTTGTCTTCTCTCTTGAGTTGAATGCTTGCATATTCCAGCTTAGTTCAACGCACATACACTCTTATTATTATACACATCGTTCTGTCGTGCGAGTGAAAGGCAATAATGACGATATATGATGGACTTATTGGGATTAGAAAAGCTGGTATGAACTCGACCTCTCTTGTTTTTGTAAATATGATGAGTTCATCGTTTCTGAGTCAGCTATTATGAAGTAAACATATTTGCAATGACATTTAGAGATTATAGTTGCTTGTGCCATGCTTGATTAGCTATGAGTTATAATGATTTACCTTGCATGCCAACATGTTATTAGAATGATTATGATGTGGTATGATGGGATGGTATCCTCCTTTGAATAAATTGAGTGACTCGACTTGGCACATGTTCACACATATAGTTGAATCAAATCAACATAGCCTTCATGATATTTATGTTCATGGTAGATTATATCCTACTCATGCTTGTACTCAGTGTGAATTAATTTTAATGCATGTTTACGACTGTTGTCGCTCTCTCAGTTGGTCGCTTCCCAGTCTTTTGCTAGCCTTCACTTGTACTAAGCGGCAATACTGCTTGTGCATCCAAACTCCTTAAACCCCAAAGTTGTTCCATATGAGTCCACTATACCTTCCTATATGCGGTATCTACCTGCCGCTCCAAGTAAATTTGTATGTGCCAAACTCCAAACCTTCAAATGAAATTATGTTTTGTATGCTCGAGCAGCTCATGTTTCAACTAGGGCTGCCTATATCTTCCATGCTAGGTGGGTTATTCTCAAGAGGAGTGGACTCCGCTCCTCATTCACGAGAGAGGGCCGGTAACCGGGATGCCCAGTCCCATGATCCAAAAAGATCAAAGCAAATCAAATAATTAAACAAAACTCCCCCAGGGTTGTTGTATGTTTGAGGCACTCGTTGTTTCGAGCAAGCCATGGATTGATGCTTGTTGGTGGTTGGGGGAGTATAAACCTTTACCATTCTGTTTGGGAACTGCCTATAATGCATGTAGTATGGAAGATACAGCCATCTCATAGTTGTTGCGTTGACAGCGAAAGTATGCCGCTCAAAATGTTATTCAATCTCTATTTTAAAATCGAGCTTTGGCACCTCTACAAATCCTTGCTTCCCTCTGCGAAGGGCCTATCTATTTAATTTTATGTTGAGGCATCATCCGTTCTTATAAAAAAGCACCCGCTGGAGAGCACACTGTCATTTGCATTCATTATTATTGGTTTATATTGGGTATGACTTGACTGGATCTCTTTTACCATGAATTACAATGTTTAGTCAGTCCTTGATCTTTAAAGGTGCTCGTGCATTTATGTTTTGCGATCTCGTAAAGGGCTAGCGAGATACCATTTTGTTATATCATGTTATGATTATTTTGAGAAAGTGTTGTCATCCGAGTTTTATTATTATGGCTCGCTAGCTGATTATGTTATTGATATGAGTAATTGTGAGACCTATGTGTTATTGTGAGTATGGTTAGTTCATAATATTTACTGAAACTTGAATGCTGGCTTTTCATGTTTACAACAACAAGAGCAAACAGAGTTTGTAAATTTTTTTCTTTATCACTTTCAGTTTATCAACTGAATTGCTTGAGGACAAGCAAAGGTTTAAGCTTGGGGGAGTTGATACGTCTCCAACGTATCTACTTATCCGAACACTTTTGCCCTTGTTTTGGACTCTAACTTGCATGATTTGAATGAAACTAACCCGGACTGACGACGTTTTCAGCAGAACTGCTATGATGTTGTTTTATGTGTAGAAAAGAAAAGTTCTCGGAATGTCTTGGAAATCTACGGAGGCACTTTTTGGATTTATAAGAATTATTGGGCGAAATAAATACACCAGGGGGCCCACAGCCTGTCCACGAGACAGGGGCGCCCCCCCCCCTAGGGCGCGCCCCCCTATCACGTGGGCCCCCTGGACCTCCTCTGACCTCAACTCCAACTCCATATATTCCGTCTCGGGGAGAAAAAAATCAGAGAGAAAGTTTCATCGCGTTTAAGGACACGGAGCCGCCGCCAAGCCATAATCTCTCTCGGGAGGGCTGATCTGGAGTCCGTTCGGGGCTCCAGAGAGGGGGATTTGTCGCCGTCGTCATCATCAACCATCCTCCATCACCAATTTCATGATGCTCACCGCCGTGCGTGAGTAATTCCATCGTAGGCTTGCTGGACGGTGATGGGTTGGATGAGATTTACCATGTAATCAAGTTAGTTTTGTTAGGGTTTGATCCCTAGTATCCACTATGTTTTGATATTGATGTTGCTATGATTTGCTATGCTTAATGCTTTTCACTAGGGCCCGAGTGCCATGATTTCAGATCTGAACCTATTATGTTTTCACGAATATATGTGTGTTCTTGATCCTATCTTGCAAGTCTATGGTCACCTATTATGTGTTATGATCCGACAACCTCAAGTGACAATAATCGGGATACTTCTCGGTGATGGCCGTAGTTTGAGGAGTTCATGTATTCACTATGTGCTAATGCTTTGTTCCGGTTCTCTATTAAAAGGAGGCCTTAATATCCCTTAGTTTCCATAAGGACCCCGCTGCCACGGGAAGGTAGGACAAAATATGTCATACAAGGTCTTTTCCATAAGCACATATGACTATTTACGGAATACATTCCTACATTACATTGATGAATTGGAGCTAGTTCTATATCACCCTATGTTATAACTATTGCATGAGGAATCGAATCCGGCATAATTATCCATCACTGATCCATTGCCTACGAGCTTTTCACATATTGTTCTTCGCTTATTAACTTTTCCGCTACTCTTGTTACAACTACTACAAAAACCCAAAAATATTTATCTTTACTTTTGCTACTGCATTATTATTGTCATACCACTTTTGCTACTAAACACTTTGCTGCAGATACTAAGTTATCCAGGTGTGGTTGAAATGACAACTCAACTGCTAATACTCAAGAATATTCATTGGCTCCCCTTGTGTCGAATTAATAAATTTGGGTTGAATACTCTACCCTCGAAAGCTGTTGCGATCCCCTATACTTGTGGGTTATCACCCCTGAACCGAAAGAACCGCCTCAAATCGGTGGGGGGGGGGGTACTTTCGTAACTTACCCCACATTTAGGACAAGCGCGTCTCCAAGCCATGGTTCCCCACTGCCATCCCATCCGCCCACCCATTCGTACACCGAGGCCGCAAAAACCCGCGACGAAACCCCACTGTTGGTGTCAAAACCGGCGGATCTCGGGTAGGGGGTTCCGAACTGTGCGTCTAGGTGGATGGTAACAGGAGACAAGGGACACGATGTTTTTACCTAGGTTCGGGCCCTCTCGATGGAGGTAAAACCCTACTCCTGCTTGATTAATATTGATGATATGGGCAGTACAAGAGTAGATCTACCATGAGATCAGATAGGCTAAACCCTAGAAGCTAGCCTATGGTATGATTGTTGTTCGTCCTACGGACTAAAACCCTCCGGTTTATATAGACACCGGAGAGGGCTAGGGTTACACAGAGTCGGTTACAATGGGAGGAGATCTACATATCCGTATCGCCAAGCTTGCCTTCCACGCCAAGGAAAGTCCCATCCGGTCACATGACGAAGTCTTCAATCTTGTATCTTCATAGTCCAGGAGTCCGGCCAAAGGCTATAGTCCGGCTATCCGGACACCCCTAATCCAGACTCCTTCAAGAGTCTCCCTAACCAGGCTTCAATGACAATGAGTCCGGTGCGCAGATTGTCTTCGGCATTGCAAGGCGGGTTCTTCTCCAAATTCTGTGTACCTATTGAATAGTGTCCGGCTTCTCGTGAATATTATGCTCCTGGGCTTCCATGCCCAGTAATGGTTGTCTTCCACGTGTCAACGAATGCGAAAAGCCAGGGTGTTTTTACATTTACCCCCCTAGCTGCGCAAATGTGCTGCCTACAAAAGAGACGAGGATTCAGATCCGAATCCCACCATCTTCCCTTCGCGAGCGTTCATCTGAGCGCATCCGACAGAAATCCATTCCATCATGGCCAGTCGAGGCAGCTCCTCCTCTCGCCCTCCCAGTCCTCACCGAGATTGGGAGAGATGTTCCGCCCAAGACAAATGAGCTAGTGACGCCCAAACCAAGGGATTTCTTCCCCCAGCCTTCATGGTCCCGGTTCGAGCCGGACTCGCCACCTATATGTTGGAAATATGCCCTAGAGGCAATAATAAAAGGATTATTATTATATTTCCTTGTTCGTGATAATTGCCTTTTATTCATGCTATAATTGTATTATCCGGAAATCGTAATACACGTGTGAATACATAGACCACAATATGTCCCTAGTGAGCCTCTAGTTGACTAGCTCGTTGATCAACAGATAGTCATGGTTTCCTGACTATGGACATTGGATGTCATTGATAACGGGATCACATCATTAGGAGAATGATGTGTTGGACAAGACCCAATCCTAATCATAGCACAAGATCGTGTAGTTCGTTTTGCTAGAGCTTTTCCAATGACAAGTATCTCTTCCTTAGACCATGAGATCGGTGTAACTCCCGGATACCGAGGGAGTGCTTTGGGTGTACCAAACGCCACAACGAATCGGGTGACTACAAAGGTGCACTACAGGTATCTCTGAAAGTGTCTCATGGGTTGACACGGATCGAGACTAGGATTTGTCACTCCGTGTTACGGAGAGGTATCACCGGGCCCACTCGGAATTGCATCATCATAATGAGCTCAAAGTGACCAAGTGTCTGGTCACGGGATCATGCATTACGGTACGAGTAAAGTGACTTGCCGGTAACGAGATTGAACGAGGTATTGGGATACCGACGATCGAATATCGGGCAAGTAACATACCGTCTGACAAAGGGAATAGTATACAGGGTTGCTTGAATCCTCGACATCGTGGTTCATCCGATGAGATCATCGAGGAGTATGTGGGAGCCAACATGGGTATCCAGATCCCGCTGTTGGTTATTGACCGGAGAGCCGTCTCGGTCATGTCTACATGTCTCCCGAACCCGTAGGGTCTACACACTTAAGGTTCGGTGACGATAGGGTTATTAGGAAGACTTGTATGTGATTACCGAATGTTGTTCAGAGTCCCGGATGAGATCCCGGACATCACGAGGAGTTCCGGAATGGTCCGGAGGTGAAGATTTATATATGGGAAGTTGTCATGTGGACACCGGAAAGTTTCGGGGGCATATCGGTATTGTACCGGGGCCACCGGAGAGGTTCCGGGGGTCCACCGGGAGGGGCCACCCCTCTCGGAGGGCCTCATGGGCCGTGAGGGCAGGGAACCAGCCTGGAGGGCTGGGTGCCCCTTTGCTTGGGGGCAAGCCCCCTTCCCCGCCACGCCCCTCTAGATCTCATCTAGAGGGGCCGGCCCCCCTTGCCCCTTCCCCTATAAATAGAGGGGTGAGGGAAGGGCTGCAACAGACTTCCAAGGCGCAGCCCCTCCCCTCCCCAACACCTCTCCTCCTCCATTGAGTGCTTGGCGAAGCCCTGTCGGAGTACTGCCTCTCCACCATCATCACACCGTCGTGCTGCTGCTGGAGCCTTATTCCTCAACCTCTCCTTCCCCCTTGCTTGATCAAGAAGGAGGAGACATCGTCCGTTCCGTACGTGTGTTGAACGCGGAGGTGCTATCCGTTCGGCACTTGGTCATCGGTGATCTGAATCACGGCGAGTACGACTCTATCATCACCGTTCCCTTGAACGCTTCCACACGCGATCTACAAGTGGTATGTAGATGCAATCTCTCTCCCATGACTCGTTGCTTAGATGAACTCATAGATGGATCTTGGTGAAACCGTAGGAAATTTTTTTATTTTCTGCAACGTTCCCCAACAATGGCATCATGAGCTAGGTCTATGCGTAGTTCTCTATTGCACGAGTAGAACACAATTTTGTTGTGGGCGTAGATCTTGTCAACTTGCTTGCCGCTACTAGTCTTTTCTTGCTTCAGCGGTATTGTGGGATGAAGCGGCCCGGACCGACCTTACATGTACGCTTACGTGAGACAGGTTCCACCGACTGACATGCACTAGTTGCATAAGGTGGCTGGCGGGTGTCTGTCTCTCCTACTTTACTTGGAGCGGATTAGATGAAAAGGGTCCTTATGAAGGGTAAATAGAAGTTGAAAAAATCACGTTGTGGTTATTCGTAGGTAAGAAAACGTTCTTGCTAGAACCCTTTTGCAGCCACGTAAAAGATGCAACAACAATTAGAGGACGTCTAACTTGTTTTTGCAGCAATTGTCATGTGATGTGATATGGCCAGAAGTTGTGATGAATGATGAATGATATATTGTGATGTATGAGATCATGTTCTTGTAATAGGAATCACGACTTGCATGTCGATGAGTATGACAACCGGCAGGAGCCATAGGAGTTGTCTTAATTATTGTATGACCTGCGCGTCATTGATTCGACGCCATGTAAATTACGTTACTTTATTGCTAAACGTGTTAGCCATAGTAGTAGAAGTAATAGTTGGCGAGCAACTTCATGGAGACACGATGATGGAGATCATGATGATGGAGATCATGGTGTCATGCCGGTGACAAGATGATCATGGAGCCCCAAAGATCAAGATCAAAGGAGCTATATGATATTGGCCATATCATGTCACTACTTTATATAATTGCATGTGATGTATATTATGTTTTATGCATCTTGTTTACTTAAACGACGGTAGTAAATAAGATGATCCTTAGAATAATTTCAAGAAAGTGTTTCCCTAACTGTGCACCGTTGCTAAAGTTCGTCGTTTCGAAGCACCACGTGATGAACGGGTGTGATAGATCCTTACGTTCACATACAACGGGTGTAAGACAGTTTTACACATGCATAAACACTTAGGGTTAACTTGACGAGCCTAGCATGTACAGACATGGCCTCGGAATACAAGAGACCGAAAGGTCGAACATGAGTCGTATGGAAGATACGATCAACATGGAGATGTTCACCGACGATGACTAGTCCGTCTCACGTGATGATCGGAAACGGCCTATTGGACTCGGATCATGTAACCCTTAGATGACTAGAGGGATGTCAAATCTGAGTGGGAGTTCATTAAATAATTTGATTAGATGAACTTAATTATCATGAACATTAGTCTAAAATCTTTGCAAAATGTCTTGTAGATCAAATGGCCAACGCTCATGTCACCATGAACTTCAACGCAGCTCCTAGAGAAAACCAAGCTGAAAGACGATGGCAGCAACTATTCGGACTGGGTCCGAACACGAGGATCATCCTCATAGCAGCCAAGAAACAATATGTCCTAGAAGCACCGCTAGGTGAAGCACCCATCCCAGAGAACCAAGACATTATGAATGCTTGGCAGTCTCGTGCTGATGATTAATCCCTCGTTCAGTGCGGCATGCTTTACAGCTTAGAACCGGGGCTCCAAAAGCGTTTTGAGCAACACGGAGCATATGAGATGTTCGAGGAGCTGAAAATGGTTTTCTAAGCTCATGCCCGGGTCGAGAGATATGAAGTCTCCGACAAGTTGTATAGTTGTAAGATGGAGTAAAACAGTTCTGTCAGTGAGCACATACTCAAAATGTCTGGGTTGCACAACCGCCTCCCCAATTTGGACATTAACCTCCCGGATGAGGCGGTCATTGACAGAATCCTTGATTGTTCCCACCAAGCTACAAGAGCTTTGTGATGAACTACAATATGCAGGGGATGGTGAAGACCATTCTGAAGTATTCTCAATGCTGAAGTCAGCAGAGGTTGAAATCAAGAAAGAACATCAAGTGTTGATGGTCAATAAAACCACTAAGTTCAAAAAGGGCAAGGGTAAGAAGAACTTCAAGAAAAACGTCAAGGATGTTGCCGCGCCCGGTAAGCAAGTTGCCGGGAAGAAGTCAAAGAATGGACCCAAACCTGAGACAGAGTGCTTTTATTGCAAAGGGAAGGGCCACTGGAAGCGGAACTACCCCAAATACTTAGCGGACAAGAAGGCCGGCAACACTAAAGGTATATTTGATATACATGTAATTGATGTGTACCTTACCAAGACTCGTAGTAACTCCCGGTATTTGATACCGTGTCGTTGCTCATATTTGTAACTCACAGCAGAGCTGCGGAATAAATGGAGATCTGGCGAAGGGCGAGGAGGTGACAATGCGGCGTCGGGAATGGCTCCAAGGTCGATGTGATTGCCGCCGCACGCTACCTCTACATTTACCCTACGGGATTAGTTTTAAACCTCAATAATTGTTATTTAGTGCCAAGTTTGAGCATGAACATTGTATCAGGATCTCGTTTAATGCAAGATGGCTACTCATTAAAATCCGAGAATAATGGTTGTTCTATTTATATGAGAGATATGTTTTATGGTCATGTCTGGATGGTCAATGGTTTATTCTTAATGAATCTCGAACGTAGTATTACACATATTCATAGTGTTAATACCAAAAGATGTAAAGTTGATAACGATAGTCCCACATACTTGTGGCACTGCCGCCTTGGTCACATTGGTGTCAAGCGCATGAAGAAGCTCCATTCTGATGGACTTTTAGAGTCTCTTGATTATGAATCATTTGACACATGCGAACCATGCCTTATGGGCAAAATGACCAAGACTCCGTTCTCCGGAACAATGGAGCGAGCAACCAACTTATTGGAAATCATACATACCGATGTGTGCGGTCCAATGAGCGTTGAGGCTCATGGAGGATATCGTTATGTTCTCACTCTCACCGATGACTTGAGTAGATCTGGGTATGTCTACTTGATGAAACACAAGTCCGAGACCTTTGAAAAGTTCAAGGAATTTCAGAATGAGGTAGAGAATCAACGTGACCGGAAAAAAAAGTTCTTACGATCAGATCGTGGAGGAGAAGATTTAAGTCATTTAATTTGGTACACACTTAAGGAAATGTGGAATCGTTTCACAAATCACGCCGCCTGGAACACCTCAGCGTAACGGTGTGTCCGAACGTCGTAATCGCACTCTATTGGATATGGTGTGATCTATGATGTCTCTTAGAGATTTACCGCTATCATTTTGGGGATACGCTCTAGAGACAGCTACATTCACTTTAAATAGGGCACCGTCTAAATCCGTTGAGACGACACCGTATGAATTATGGTTTGGGAAGAAACCTAAGCTGTCATTTCTAAAAGTTTGGGGATGCGATGCTTATGTCAAGAAACTTCAACTTGAAAAGCTCGAACCCAAGTCGGAAAAATGTGTCTTCATAGGATACCCCAAGGAAACCATTGGGTATACCTTCTACCTTAGATCCGAAGGCAAGATCTTTGTTGCCAAGAACGGATCCTTTCTTGAAAAAGAGTTTCTCTCGAAAGGAGTAAGTGGGAGGAAAGTAGAACTCGATGAAGTACTACCTCTCGAATCGAAAGTAGTGCAGCTCAGGAAAATGTTCCTGTGGTGCCTACACTTCTTCGGAGAGGAAATTAATGATGATGATCAAGGTACTTCGGATCAAGTTGATACTGAACTACGTAGGTCCACAAGGACACGTTCCACACCAGAGAGGTATGGCAACCCTCTCCTGGAAATCATGTTGTTAGACAACGCTGAACCTTGAACTATGAAGAAGCGATGGCGGCCCGGATTCCAACAAATGGTTTGAAGCCATGCAATCCGAGATAGGATCCATGTATGAAAACAAATTATGGACTTTGACAGACTTGGTTCGATGATCGGCGAAATATAGAAAACAAATGGATCTTTAAGAAGAAGACGGACGCGAATGGTAATGTCACCATCTATAAAGCTCGACTTGTCGCTAAGGGTTATCGGCAAGTTCAAGGGATTGACTACGATGAGACTTTCTCTCCCGTAGCGAAGCTTAAGTCCGTCCGAATCATGCTAGCAATTGCCGCATACTATGATTATGAGACATGGCAGATGGACGTCAAAACGGCATTCCTTAACGGTTATCTTAAGGAAGAGTTGTATATGATGCAGCCGGAAGGTTTTGTCGACCCTAAGAATGCTAACAAGGTATGCAAGCTCCAGCGATCCATTCATGGGCTGGTGCAAGCATCTCGGAGTTGGAACATTCGCTTTGATGAGATGATCAAAGCGTTTGGGCTTATGCAGACATATGGAGAAACTTGCGTTTACAAGAAAGTGAGTGGGAGCTCTGTAGCATTTCTCATATTATATGTAGATGACATACTTTTGATGGGAAATGATATAGAACTCTTGGAGAGCATTAAGGCCTACTTGAATAAAAGTTTTTCAATGAAGGACCTTGGAGAAGCTGCTTATATATTAGGCATCAAGATCTATAGAGATAGATCGAGACGCCTCATAGGTCTTTCACAAAGCACATACCTTGATAAGATTTTCAAGAAGTTCAAAATGGATCAGTCCAAGCACTACAGGAAACAGGTAATTTGCCGTCTGTGGATCACAGACAGCAAAGACCTAAATCCAGACGGCAAAGATTTTGCCGTCAGGAAGCAGACGGCAAACTCAGACGGCAAAGATAAGTCGGCAAAGACTACTTTGCCGTCAGCTTTTTATCGGGAAGACGGCAAAGACTTTGCCATCAGCCAATCCCCACAACATACGGCAAAGCAATATCTTTGCCGTCAGCCAAAACACAATCTTTGCCATCACCTAATCTATTTAGAGACAGCAAAGATTTTTTTTTATTTAAAAATCACATGACATTTCTTTAAACATTTCTCATGGCATTCTTCATAGATCACTTTACACAACAAGTCTATTACAATCGTTACGCAGAACACGACCATTGAAAATTGGCAGCTACAACATCAATATTCTTCATAGAGTTTGTATATCAATTTACAGAAATCAACATCAATATTTTCAATAATCAATTTATACATTCATGCTCTGAGAGAAAAAGGGCCAAGAAACTCTGCCGCCCTGCTGCAGACCGCACTGGGCATGGGGCAGCGCCCGTCGGAAGCCGCTCGGTGTCCTACACCCGATGGAGACGAGCGGCAGCGGCCCTCCGTGCCCGGCGCTGCTCCCTGTGACGGCCAGCGAGGCGAGCAAGGGCGGGTGGACACAGGAGACTCCCAGTGGCGCGGGCGGAGGCAAGATCCGAAGGGTGGACGCGGGCGGAGGCAGTGGCGCCCGGTGGCGCGGGCGGAGGCGGTGCCGATGGCGCGCGGGCGACGCGGGCGGGCGTTACCGCCAGTGGCGCGGGCGGACGTGGGGAGGCGGTGGCGCCCGGTGGCGCGGACGCTGGTGGAGGCGGTGGCGCCCGGTGGCGTGGCGCGGACGCGGGCGCTGTACTTCCTTGTCCTCCTGGCCGTCTTCACGCCTCGCCGGTGCCGCTGCTGGAGAGCTCCGCTCTGGTTGGCCTCGCCAGCGGTGTCGAGGAGCGCCCTCAATTCCGGCGAGGGGCCGCGGCGAGGTCCGGCGAGGGGACGAGGCGTCGGGGTCTGGCGAGGGGACGCGGCGTCGGGGTCCGGCGAGGAGACGCGGCGTCGGTGTCCGGCGAGTAGTGGAGTGGTGGTGCGGTGGGGATCGAGAGAAGGGAGGCAGGAGATGGGATCGAGCAAAGTGGGTGGGTGGGGATTTTTGTCGGTGGGGCGTGGGTGGGGTCTCCGGAGGGTGGGCTGCCGCTGCGTGGGTTTGGTGCGATGTTAGTGGGGTCGCGCGTGGGTGGTGGGGGTGCGTGGGTAGGAGGGGCTGCCACCTCATCGATCCATGTGATCGATCCGTGTCGTGTGTTTCTTCTTTGCCGACTGGATTTTTCTACAGGAAGCAAATGTCACACTTTGCCGTTTGGTTTTGTTTTACAGACAACAAACATCATACTTTGCCGTCTGCAATAAAAAAGACAGACAACAAAGACTTTGCCGTCTGTATTTTTATTTCAGACGGCAAAGTATACTCTTTGCCGTTTGTAAAAAAAATGGACAGACGGCAAAGAGTCTTTGCCGTCTGTAATGAAAAATGCATACGGCAAAATAATTTTTTGCCGTTAGTCATTCTTTACCGTCAGCAGCTGATGGCAAATGTCCCCTTTGCCGTCTGGCCCAACGAAAAGCTGACGTCAAAGATGCCTACTGACGGCAAACTAGCTGTTTCCTGTAGTGAAGTAAGGGTTCTTGCCTGTACTGCAAGGTGTGAGATTGAACTCGGCTCAATGCCCGACGACGGCAAAAGATAAAGAAGAGATGAGCGGCATCCCCTATGCCTCGGCCATAGGGTCTATTATGTATGCCATGCTGTGTACCAGACCTGATGTAAACCTTGCCGTAAGTTTGGTAGGAAGATACCAAAGTAATCCCGCAAGGAACACCGGACAGCGGTCAAGAATATCCTGAAGCACCGAAAAGGACAAAGGGCATGTTTCTCGTTTATGGAGGTGACGAAGAGGTCGTCAGAAGGGTTACGCCGACGCTTAGCTTCGACACGCATCTGGATGACTCTAAAGTCACAAACCGGATACGTGTATATGTTGAATGGTGGAGCAAAGAAGCTGGTGCAGCTGCAAGCGTAGCGCCGTGGCGAGATCTACGTGTGAAGCGGAGTACATGGCAGCCTCGGAGGCAGCGCATGAAGCAATTTGGGTGAAGTAGTTCATCACCAACCTAGGAGTCATACACAATGCGTCGGGGCCGATCAAACTCTTCTGTGACAACACCGAGCTATTGCATTTGCTAAGGAGCCCAGGTTTCACAAGAAGACCAGGCACATCAAGTTGCCGCTTCAACTCCATCCGTGAAAATGTTCAAGATGGAGACATAGAAATTTGTAAATTGCATACGGATCTGAATGTCGCAGATCCGTTGACTAAACCTCTTCCGCTGGGCAAAAACATGATCAACACGAGAACTCTATGGGTGTTCGAGTCATCACAATGTAACTAGATTATTGACTCTAGTGCAAGTGGGAGACTGTTGGAAATATGACCTAGAGGCAATAATAAAAGGATTATTATTATATTTCCTTGTTCGTGATAATTGTCTTTTATTCATGCTATAATTGTATTATCTGGAAATCGTAATACACGTGTGAATACATAGACCACAATATGTCCCTAGTGAGCCTCTAGTTGACTAGCTCATTGATCGACAGATAGTCATGGTTTCCTGACTATGTCCATTGGATGTCATTGATAACGGGATCACATCATTAGGAGAATGATGTGATGGACAAGACCCAATCCTAAGCATAGCACAAGATCGTGTAGTTTGTTTTGCTAGAGCTTTTCCATTGACAAGTATCTCTTCCTTAGACCATGAGATCGTGTAACTCCCGGATACCGTAGGAGTGCTTTGGGTGTACCAAACGTCACAACGTAACTGGGTCACTATAAAGGTGCACTACAGGTATCTCCGAAAGTGTCTGTTGGGTTGACACGGATCGAGACTGGGATTTGTCACTCCGTGTTAAGGGGAGGTATCACTGGGCCCACTCGGTAGTGCATCATCATAATGAGCTCAAAGTGACCAAGTGTCTGGTCACGTGATCATGCATTACGGTACGAGTAAAGTGACTTGCCGGTAACGAGATTGAACGAGGTATTGGGATACCGACGATCGAATCTCGGGCAAGTAACATACCGTCAGACAAAGGGAATAGTATACGGGGTTGCTTGAATCCTCGACATCGTGGTTCATCCGATGAGATCATCGAGGAGTACATGGGAGCCAACATGGGTATCCAGATCCCGCTGTTGGTTATTGACCGGAGAGTCGTCTCGGTCATGTCTACATGTCTCCCGAACCCGTAGGGTCTACACACTTAAGGTTCGGTGACGCTAGGGTTATTAGGAAGACTTGTATGTGATTACCGAATGTTGTTCAGAGTCCCGGATGAGATCCCGGACATCACGAGGAGTTCCGGCATGGTCCAGAGGTGAAGATTTATATATGGGAAGTTGTCATGCGGACACCGGAAAGTATCGGGGGCATATCGGTATTGTACCGGGGCCACCGGAGAGGTTCCGGGGGTCCACCGGGAGGGGCCACCCCTCTCGAAGGGCCTCATGGGCCGCAAGGGGCAGGGAACCAGCCCCTGGAGGGCTGGGCGCCCCCCCTTGGGCCCATGCGCCTAGGGTTGGGGGGGAACCCTAGTGGGGGCGCCCCCCTTTGCTTGGGGGGCAAGCCCCCCTCCCTGGCCGCCGCCCCCCTCTAGATCTCATCTAGAGGGGCCGGCCCCCCTTGCCCCTTCCCCTATAAATAGAGGGGTGAGGGGAGGGCTGCAACACACATCCAAGGTGCAGCCCCTCCCCTCCCCAACACCTCTCCTCCTCCATTGAGCGCTTGGCGAAGCCTCTGCCGAGATCGCCTCTCCACCATCATCACGCCCGTCTTGCTGCTGGAGCCTTCTTCCTCAACCTCTCCTTCCCCCTTGCTGGATCAAGAAGGAGGAGACGTCGTCTGTTCCAGACGTGTGTTGAACACGGAGGTGCTTTCCGCTCGGCACTTGGTCATCGGTGATCTGAATCACGGCGTAGCACGACTCCATCATCACTGCTCCCTTGAACGCTTCCGCACGCGATCTACAAGTGGTATGTAGATGCAATCTCTCTCCCATGACTCGTTGCTTAGATGAACTCATAGACGGATCTTGGTGAAACCGTAGGAAAAATTTTAATTTTCTGCAACGTTCCCCAACACTATAATGGCGGAAAGCAGGCAGAGAGCGTCCCCAATCCCTCCAAAGGAGAGCGGGTATGCCTTGTCCCTTAGTTGATAAGAGGGCTCGGATTTCCAATTCATCCGTTTCTCCGGGGCTCTGGAGTTCTACGGCCTCCAGCTTGCACAACCGCACGCCTGCCTTCATTTTGCATATTGCGGGCTTCAGAGCCTCTTCGCGAGCTATTTTTTGGGCATCGAGGCTCATTTCGCGGCCGTGGAAGAAGCTGTTACGCCTTTGTGCCCCGCTCTCGTGGAGGGGTTGATATATCAAGTGGGAGGAGCCGAACTATGGTGCATCGCCGGGACCGGATATCTATCCGGAACCCCAAGAAGGCGTCTGAAGACTGGCCTTTAGAATAGTTTTATATAGAAGATGTCCCCCTGCCGGACCTTGTTCGGATCGGCCTCCCTGAGTTAAATGATGCTCCCTTGAAGAAGCGCCTAAGCTGGCGTCCACAGAGCCCTCAGAGGGAAAATGACAAGGACGTCCTTTACCTGATGAACCGGATAAGGTTGTTAGCTCATTCCAGACTGACCATGATCGGATTCATGGCCACATGCATTATGCGGGGGGTGCAGCCGCTTCAGTATAGAGGCCACCCCATGTGGGATTTCAACGGGGAGGATGATGCCACCCGCTGCGGGTGTAAGGGTCCGGGATCGGTTGCTGCTCTGACGAAGGCCTTGTTCGCATTGTACAAGGGAGAAGAGGAGGAGTTCCTCCGCGTCAATCCACATGACGGATTTTCTATGTACGATCCTCCAAGTTGGGTAAACAGACACTTCTTTTTGCCCATCTGTTCCATATTCCCATAGTTAAGTACCTTATCTTGTGATTTCGACGCAGGAATTGCGTCGGGCCGTGAAGGATATAAACAGCCCTCTCCACAACCCGAGGATCCGGAACGGTCCCTCGATCCGGCCTCCCAAGAGGATCCGGACATATCCGTGGAGCTGATTGATGGGGTATTTTACCAACTGAGCATCGACAATGCCTTGGTCGCCATTACGGCCGATTACCCCGGAATACTTCCAGCCTCACAGGTAACTGAGACCGAAGTCCCAATACTTTGAAAACGATCCATCCGTGCTTATTTTTTATCATCGTATACCAATGGTGTTTTGCAGGGGGAGCCCGTGAGCTCGAAAGCCGAGCCTGCGGTGGCTAGCCAACAAGGGGCAGCAAGGCCCAACAGGTTGAAAAGAAGTGCAGTCCGGATTGAGACGCCGGCGCAACGGTATGGTGTGCCATCTTATTCCCGGAAGGCATACTAACGCTCATGCTCTCTTCAGGAAAAAGAGCGCTCGCCGGACTATATCCGGAGAGGTTGCTAATCGAGCCTCCACCAGCCAGGCTCCAAAGCCAAGTCCAGAAGCGGAGGCAAACACGAGGCGTGCGTCGGACGCTCCTCCGATGCAGGATGCCGACAGACTGTCTGCCACCAATTCCGAGGTGGAGAGTGCCATGAATAACATGCGTCGCCGGACAGTTCTTCGTGACGCATGTTTCTCCCAAGAGGCATTGAATGCCTTCAATTCGGGAGATGCGCACCTCCGTGCTGCTCAAAATGGTCTAGCCAGAGCCACGGAGCAGTATGTGAAAGACATACGGGTGAGAAAATTTGATGGTTATATATGCCAGTAGCCCCTGAGACTTGAAACAGTTAGAATAACTGATTTAAGGATCATTTGTTATGCAGGATCTTACAAAAAAGAATACCCAACTGTCCCAGAGTCGGAAGAGTGCAAAGCCCAACTTGAGGCCGCACTAGCCGCTGCAGGGGAGGCCAAGGAGACCCCTCTCGTAATATACGCTTCAAAGATAAGTATGTTGTGAAGTGCAAGGTGTGTGTAAATCGACAATATCATTGCAGAGATGGCGCCGGAGTAGATCCGGACAAGCAACAACTATTGCGCCGGTTAAAGGCCGGCGAGAGGGTGCTTACGAGGGTGAGGTAGGAGAAGAATAATCTCCAAGATGCCAACACCCGGCTAGGCGAGGAACTAAAGGATGTTTGTGCCCAGCTGTCGGACTCCGTGAAGGAGAATCGACGGCTTCGACGCGGCATTTTTAGTAAGTGCTTGAATGAACATTGAAAAAGAGTTCGGCGAGGAAGTCGACTAATAGAGTTATGTTTGTAGGTATGCTCACAGGTCGTCCTGCAGAGGAAATGCCCGGTTCTACGGGTGACCTTCTTCCCGAAGTTTACAACTGCATCTAACGAAGTTCGGCAGTGATGAAAGGCGCCGCCTGTGCCTTGTGGCCATCTCTGCCTCCCTGCCTCAAGGCCTTGGAGAGCTTACAGAGAGGCTTAAGGGGCCTTGTGGCGCTCCGATTATGGAAGATATCGGCCTGCCGTCAAGGCGCCAGGGAGGCCTGGGCCATGGTGAAGACGCGGTACACGAAGGCTGACCCACATGGCCGAGGTCGGACCTGTGGGGGCCGATGGGAAGGAGATCCCCGTGAGCTTAGTGTACGGCCAAGTAGAGTTGGCCGCCAAATATTCCCAATAGGACTGTAAACTAGACAGCCTGTTGGATGGTATTGAAGAGGAATATGCCCAGTCAAATTGACTATGTAATTTAAGATGACATGTAAAATGCCTTCTAGCCGGATTGTAGATCGTTTTTCATGGCGGACCTTTTCACTTCAACCTCGGGACCCGACAGTCCGGAGTGTGTCTGAATACCCTCTCGGTTATGTAGGAACCGGGGCATGCATGGAGACCAGGCGTAGGGGTAATTAGTGCTTGAATGCATAAGTGCCCAACTAGTTATGTTATATTACATGGTTAGTAAGAAACATCTTCCGTGGAGAATAGTTTCGTTAGGGGTTCCTTTCTCGGGAGGCATGCCCTAAAGTGCATGTCCGGACCATGAAAAAGGTAAAAGCATCTGGGGGCAGGTAGATAAACAAGTGAGAAATCATCTTTTAGTTCACCGAACGAATATTCCCTTAAGAACGCTAGCTTTCGGCTTCACCCAGTCTGAGGTACACATCCGGCTGACCCGGCAGTAACAATCGCAGAGGTGCTCCCTTTACCGCCTAGCCGAACAATCGGGAACGTAGGGGTAAGCACAGGAGCTAGGCAACCCAGCTTGGCCAAAACTTAAGTCATAGAATGGGCTCCACAGATCCAGCTTGGCCAGTTGTCCGATGCATCTCACAGACCGTACGCTCCGCCGGTCAGGACTTGGTCGATAATAAAGGGACCTTCCCATTTGGGCTTGAGTTTGTCCTTTATCTTGTCCGGCAGGCGTAGAACTAACTCGCCAACATTGTAAGTTTTGGCCCGCATTTCTTCTGCTTTGATATCTTCGGCCTGCTGTTGATAGAATGCGGAATGGGCTTTTGCCACGCCACGCTCCTCCTCCAAGGCGCCCAAACTGTCCCGCCGATCGAGCTCGGCTTCTCTTTTTTCGTACATGCGCACGCCGAGGTGAGTCATGAATTATGTCGCAGGGCAGAACTGCCTCGCACCGTATACCATAAAGAATGGTGTGAATCCGGTGGTGCGATTCGGCGTGGGTCCGCAGCCCCAGAGTCTGGAGTCGAGCTCCTCTACCCAAAGGCGTATTAGACCATTTGATGCCGCTCATGATTAGACCATTTGCTCGTTCGACTTGACCGCTAGTTTGAGGGTAATAGACTGAAGCATAGTCGAGCTTGATGCCCATGTTTTGCACCAGAGTTTGACCTCGTCGGCCGTGAAGTTCGTGCCGTTATCAGTGATGATGCTGTGGGGGACGCCGTAATGGTGTACGACCCCTGATATGAAGTCTATCACCGGTCCGGATTCGGCCGTCTTAACAGGATTGGCCTCTATCCATTTGGTGAAGTTATCCACCATGACCAGTAGGTATTTTTGCTTGTGGGTTCCTCCTTTAAGGGGTCCAACCATGTCAAGCCCCTGCACCGCAAAGGGCAGGTGATGGGTATAGTTTGGAGGGCGGGTGGCATGTGGCTTTGATTAGCAAAGAGCTGGCAATCGACGATCGTTAGACTAAGTCCTGAGCATCTGCCGGGCCGTCGGCCAATAAAATCATGTACGGAAGGCCTTGCTTACAAGGGCCGGCTGCGGTGACATGGTGCCCGCCGAGTCCGCATGAATTTCAGCCAGAAGATTCCGCCCTTCCTCTTCGGAGATACACCTTTGAAGGACTCCGTGATGATTTTATTATAAAGCTCTCCTCATGGACTTTATAGGCTTTAGATCGCAGACTACGCAGTGTGCCTCGCTTTGGTCCTCGGAAGTTCCTCACCGGTTAGGTAGGCTAGGAATGGTTCCGTCCCACGGGCAATGACTGCCATTATTACGTGGGCTGAAGATGTTACCGTTGGCGTGAGCCTCCAATTGTGTCAGAATGTTCAGTGTCGGGCAGTGCTGTTGGGTCCGGGCTGTTATTTCCGGACTCCCCTTCCCATAATACGGATGGCTTGAACAGCCTCTCTAAGAAGATATTGGGGGGACGGCATCACGCTTTGCGCCAATGCGTGCCAAGACGCCTGTTGCCTGATTGTTTTCCCGAGCTATAAGGTGAAATTCGAGCCCTTCGAACCGAGCTAACATTTTTAGGACGGCGTTGCGATAAGCTGCCATTTTCCGATCCTTGGCATCAAAGTCTCCATTTATTTGGGATATCGCGAGGTTCGAATCCCCGCGCACCTCTAGGCGTTGAATGCCCATGGATACTGCCATCCAGAGACCATGTAGAAGGGCCTCGTATTCGGCTGCGTTGTTGGAGTCCATATACATTATCCGAGTACGTGATCGAATCAGATCTCTGTTGGGGACGCTGTAACGACGCCAAATTTCTGCACCAGCCAACATTTTGGATCCGTCTGAAGTGCATGATCCAGTTGGAATATGTGTCGTACTCTTTAGGGAGTTCGACTTCAGTCCATTCGGCGCATTTAAGTCGGCCAAAACTTGCGTACTTAATGGCTCGCCGTGGCTTATAGGTTATGTCGAATCGGAGGAGCTCAATGGCCCATTTGGCAATCCGCCCGTCGCGTCGCGGTTGTTTATAATGTCGTTAAGAGGTACTTCGGAGGCTACTGTTATCGAACACTCTTGAAAGTAGTGTCGCAGCTTCCGGGATGACATAAACACCACGCACGCTAGCTTTTGATAATGCGGATACCGTGACTTGCATGGAGTGAGGATAGTGGACACGTAGTAAACTGGTTTTTGAAGGCGGAACTTGTGTCCGTCCCGCTTTCGCTCGTTCGACAAGGAGCACCGCGCTTACAACTTGATGAGTTGTCGCGATGTATAATAGCATTGGTTCGCCCATGTTGGGCGAGGCCAGGACCGGGTTTGTTGCCAATATGGCTTTTATTTCTTCGAGACCGGCCGTTGCGGCATCCGTCCACTCGAAGTGTTCGGTGCGGCGGAGGAGGCGATAAAGGGGTACTGCCTTTTCTCCCAAACGGGAGATAAAGCGGCTTAGAGCCGCCACGCATCCAGTCAATTTTTGTATTTGTTTGAGGTCCTTTGGGATATCCAATTGTGACAGAGCTCGGATCTTGGCTGGGTTTGCTTCAATTCCTCTACCGGATACAATGAAGCCCAAGAGCTTTCCTACTGCACGCCGAAAACGCATTTTTCCGGGTAAAGCTTGATGTGATATGTTCGAAGATTATCGAATGTGAGCCTCAAGTCGTCTACTATGTTCGGGTGGGTGGGTGGAATTAGATCCGAAACCTCACCCAATCTGAGCCTCAAGGGCCAAGGAGTTTCCGAACTCGGAAGCTTGGATGTTGTCCAATGAATCTAGCCCGTTGCCTGACTCTAAGTTCAGGTCTTGAGTGACGTCCTCCCCTCCGCTGGTATCCGGCTTGGAGGGATCGGGAATTCGGACATAGCTAGTCCTTAAGATAGATGAAGGGTCGCCGCATTGTTCCTCCACCACAGAACGTGATGGGTGACCTGGGGAGAGTTAATCTCTCTCAGATCAGGTTTAGGCCCAATCTGATCGTAGTCTGTAGCGACTACTAGGGCGGCGATGCGATCCAGGAGCTCGTTTAAGGACGAGAGCTCCGTCGGATCTAACTGCTCGGCGAGTTCCGAGTTGACGTGAAGATTGCTTTTGATGACCCGAGAAGTCATTGTCGGCGCGGCGGCCGAACAGGCGGTCATAAGAAAACCGCCTGGGTGTCAAAACCGGCGGATCTCGGGTAGGGGGTCCCGAACTGTGCTTCTAGGCGGATGGTAATAGGAGACAAGGGACACGATGTTTTTACCCAGGTTCGGGCCCTCTCGATGGAGGTAAAACCCTACTCCTGCTTGATTAATATTGATGATATGGGTAGTACAAGAGTAGATCTACCATGAGATCGGAGAGGCTAAACCCTAGAAGCTAGCCTATGGTATGATTGTTGTTCATCCTACGGACTAAAACCCTTCGGTTTATATAGGAACCGAAGAGGGTTAGGGTTACATAGAGTCGGTTACAATGGTAGGAGATCTACATATCCATATCACCAAGCTTGACTTCCACGCCAAGGAAAGTCCCATCCGGACACGTGACGAAGTCTTCAATCTTGTATCTTCATAGTCCAGGAGTCCAGCCAAAGGTCATAGTCCGCTATCCTGGACACTCCCTAATCCAGGACTCCTCAAGAGCTCTCGAACCAGGCTTCAATGACGCATTTAGTCCGGGCGCAAGATATTGTCTTCGGCATTGCAAGGCGGGTTCCTCCTCCAAATTCTTCATAGAAGATTTTGAACACAAGGATAGTGTCCGCCTCGCAAAATAAGTTCCACATACCACCGTAGAGAGAATAATATTCACACAAGCTCAATCACGACGTATTCCGCAGCGTGACATCACACCACGGCCAAGCCTTTATTCGAATCGTTTTCACTGTCCCACCTCAGCGCGTTTAGCGAGGCGGTTTCCTTGGTGTTGGGGAACGTTGCAGATAATTAAAATTTTTCCTACGGTTTCACCAAGATCCATCTATGAGTTCATCTAAGCAACGAGTCATGGGAGAGAGATTGCATCTACATACCACTTGTAGATCGCGTGCGGAAGCGTTCACTAGAACGTGGATGATGGAGTCGTACTCGCCGTGATCCAAATCACTGATGACCGAGTGCCGAACGGACAACACCTCCGCGTTCAACACACGTACGGAGCAGATGACGTCTCCTCCTTCTTGATCTAGCAAGGGGGAAGGAGAGGTTGATGATGATCCAGCAGCACGACGGCATGGTGGTGGATGCAGCGAGAACTCGGCAGGCTTCGCTAAGCAACTACGGGAGGAGGAGGAGGTGTTGCAGGGAGGAGGAGGCGCCAAGCTTGTGGTGCGGCCACCCTCCCTCCCTCCCTTTATATAGGTGCAAGAGAGAGGGGAGGGCGCAGCCTTGCCCCCTCCTGCAAGGAAGGGTGCGGCCAAGGGGGGAGGAGTCCATCCTCCCAAGGCACCTCGGAGGTGCCTTCCCTTTAGGACTCTCCTCCCAAGTCTCCTTGGCGCATGGGCCTCTTGGGGCTGGTGCCCTTGGCCCATATAGGCCAAGGCGCACCCCGACAGCCCATGTGCCCCCCCGGCAGGTGGACCCCCAGTGGACCCCGGACCCCTTCGGCACTCGGTACAATACCGATAAAGTGCGAAACTTTTCCGGCGACCAAAATAAGACTTCCCATATATAAAGCTTTACCTCCGGACCATTCCGGAACTCCTCGTGACGTCCGGGATCTCATCCGGGACTTCGAACAACATTCGGTTTGCTGCATACTCATATTCATACAACCCTAAAGGCCACCGAACCTTATGTGTAGACCCTCACGGGTTCGGGAGACATGAGACATGACCGAGACGGCTCTCGGGCAATAACCAACAGCGGGATCTGGATACCCATGTTGGCTCCCACATGCTCCTCGATGATATCATCGGATGAACCACGATGTCGAGGATTCAATCAACCCCGTATACTATTCCCTTTGTCAATCGGTATTTTACTTGCCCGAGATTCGATCGTCGGTATCTCAATACCTCGTTCATTCTCGTTGCCGACAAGTCACTTTACTGCATCCGTAATGCATGATCCCGTGACCAAACACTTGGTCACTTTGAGCTCATTATGATGATGCACTACCGAAAGTGGACCCGGTGATACCTCTCCGTCATACGGAGTGACAAATCCGATCTCGATCCGTGTCAACCCAATGACACTTTTGGAGATACCTGTAATGCACCTTTATAGTCACCCAATTGCCAGGACGTTTGGTACACCCAAAGCACTCCTACTACGGTATCCGGGAGTTACACGATCTCATGGTCTAAGGAAGAGATACTTGACATTGGAAAAGCTCTAGCAAAACGAACTACACGATCTTGTGCTATGCTTAGGATTGGGTCTTGTCCATCACATCATTCTCCTAATGATGTGATCCCGTTATCAATGACATCCAATTTCCATTGTCAGGAAACCATGACTATCTGTTGATCAACGAGCTAGTCAACTAGAGGCTCACTAGGGACATATTGTGGTCTATGTATTCACACGTGTATTACGATTTCCGGATAATACAATTATAGCATGAACAAAAAAAAAGACAATTATCATGAACAAGGAAATATAATAATAATACTTTTATTATTGCCTCTAGGGCATATTTCCAACAGTCTCCCACTTGCACTAGAGTCAATAATCTAGTTACATTGTGATGAATCGAACACCCATAGAGTTCTGGTGTTGATCATGTTTTGCTCGTGGAAGAGGTTTAGTCAACGGATCTGCGACATTCAGATCCGTATGCACTTTGCAAATTTCTATGTCCCCATCTTGAACATTTTCACGAATGGAGTTGAAGCGACGCTTGATGTGCCTGGTCTTCTTGTGAAACCTGGGCTCCTTGGCAAGTGCAATAGCTCGGTGTTGTCATAGAAGAGTTTGATCGGTTCCGACGCATTGGGTATGACTCCTAGGTCGGTGATGAACTCCTTCACCCAAATTGCTTCATGTGCTACCTCCGAGGCTGCCATGTACTCCGCTTCACATGTAGATCCCGGCCACGACGCTTGCAGCTGCACCAACTCTTTGCTCCACACTTTAACATATACACGTATCCGGTTTGTGACTTTGAGTCATCCAGATCTGTGTCGAAGCTAGCATCGACGTAACACTTTACGACGAGCTCTTCGTCACCTCCATAAACGAGAAACATGTCCTTTGTCCTCTTCAGGTACTTCAGGATATTCTTGACCGATGTCCAGTGTTCCTTGCCGGGCTTACTTTGGTACCTTCCAGCCAAACTTACGGCAAGGTTTACATCAGGTCAGGTACACAGCATGGCATACATAATAGATCCTATGGCTGAAGCATAGGGGATGACACTCATCTCTTCTTTATCTTTTGCCGTGGTCGGGCATTGAGCCGAGCTTAATTTCACACCTTGCAAAACAGGCAAGAACCCTTTCTTGGACTGATCCATTTTGAACTTCTTCAAAATCTTATCAAGGTATGTGCTTTGTGAAAGACCTATGAGGCGTCTCGATCTATCCCTATAGATTTTGATGCCTAATATGTAAGCAGCTTCTCCAAGGTCCTTCATTGAAAAACTCTTATTCAAGTAGGCCTTAATGCTGTCCAAAAGTTCTATATCATTTCCCATCAAAAGTATGTCATCTACATATAATATGAGAAATGCTACTGAGCTCCCACTCACTTTCTTCTAAACGCAGGCTTCTCCATAAGTCTCAAGCATAAACCCAAACGCTTTGATCATCTCATCAAAGCGTAATGTTCCAACTCCGAGATGCTTGCACCAGCCCATAAATGGATCGCTGGAGCTTGCATACCTTGTTAGCATTCTTAGGGTCGACAAAACCTTCGGCTGCATCATATACAACTCTTCCTTAAGATAACCATTAAGGAATGCCGCTTTTGACTTCCATCTGCCATATATCTCATAATCATAGTATGCGGCAATTGCTAACATGATTCGGACGGACTTAAGCTTCGCCACGGGAGAGAAAGTCTCATCGTAGTCAATCCCTTGAACTTGCCGATAACCTTTAGCGACAAGTCGAGCTTTATAGATGGTGACATTACCATCCGCGTCCGTCTTCTTCTTAAAGATCCATTTGTTTTCTATCGCCGCCGATCATCGGGCAAGTCTGTCACAAAGTCCATACTTTGTTTTCATACATGGATCCTATCTCGGATTGCATGGCTTAAAGCCATTTGTTGGAATCCGGGCCCGCCATCGCTTCTTCATAGTTGAAGGTTCACCGTTGTCTAACAACATGATTTCCGGTGACAGGGTTGCCATACCACTCTGGTGTGGAACGTGTCCTTGTGGACCCTCTGAAGTTCAAGAGCAACTTGATTCAAGTACCTTGATCATCATCATTAATTTCCTCTCCGGTAGAGGTGTAGGCACCACATGAATATTTTCCTGAGCTGCACTACTTTCCGGTTCAAGAGGTAATACTTCATCGAGTTCTACTTTCCTCCCACTTACTCCTTTCGAGAGAAACTCTTTTTCCAGAAAGGATCCGTTCTTGGCAACAAAGATCTTGCCTTCGGATCTAAGGTAGAAGGTATACCCAATGGTTTCCTTAGGGTATCCTATGAAGACACATTTTTCCGACTTGGGTTCGAGCTTTTCAGGTTGAAGTTTCTTGACATAAGCATCGCATCCCCAAACTTTTAGAAAGCAGCTTGACTTAGGTTTCTTCCCAAACCATAATTCATACGGTGTCGTCTCAACAGATTTAGACGGTGCCCTATTTAAAGTGAATGTAGCTGTCTCTAAAACGTATCCCCAAAATGATAGCGGTAAATCTGTAAGAGACATCATAGATCGCACCATATCCAATAGAGTGCGATTACGACGTTCGGGCACACCATTATGCTGAGGTGTTCCAGGCGGCGTGAGTTGTGAAACGTTTCCACATTTCCTTAAGTGTGTACCAAATTCGTAACTTAAATATTCTCCTCCACGATCTGATCGTAAGAACTTTATTTTTCGGTCACATTGATTCTCTACCTCATTCTAAAATTCCTTGAACTTTTCAAAGGTCTCAGACTTGTGTTTCATCAAGTAGACATACCCATATCTACTCAAGTCATCAGTGAGAGTGAGAACATAACGATATCCTCCGTGAGCCACGACGCTCATTGGACCGCACACATCGGTATGTATGATTTCCAATAAGTTGGTTGCTCGCTCAATTGTTCCGGAGTAAGGTGTCTTGGTATTCTTGCCCATGAGGCATGGTTAGCATGTGTCAAATGTTTCATAATAGAGATACTCTAAAAGTCCATCAGCATGGAGCTTCTTCATGCGCTTGACACCAATGTGACCAAGGCAGCAGTGCCACAAGTATGTGGGACTATCGTTATCAACCTTACATCTTTTGGTATTCACACTATGAACATGTGTAACATTACGTTCGAAATTCATTAAGAATAAACCATTGACCATCGAAGCATGACCATAAAACATTTCTCTCATATAAATAGAACAACCATTATTCTCGGATTTAAATGAGTAGCCATCTCGTATTAAACGAGATCCACGATACAATGTTCATGCTCAAACTTGGCACTAAATAACAATTATTGAGGTTTAAAACTAATCCCGTGAGGTAAATGTAGAGGTAGCGTGCCGACGGCGATCACATCGACCTTGGAACCATTCCCGACGCGCATCGTCACCTCGTCCTTCGCCAGTCTCCGTTTATTCCGTAGCTCCTGCTGTGAGTTACAAATATGAGCAACGACACTGGTATCAAATACCCAGGAGTTACTACGAGTACTGGTAAGGTACACATCAATTACATGTATATCATATATACCTTTAGTGTGGCCGGCCTTCCTGTCCGCTAAGTATTTGGGGCAGTTCAGCTTCCAGTGGCCCTTCCCTTTGCAATAAAAGCACTCTGTCTCAGGCTTGGGTCCATTCTTTGACTTATTCCCAGCAACTTGCTTACCGGGCGCGGCAACATCCTTGCCGTCCTTCTTGAAGTTCTTCTTACCCTTGCCCTCTTTGAACTTAGTGGTTTTATTGACCATCAACACTTGATGCTCCTTCTTGATTTCTACCTCTGCTGACTTCAGCATTGAAAATACTTCAGGAATAGTTTTCACCATCCCCTGCATATTGTAGTTCATCACAAAGCTCTTGTAGCTTGGTGGGAGCGACTAAAGGATTCTGTCAATGACCGCCTCGTCCGGGAGGTTAATGTCCAGCTGGGACAGGCGGTTGTGCAACCCAGACATTTTGAGTATGTGCTCACCGATGTAACTATTTTACTCCATCTTACAAGCTGTAGAAATTGTCGGAGACTTCATATCTCTCGTCCCGGGCATGAGCTTGGAAAACTAGTTTCAGCTCCTCGAACATCTCATATGCTCCGTGTCGCTCAAAACGCTTTTGGAGCCCGGTTCTAAGCTGTAAAGCATGCCGCACTGAACGAGGGAGTAATCATCAGCACGAGACTGCCAAGCGTTCATAACGTCTTGGTTCTCTGGGATGGGTGCTTCACCTAGCAGTGCTTCTCGGACATATTGTTTCCTAGAAGCTATGAGGATAATCCTCAGGTTCCGGACCCAGTCCGAATTGTTGCTGCCATCATCTTTCAGCTTGGTTTTCTCTAGGAACGCGTTGAAGTTCATGGTGACATGAGCGTTGGCCATTTGATCTACAAGACATTTTGCAAAGATTTTAGACTATTGTTCATGATAATAAAGTTTATCTAATAAAATTATTTAATGAACTCCCACTCAGATTTGACATCCCACTAGTCATCTAAGTGATACATGATCCGAGTCGACTAGGCTTTGTCCGATCATCACGTGAGACGGACTAGTCATCGTCGGTGAACATCTCCATGTTGATCGTATCTTCCAGACGACTCATGTTCGACCTTTCGGTCTCTTGTGTTCCGAGGCCATGTCTGTACATGCTAGGCTCGTCAAGTTAACCTAAGTGTATTGCATGTGTAAAACTGTCTTACACCCGTGGTATGTGAGCGTAAGGATCTATCACACCCGATCATCACGTGGTGCTTGAAACGCATTTAACTTTAGCAATGGTGCACAGTTAGGGAGAATACTTTCTTGAAATTGTTATGAGGGATCATCTTATTTACTACCCTCGTTCTAAGTAAACAAGATGCATAAACATAATAAACATCACATGCAATTATATATAGTAGTGACATGATATGGCCAATATCATATAGCTCCTTTGATCTCCATCTTCGGGGCTCCATGATCATCCTGTCACCGGCATGACACCCTGATCTCCATCATCGTGTCTTCATGAAGTTGTCACGCCAACGACTACTTCTACTTCTATGGCTAACACATTTAGCAATAAAGTAAAGTAATTTACATGGCGTTCTTCAATGACACGCAGGTCATACAAAAATAAAGACAACTCCTATGGCTCCTTCCGGTTTGTCATACTCATCGGCATGCAAGTCGTGATTCCTATTACAAGAACATGATCTCGTACATCACATATATCATTCATCATTCATCACAACTTTGGCCATATCATATCACAAAACACTTGCTGCAAAAACAAGTTAGACGTCCTCTAATTGTTGTAGAACGTTTTCTTACCTACGTGAAAGCCACAACGTGATTTGTCAACTTCTATTTACCCTTCATAAGGACCCTTTTCATCAAATCCTCTCCAACTAAAGTGGGAGAGACAGACACCCGCTAGCCACCTTATGCAACTAGTGCATGTCACCGGTGGAACCCGGTCTCACGTAAGCGTCACGTGTAAGGTCGGTCCGGGCCGCTTCATCCCACAATGCCGCTGAAGCAAGATAAGACTAGTAGGGGCAAGAAAGTTGACAACATCTACGCCCACAACAAATTGTGTTCTACTCGTGCAATAGAGAACTACGCATAGACCTAGCTCATGATGCCACTGTTGTTGGGGAACGTTGCAGAAAATTAAAAATTTCCTACGGTTTCACCAAGATCCATCTATGAGTTCATCTAAGCAACGAGTCATGGGAGAGAGATTGCATCTACATACCACTTGTAGATCGCGTCTTGAAGCGTTCACTAGAACATGGATGATGGAGTCGCATTTTCGCCGTGATCCAAATCACCGATGACCGAGTGCGAGCGGACGGCACCTCCGCTTCAACACATATGCGGAGCGGATGGCGTCTCCTCCTTCTTGATCCAGCAAGGGGAAGGAGAGGTTGATGATGATCCAGCAGCACGACGGCGTGGTGGTGGATGCAGCAGAACTCGGCAGGGCTTCGCTAAGCAACCACGGGAGGAGGAGGAGGTGTTGCAGGAGGAGGGAGGCGCCAGTGCTTTCAGGGGTGCGGCCAACCTCCCTCCCTCCCCTTTATATAGGTGCAAGAGAGGGGGAGGGCGCAGCCTTGCCCTTCCTCCAAGGAAGGGTGCGGCCAAGGGGGAGGAGTCCATCCTCCCAAGGCACCTCGGAGGTGCCTTCCCTTTAGGACTCTCCCTCCCCAAGTCTCCTTGGCGCATGGGCCTCTTGGGGCTGGTGCCCTTGGCCCATATAGGCCAAGGCGCACTTCTACAGCCCATGTGGCCCCCGGGCAGGTGGACCCCGGTGGACCCCGGACCCCTTTCGGCACTCCTGTACAATACCGATAACATGCGAAACATATCCAGCGACCAAAATAAGACTTCCCATATATAAATATTTACCTCCGGACCATTCAGGAACTCCCCGTGACGTCCGTGATCTCATCCGGGACTCAGAACAACATTAGGTTTGCTGCATACTCAAATTCATACAACCCTAGCGTCCACGAACCTTATGTGTAGACCCTACGGGTTCGGGAGACATGCAGACATGACCGAGACGGCTCTCGGGCAATAACCAACAGCGGTATCTGGATACCCATGTTGGCTCCCGCATGCTCCTCGATGATATCATCGGATGAACCACGATGTCGAGGATTCAATCAACCCCGTATACTATTCCCTTTGTCAATCAGTATTTTACTTGCCCGAGATTCGATCGTCGGTATCCCAATACCTCGTTCAATCTCGTTGCCGGCAAGTCACTTTACTCATACCGTAATGCATGATCCCGTGACCAAACACTTGGTCACTGTGAGCTCATTATGATGATGAACAACCGAGTGGGCCAAGTGATACCTCTCCATCATACGGGTGACAAATCCGATCTCGATCCGTGTCAACCCAATGTACACTTTTGGAGATACCTGTAATGCACCTTTATAGTCACCCCTTACGTTGTGACGTTTGGTACACCAAAGCACTCCTACGGTATCCGGGAGTTACACGATCTCATGGTCTAAGTAAGAGATACTTGACATTGGAAAAGCTCTAGCAAAAACGAACTACACGATCTTGTGCTATGCTTAGGATTGGTATTGTCCATCACATCAGTCTCCTAATGATGTGATCCCGTTATCAATGACATCCAATGTCCATAGTCAGAAAACCATGACTATCTGTTGATCAACGAGCTAGTCAACTAGAGGCTCACTAGGGACATATTGTGGTCTATGTATTCACACGTGTATTACGATTTCCGGATAATACAATTATAGCATGAATAAAAGACAATTATCATGAACAAGGAAATATAATAATAATACTTTTATTATTGCCTCTAGGGCATATTTCCAACACTTGGCACGTCTTGTCAAAGCAGAGATCATGTCCCCTTATTCCAGGATTCTCATCAACACGCGCGTGGGTAACCCAGTCGTGCCTGTTGGCACACCTCCTCTATCGAAGGCGAGTCCCGAACGGTCAAGGGGAGGGCTCCTGGTATTCAACCTCTTTATAAAGAGACCAAGGCCCCGCTCCTTTTTCTCAATCTCAATCGAATCCGCCCCTCGCCTCGAGTTCCAACACCCAAAGCTCCAGATTCAGGCGCTTCGGACCTTTGATGATGTCCGGCTCCGACTTTCAAGGCCGGTGGATGCCTTCCTCCGTCATGGAAGAAGACGTCCTAAAGCTGAGAGATGCCAGGTATCTAACCGGCGAAATCTCGCATAGGCTGCCTGCTCAAGGGCAGGTTATTCCCACTCCCAAGCCCGGTGAAAGCGTGGTGTTCGCGTCTCACTTCCTTCGGGGGCTAGGCTTCCCGACGGACCCCTTCGTGAGGGGGCTCATGTTTTATTACGGGCTGGAATTTCACGACTTGGATCCGGAGTCCATCCTCCACATCTCATCGTTCATCGTCATATGCGAAGCCTTCCTCCGCATTACCCCTCACTTCGGATTGTGGCTCAAGACCTTCAAGGTGGAGCGAAGATGATCAAGGGGCAACCTTGAGCAGAGTCACGGAGGGGTTGTTATAAGCAAGAATGCTGACGCTTCATGGCCCGAGGGATCTTTTCAAGAGGAGCTCAGGCTATGGCAACAAGAGTGGTTTTATATCACAGCTCCCAGGGGCACCAAATGGGTGGCGCCACCTGCCTTTCGCTCGGGTCCTCCACCGCGGCTGGCGTCATGGGTCAATAAAGGGCTTTACTGGGGGCCGTCCAAGGACGTGCCCTTGTTGCAGGGCCGTATTCGAGACCTCCTAGAGAGAGAGATCAATCTGGTCGTAGTAGCGCAAGTCATGCTGATTCGCGCATCATGCCACCGCAAGCGCCGCCCTCCTCACTTTGTGGGAGTTCAATCCGGAGGGACCACAAGCTCTCCAACATTTTATGTGCGCAACGCCCATGGAGATGTACAAACTGTTCTTCGGATCACAAACAATGTGTCCGGACTTGACCGAGGATGCAGGTCTGAGCTGCAATCGCCCGGATAGTCAAGTAAGTAGTCCTGTACCCGGACACGCTATCCGTATATTTATCATAAACTTGCCCCTTAAAAGAGCGTCCCTTAAACAGGAGTGGATAGCGAAAGCAAAACTGATCAGGTGTCCGGCCCCCCTCCCTGAGACCACGCCGGATCCCATGTTAACCAAGATGCTGGAGGCTGCGCCTTTGGAAGAAGGCGAAGGGGGGAACAAGGAAGCTACTGCCTCCGTGAAGGAGTTCATCAAGAAAGGAGGGATCGAGAATCCCTCCATCCAAGGGGAGAAGAGGACCGCCTCTGAAGATCCGGAGGCAAAGGCCTCAAAGCGGGGGATGTCCCGCCGCTATTTCCCTAAGGAGATCAGCCCTCCAGCGATCCGTGAGTAGAGAGGGGAGTTTTTAAAATAAGAGACATCCCTGTTTTATTTCTGAAGATGACCGAAATTTTACCTTGTAGTTCGGATCTCAGCCCTTCTTAGCAGAGCTCGTCTTCAGGGGATCTTCATCCGGAGATGATGGAGAGCGGAACGCCTCCCCCTGCCGTACTGCCTAGCGAGGCGGACGATCCTGAGATGTCGTCGCGGAGGGTTTCTCTGAATCCGGCAGGGGCGGAGGGCGGTCGTAGGGCTCCCCGAAGCCCTCCGTGTCCGGCCTTCGAAAAAGGTCATCAGACGAGTCCGGCACCTCCTGGTGCACGGTTGGAGGAGTTAAAGGATCTGCTCGGGCGAGCATTTATCTCAGAGGATAACCGTGCATTGATGGGTACGGTGATTGAAAAATTTGTCATGAAGCGGGTTATGCAGGCCGCCCGGGAGTTTCTCGACGGGTTTTGAGGTACGTGCAATGATGTACCTTTTGACGGTTCCACATATATAAGATGCGCCCAGTGTAGATAGTAGCCCCTGAGACTCGGTGCGGTGTCAAAAATGACAGCGTGCCGAGGATCATAATCCCAGCTATAATATGTCGCCCTTCCTATGTAGCTGGCGGAGCGTCCGGTGGCTAGCCGAACTGATGAATTTGCCAAACTGAAGCGGCAACTTGACGTGGCGAATGCCGACATCGCGCTTGTCAAAAAGCGGCTTGACGAGTCACAAGGTATGCAGTTTCTCCGCGGACACCTGGTAAGGGAGCTTGATGCCCGTGCCTTACAACATGTATGCTTGATGCAGATGGTGTCGCTGCCATGGAGAACCTTCGGGCGGAGCTTGCCCGAGCCAAGGAGCAGGCCAGAAAAAGTGATGCGGCCGCCTTTAAAGGCTTAACGAAGAGCTAAAAGCGAACAGGCTGCTCCTTGCCAAGCAAGAAGGAAATGGCCGAGATGGCCGTGAAGTTGAAGAATGCTACCGACCGCTGCGAGCTTCTTGAAAAAGAAGGTCGAGCGGAGCAAGAGGACCTGAAGAAGGCCACCACCAAGGCCAAGGATGCTCGCTCTGCGATGAGAGCTATGAAGGAGGAGCGACGTCAGGCCGTAGATATCGCGGCTGGAAATTTCTGTTGCGGAGGAAGTTCACGGATCCTAAATATGCTTAGTTGGACCGGCTGTGGAGTACGGAGGATGCTTATCTGGACTTGGCGACGAGTGCATGGAATGACCGAACACTTCGGAGATCAAAAGGATCACGAGATGGAAGAGCTTTTTTGGTCGTAGTTCCGTAATCCATAGCGTCCACTTCCATTAACCGATCGATTGGCCGAATGGGCGGAGCTGAATAGATTGTCCGGACTTGCCATGAAGGATGTCGTGATTCATTTGTGTCCGAAAAGGCCCGAGCCGAAGAGTTATTTTGGCTTGGTGCAGCAGTTCCTTGGTGCGGTGCTGCATATCAAAGCAATGAGGCGGTCAGCATGCATAGAGGGTGCGCGGATGGCTCTTGCCCGTGTCAAGACATACTGGGCGGAGATGAAGGCCACCGATGTTGCATCCCAAGATTCGGACGGAAGCCGAGTACCTGCCGAGCACTATTTTCAGGAAGTTCTGCAGGGCGCTCGTTTAATAGAGACGCAGTGCTCGAAGGATATTATGTTCGAATAACATGTATTATTGTGAAACAATGTTTCGATGGAATATAAAAGCTTTTTATACTTGTGCCTTCAAGAATTACAATACCTCCGATGCGGCCGTTAATGTATATGTGTATATAACCTGAAAGATGGCAGTCTTTGGCTTCAGCCCCCACGCATATAATGCGGGGGTGTTTGCATGAAATGCCTTTTCACACTTGATCCAACGTCTTGGTCCTACAAAGAAGGTGATAGCGCAGCAAACTAGGCAACCGGACTATAATGCTTTATCACTTTCACTTAGCCATAGGAGTTCGACGGTGGGGCTACTATATATCCCCTAGGGGCACCGCGCTCACCCGAATTCGGGGCGCGTATGTACTGACCGGAAAGCGACCCTTCACAATGCAGAGGAATTCTAAAGATTCCAGCAGGTCATCGAGTGGTTGACCAGTCTCACGCTATATCATGACAGTCAGTTTTTGGCTTTCTCTACTGAGGTGCTCGCCTGGCCGAACCGGGGCACAATCGCAGTAGTTCTCCTGGTGCCGCCTTAGCCGATAGAGCGGAACGTAAGGCAGCAAAACACAGGAGCCGGGCAAACCCCACATTTGACCAAAGACATGATTCGGAGCTGATGCATATAAGTCCTAACTCGAGACGCCGAACACTCCCTATGGTATTCGGTCTTTATGAAAACGGGCCGAACAACGCCCTTGTTAATAAGCCCCTGGTGTCCAGGTACGCGCAAAATTCTGACGTGGCCTATGCCAAAACGCAAGCCTCCTCGTCGGTTATAGCAAGAAACCGGGGGATGTGTATCAACAAGAGACAGTAAAAAAGGTTTACGCAGGGTCTTAATCTGAAAAGAATCCTCGGAACGGGTCCCTACTGCACGCCTGCGCCTGTGTCTCCGTTGTGACGTATCCTGGACGGGTGTAGCACGGTGTTCATCTGTAAAAGAGAGGAACTTAGTTGAAAAAGATCATGCGAAAAATGTACGTTATATTAAATAAACAAAGTACAAATCAAAAAATGAACAAAATTGAGCTTTATTGTCACTTGTTGTGGATGTGCGGAGCCCCTTGTACGGGGGTATGCGTCTAGTAAGCCCTTGTATGTTTACACCGGACTCGTCCAGCCGTGTCCGGGGTCTGGACGACCTGTCTAAGTGCTTGTATTGGTGAAGCCGGTTTATTGTGGGGCTGTCAAGGCAACCGCACAATTTTCCGGACTCGAGGAACCCTCGATGTTTCCCTTTAATGAGATGATGCCGCGTGGACCAGGCATTTTAAGTGTAAGAGATGCATAATGCGGTATTGCGTTAAAGCGGGCGAAAGCTTCGCGTCCCTATAGTGCTTGATAGCTACTTGTAAATGGGGCGAGGTGGAAGGTTAACTTTTTCGCGGCGGAAGTTGTCGGGTGAGCCGAACACAACTTCTAGCCGTAGAGAGCCCGTACAATGGGTATATGGGCCTGGCATTACCCCTTGAAAGGAAGTGTTGCTATGGCGAAATTTGGTTGGGTCTATCCCCATTTTGCGGATTGTGTCCTGATATATCAGGTTTAGATCACTGCCGCTGTCCATTAGGACTTGTGTAAATTGGAGTCCGCCGATTGTCTGATCTAATTTCAAGGCAGTCCAACCTACATTCCGTATACTTCTAGAGTAATCCTGATGGTCGAAGGTGATTGGTTTTAACAACTAGTGGCGGGACTCCTCCGGGATAGGCCGTATGGCGCGTACCTCTATGGGCGCCGCTCTATTTTTCCCTTTTGTCACGTGAAGTGACTTTACTGTTTTGATTTCTTGTGGGAAATTCTTTTGTCTTCCGGTGATCTGCTTGTGTGGTTCGTCATCGTCCTCGCTTGATGTGTCGAGCCCCTTGTGTGCGGCGTTGAGTTTTCTGGACTGCTTGAAGACCCAGCAATCTCTGTGGGTATGGTTTGCGGGCTTCCCGGGAGTACTGTGGATTTGGCATATCTTGTCCAAGATTTTGTTGAAGTTAGACAGCTCGTCCCTGTTATCCTTAAGGGGCAGCTTTTTATGATTCTGTCGAGAGCTTTTGAATCCGGCATTGACTGTCGTGCTCTTCGGGCTGTTTCCCTTGGTCCGACGCTGGTCCTTGCTGCGTCGTGGTTTCCCGTTTCCATCCCTGACTTCGGATGTACTTGGGTCGCTGGTACTGCATCTTGCCAGCCAGTTGTCCTCTCCTGCGCAAAAGCGGGTCATGAGGCTTGTTAATGCGACAATTGTTCTTGGCTTTTCTTGGCCGAGGTGTCTGGCGAGCCATTCGTCTCGGACGTTGTGTTTGAAAGCTGCTAAGGCTTCGGCGTCCGGACAGTCGACTATTTGGTTCTTTTTAGTAAGGAATTTGTTCCAAAATTTCTGGGCTGACTCTCCGGGTTGTTGAGTTATGTGACTTAAATCGTCGGCATCCGGAGGTCGGACATAGGTCCCTTGAAAATTTGCCAAAAAGCATCCACGAGCTCCTCCAACTTCCAATGGTGTTTTCAGGAAGGCTTTTAAGCCAATGCCGGGCTGGCCCTTTGAGCTTGAGGGGTAAGTATTTTATGGCGTATAGATCATCTCCTCTAGCCATGTGTATATGGAGGATGTAATCCTCAATCCAGACTCCAGGGTCTGTTGTTCCGTCGTATGCCTCTATTTTTACGGGCTTGAATCCCGCTGGAAATTCATAATCCAGCACCTCATCGGTGAAACATAGGGGGTGTACGGCACCCCTATATTTAGGTATACCGTGATGTTCAGATACTTGATGTGTTGCATTGCTTACTAGAGCTTGCTTTCTTGGCCCGTAGATAGATCTAACTGGGCCATTTTTTTGATGCGAATCCCTATGCGGATCGCGTGTCAGCTTGTGTGCGGCGCCGTTTGACGCTCTTTGTTTGCCATGGGGTCGTCCATCCGACCGGGTGGCCTCCTTGTTTTTTGATTGCGGGGGCTCTACGGCCTCCTCTCCAAATTCGGGCAGTAGTTTTCGCTTTGGGTAGCTCTTTGTTCGGCGACTGTCGCCGTATTTGTCTGCGGTGTTGAGTACTTTGCTCCATCTGATTCTGAGTGCATCTTCCGCTGTTTTGAGCTTCCGCTTCTGTTTTTTCAGGCTTCGTGCAGTGGCGACGAGCCTTTTGTGGAGGTTCTTCTGCTCCAGCAAATTGTCCGGCGTGAGATCGTCCGGACTGTTATCTTCGCCTGGGACGGGTTGTTTATCCAGGTTGTCCTGTTCGGATGGTTGCTCAATAGCATGTTCATCGTCCACCGGTTCGCCCTACTCTATGGCTGGGTCTGTATGGCTGTTGTCCTTGTCGAGGTGGGACTTTGAGCGGCGCTTACGTCGCCGTTTTGACTGCTTTTCGAGGGAATGATCCTTCGTAGCGTCCCGTTGTTCCTCGTCGTCGCTTCCTTTAGGTGTGTCCACCATGTATGCATCATGAGATGAGGTGGTTCTCCAGTGCCCCATAGGTGTTGGTCCATGTTCCTCCCCTACATCGTCGTCCATACCGTCGATGTCTTCGGAGTCAAAGTCGAGCATGTCGGTTAAATCATCGACAATGGCTACGAAGTGGGTGGTGGGTGCGCTTTGAATTTCTTCATCGTCCGCATCCCAACCTTCCTGACCATAATCCAGCCAAGGCTCTCCTGATAAAGAGAGAGACTTTAGTGAATTTAGGATGTCGCCAAAGGGCGAGTGCTGAAAGATGTCTGCGGCAGTGAATTCCATGATCGGCGCCCAATCGGATTTGATTGGCGGGGGCGCGGAAGGTTCGAAGTCTGGAGAGGAGTCCGCACCTTGGAGTCACGAGCTTCGCAAAGGACGGGGTAGGTGGACAGCTCAATCGCCGTAGACATCGCAGCCACCGAGGCGGTGTCCAGCCACCCGTCCTCGATCGGCGCAGTCGGCTCCGAGCTAAAGGTCGGCGCGGACACTGGTGCGGCCTCCAGGACACTGTTCGGCGGCAGAGCTAGATCATGCCCCTCGTGACAGTGCGACGCACTTGGCTGTGGCTTGAACCCGTCGAAGATCAAGTCTCCGCGGACGTCAGCCGTGTAGTTCAAACTTCCAAATCTGACCTGATGGCCAGGGGCGTAGCTTTCAATCTGCTCCAGATGGCCAAGCGAATTGGCCCGCAGTGCAAAGCCGCCGAATACGAAGATCTGTCTGGGGAGAAAAGTCTCACCCTGGAGCGCATCGTTGTTGATGATCGGAGGAGCCATCGGGCCTAAAGATGACGGCTACGCAGGAACTCTCAATGAAAGCACCAATGTCGGTGTGTCAAAACCGGCGGATCTCGGGTAGGGGGTCCCGAATCGTGCGTCTAGGCGGATGGTAACAGGAGACAAGGGACACGATGTTTTTACCCAGGTTTGGGCCCTCTTGATGGAGGTAAAACCCTACTCCTGCTTGATTAATATTGATGATATGGGTAGTACAAGAGTAGATCTACAACGAGATCAGAGAGGCTAAACCCTAGAAGCTAGCCTATGGTATGATTGTTGTTCGTCCTACGGACTAAAACCCTCCGGTTTATATAGGCACCGAAGAGGGTTAGGGTTACACAGAGTCGGTTACAATGGTAGGAGATCTACATATCCGTATCGCCAAGCTTGCCTTCCACGCCAAGGAAAGTCCCATCCGGACACGGGACGAAGTCTTCAATCTTGTATCTTCATAGTCCAGGAGTCCGGCCAAAGGTCATAGTCTGGATATCCGGACACCCCCTAATCCAGGACTCCCTCAGAGAGTTTGGCCGATAGCTAAAGCTCCTTTAGCAACAGTGCCGTCTTTAAAGACGGGATGAGGCATCCTTCCTGATGGCGACGGCATAGAGGAACTCTCAATGAAAGCACCAATGTCGTTGTCAAAACCGGCGGATCCCGGGTAGGGGGTCCCGAACTATGCGTCTAGGCGGATGGTAACAGGAGACAAGGGACACGATGTTTTTACCCAGGTTCGGGCCCTCTCGATGGAGGTAAAACCCTACTCCTGCTTGATTAATATTGATGATATGGGCAGTACAAGAGTAGATCTACCACGAGATCAGAGAGGCTAAACCCTAGAAACTAGCCTATGGTATGATTGTTGTTTGTCCTACGGACTAAAACCCTCCGGTTTATATAGACACCGGAGAGGGCTAGGGTTACACAAAGTCGGTTACAATGGGAGGAGATCTACATATCCGTATCGCCAAGCTTGCCTTCCACACCAAGGAAAGTTTCATCCGGTCATGGGACGAAGTCTTCAATCTTGTATCTTCATAGTCCAGGAGTCCGGCCAAAGGCTATAATCCGGCTATCCGGACACCCCCTAATCCAGGACTCCTTCACCCACACCCTGCTCTATCCGCCACCCAGCCAGAGCCTCTTCCCTGACGACGCGTCCACAGCAACACCTTGACGTCCCTCATCCATTGTACCGGATGAGGATCCGTCGTCGATCTCATCGTACCGCCGGTTCAGCCACCCCGTCCTCCACCTCCAAGGAGCTGCCCCGACGTTCCCCTCATCTTTTGTGCCACCTCTATTCCCACACCACCGTCTTCACCTGCACCACTGGAAGAGCATCATCATCACCGTTTCCTCGGATGAAGCTGCGGCCTAATCGGCGCCACCAAAGAGGTTGTACACTAATCGCCGCATTTTCTTCTTGATTCGATCTCACGATGCTACCGGCGCTCGGTCCCGAGCCGACACGGCGCGGCTCCATCCACGGCGGCGTCGCCGGCCACTTCCTCCACAGCGTCGCTCCCTCGGCGACGACGTCCACATCAGTAGGAGCTGCTGCTGCTTTAGCTCTTGCTCGCGCTGCTGCTCTGCTCTTGCTCTCGGTCCCCTGCCTGGTCTGCTCTTGTTATTGCTCTTGCCCGCGTTGCTGCTCTCGCTCTTGCTCTTGCTTGCGGTGCTGCTCTGATTTAGCTACACTTCAGTCGACTGAATCGACTTTTGGGTCTGTCTATTTTCGGGGGGTGGGGGGGGCTCGCGGGGGTGAAGGAAGACCCAGCCGCCGCGGGGAGGGGGGCTCGCCGGAGAGGTACCCCACTATCTATCTTAGGGTTCAGGATGGGGGCGGTGGTCGCCGGCGGTGGCGGGGCGTTGGCGGGGTGATGGCGTGGGGATCGCGGAGAAAAGCTTCGCACGAGGGGCCTAGAGGGATGGCCGGGGCAGCGGCAGACCGGCGGTGGGGAGTGTTTTCAAGGAGGGCGGGGCGGCGCACCGCCAGTCGCGGGCGGCGGGGGGCTGCTGTTTGGCCGGCTCAGGGGGGGTGGAGGTTGAAGATGAACCGCAGGCCCTTGATTTCGTATCCAACGGCTGCAAAATCGACTGACAATAGATGAAAAGGTCAGTCGATCGACGTGTAGCCTCACCTTGCTAGTGCGTTCAGTTTCGACAGAAAAATTTAGTTTCGATAGCAAAATTCGGTTTCGACAGTTAAGTTCAGTTTCGACAGTTAAGTTCAGTTTCGACAGTTAAGTTCAGTTTCGACAGTTAAGTTCAGAGATGAGCGGCTAATGTATTTTACATCTAGCACTTTGTGGTTATGTATTTTACGTCATGTATTGGAGATGCTATTAGAATTCCACTCAGGTTAACATTTTTTGTTGTCTCTCTTGTCCTGCTTCATCCTCGGCGTCGTACAACTCACCGGAGCTGCTCCAATGATGAAACCCTCCATCACAGCTGAGCAGTACCTCGGGCTCCATCTCCAGACGCCTAAGATCTTCTTCCCCTCCTCCGATAGCAAAGTCAGCCGGAGCATCCTCACCGACCAACCCAATCACGCTGAGATCGACATGGCTTCGCCAAAGAGTTTGTACACTTGTTGCATTTCTTTTTTACTCTACATGTTATATATATTGTCCACTGAGCACTCGTAGTAACGGGAAATACGATTATTTTATCCTACTATATGACAAGCTGTGAGGTACCAGGCAACTTAGCTATCCGTGATGGACTCTCTTGAACGCCATCATTATTTATCTCTGCGCGTTTGAGTTGTGCATTTGTCGATGGGCCTGGGAGTTGAGCTAGTATGGCAGTGGCCTGGGTCCAAAGTAATAGAAGTAGCACAAAACATTTTTTTAGTGTAGGATTTTCCTTGCTCAAGCCTGCCTACTAGAATCGCCAGTGCTTGAAAGGAAAAGTGAATGAAAAACATAGGAATTGGAAAGTTTCCTATGGTACTACTTTTCATGAATTTGGTGCAAAGGAATGGAGAAAAGAAAAACTGTAGGATTTGTTCCTTTAGTGTCTCCTTGAAAGAAAAACTATAGGAATTCTAATTTCCACTTCTCCTCCTTTTCATATTCCTATTCATCAAGCACAAGTGAGGGAGTCCTGGACTAGGGGGTGTCCGGATAGCCGAACTATCATCTTTGGCCGGACTCCTAGACTATGAAGATACAAGATTGAAGACTTCGTCCCGTGTCCGGATGGGACTTTCCTTGGCGTGGAAGGCAAGCTTGGCGATACGGTATGTAGATCTCCTACCATTGTAACCGACTCTGTGTAACCCTAACCCTATCCGGTGTCTATATAAACCGGAGGGTTTTAGTCCGTAGGACGAACAACAATCATACCATAGGCTAGATTCTACGGTTTAGCCTCTCCGATCTCGTGGTAGATCAACTCTTGTACTACCCATATCATCAATATTAATCAAGCAGGAGTAGGGTATTACCTCCATCGAGAGGGCCCGAACCTGGGTAAAAACATCGTGTCCCTTGTCTCCTGTTACCATCCGCCTAGACGCACAGTTCGGGACCCCCTACCCGAGATCCACCGGTTTTGACACCGACATTGGTGCTTTCATTAAGAGTTCCTCTGTGTCGTCACCGGTAGGCCCGATGGCTCCTTCGATCATCAACAACGGCGCAGTCCAGGGTGAGACTTTTCTCCCCGGACAGATCTTCGTATTCGGCGGCTTTGCACTGCGGGCCAATTTTCTTGGCCATCTGGAGCAGATCGAAAGCTACGCCCCTGGCCATCAGGTTAGGTTTGGAAGTTTAAACTACACGACCGACATCCACGGAGACTTGATCTTCGACGGATTCGAGCCGCAGCCAAGCGCGCCGCACTATCTCGATGGGCATGATCTAACTCTGCCGCCGAACAGTGTCCTGGAGGCCGCACTAGTGTCCGCTCCGAACATTGATTCGGAGCCGACCTCGCCGATCGAGAATGGTTGGTTGAGCCGAACACCATCCCTGTCCTTTGTGAAGACCGTGACTCCAAGGTGCCGGACTCCTCTCCGGACTCCGAACCCTCCGTGCCCCTGCCAATCGAATCCGATCGGGCACTGGTCATGGAGTTCACTGCCGCGGACATCTTTCAGCACTCGCCCATTGGCGACATCTTGAATTCACTAAAGTCTCTCTCTTTATCGGGAGAACCCTGGCCAGACTACGGTCAGGAAGGTTGGGATGCGGACGACGAAGAAATTCAACGCCCACCCACCACCCACTTTGTAGCCACTGTCGATGATTTAACCGACATGCTCGACTTCGACTCCGAAGACATCGACGGTATGGACGACGATGCCGGAGACGACCAAGACCCAGCGCCTACAGGGCACTGGAAGGCCACCTTGTCATATGACATATACATGGTGGACATCCCAAAAGATGGGAATGGCGATGGAACGGCGGAGGATGACCCCTCCAAGAAACAACCCAAGCGCCGACGTCAGCGGCGCCGTTCTAAATCCCACCACAGTAAAAACGGTGATTCCGGCACGGGAGATAATAACACCCCGGACAGTGCCGAAGACAACCCCCTCCAGCAGGATTCAGCGCAGGAGGAGGGAGAAGGAAGTCTGCACGACAGTGCGGCAGAAAGAGAGGTAGAGGACGATAATTATGCGCCTGCCTCCGAAGATGAGGCAAGCCTCGACGACGACGAATTTGTCGTGCCTGAGGATCAAGAATTGGAGCGTTTCAAACGCTGGCTAATGGCCATGGCAAGCAGCCTCAAGAAAAAGCAGCAACAGCTTAGAGCTGACCAAGACCTGCTAGCTGACAGATGGACTGAAGTCCTTGCAGCCGAAGAGTATGAACTCGAACGCCCCTCCAAAAGCTACCCCAAACGCAGGACGTTGCCTCGATCAGAGGAGGAAGCACCCAATTCACCAACGCACGACATGGCAGACCGGCCAACCCGTGGCATGACTGTAGAAGCCTCTCGGCCCTCCGCTCAAGCCACACCCCGACGCCGCTCAACAAGTACCAAGGAACGGGAAAACGCGCCGGACTTGCAAGATATATTGGAGGATAAGGCAAAGCATACAAGATCGATCTACAGATCGCGTGGGCGCCCAACGACACATGATGATAACCGTCACGCCGGATACAGCAACTCCGGCCGGGCCGAACACAGTAGACAAAGCTCATATGAGCTACGTCGTGATATAGCCCAATATGTAGGCGCCAAGACACCCACTATGCTTCACAGATGAAGTAATGGATCATCAAATCCCCGAGGGCTTCAAAACCGTAAATATCGAATCATACGATGGTACCACAGATCCTGCGGTCTTGATCGAGGACTGTCTCCTCCATATCCACATGGCCCACGGTGATGATCTACATTCCATCAAATACCTCCCACTCAAGCTTAAAGGACCAGCTCGGCATTGGCTTAACAGCTTGCCAGCAGAATCAATTGGTAGTTGGGAGGACCTGGAAGCCGCATTCCTTGATAACTTCCAGGGCACATATGTGCGACCACCAGACGCCGATGACCCTAGCCATATAATTCAGCAGCCAGAAGAATCAGCCAGACAATTCTGGACTCGGTTCCTAACAAAGAAAAATCAGATCGTCGACTGTCCGAATGCAGAGGCGCTAGCAGCCTTCAAACACAACATCCGCGACGAGTGGCTAGCTCGGCACCTAGGACAGGAAAAGCCGAAATCCATGGCAGCCCTTACCACACTCATGACCCGCTTTTGCGCGGGAGAGGACAGCTGGCTAGCTCGAAGCAACAACTTGGCCAAACACCCTCGTAGTTCGGATACCAAGGACAGCAATGGCAGGTCGCGTCAAAACAAGAACAAGCGCCGCATTAACGGCGATAATGCTGAAGATACGGCAGTCAATGCCGGATTCAGAGGCTCTAAACCCGGACAGCGGAAAGAGCCATTCAAAAGAAATACCCAGGGCCCGTCCAACTTGGACCGAATACTCGATCGCTTGTGCCAGATACATGGCACCCCGAAAATCAGCCAACCACACCAACAGGGACTGTTGGGTGTTCAAGCAAGCAGGAGCAAGTTAAGCCGAAAACAACGACAAGGGGCTGCATAGCGATGACGAGGAAGAGCCCCGGCCGCCGAACAATAGAGGACAGAAGGGTTTTCCCGCGCAAGTGCGGACGGTGAACATGATATACGCAACCCACATACCCAAAAGGGAGCGGAAGCATGCGCTAAGGGACGTATATGCGATAGAGCCAGTCGCCCCGAAGTTCAACCCATGGTCTTCCTGCCCGATCGCCTTCGATCGAAGGGACCACCCCACTAGCATCTGTCACGGTGGTTTCGCCGCATTGGTTCTTGACCCAATCATTGACGGATTTCACCTCACTAGAGTCCTGATGGACGGTGGTAGCAGCCTGAACCTGCTTTATCAGGATACAGTGCGCAAAATGGGCATAGACCCCTCAAGGATTAAACCCACAAAAATGACCTTTAAAGGCGTCATACCAGGTGTAGAGGCCAATTGTACAGGCTTAGTTACACTCGAAGTGGTCTTCGGACCCCCGGATAACTTCCGAAGCGAAGAGTTAATCTTTGACATAGTCCCGTTCATAGCGGCTATCACGCACTGCTTGGACGAACCGCATTTGCAAAGTTCAATGCGGTGCCGCACTACGCATACCTCAAGCTCAAGATGCCAGGCCCTCGAGGAGTAATCACGGTCAATGGAAACACTGAACGCTCTCTCAGAATGGAGGAGCCTACGGCTGCCCTCGCGGTGGAGGTGCAAGGCAGCCTCTCACAGCAATCCTGGAGTCCGGCCACTAAACGTCCGGACACTGTCATGCGCGCCCGGAGTAACCTACAACAAGACCGCCTGGCACGATCCAAGCACGCGTAGCAATCCGGCCCCAACCCCAGCCCTCGCGAAATTGCGAAGCCAGTACTCTGGCGTACATAACTACGCTCTGGAGATACCATGGGCATAAGGGGAGGGCACGACCACGGCATGCCCGTAATGCGGCTCAGCCGCACTGTGGCCCCGATTGTGTCATTCTTTTCTTTTTCTTTTTTCTTACTTTCAGGACTCAGTTCTCCAGAAGCCCTGTCCGGCATTCGCGCCGAACTCACGATGCAACAGCCAGGGAAACAGAAAGCTACGTCGAGTGTCCAGGTGATCTCTACTACGAGCATTATACCTGTTTTACATACCATCCCGCAGCTTACCCCTGGAGGGGGACATGTTAAATAGTCCCATCCCTTGCTTATCGCACAATTTGTATCGTTCTGTTTTATTTGCAGTCTCTTTTTATAACCAATATATAGCTCTTGCCTATTATTGCATTCTTTATTTATATATATGTTCATTTAATGACATGTTGCACCCGTACACTTTGGTACGGACAATACACCAGGGGCTTAAGTACCCCAAAATTATGGTGTGATAAGTCCGAACACTTTCACAAGTGTGGCACCCCGAACTTATAGAATTATATGCATCGGCTCTGAATCATGTCTTGGGTCAACAGTTGGGTTTGCCCGGCTCCTGTGTTTTGCTGCCTTACGCCCGTTCTATCGGCTAACGCGGCACTGTGGAGAACCATCGCGATTGTGCCCGGTTGAGCTGGGTTGAGCACCTCAGTGGAGAAAGCTAAAACTGACCGTCATGATGGCGCGAGAGCCGGTCGCTGTTCGAGAGGATTTTTCGGGTCCCTAAAGACTTATGCCGCTTAGAGCAAGGAGTCGGCATTGTCCGGCCAAGGCGTGGATAGCGCCCCGAACTCGGTCTTCCAAATACTAGGGGCTTCGCCGAAATTTAAAATTATAGAATTCTATGGCTAAGTGAGAGTGTTCAAGCATTATAAGTCTGGTTGCCTTGTTCGTATGCGTTGAGCGCCTCCTAGATGGACCCAAGAATGGGAACAAGAGCGCTCAAGTTTATCCCGAACACCCCAAAGACTCGTGGCATGGGGCTGAAGCCAATGACTTGCCATCTCTCAAATTTGATAAACGGCCGCACAGAAGGTAATATTTTAAATTAACAAGCGTTGCTTAGCGCATATGAACAAGTTTTCAGCGTACAGGATAACAAATGCGAGTATACTCAAAAATTACATCTTTGGAGCACTCATACGCTATACGGCGGGCACCCTTCAGGACGCCCTCATAGTACATTTCGGGCTTGCGATGATCCTTGCCTTTCGGTGGCCCGTCCGTCACAAGCTTTTCCGCATCCAGCTTTCCCAAGTGCACTTTAGCACGGGCAAGGGCCCGACGGGCACCTTCAACGCAGACGGAGCGCTTGATGACTTCAATCCATGGACAGGCGTACACCAGCCGCCGCACTAGCCCAAAGTAGCTCCCAGGCATGGCTTCCAATGGCCACATCCGAACGATGAGGCCCCTCATGGCCTGTTCGGCGACCTTGTGGAGCTCGACCAGCTGCTTCAGCTGGTCGCTTAGGGGCACCGGATGTCCGGCCTCAAAGATATCGAGACCGTAACACCTTCTCCGTCGAGCTCCCCTCCTTGGCGCGGTAGAACGCGGCAGCATCGTATTACACTTCGGGGCATATCTGCGAATGCTCCTGGAGAGCTCCGAATCCGGGTAAGTAATAGGTAATTCACTTTCACATGCTTGCTTTGCATAAAGAATGCCTTACCCACCGCTATCTTTTTTAATGATTCAATTTCTTGGAGGGCTTTCTGGGCCTCGGCCTTAGCAGCTTTGGCACTCTCAAGAGCCGAGGCAAGCTCGGACTCTCGGATCTTCGAGTCACGCTCCAAACCCTCGTGTTTTTTCACGAGCGCCTGGAGCTCTTGCCGTACCTCTGCCAGCTGCGCCTCCCCCTTCTCTCGCTCGGTGCGCTCTGCGGCCTCTTTGCTTTCGGCCGCGGACACCGCTTCCTTCAGGGTCACCACCTCATTCGTGGCTCCTACAATACCCACGTTATTCCTGTAATTTTTTTGCAACCGAATCCTTTCTATAAGGTATTACTTTAACAAGGTATTACTTACCTTCCTTGTCCTCGAGCTGCTTCTTGGCTTGGCCGAGCTTGTTCTCGGACCGCTCGAGGCTCTGCTTCAATGCATTGACCTCCGCAGTCAGTGCGGCAGAGGTCAGCAGCGCAGCCTGCATTCCCATATTGACATACTTATGTTAGACTCCTGCGTATATCTTTTTAGATCCTTAGTCCGGCTTTTCTTTCCGAACACCGAACTAAGCATCAGGGGCTACTGTCTATGCGGTAATATTTTTACATAGTCTAAACTTACCTCAAAGCCTGTTAGAAGGCTGGTACAGGCTTCGATCAGCCCGCTCTTGGCGGACTGAACTTTCTGGATCACCACACTCATAACAGTGCGGTGCTCCTCATCGATGGAGGCGCCGTTAAGCGCCTCCAGTAAGCTATCCGGTGCCTCCGGTTGGACGGAGGACACCGGCGTCTTACCCTTCCTACGAAGGGGCCGCTTGCCGGACTTCGGAACCGCTGAAGGTTCCGTTATGGAGTCCGGACAAGGGTCGGGCTTAGAGCCCCTGGGGGTCTCGCTCCCCCCACGCCTGGAGTCCGGGAGGCCGCCTTGCGGCGCCTCCTGCGCCACCTCCTCTCGACCAGGCCCCCCTTGGGGCCCCACCTCGGCATCGTCCGCAGCGTGAGGTGAGGAGGCGGCCGGAAGTGAGGTACTCTCCATTTCCGACGAACTCAGGGACCCGCTCGACAAAGCGGCGAAATCGTCCTTGGGCGGGCTGGATGATTGTTCGGCATTAGAGAACACTATGCAATGATAAAAAGCCATGGGTATCCGGACAGTTCACGATCTCGCCAAAGGGCTTGGCCCTTGTTGGCCACTCCTCCTCGTCGCTGTCGGCGTTGGTGGAGAAGTCCGGAGGAAGGGTCCTTCCCTTCTGATTCCCTCCGGCCTCCCAGTAGGCGGCTTTCCTCTTCTTTCTCTTCTTCACTGGGAGAGGCTTTTTTCCTCCTCCTCTTCCTCAGAGGAGGATTCCGCCTCAGGGTTGCCGGGCGATGAGTCCGACAGCCCCTGGCGCCGGGAGCTCTTTCGAGTTCCCGTGGCCTCCTTCTTGGCCTTCTTCTCCAGCACCACGTGAGGTGCCGGAGCCAGCAGCCCTGTCAATCGGGCGTCCGCTGGGTCTTCTGGCAATGGGGCCGGACAGTTAATCTGTCCGGACATCTACAGCCAGTCCTGTCAAAGGATAGGGAGTTTTAGATCCCGCATAGAGTCAAACTATGAAAAAAGAGTCCCATAAAGGGTAAAATAACTTACCTCACTGGCTTGCCGCTGCGAGCTGAATCCGCGATCTTCGGTAGCGGATGCGGGAGCCTCGGCGCCCTTGAACGGCACCTTCCAGGCGTCTTCGTACGTAGTGTCGAAGAGCCTTTTCAGAGTTGGGTGTTGTGCCGGATCGAACTCCCACAATTTGAAGGCCCGTTGTTGGCATGGGAGAATCCGGCGGATGAGCATCACCTGGATTACGTTGACAAGCCTGAGATTCTTGTCCACCAGGTTTCGGACGCAGGTTTGGAGTCCGGACAGCTCGTCCGAATCCCCCCACGTCAGGCCCGTCTCTTTCCATGATGTGAGCCGGGTGGGGAAGCCAGATCGAATTGGGGGCCGCCCATTTAGAGTCGCGGCTCGGTGATGTAGAACCACCCGATTGCCACCTTTATGGTCTCCACAAAGGATCCCTCGAGCCATAGGACTTTGGCCATCTTGCCAACCATGGCGCCTCCGCACTCCGCTTGGCGGCCGCCCACTACCTTTGGCCTGACATTGAAGATCTTCAGCCATAAGCCGAAGTGGGGCTGGATGCAGAGGAAAGCCTCGCACACGACGATGAATGCCAAGATGTTGAGGATGAAGTTCGGGGCCAGATCGTGGAAGTCCAGGCCGTAGTAGAACATGAGCCCCCGGACAAATGGGTGAAGTGGATAACCTAGTCCGCGGAGGAAGTGGGGGAGAAACACCACCCTCTGATGGGGCCTGGGGGTTGGAATGAGCTGCCCCTCGTCGGGTAGCCAGTACACGATGTCGCTGGACAAGTATCCGGCCTTCCGCAGCTTTTTGATGTGCCCCTCCGTGACGGAGGAGGCCATCCACCTGCCTCCCGCTACGGACATAATTGGAGAAGGTTGAGGTGGGGTGTGCGGACTTGGGCGCTGGAGCTCGAGTGCGCGAAATGGATGAGCAAAGGAGGAAGAAGGCGTAGGTGAAAAGGTGGATCCTTATCCCCTTATATGGACGGACGAAGCTATGCGTCCCCCGCCAGCCTGGTAAAACTCGCTTATCTCACAAGCGCCGTAATCAATGGCGCAGATGGGTTACCCACGTCCGTATTGATGAGAATCCCGGAATAAGGGGGCACGATCTATGCTTTGATAAGACATGCCAACGAAACCGCCTCGCTAAACGCGCTAAGGTGGAACAGTAAAAAACGGTTCATATAAAGGCCTGGCCGTGGTGTGATGTCACGCTGCGGAATACGTCAGCAGATCTGTGCAAAAGTTATTCTCTACGGTGGTATGTGGAACTTGTTTTGCAGAGCCGGACACTATCCTTGTGTTCAAAACCTTCTATGAAGTATTCGGAGGAGGAACCCGCCTTGCAATGCCGAAGACAATATGCGCGCCGGACTCGTCGTCATTGAAGCCTGGTTCAGGGGCTACTGAGGGAGTCCTGGACTAGGGGGTGTCCGGATAGCCGAACTATCATCTTTGGCCGGACTCCTAGACTATGAAGATACAAGATTCAAGACTTCGTCCCGTGTCCTTGGCGTGGAAGGCAAGCTTGGCGATACGGATATGTAGATCTCCTACCATTGTAACCAACTCTGTGTAACCCTAACCCTATCCAGTGTCTATATAAACCAGAGGGTTTTAGTCCGTAGGACGAACAACAATCATACCATAGGCTAGCTTCTAGGGTTTAGCCTCTCCGATCTCGTGGTAGATCTAATCTTGTACTACCCATATCATCAATATTAATCAAGCAGGAGTAGGGTATTACCTCCATCGAGAGGGCCCGAACCTGGGTAAAAACATCGTGTCCCTTGTCTCCTGTTACCATCCGCCTAGACGCACAGTTCGGGACCCCCTACCCGAGATCCGCCGGTTTTGACACCGACAACAAGACTAAGAGATAGTAGCATAATAGCACTATAACCGTACATTTTCTTGTGGTTTGACTTAATCTCACCATGCTTTTTTGCATCCTGTGATCTTCCAATTGTTGTGAATCAAACACCCAGTTGGCGTAAATCTTGTGTTTTTAAATTCGCTGTTTTGCACGTGCATTCCTATCCTATTCCTATTTATTTCCTATCCTGCATTGTTAGAATCCTCAAATTCAAACAAGCCCTTACTCAATTACTTCATTCATGAGATATGTGTCAAAGAAAACCTTGTGTGGTTTGTCCTGCTCCTCGGCGTTGTGTTCCACCCAGCTCAAATTTGCTTCCAATGACGGAAGGGTTCACCACAGCGAGGATCGGCTCTCAGACTGTCTTTCGCCGCCTCAGATCTTCTTCCCCGCCGCCGGCAGCCTCGACAACTGCATTACCATCATCAACTAAGCAGATGACCTTCAAGACTACACGGGTCTGCAAGAGAGGTCGCACTCTTCCGCTCTGCCACGTTATGCGCCGCTTAATATGATGACATGCTACATTATCGTCGTGTTCACCTATTAGACTCGAGTCAGGTCCAAACTAATGCTTTGAAACTTGAGTTTTTATTTGGTTGTGGGGTACATATTGGGGCAGCAATCAGTACTATCTTTCTACTATCTGGTTAATCTCCGGTGTCTACTATGAGTTTCATGTTGGGTGCAAACAAACATTAAAGGAGCCATTATCTGTATTTTTTAACTAAAGCTATTATCTGCTTGCTATCATTGGTTTTGGGTCTATTCACAGTTTGCTACCATCACTGTAGATTTGTGCATGCACTCCTTACATAATCTCACTATGTTTTATTCCTATGCATGCCAGTTATTGTACACAATGGAACTGATCATGTAGAGCAAAAGAGACGAGCCTTGCGTGGCAATAAAATTTCATGCAGACGTCGCTCCATGGTGGGTGCAAAGGCAGCCCCCTCCACCCATTTCGGATCGTAATCAAGAGGAAGATAACTGTTCTGAGGGGGATTCAGAAGCAGAAGACCACTCCTATTTACCCCATGAGGTCTTCGCTCTAACTTGGCATGATGATGTTGGTAATATCATGCATATGGTGCCTTGCATTGCTTACTGTATACATTAAAGATGTCATCTTCTTAGTTTAGACATGCTTTGTGTCAATGCCATTTGTTTAGTTTCTTTATCGTATATGTGAATCATGCAATGCCATCTTGTTTAGCCAGGCATCATATATGTGAATTTTGCAATGCCACCCTGGTTAGCCAGTCATCTTATATGTGAATTATATCATGCCATCATTTTTTTATTATGTGTTAAATTTGTCAACAATTTTAGTACATTCAATTACTCTTCCTGTGCATCAGCCATTCGGCACGGTCTTGGAAAAATCTGGAGTGGAAACAAGGTCTTTAGAGCAGACAATGCTATCTGACGAAGCGCATGTCTTCTTTGGTTACCGATAGCTCCTCGAGAGGAGGATTCAGAGACAGATGACTACCATATCCCCGAGGTGCATGCCCTAACTTGGCAGGGTTATGTTGCTCATATCGTGCGTATGGTATCTTGCATTGCTATGTCATTTTCTTAGTTTAGACATGCTTTGTGTGAATGCCACATGTTTAGTGTCTAATTACCATATATGTGAATTATGCAATGCCATCTTGTTGCAAGACATTATATATGTGAATTATGCAATGCCATGTTGTTTAGGCAAGTGTCATATATGTGAATTATATCATGCCGTCTTTTTTTTGTATTTCTCATTGCTTTTGTCGACAATGTTTGTATATTCAACTGCTCTTCCTGTGCATCAGCCATTTGAATTGGTGATGGAGAAATCTGGAGTGAAAACAAGGTCTTCAGAGCAGACAATGCTACCTGCTGAAGCAGATATCTTGCTGGTTACATATAGCTCTTCATAGGAGGATTCAGAGGCAGATGACCAGTCCTATTATCCCCCTGGGGTGTATGCTCAAACTTGGCAGGGTTATATTACTCATATAATGCATATGTTGTATTGCAATGCTTAGTTTTTACATCATATACACAATATTGAATGTCATCTCCTTAGTTGAGACATCATATTTGTGATTGCCCTCTGCTCACTTCCTTAGTATATAAATCATATATTTGAATTATGTCATGCCATGATGTTTACATAGACAGCATGTATCTGAATTATGGCATGCCAACCCATTTTCTAAAGACATAATATAGTTATATCATCTCATCATGTTTACATAGTCATCATATTTTAAATTATGGCATTCTATCCGTGAATTATATCATGCCATCATGTTTCCATCGATTTACATGTTTGTGATTTATGGCATGCCAACCAGTTTAATAGACACATCGTATAGTTATATCATGTCATCCTGTTTACATAGTCATCATATTTTGAAGTATGTCATTCTATCATGTTTAGTTAGCCATCATACATGTGAAATTGTGTCATGCTATCCTGTTTAATTAGCCATCATATATGTGAAATTATGTCTTGCTATTCTGTTTGCTTAGACAACATAAATGTGAATTAATTCATGCCCTGTTTTCTTCCCTACTATCCATTGCACCTGTCTATCTTACAATGTCTGTACATTCAATTACTTCTCTTGTTTATCAGCCATTTCAATTGGAGGGAGTGATGGCAGTATCTGTGGGAGTAAAAACACGGTCTTCAGAAAAGATCGTGCTACCTGTCGATGCAGATAGAACCACCGTTGTACTTGCCCAAGAACCAGCCCCACCACACATTACCCACACTCATGCAGATTGTACCCCTACCCAGTTGGACAGAGAACCAGCTACACCCCTTCTAACCCCAACCCCAGCAGATAGACACCCAGTTCCCGTTGACACAGCACCCAAACACGAGCAGTTAGTAAGGCAACTGCAGTGCCCAAATCATGAGGACCACCACTCCGAACCCGAAGTCAACGCTTAAAGCAGAAGAAGAATTGTTCTCAGGTCAGGTTCCGTAGCTATGGTTCATACTACTTTGCTCTTGCATCACTGTATTTACTGATACCAACCAATTTCAAATTTGAAGGATGCAATTGAAACTCCAATGGCGCAACAGGTATGTTTTAAACCTGTTTCTTCAATGTGTTTGGCTGTTTGCTGTTGTAACTTGCTCTATGTTGATTTTAGTTTCAATTGAATAAACAGTTATGTTCTCATGCCATGCACATTACAAGTGTTGTTATTGCTGTGTAGTTTCCCACACTTATATTCTGTCTATGATGCTTTGTCTTAAATAGATATGATTCGAACTGTATCTATCTTGATTTGGCAACATAAACTAGAATGATATAGACCATACAAAGGACCATACTACATAGGTATATGTTTGTTTCATGCTGTTATCCTGTCCACCTTACTACTGAACTGGTTTACCAAAATGAGTTTCATATACTACATTGTAAACCTGAGATGTGTTTGTTTGTTTCTCTTTTAGAACGCGGATAAAATATTGCAGAAGAGTACCCTGTTATGCAATGGTAAAGGAAGTAATGCAGATAAGGTTCAAGATAGTGAGACATCCCTGTTGGTCTCCAAGAAAGCTGATAAAAACTATAATGAAGACACTGAGACAACCCCAAAGTCCTGTCTTGATGTAGTGTTCGAGTTACTGGCTACCACTGCTGGCACCAGCTCTTCGAACTCATTGCCTGAATCAGTTCGGCTTCTTGAGTCTCAACTTCAAGTTGAAAGACATCAATCAGATGTTATGCGACAGGAAGCCGAAGGACTGAGGAAGTCCCTGCAGAATTCAGATGCATACTTTCTAGTGCAACAGCAAGCGACGGAGGACTTAAGCGCCAAACAAGAGAAAGTTAACAAGCTTGCTAAGCATCTTGCCAGCATTATGGGTACCCAGGATATTGTTTCTTGAGCTCTTCTAAAGTGGTTTCAGTTCTGGACTTGTTTTGCTGCGGCATTTATATGCTGTTGTGTTCCCTATATTTGCACTGGTGGCGAACTTTGATGCCCAAATGGATGTAATATGTGTAATAGCCGTGATAGCCTAGTGTAAGTTGCTTGCTTATTTATTTCCTTGTTGTCTTGTTTGTTTGTAGTCAGTGCAGTTCTTTTTCTGCGGTTTGCTAATGCCTGCAATAACCTATTTTTAAAACTAGGCCACAATAAACGCCACATTAGTGACACTGGGCCTATGCGTCGTAGAAACAGTGGGCCTTCTACGGGCCGTAGAAACAATGGGCCTTCTACGGGCCGTAGAAACAGTGGGCCTTCTACGGGCCGTCGAAACAATGGGCCTTCTACGGGTCGTATCATCAATGGGCCTTATACGGGCCGTATGATCGATTGGCCAAACATGAGCCAAACAGACCGCATTCTGGCCGTAAACGGGCTAGAGTTGGAATCGTCCGTTCATGGGCCGACCATAACGGGCCATCATTAATAGGTCGTATTTCATGACACTATGAAAACAACCCAACGTATTAACGGACCACAAACGGGCCGACTGTAACCACGGGCTGAATTTGGCCCACAAGCAGAAAATGACAGTAACGGGCCATAAGTAAACGAATGCTGGAAATGAGCCCAAGAATAAATGGGCTCTGAGAAGGCCGAAAGATAACATGGGCTGGAAACAGCCCAACGGAATAACGGGCCGTTAATGGGTATAAAGTGATACACTATTCTATACGGGCCAGTTTCACCACGGGCCGTTAATGGGTGTAAAGTGATACACTGTTCATTACGGGCCAATTTCACCACGGGCCGTTAATAGGCCAATTGTTACATAGGGCCTCATATGGGCCGAAAGACGTCATGGGCCATACATGGGCCAGAAGTGAAAACGGGCTGGAAGATGGCCCAGATGACGCTACTGGGCCTAATTCGAATAGGGCGTAACGGGCTTTGGGTTAGCAGGCTGTAAATGGGCTATATGCGAACAGGCCGTTAACAGGCTTTCCATGGGCCAGCCAGCCACCTTTTGACCAAGTCAAATGGGCCGGCCTTCTCACAGCAATGGGCCTCTGTTGGGCCGTGCCACATGTCGACGTATCATAGGCGCCTTCTGTCCAATGAGTGGATGACATCTGTCCCAGCGGTGAGCCGACACGTGTTTCCTCCAGCCAATGATGATTTTACACATGGAAAATCCCCATTGGTCGGGGCTGTTAACGGGTTATCGGATCCAAAACCCGACCCGGTAGCTTAACGGCGTTCCGTTACGGTGGATGCCACGTGTCGGTCACCCTTGACGAAAGCACTTCTGTGACGCGCGATTTATTGTCATGGAAGTGGACACTTCCGTGATGATAATTTTCGTAATGTCATGGAACACTTATGACAGCACAGGTATGACTATCTTGATTCTGTTATAAATTTGTCATGGATGTACATGCATGAGAAAAAACGTGACCTACTATGACAAACACGTATCATCAGGGAAGTGTATTTTTTTGTAGTGAAGGGAGATTCTTTGAATAAGATCGTCCACTTCTTGAGAGTCGGATGCATCTGCCACCATATCTGCTTAAGGTCATACCACAACACATTATTAAAAACCATAGAATTTTTGAACTTTCAAATGCACCACATAACATAGGCACAAACGGAGTTCAAGACCAGCTTTTTCTTATGGGCTGGCCAGAATCTAGCAATGGATAAGTAGTTATTGCCCACATCACAAGATAGAACATTAGATATTTCAAGCCAGATTTGTTTAGCAATGACACAGTCAAAAACCAGGTGATCCATAGATTCCTGTTCTTTGCAAAATACACATTCAGGCGGCTTTGTAATACCTCTTTTTAACAGGTTATCTTTAGTCAAGCACTTGTTATGAGATAGGAGCCACAAAAATAGTTGCACTCTGGGAGGAACCACTATAGACCACACAAAGGGTATATATATAGGTTGCACCCCCCTGGAATTAATAATATTGTATAGAGAACTAGCAGAGTAGGTTCCTTTGCTCTCATATTGCCATATTAGAGAATCTTCATCATCAGTCAGCACAGAGCTTCTGATGATCTGCTCTAGGCAGTACCAATTCTCCGTCATGGTTTCTGAGAAAATTTCTACTAAATATCAACTTAATATTAGTACCATCCTATATGTCTGCAACAGTCACTCCTTGTTGGTGGCAGATTGTGTACAGGGGCCAGACAGACATTACAAACTCTCGGTCGAGGGAGTACTTAGGGCATCTCCAGCCGCGCTTCAGTGAAGGCCTCCCAGCGATTTTTGGCGCGGCGCCGAAAAACGCCAGTCGCGCTTCAGGAGCCCGATTTTCGGGGCTTGGGCCGAAAACAGCGCCGACGGACCCAGCCTGAACCCGGCGCTCTGGCGGGCGCACGGGGGCGCCGGGGCGAACTGTTTTGGCGCGAAAAAGACGTGGGCCAGCCGCGTGACTTCGGCGCCTTCGTCTTCCCCTTAACGGCATTGGTTCCGTGGGAATCAATGGCACGGCTGCCGCCGGTCAGCCTTGCCATTGATTCCTCACGGGCGGCGCTTCACGGGACGGCGCGCCGACGCCTCCCCTCCCTCGCACGCGTACACACGGGCGCGGCCCGGCTATAAAAGCCGGCGGCCTCCACTCGCCTGTGCCCACACCAGCCCCGCCCCTCGCTGACGCCCAACGCTCCCTCCCCCAGTACGCCGCCGACAACCACGCGGCCTGGGCGGCGTATTTCCAGCGCCGCCAGCAACAGCGCTTGGCGTCCACCAATGGCGCCCGTGGTCGGTGGTGGCGGCAGAACAGCGAGGGCGCCACCGTGGTGGGCGCCCCGCCGCACACTCGAGGGCGTGCTCACGTACCTCGAGGGCGGCAACGACCCGCCGTTGGCGTACCCCCCGGTGAGGGTGGCCGCCCCGGCGCAGCACCGACGCGTTGGGCCATGGGCGCCAAGGAGGTTCGGCGCTTCTTCTTCTTCCTCCTCATCACGCTCTTCTTCCCATTCCTCCGGCTCTCCGGCGCTGCTCGGCGTCAAGGCCGAGCCTGGCGGGCGAGACGGCGCCGTCGGCGCGACTCGCAGCGCCGGCCGTCATCAACGGCGCGGGCGCCATTGCCCTCGCCGGCTCCCAGCGCTTCGTCAAGCCAAAGATGGAGCCGGGGCTGGCGCCGGTGAAGACGGAGCCGGGGCTGGCGCCGGTGAACGCGGAGTTCGACGACGACGACGCGGCCCTCGAATGGGCGCGCCAGGACTCCATTGCGTTGGAGAAGGCGCGCCGGGAGAAGGAGAAGGAGCGCCAGTGCGCCGCCCTTCGCCGCTTCGAGGAGCGCCGACGCGGCCGCGAGGAAGGCGGGGTCGTCGTCTTGTGCGACAGCGACGACGACGACGACGCGCCGCCGCCTGTTCCCCAAGGTGACGCCGGGCAGGGGTCCAGCAGGGGCACCAGCGTCAAGGAGGAGAAGGCCGACGACGACGATGGCGGCGACGGCGGCGACGACTTCAGCCACTTTCTTTTACTTTAGATTATGTAATGTTTGGACGAATTTCGCCAAAACTTGCCATGGTTGGCCGAAATATAACTAGTTTTTATCATAACTTCGCCGAACGGTTTTTTTTAATACGTGCCTGGGGGCGGCACTGGGGGCTGACGGCTGGGGACCGACCCGCCCCCGGGGCCATTTTTTGCGCCGGCTCACCCTCAGGCGGCGCTTTTAGACGCCCTTTGGGGGGCAACGGCTGGAGATGCCCTTAGCAAAACTGTTTTATTGTACATCCAATTTTGTTCAATGTGATTGTAACTACTAAAAGAGTTTCACTTTGATGCATGAGCAACGAATGGAAACGTTTGAAACCATAAATACAAATTTACAGCGCCACCATCTAATTACTCCTACGTCTTACAGTATATATAGGTCGAGTCGAGAGAGAAACAAATCAGACGACGACCATGGCTCCTCTCCAAGCTCTCTCCTCCGCCCTCGTCCTCCTGCTCCTCGCGCAGCACGCGCGCACGGCGAGGGCGAGCACGCTGGAGGACACGTGCAGGCTCGTTGGCACCGGCGGGGCGCAGGACTACGACTTCTGCGTCAAGACGCTGGGGGCGGACCCGGCGAGCGCGACGGCCGACGAGCTCGGCCTCGTCGTCATCGCGGTGAGGACTGCCGGGGCGACCGCCAAGGCCACCGGCGACCGCATCGTCCAGCTGCAGTCCGCCGAGACATCGCCCCGGCGGTGGCTGGTCCTGAACCAGTGCGCCAAGGACTACGCCTTGACCATGCGCCGGCTGGGGCGCGCCGCCAGGGACTTGGACGCGGACAGGGACGAGGACCGGCTGACGGAGGCGGCCACCCTGCTGGAGCAGGTTCGTGGCACGCCGGCGCGCTGCGACAAGGCGTTCGTCTTCCGGGCCGGCGAGAGGACGCCGCTGACCGACGCGGACCACGAGCTCAACGACGTGACCGTGCTGGCGTTGAAAATCTTGCGCCATTGCTTAAACGACGGGGCAAAATGAGCAAGTAGCACGAGGCCTTCTTCTACCTCCGGAAGAAAATGATCATCTTTTCCGGCAGTAAAATATGTGATGTGCAACAATATAATGAGTAATAATAATAACTTTACAATTTCCAATGGAGATTGTAGAGCGCTGTGGTGTTATCAGTATTTTATTTCAAAAATGACACTGAATATTTCTCTGATTCACAAGAGTTCATTCAGATCAGGCCAGGAAGGTTACCGTTCGATTTTCACTGACAATTAGGTTTTTGATTGAGGGTCCTGTGATTCTCCAGCTACATGTCTTGTGTACGTGGTACCTTTCTCTGAATCTTCTTTTCATTTTGTAACCTCTCTGGCCTTTACAAAAAAGACGTTCTCATAACTAAATGTCTTTCTTGTGATTCTGATAGGCCCACCTACGGCACATGCATGTACACCATGTTTCTCTACTGTAATTTAATGTTATATTTAGATGTTACAAAAAAAATATTTACATGTTACATAAAAGAGTTCAGGGTTCACTCAAGAGAAATAATTGCTTTGCAGGTATACATTTGCTGAAAGACACTGATGTGCTGAACTTTCCAGAAATCCGTTTGGTCGCTAATATAACCTTTTCTCCTTTTGTAGAAATGTTCGAAGGAACTTCCCTTATTTTAGGTTTCAACTTGAGGAGTTTCATACTTTTGGAGTAGAGCCATCCACATATATAATATGATTCTCAAAAATTCATTATGTGGTATATACATATTGTTTCCTGTATTTTTCATATGAGTAGGGCCAGCTTATTGCATGATTAATAAGACATTTTTGTGTAGTTCACCATTTATTTTATTATGTCTGTATAAACAAGATTTTTTTTTGTTATTTGGCCTCGCAAATGTTCTTTCTTGAACAGCAACCAGCAGAGAACATACACAACAATAGTGATGAGAAAAGAAGGAGCCGAGTATGCCACACACTGATGCGATGGTTTGCCCTGCACTACCAGAATCGCCCCTTATGCCGACGGCCAGGGCCGTCGGCATATCCCTCAATCCCGTCGGGCCAGACCTATGTCGACGGCCCCCGTCGGCATAGGGCCGTCGGCAACATATACGTCGGCGTAGCCCGGGAGGCCGTCGGCATAGATGCTTTCCCGACGGGGGCCGTACATCTATGCCGACGGCCAGGGCCGTCGGCAACGTTCACGTCTAATGGAGGCCGCCGTCAAGTGTGACCAACGCCTGGTCGCCATGTGGCACACCTATGCCGACGGCCTAGCCGTCGGCTTATTTTCAAACTATGCCGACGGCTAGGCCGTCGGCATAGGTATGCCCGTGGGGTCCAGTGGGGTGCAGACGTTTTCATGGGCCAGGGATATGCCGACGGCCTAGCCGTCAGCTTAGTTTCAAACTATGCCGACGGCTAGGCCGTCGGCATATCCCTTCCTCACTGCCTACAATACTTGTCATCCGCATGCCCGTGCCTAAACAAAAGGCAATCTTCGCACCCGCATAAAGAGGTTTCTTCGACGAGGCCAAGACCTCCAAGAAGGCCTTTGCGGTTGCCTCCGGCTCCTCCGGTTCATTCTCTGAAGGTGTCGCATTTGCCGTTTCTGCAACAATGACATCATCTAGCATGTCCATTACACAGTCGTCCTCAGATCCATCGATGCGTTGTCGCATCACCTCCTCTCTACCACGGTCCTGCTCGGCTATGTTTAATGGCGGCATGTCAAAGATTGGCATATATCCGTGCGTGCGAAGGTGCTCACTCATGTCCGTCTGATTTCTACGGTGACGTCTGGCACATCTTGCACAGGGGCATGGTGGGATAATTCTCATTGGACGACCGAATATCTCCTTCAAATACACATCGGTTTTCGTGATCCACTCTGATGTTACTCGATTCCGACGGATAAAACCACTGTACATCCACTGATTATCTGCCATCCTCTGCTTTTTTGCAAGCCACACAACATAATTAAGGATTCACTTAAATTAATCACATCAAATTTTCAGTTTCTACGCGTTGAATCCACCTACATCTCTAATAGGTAAAGATGGGTCCTAATCACCCGAGGATGTGTAGATTGAGTATGTTCTCCATTCTACCCGTTCGAGACAAAATTTCGGCAGCACCTCCCGCTGTTCTCCAGATACACGCCTCGACAAATAGCCGAGAGAATGTGCTCGGAGAACAATGGGGAGGCGCCGAAATCCTGTCTCGAACGGGTAGAACATGGAGAACATACCCAATCTACACATCCTCGGGCTGTCCGTGGAAAACGCTGGACAATCCGGAAGAGCTGCGGTGATAAATATGCAATTGAATGCATATTTATCGATGCAACCCTTTCGGACGGGAGATGCCTAGGTTACGCCAGTTGACTTGAGAATGAAATCTAGTGATATGAAAAAATGGAGGAGATGGACTTGTAGCTCACCCTCGGTTGTAGAGGAAGTAGTCGAACAGCAGAGGGATGCTCAGGGGGACCAACGCGTCGTAGAACGGTCACTCCGATGAAACGCAACACCACAAATCCTGCAAAATCCACCGAAAGAACAACTTAGATCATCACATCTCAATCAATCCAAATTTTGTCTTCAATTTTTTTTGCAATATCATCATGATGAACTAACCACTAACCGTGATCTGAATTTTAACATATGTCTATCTATCTACTTCACAAAAAATCTATCTACATATCATATCGAGAGATGCGACGCCACAAACCCTATAAATTCCACCGAGTAAATTTTTTGGAAGTTCGCATCTGATGTAGCATTTCAACAACATCTCAAACTGTAGGATAGAATGCATATATTCTACATTATTCGAAACATAAAGTAAAAAACTTAGATGATCATGATAGTTCAAATTAAATTTTTACCGCATTGATTAGTTTTTTTGGTCAAAACTAAAATGTACCTACCTATCCATACATTGATGTACCTAGAAATTTATCTACTTATCTATCCATTTCATTCAACTATCCAAATTTTAACATTTCTCTATCTATATACTAAAATTGCACTAAACATACAAAATAATTGCACTACACCAATTTTGTCTATCTAGCTAACACAACAGCGGCATCAGCTACAACTCCGGCGAGTGACCGGGGGGCGGGGGAGCTCACCGAGGGGAAGCAGCACCGGAGCTGCTGGAGGACAGCAAGGGCGGGGGAGGTGGCGACGTCGGAGGGGGCCGGGACGAGGCAAGGGCGGGGCCTGGCAGACGGTGGTCGGGGCCAAGTGACGGTTGTCGGCGCTGGTGTGGCGGAGGAGGCCGGTCGGAGCCGGGCCAGGGGAAGGGGGCGTCAGGGCAGGGGCCCCATTAGGGAGGGCGTCGGCGGAGGGGGCGGAGCAGCGGCCGGAGATGACGGCGGTGCGGCGCAGGTGGGTGGGTGGGGACGGGGCGGGCGGGGTGGAGATGACGCGGTGCGGCGCGGGTGGGAGAAGATGGCGGCGGCCGGTGGCGGGGGCGAGCGGCTAGGGTAGCATCGACGGTGGTGGTGGGTGGGTGGGTGGAGACGGAGCGGGTGGGACGGAGATGTCGGCGGTGCGACACGGGTGGGTGGAGATGGCGGCGGCCGGTGGCGGGGGCTAGCGGCTACGGTGGCGTCGACGGCGCGGAGAGGGTGGCGGTGGCGGTTGGGTGTCGACGAGAGGGAGTTGGATCGGGGTTCGAGGAGAGAAACTAGTGGAGGAGGAGGGCCGGGGAGTGGATAAGGGGCGTGCTATGCCGACGGCATGTCCTTCGGCATAGGCTTGGTCCCACTTTGCATTCTTTTATTTTTTTTTATTTTTTTTATTATTGCATATGTGTGACTCTCAGCACACTGTAAAAATACTTTGCATTTTTTTTGTTATTATGGCTAAGCCGTCAGCATTTTTATTTTTTTATTCTTTATTTTTTATTTTTTTATTATGGCATTTTTTATCCGGGGGCTAGCATGCCGCCAAATCTTGCGTAGGCGGCCTCTCACAAGTCTGGAAGTGTTGTGGCGGGTGCAAACGCCTGGCACGCGTCTCTGGGGTGTGCCCCCCCCCCCCCACACGGACGATGCAGCCGCCGGCACCTGGAGGGGGGAAACGGACTTAGGGTCTACACGAGGGATCTTGCCGTGGGTCTGGCCCGGATGTTGCTCCAAAGTGTTCCTATGGGCTGACCTAACACAACCGGGTGGATAGGTCCACTGCTCAAAGCCCGTCCGTGCAAAGTCGGGCTAGATCCCGTGGTCAAACGCTACAGGGTTAGGCGGGACGGGGGCCTTGGGGGTAGCAATGCAACCCGAGCGTCGCACCGGGCCCTCATACATGCGGGGTGGTGTGATGGCATGTCCGAAGAGGCGGCACGCGTCTCCGGGGTGTGCCTCCCTCACGGACGGTGCCGCCGCCGGCACCTGAAGGGGGGAAACGGACGCGCCTGGGCTACACGGAGGGGATCTTGCCGTGGGTCTGGCCCGGATGTTGCTCCAAAGTGTTCCTATGGGCTGACCTAACACAACCGTGTGGATAGGTCCACTTCTCAAACCCCGTCCGTGTAAAGTCAAAGGGCTAGATCCCATGGTCAAACGCTACAGGGTTAGGCGGGACGGGGGCCCTGGGGGGTACCAATGCCACCCAAGCGTCGCACCGGGCCCTCATACATGCAGGGTGGTGTGGTGGCATGTCCGAAGAGGCGGCACACGTCTTCGGGGTGAGCCCCCCCCCCTCACGGCCGGCGCTGACACGGTAGTAGACGTTCTGCGGTAACGATGCGGCGTGAATATTATTAAATATTCGGAGCGCGATAAAATCATGAGTTTTTTACGCGACGTGGGCACATGTGCCGTAGGATTGATGGTAATATTTCATAATCGTTCGTGATGGATTAGTATCTGAACAATTCCCTCTTACGCGGATTGCTCTTCGCGTGTCTACGACTGTGGCCGGCGGCCTCCGGGGGCTAGCATGCCGCCAAATCTTGCGTAGGCGGCCTCTCACAAGTCTGGAAGTGTTGTGGCGGGTGCAAACGCCCGGCACGCGTCTCCGGGGTGTGCCCCCCTCACGGACGGCGCCGCCGCCGGCACCTAGAGGGGGGAAACGGACGCGTCGGGTCTACACGGAGGGGATCTTGCCGTGGGTCTGGCCCGAATGTTGCTCCCAAAGTGTTCCTATGGGCTGACCTAACACAACCGGGTGGATAGGTCCACTGCTCAAAGCCCGTCCGTGCAAAGTCAAAGGGCTCGATCCCGTGGTCAAACGCTGTAGCGTTAGGCGGGACGGGGCCCTGGGGGTAGCAATGCCACCCGAGCATCGCACCGGGCCCTCATACATGTGAGGTGGTGTGGTGGCATGTCCGAAGAGGCGGCACGCGTCTCCGGGGTGTGCCCCCCCTCACGGACGGCGCCGCCGCCGGCACCTGGCTGGGGGAAACGGATGCGTAGGGTCTACACGGAGGGGATCTTGCCGTGGGTCTGGCCCGGATGGTGCTCCAAAGTGTTCCTATGGGCTGACCTAACACAACCGGGTAGATAGGTCCACTACTCAAAGCCCGTCCGTGCAAAGTCAAAGGGCAAGATCCCGTGGTCAAACGCTACAGGGTTTGGCGGGACGGGGGCCCTGGGGGGTAGCAATGCCAGCCAAGCATCGCACCGGGCCCTCATACATGCGGGGTGGTGTGGTGGCATGTCCGAAGAGGCGGCACGCGTCTCCGGGGTGTGCCCCCCTCACGGACGGCGCCACCGCCGGCACCTAGAGGGGGGAAACGGACGAGTCGGGTCTACACGGAGGGGATCTTGCCGTGGGTCTGGCCTGAATGTTGCTCCAAAGTGTTCCTATGGGCTGACCTAACACAACTGGGTGGATAGGTCCACTGCTCAAAGCCCGTCCGTGCAAAGTCAAAGGGCTAGATCCTGTGGTCAAACGCTACTGGGTTAAGCGGGACGGGGGCCCTGGTGGGTAGCAATGCCACCCGAGCATCACACCGGGCCCTCATACATGCGGGGTGGTGTGGTGGCATGTCCGAAGAGGCGGCACGCGTCTCCGGGGTGTGCCCCCCTCACGGGTGGCGCCGCCGCCGGCACCTGAAGGGGGGAAACGTATGCGTCGGGGCTACACGGAGGGGATCTTGCCGTGGGTCTGGCCCGGATGGTGCTCCAAAGTGTTCCTATGGGCTGACCTAACACAACCGGGTGGATAGGTCCACTGCTCAAAGCCCGTCCGTGCAAAGTCAAAGGGCTAGATCCCGTGGTCAAACGCTATAGGGTTAGGCGGGACGGGGCCCTGGGGGGTAGCAATGCCAACCGAGCGTCGCACTGGGCCCTCATACATGCGGGGTGGTGTGGTGGCATGTCCGAAGAGGCGGCACGCGTCTTCGGGGTGTGCCCCCCCTCACGGACGGCGATGACACGGTAGTAGACGTTCTGCGGTAACGATGCGGTGTGCATATTATTAAATACTCGGAGCGCGATAAGATCCTGAGTTTTTTACACAACGTGGGCACATGTGCCATAGGACTGATGGTAATTTTTCATAATTGTTCGTGATGGAGTAGTATCACTACAAGAAATATGTCAACTTGTGACCACCACTATTGGTTACTGAAAGGTCATGGTTTTTCATTCGCGACCTTTTTGTGACCAAAAACAAAAGGTCAAAAGCTGGCGGTAGTAAACTGACTATAGCGACCTTTCTTCTGGAATGGTCGAAGACGTTTATGACCAAAATATGTCTACTGTGGCGTTTTGGTCACTAGCAACCTCCCCAGGCCACATAGGCATCCAGCGTGGCAATCTGATGTGGCACAAGATTCAGCCCGGTCCAATTCGATTTTCTACATGGGCCTAGCCCAATAATTCGGCCTATTTGTGTTTTTTTCTCATATTAATTTTGGCTAGGTAGATGGGCCAAGCCCAACAATTAAGCCTTCTCATTTTGGGGCCGTGGCCTTTTCTAGCTAGAAAGTTTTAGTTTTTTTGTAATATAAAAAAGGTTCACTAGTCAAATGGGTCCCAGATGTTAGGTTCAGGTACGTGGGTACTAGCTAGCAAGTTCTTATTCTTCATATTTCAATTTAACAGTAAATAAATAACCAATATTTAAATTGGCACAAACAAAACACACACATAATACTCCAAATATTATCAGCCAGATTCAGTACAGAGCTCCTATTGTACAAATAACATATACTTTACAAGCTCTACACATAATAAGCTCTAACATATACAAGCTCTACAAGCTCTACACGTGATACATTTACAAGCTCTATACATATACAAGCTCTATAAGCTCTACAAGCTCTACAAGCTGCCATGGTGTTAACCCTGGTGCTCTTCAATCTTCTTCAACATGGAGCTCCTTCGGTAGCGAGCACAAACTGGGCACCGGCATCATCACATGAAGGCAATTTTAGATCATAAAAACGAATGTTCCAAGCACAGTTTAGAGGAAAGAACCAAGTAAATTTTCCCTCAATCATACAAACAAAGTTTAGAGAAAACCAACATGAACAAGCACTTATTATGCAGTTTTTAAAGTTTTTAATACATTTATTTTCTATTAGCAAAACTGAATATGCTACTTCCTGATTCATGGCTGCATAGTCCAGCTAGCTACACCAGCTTTCTCTCATGCAAAAATTAGAAAGAAAAAAAAGAACAACAAATAAATCAACACTGATTTCTCTAACACATACAGTAACTTGCTGATATAACTTGTATATTTGTCGACGGAAAACGGGATGCAAAATCATGTTTCAGTCTAGATCAATCTATCATGAGAAAACATGTATAACTCCCACTATAATTTTTAATGCAGTTGCGAATTATCCTGAAAACTTGTGCACTTAATGATGGTTAGATCCATCTTACAGAATAGTCAGCTTCCAATATAACTTATGTACAGAACAGAATTATAAGCACGAAGTAAGATAGGCCATGCATCAAACACAAAAATACTTTTGAGCCGTTCACTGTCATGTACTACTACCTAACTGGCTAACTCAGCAGCTGTGACTGATGGTACACTGCACCAAATTCCATAATGAATTCCCTAACGAGTAGCATCAAGAGCAGCAAAGGCAAGAGTAGCAGCAGAGAGTGAGTAGTAGGCATCTCAAGTAGCAGCAGCAGTATGCGGCAGCAGGCAGTAGAAAATAGCAGGAGCAGCGGCAACAGTACGCGAGCGAGGGGGCTACATGCAAATAGGAAAGCACCAAGATTGGTTTCTGTACTCACAATAGCATTGTTGGCCTGTGAGAAGGAACTATTAAGTAACTTGAGATGCCTTTATATCAGTTCTGTGAAGCAAATCTACATATCATATTTCTAGAATGGGCGCACCCAGTTGCTCACAAGTAGATTCAAACCCAACTTGTAATGCAATGATGTTTCTTGTACAGTATTACTATAGTTACCTAAATTGCCATGGGAATACTGACAGCAGAAACAGGGGAACGAGAAGTAAGTTAAATTAGAGCTAGCAGTTCCAAACAATCACTAAAAACAGCAGCAAAAGCAGACACAGGATGGTGCTTTTAGTTTACTTGATTCATCATACTATAAGAGTTGACACAACAGGAGCATCATAATGTAGTGCACAAGTTGGTTGATCACCTTGAAGTCCTGGGCAATCTCCCTAACAAGCCTCTGGAATGGAAGCTTCCTGATGAGCAGCTCCGTGCTCTTCTGGTACTTGCGGATCTCACTGCAAAGTCAAGACAAAATTTACTCATTTGAGAATACTTCAAAACAAAACTATAACACATGCTAGAATAGGTTGGAAGATTTTACACACCGAAGAGCAACAGTTCCAGGGCGGTAACGGTGAGGCTTCTTCACTCCTCCAGTTGTGGGAGCAGACTTACGGGCAACTTTGTCAAAAAGCAAAGTAGAGCACATGGTCAAATTAACAATAATACCATGATAGTCCATATACATCAAGAGGATATCTGGTCATAAGTCGGCAATGAAGGTTGAGGTTCAAATTATACCCAGTTCAATTTACCTAAACCATAAATAAAGACATGGCATAGGTAAACTATCAATATTGCAGTCCACAAACCTTGGTGGCTAGCTGCTTCCTAGGAGCCTTTCCTCCAAAGTGGACTTACGAGCAGTCCGCTTAGTACGAGCCATGAGCAAAACCTTGGTTTACTCAAGCAAAAACAAAACATAGTCAATTCTATAAATTGAATATCACAATAACACAAATATAGTCTTCTCATAACCAAGAATTGTGCCTGGCACCTTGTTGCTAGCAAATCCATTCAATAACTATAGAGTCCCAACAATCATCAGCCTAGAATACCTACCAAAATTTTGTACATCAAAAACTAACAACGTCATACAACACAGCTATACACCCCTTCAGATAGAAAGCAGTGTATTTCTAACTAAAACTTTTCATTCAAAAGATCAGACCCAAGATAGAATTCCACTTCAGATGAAAGTCCTGATCTACCTTTAGCATAGTTTGTTCACTCGAAAGACACATATAAAGATGACACACTAGAAAACTGCAGCCTAGTACTTTTTTTAACACTAAAGAAAACAAGGCTACCATGATCGCCTAATTTTGCAAACAGAAGCAAGAAAAGAAATAGCAGTCCACTGATAAAAATATGCTTCCTAGTTATCACATGTAATGGTTGAACATCAACTTCACATAGTTATGTGCATATGATTTTAGTAATTAGCTAACTGGCAAGTTGATACAATTCAGATACAATAAATGTGAATGTGCATGTACTCAATGTGCATGTACTAAGAAGCCAAGAACACTGAAGAATTTACTGAATGTGCATGTACTGCGACTAGTATGTGTGTCTATCTGCAAGTCATAGTAGTAGCTAATATGTGCAATCCAGATGTATAGCACAAGGACACGGTCCCAGTTCCAGCTAGCGCTATCGGAATCTTCCCAGAATTGCTCCCTACCCCGAACCAATTTGGCAATCGTGCTATCTACTGTAACTAATAGCACACCAAAACACGATTCAGACATGCACCTGGATTCTGGAACTCCTGGCGGCGCGGTCTGAGCCGGGGACGGGCACGGAGAAAGCCACCTATAGAGAGTGAGGGAAAAGGTGAGACCATGGAAGCCGTCACCCAGGAGCGGTATGGGGTCGGCGCGGACGTACCTGGGACGACCTCGCGGACGAAGACGGTGATGTGCGGCGCGGAGGGGGAGGAGTAGTCGAGCGGGACGGCGAAGCGGTGGTCGCGGAGGCTGAGGTCCGGCACCGCGTACCACTGCCCGGCCTGGTGCGGCGCGGGCGCTGGCTGCGGCCGCATGGCGCGGGCGCTTAGCCGGGCGAGGACGACGACATGGACATCCTCATCGGGATTCGGTAGCGCGGGAAGCGAAGGTCAGGATGTAGTCGTCCCTGTCGACGAGGATGGAGCGCTCGGGCGTGGCGGATCCAGCCCCATTCTGCCGGGCGGTCGGATCTCCAGCGGCGGCCTTGGCGGAGCAGGAAACCAGCGCGTGGGAGGAGGAGGGAGGTGGTGGCGGCGATCTGGAAGGGGAGGGGAGCAGGCAGCAGGGGCGAGGAGGGAGGGAGGAGGATTGGATCTGGCATCGGGAGAGGGGTTCCGGTTGAGGATGGATCAATGGATGTGGGATCTTGCCGGAGGGGAAGGAGGGAGGAGCAGAGCACGATGATCTTGCCGAAGGGGAAGGAGGTAGGAGTAGATCACGGCGATCTTGCCGGAGGGGAAGGAGGGAGGGGAGGGATGGATCTGCGAGGGGAGGGGAGGGATCTGCGAGCGCTAGGGTTAGCTGAGAGAGCGGAGGGTTGGATGGACGGACGGACGGATGGATGGATGGACAGATGTTTGCCATGTCACTGATCCGTGCCACAGCTGGTTCCACCAATCAGAATTAAGCATTTTTGGTTTTTTCTCTTATAGTTTGCACCCTCTTATTCAGGCAAACATTTAACCTCTTATAGTTAGTTCAAATAAGCCAATATTTTGTACATGTGTGTATTTAGGCATGACAAACAATGTTGATTTGGGAGGTTTTCATTTTCTTTGCTCAAAGAACCATTTTTCATTTTCTGAGTGACCAAAATGTGTTTTTTTTGTGAAGGACCTACCATATGTTTCTTCAAAATTGGACCAAATCATTTTTCTAAAATACTAGGCCATATTCAATGCACATTTGACCAAATGGTTGGGTGTAAAAAGTTTTGATCCACCTCTCGTGAAAAAGACAAATTTTGGCCGATTCAGCTGGAAGCGGGTCAAATTTGAACTGTAGCTGCCTTATAGTTTGCTCTCTATTTTTTCCAAAAATCATTTCTAGGTACATAAGTATCTATTTAATCAGAGAAACACAAAAAAAATTCCAAGATTCAACCACTAGCTAGGAACGGTCATTCTCGCCGTTTTGACCGCAGTTTGAAACGGGCATAAAAAATTCAACAAACAAAATCAAAAAAATGGGAAACCTTCGCATTGTGTCATTATATGTAACCAAGTTTCCAGGAAAAATAATAAATTTGTAATACGGCAATTATTTTAAAAAAAGTGTTCTCAGAAAGAGCTATCATGCGTGAAGATTCATGGCTTTCAAGCCAAATGATCAATCTTGTGGCCACATTCATGGCATAGTTTGTTAAAATGATCTCATATTGTGCACAAGGGTGCATCTTGGAATTCCAAACAATGTTGCCTAAGGGAGTTTTTGTTGGAAATATGCTCTAGAGGCAATAATAAAAGGATTATTATTATATTTCCTTGTTCGTGATAATTGTCTTTTATTCATGCTATAATTGTATTATCCGGAAATCGTAATACACGTGTGAATACATAGACCACAACATGTCCCTAGTGAGCCTCTAGTTGACTAGCTCGTTGATCAATAGATAGTCATGGTTTCGACTATGGACATTGGATGTCATTGATAACGGGATCACATCATTAGGAGAATGATGTGATGGACAAGACCCAATCCTAAGCATAGCACAAAATCGTAGTTCGTTTTGCTAGAGCTTTTCCAATGTCAAGTATCTCTTCCTTAGACCATGAGATCGTGTAACTCGCGGATACCGTAGGAGTGCTTTGGGTGTACCAAACGTCACAACGTAACTGGGTGACTATAAAGGTGCACTACAGGTATCTCCGAAAGTGTCTGTTGGGTTGACACGGATCGAGACTGGGATTTGTCACTCCATATTACGGAGAGGTATCACTGGGCCCACTCGGTAGTGCATCACCATAATGAGCTCAAAGTGACCAAGTGTCTGGTCACGGGATCATGCATTACGGTACGGGTAAAGTGACTTGCCGGTAACGAGATTGAACGAGGTATTGGGATACCGACGATCAAATCTCGGGCAAGTAACATACCGTCTGACAAAGGGAATAGTATACGGGGTTGCTTGAATCCTCAACATCGTGGTTCATCCGATGAGATCATCGAGGAGTATGTGGGAGCCAACATGGGTATCCAGATCCCGCTGTTGGTTATTGACCGGAGAGCCGTCTCGGTCATGTATGCGCATGTCTCCCGAACCCGTAGGGTCTACACACTTAAGGTTCGGTGACGCTAGGGTTGTATGAATATGAGTATGCAGCAAACCAAAAGTTGTCCGGAGTCCCGGATGAGATCCCGGACGTCACGGGGAGTTTCGGAATGGTCCGGAGGTAAAGAATTATATATAGGAAGTGCTGTTTCGGCCATCGGGAAAGTTTCGGGGTCACCCGGTATTGTACTGGGACCACCGGAAGGGTCCCGGGGGTCCACCGGGTGGGGCCACCTATCCCGGAGGGCCCCGTGGGCTGAAGTGGGGAGGGAACCAGCCCCTGGTGGGCTGGTGCGCCCCCCACTTGGGCCCCCCTGCGCCTAGGGTGGAAACCCTAGGGTGGGGCGCACCACTTGCCTTGGGGGCACTCCACCCCTCGCCGCCGCCTTGGGAGATTCCCATCTCAGGGCCGGGCGCCTGGGGCTTATATAAAGGAGGGGAGGAGGGAGGGCAGCCACACCCCTGAGTCTTGGCGCCTCCCTCCCCCTGCTACACCTCTCCCTCCTCCCGTAGTTGCTTGGCGAAGCCCTGCCGGAGTCCTGCTGCATCCACCACCACGCCGTCGTGTTGCTGGATCTTCATCAACCTCTCCTTCCCCCTTGCTGGATCAAGACGGAGGAGATGTCACGCTGACCGTACGTGTGTTGAACGCGGAGGTGCCGTCCTTTCGGCGCTAGGATCTCCGGTGATTTGGATCACGACGAGAACGACTCCCTCAACGCCGTTCTCTTGAACGCTTCCGCACGCGACCTACAAAGGGTATGTAGATGCATCTCTTATCACTCGTTGCTAGATGAACTCATAGATAGATCTTGGTGAACGTAGGAAAATTTTTATTTTATGCAACGTTCCCCAACAGTGGCATCATGAGCTAGGTCTATGCGTAGTTCTCTATTGCACGTGTAGAACACAATTTGTTGTGGGCGTAGATGTTGTCAACTTTCTTGCCGCTACTAGTCTTATTTTGCTTCAGCGGTATTGTGGGATGAAGCGGCCGGACCGACCTTATACGACGCTTACGTGAGACAGGTTCCACCGGTGACATGCACAAGTTGCATAAGGTGGCTAGCGGGTGTCTGTCTCTCCCACTTTAGTTGGAGCGGATTCGACGAAAAGGGTCCTTATGAAGGGTAAATAGAAGTTGACAAATCACGTTGTGGCTTTTTCGTAGGTAAGAAAACGTTCTTGCTAGAACCCTTTTGCAGCCGCGTAAAAGATGCAACAACAATTAGAGAATGTCTAACTTGTTTTTGCAGCAATTGCCTTGTGATGTGATATGGCCAAAAGTTGTGATGAATGATGAATGATATATTGTGATGTATGAGATCATGTTCTTGTAATAGGAATCACGACTTGCATGTCGATGAGTATGACAACCAGCGGGAGCCATAGGAGTTGTCTTAATTATTGTATGACCTGCGTGTCATTGATTCAACGCCATGTATTTACTTTGCTTTATTGCTAAACCGTTACCTATAGTAGTAGAAGTAATAGTTGGCGAGCAACTTCATGGAGACACGATGATGGAGATCACGATGATGGAGATCATGGTGTCAGGCCGGTGACAAGATGATCATGGAGCCCCGAAGATGGAGATCAACGGAGCTATATGATATCGGCCATATCATGTCACTATTGTATATAATTGCATGTGATGTTTATTATGTTTATGCATCTTGTTTACTTAGAACGACGGTAGTAAATAAGATGATCCCTTATAATAATTTCAAGAAAGTGTTCTCCCTAACTGTGCCCCGTTGCTAAAGTTCGTCGTTTCGAAGCACCACGTGATGATCGGGTGTGATAGATTCCTACGTTCACATACAACGGGTGTAAGGCAGTTTTACACATGCAAAACACTTAGGTTAACTTGACGAGCCTACCATGTATAGACATGGCCTCGGAACACAAGAGACCGAAAGGTCGAACATGAGTCGTATGGAAGATACGATCAACATGGAGATGTTCACCGACGATGACTAGTCCGTCTCACGTGATGATCGGACACGGCCTAGTCGACTCGGATCATGTAACACTTAGATGACTAGAGGGATGTCAAATCTGAGTGGGAGTTCATTATATAATTTGATTAGATGAACTTAATTATCATGAACATTAGTCTAAAATCTTTGGAAAATGTCTTGTAGATCAAATGGCCAATGCTCATGTCACCATGAACTTCAACGCTGCTCCTAGAGAAAACCAAGCTGAAAGATGATGGCAGCAACTATTCGGACTAGATGCGGAACACGAGGATCATCCTCATAGCAGCCAAGAAACAATATGTCCTAGAAGCACCGCTAGGTGAAGCACCCATCCTGCAGAACCAAGACGTTATGAACGCTTGGCAGTCTCGTCTTGATGATTACTCCCTCGTTCGATGCGGCATGCTTTACAGCTTAGAACCGGGGCTCCAAAAGCGCTTTTGAGCAACACGGAGCATATGAGATGTTCGAGGAGCTGAAAATGGTTTTCCAAGCTCATGCCCGGTCGAGAGATATGAAGTCTCCGACAAGTTCTATAGTTGTAAGATGGAGGAAAATAGTTACGCTGGTGAGCACATACTCAAAATGTCTGGGTTGCACAACCGCCTGTCCCAGCTGGACATTAACCTCCCGGACGAGGCGGTCAATGACAGAATCCTTCAGTCGCTCCCACCGAGCTGCAAGAGCTTTGTGATGAACTACAATATGCAGGGGATGGTGAAAACTATTCCTGAAGTATTTTCAATGCTGAAGTCAGCAGAGGTAGAAATCAAGAAAGAACATCAAGTGTTGATGGTCAATAAAACTACTAAGTTCAAGAAGGGCAAGGGTAAGAAGAACTTCAAGAAGAACGGCAAGGATGTTGCCGCCCGTAAGCCAGCTTGCCGGGAAGAAGTCAAAGAATGGACCCAAGCCTGAGATCGAGTGCTTTTATTGCAAAGGGAAGGGTCACCGGAAGCGTAATTGCCCCAAATACTTAGCGCATAAGAAGGCCGGCAACACTAAAGGTATATTTGATATACATGTAATTGATGTGTACCTTACCAAGATTGTAGTAACTCCTGGGTATTTGATACCGTGTCGTTGCTCAGATATGTAACTCACAGCAGGAGCTGCGGAATAAGCGGAGGCTGGCGAAGGGCGAGGTGACGATGCGGCGTCGGGGAATGGTTCCAAGGTCGATGTGATTGCCGTCGGCACGCTACCTCTACATTTACCTACGGGATTAGTTTTAAACCTCAATAATTGTTATTTAGTGCCAAGTTTGAGCATGAACATTGTATCAGGATCTCGTTTGATACGAGATGGCTACTCATTTAAATCCGAGAATAATGGTTGTTCTATTTATATGAGAGATATGTTTTATGGTCATGCTCCGGTGGTCAATGGTTTATTCTTAATGAATCTCGAACGTAATATTACACATATCCATAGTGTGAATACCAAAAGATGTAAGGTTGATAATGATAGTCCCACATACTTGTGGCACTGCCGCCTTGGTCACATTGGTGTCAAGCGCATGAAGAAGCTCCTTGCTGATGGACTTTTAGAGTCTCTCGATTATGAATCATTTGACACATGCGAACCATGCCTTATGGGCAAAATGACCAAGACTCTGTTCTCCGGAATAATGGAGCGAGCAACCAACTTATTGGAAATCATACATACCGATGTGTGTGGTCCAATGAGCGTTGAGGCTCGCGGAGGGTATCGTTATGTTCTCACTCTCACCAATGACTTGACTAGATATGGGTATGTCTACTTGATGAAACACAAGTCTGAGACCTTTGAAAAGTTCAAGGAATTTCAGAATGAGGTAGAGAATCAACGTGACTGAAAAATAAAGTTCTTACGATCAGATTGTGGAGGAGAATATTTAAGTCACAAATTTGGTACACACTTAAGGAAATGTGGAATCGTTTCACAACTCACGCCTACCGAACACCTTAAGCGTAACGGTGTGTCCGAACGTCAGAATCGCACTCTATTGGATATGGTGCGATCTATGACGTCTCTTACTGATTTACCGCTATCATTTTGGGGATACACTCTAGAGACAGCTACATTCACTTTAAATAGGGCACCGTCTAAATCCGTTGAGACGACACCGTATGAATTATGGTTTGGGAAGAAACCTAAGCTGTCGCTTTCTAAAAGTTTGGGGATGCGATGCTTATGTCAAGAAACTTCAACCTGAAAAGCTTCGAACCCTAGTCGGAAAAATGCGTCTTCATAGGATACCCCAAGGAAACCATTGGGTATACCTTCTACCTTAGATCCGAAGGCAAGATCTTTGTTGCCAAGAACGGATCCTTTACGAAAAAGAGTTTCTCTTGAAAGGAGTAATTGGGAGGAAAGTAGAACTCGATGAAGTACTACCTCTTGAACCGGAAAGTAGTGCAGCTCAGGAAAATGTTCCTGTGGTGCCTACACCGACTGGAGAGTAAATTAATGATGATGATCAAGGTACTTCGGATCAAGTTACTAATGAACTTCGCAGGTCCACAAGGACACGTTCCACACCAGAGTGGTATGGCAACCCTGTCCTGGAAATCATGTTGTTAGACAACGGTGAACCCATTTAACTATGAAGAAGCGATGGAGGGCCCAGATTCCAACAAATGGCTTGAAGACATGCAATCCGAGATAGGATCCATGTATGAAAACAAAGTATGGACTTTGACAGACTTGCACGATGATCGGCGAGCGATAGAAAACAAATGGATCTTTAAGAAGAAGAATGTCGAGGATGGTAATGTTACCATCTATAAAGCTCGACTTGTCGCTAAAGGTTATCGGCAAGTTCAAGGGGTTGACTACGATGAGACTTTCTCTCCCGTAGCAAAGCTGAAGTCCGTCCGAATCATGTTAGCAATTGCCGCATACTATGATTATGGGATATGGCAAATGGACGTCAAAATGGCATTCCTTAACGGCTATCTTAAGGAAGAACTGTATATGATGCAGCCGGAAGGTTTTGTCGACCCTAAGAATGCTAACAAGGTATGCAAGCTCCAGCGATCCATTTATGGGCTGGTGCAAGCATCTCGGAGTTGGAACATTCGCTTTGATGAGATGATCAAAGCGTTTGGGTTTATGCAGACTTATGGAGAAGCCTGCGTTTACAAGAAAGTGAGTGGGAGCTCTGTAGCATTTCTCATATTATATGTAGAAGACATACTTTTGATTGGAAATGATATAGAACTTTTGGACAGCATTAAGGCCTACTTGAATAAGAGTTTTTCAATGAAGGACCTTGGAGAAGCTGCTTATATATTAGGCATCATGATCTATAGAGATAGATCGAGACGCCTCATAGGTCTTTCACAAAGCACATACCTTGATAAGATATTGAAGAAGTTCAAAATGGATCAGTCCAACAAAGGGTTCTTGCCTCAGACATAAGGTGTGAAATTGAGCTCGGCTCAATGTCCGACCACGGCAGAAGATATAGAAGAGATGAATGTCATCCCCTATGCATCAGCCATAGGGTCTATTATGTATGCCATGCTGTGTACCAGACCTGATGTAAACCTTGCCGTAAGTTTGGTAGGGAGGTACCAAAGTAATCCCGGCAAGGAACACTGGACAGAGGTCAAGAATATCCTGAAGTACCTGAAAAGGACTAAGGACATGTTTCTCGTTTATGGAGGTGACGAAGAACTCGTCGTAAAGGGTTACGTCGACGCTAGCTTCGCCACAGATCTGGATGACTCTAAGTCACAAACCAGATACATGTATATATTGAATGGTGGAGCAGTAAGCTGGTGCAGCTGCAAGCAGAGTGTCGTGGCGGGATATACATGTGAAGCGGAGTACATGGCAGCCTCGGAGGCAGCGCATGAAGCAATTTGGGTGAAGGAGTTCATCACCGACCTAGGAGTCATACCCAATGCATCGGGGCCGATCAAACTCTTCTGTGACAACACTGGAGCTATTGCACTTGCCAAGGAGCCCAGGTTTCACAAGAAGACCAGGCACATCAAGCGTCGCTTCAACTCCATTCGTGAAAATGTTCAAGATGGAGACATAGAAATTTGCAAAGTGCATACGGATCTGAATGTCGCAGATCCGTCGACTAAACCTCTTCCGCGAGCAAAACATAATCAACACCAGAACTCTATGGGTGTTCGATTCATCACAATGTAACTAGATTATTGACTCTAGTGCAAGTGGGAGACTGTTGGAAATATGCCCTAGAGGCAATAATAAAAGGATTATTATTATATTTCCTTGTTCGTGATAATTGTCTTTTATTCATGCTATAATTGTATTATCCGGAAATCGTAATACACGTGTGAATACATAGACCACAACATGTCCCTAGTGAGCCTCTAGTTGACTAGCTCGTTGATCAATAGATAGTCATGGTTTCCTGACTATGGACATTGGATGTCATTGATAACGGGATCACATCATTAGGAGAATGAGGTGATGGGCAAGACCCAATCCTAAGCATAGCATAAGATCGTGTAGTTCGTTTTGCTAGAGCTTTTCCAATGTCAAGTATCTTTTCCTTAGACCATCAGATCGTGTAACTCATGGATACCGTAGGAGTGCTTTGGGTGTACCAAAGCGTCACAACGTAATCGGGTGACTATAAAGGTGCACTACTGGTATCTCCGAAGTGTCTGCTGGTTGACACGGATCGAGACTGGGATTTGTCACTCCATATTACGGAGAGGTATCACTGGGCCCACTCGGTAGTGCATCACCATAATGAGCTCAAAATGACCAAGTGTCTGGTCACGGGATCATGCATTACGGTACGAGTAAAGTGACTTGCCAGTAACGGAGATTGCAAGAGGTATTGGGATACTGACGATCGAATCTCGGGCAAGTAACATACCGTTTGACAAAGGGAATAGTATACGGGGTTGCTTGAATCCTCGACATCGTGGTTCATCCGATGAGATCATCGAGGAGTATGTGGGATCCAACATGGGTATCCAGATCCCGCTGTTGGTTATTGACCGGAGAGCCGTCTCGGTCATGTCTGCATGTCTCCCGAACCCGTAGGGTCTACACACTTAAGGTTCGGTGACGCTAGGGTTGTATGAATATGAGTATGCAACAAATCGAAAGTTGTTCGGAGTCCCGGATGAGATTCCGGACGTCAGGAGGAGTTCCGGAATGGTCCGGAGGTAAAGAATTATATATAGGAAGTGTTGTTTCGGCCATCTGGAAAGTTTCGGGGTCACCCGGTATTGTACCGGGACCACCGGAAGGGTCCCGGGGGTCCACCGGGTGGGGCCACCTATACCGGAGGGCCCCGTGGGCTGAATTGGGGAGGTAACCAGCCCCTGGTGGGCTGGTGCGCCCCCCACTTGGGCCCCCCTGCGCCTAGGGTTGGAAACCCTAGGGTGGGGGGCGCACCACTTGCCTTGGGGGGCACTCCAACCCCAGCCGCCGCCTTGGGAGATTCCCATCTCAGGGCCTGCGCCCCTGGGGCCTATATAAGGAGGGGAGGAGGAGGGCAGCCGCACCCCGAGTCTTGGCGCCTCCTCCCTGCTACACCTCTCCCTCCTCCCGCAGTTGCTTGGCGAAGCCCTGCCGGAGTCCTGCTGCATCCACCACCACGCCGTCGTGCTGCTGGATCTTCATCAACCTCTCCTTCCCCCTTGCTGGATCAAGACGGAGGAGACGTCACGTTGACTGTACGTGTGTTGAATGCGGAGGTGTCGTCCGTTCGGCGCTAGGATCTCCGGTGATTTGGATCACGACGAGAACGACTCCCTCAACCCCGTTCTATGTAGATGCATCTCTTATCACTCATTGCTAGATGAACTCATAGATAGATCTTGGTGAACGTAGGAAAATTTTTATTTTATGCAACGTTCCCCAACAGTTTTCACTTTCATTGCACAAAAGTGCCACAAATGAGGTTTTTTTGTGAAGGACCTACCAAATAATTATTGCAAAATTGGACCAAATCATTTTTCTAAAATACTAGGCCATATTTAATGCACAATTGACCAAATGGTTGGGTGTAAAAAGTTTTGATCCACCTCTGGTGAAAAAGACAAATTCCCGCCGATTCAGTTGGAAGCGGGTCAAATTTGAACTACAGCTGCCTCATAGTTTGCTATTTATTTTTTCCAAAAATCATTTCTAGGTACATAAGTATCTATTTAATCAGAGAAACAGCAAAAGTTTTCCAAGATTCAACCACTAGCTAGGAACGGTCATTCCTGCCGTTTTGACCGCATTTTGAAACAGGCATAAAAAATTCAAAAAAATCAAAAAATGGGAAACCTTCGCATTGTGTCATTATATGTGGCCAAGTTCCCTGGAAAAATAATAAACTTGTAATACGACAATTATTTTAAAAAAGTGTTCTCGGAAATGAGCTGTCATGCGTGAAGATTCATGGCTTTCAAGCCAAATGATCAATCTTATGGCCACATTCATGGCATAGTGTGTTCAAATGATCTCATATTGAGCACAAGGGTGCATCTTGGAATTCCAAACAATGTTGCCTAAGGGAGTTTTCACTTTCATTGCACAAAAGAGCCATTTTCCATTTTTCGAGTGCCCCAAATGAGGTTTTTTTGTGAAGGACCTACCAAATAATTATTGCAAAATTGTACCAAATCATTTTTCTAAAATACTAGGCCATATTTAATTCATAATTGACCAAATGGTTGGGTGTTAAAAGTTTTGATCCACCTCTGGTGAAAAAGACAAATTCCCGCCGATTTAGTTGGAAACGGGTCAAATTTGAACTGCAGCTGCCTCATAGTTTGCTATTTATTTTTTATAAAAATCATTTCTAGGTACATATGTATCTATTTAATCAGAGAAACACCAAAAGTTTTCCAAGATTCAACCATTAGCTAGGAATGGTCATTCCCGCCGTTTTGACCACATTTTGAAACGGGCATAAAAAATTCAAAAAAATCAAAAAATTGGGAAACCTTCGCATTGTGTCATTATATGTGATCAAGTTTCCAGGAAAAATAATAAACTTGTAATACGTCAATTATTTTAAAAAAGTGTTATCAGAAAATGAGCTATCATGTGTGAAGATTCATGGCTTTCAAGCCAAATGATCAATCTTATGGCCACATTCATGGCATAGTTTTTCAAATGACCTCATATCATGCACAAGGGTGCATCTTGGAATGACAAACAATGTTGCCTAAGGAAATTTTCATTTTCTTTGGACGAAAAATTCATTTTCCATTTTTTCGAGTGCCCAAAATGAGTTTTTTTGTGAAGGACCTACCATATATTTGTTGCAACATTGGACCTAATAAATTTTATAAAATACTAGGCCATATATAATGCACAATTGACAAAATGGTTGGGTGTCAAAAGTTTTGATCCACCTATGGTGAAAAAGACAAATTCCTGTCGATTCAGCTGGAAGCGGGTCAAATTTGAACTGCATGTGCCTCATAGTTTGCTCTTTATTTTTTCCAAAAATTATTTCTAAGTAAATAAGTAACTATTTAATCAGAAATACATGGCTTGATGGCGAGACATCGAGGTTTGGACAGTGGCCGAGGGCCGCAACTCTAGAGCAAGATACGCTCGCATGTCAGCGTGGTCACCGCGTGACTGGCGTTGCCATGCGTTCGGGCGGCCTAGGCATGTCTAGTGGGTTGGGCACTCCCGGTAGGTGCTAGGAAGAAAATTATAACATAAGATTCTCATGAGGAGACCGAACTATGCTCAAACATGAATTAGCAGCCAAGTGTTTGATTAGCAATACGGGAAATGCACATGGCCAATGGGCGTGAGTTTTGGCTGAGGATGATCATATAGTAGGAAGAATCTCTTCACAATTTTTAGGGAAATCAAGAATATATAAATAACACTTCCTTCACAAAGTGCTACTTTGAATAGAATAGGAAAATGAATATTTTTTAGTTATTTTTGAACTAGGCAAGGAAGGTTTTTGACATATTTGATGAAGTTATGATCCAAACAGTTTATAAGAATTTTTGGGAATTTTGGAATAATGAAATATAGGTTGCTTCACAATCTAGGGCGAAAATTGACACATGGACATGACACATAGGCAAAACTGATGAGATGGCGCCTAGTCATCACAACCCACCACAATCTACAAGGCTATGACCATCTGTATTGGTCGTTAACAACTAGAAATAAGGCAGCGGACCATCACTGTTTGCTTTATGACCATTTCGTGTAAGGAAATTGTGTCCTTTCTGACCAAAATGGTCGCAATGGTTTAGGGTTTGGAGCCCCCCGAATAGCTTTTGACCAATTGGTCTCAAATGGTCATAGATCTATGACCAATTCTTCCAGGGTCACTGAAAGAATGTCACTAGTTGACATATTTCTTGTAGTGTATTTGAACAATTCCCTCTTACGCAGATTGCTCTTCGCGTGTCTACGACTGTGGCCGGCAGCCTCCGGGGGCTAGCATGCCGCCAAATCTTGCGTAGGCGGCCTCTCACAAGTGTGGAAGTGTTGTGGCGGGTGCAAACGCCCGGCACGCATCTCCCGGGTGTGCCCCCCTCACGGACGGCGCCGCCGCCGGCACCTGGACGGGGGGAAACGGATGCGTCAGGTCTACACAGAGGGGATCTTGCCATGGGTCTGGCCCGGATGTTGCTCCAAAGTGTTCCTATGGACTGACCTAACACAACCGGGTGGATAGGTCCACTGCTCAAAGCCCGTCCGTGCAAAGTCAAAGGGCTAGATCCCGTGGTCAAACGCTACAGGGTTAGGCGGGACGGGGCCCTGGGGGTAGCAATGCCACCCGAGCGTCGCACCGGGCCCTCATACATGCGGGATGGTGTGGTGGCATGTCCGAAGAGGTGGCATGCGTCTCCGGGGTGTGCCCCCCCCCCCCTCACGGACGGCGCCGCCGCCGCACTGGAGGGAAGCAGACGCCGGGTCTACAGATGGGATCTTGCCATGGAGTCCGCCCGAATGTTGCTCCAAAGTGTTCCTATGGGCTGACCTAACACAACCGGGTGGATAGGTCCACTGCTCAAAGCCCGTCCGTGCAAAGTCAAAGGGCTAGATCCCATGGTCAAACGCTACAGGGTTAGGCGGGACGGGGGCCGTGGTGGGTAGCAATGCTACCCGAGCGTCGCACCGGGCCCTCATACATGCAGGGTGGTGTGGTGCCATGTCCGAAGAGGCGGCACGTGTCTCCGGCGTGTGCCCCCCTCACGGATGGCGCCACCGCCGACACCTGGAGGGGGGAAACGGACGCGTCGGGTTTACACGAAGGGGATCTTGCCGTGGGTCTGGCCCGGATGTTGCTCCAAAGTGTTCCTATGGACTGCGCTAACACAACCGGGTGGATAGGTCCACTGCTCAAAGCCCGTCCGTGCAAAGTCAAAGGGCTAGATCCCGTGGTCAAATGCTACAGGGTTAGGCGGGACGGGCCACAGGGGTAGCAATGCCACCCGAAGGCCGCACCGGGCCCTCATACATGCGGGTGGTGTGGCGGCATGTCCGAAAAGGCGGCACGCTGCGTCTCGGTGTGGCCCCCTCACGGACGGCGCCGCCACGACACTGGAGGGGGGAAACGGACGCGTCGGGTCTACACAGAGGGGATCTTGCCGTGGGTCTGCCCGGATGTTGCTCCAAAGTGTTCCTATGGGCTGACCTAACACAACCGGGTGGATAGGTCCACTGCTCAAAGCCCGTCCGTGCAAAGTCAAAGGGCTAGATCCCGTGGTCAAACGCTACAGGGTTAGGCGGGACGGGGCCCTGGGGGGTAGCAATGCCACCCGAGCATCGCACGGGGCCCTCATACATGCGGGGTGGTGTGGTGGCATGTCCGAAGAGGCGGCACGCGTCTCCGGGGTTTGCCCTCAAGTGACGGCCTTGCCTTGCGTCTTGAGGGGCACACTATGGAGCCCCAAGACGAGCGTCTACGCATGCCTGAACACTTTCACATATGCATCGGGACCCGTGCGATGTTTCGGTGACATAGCTACACCCCGAATCTCCCCACCAACCAGAACTCCCTCCGTGTCGACCGTTTCCCACCTCCGTGACCCGGCGATAGCGATGTTCGTAACGGGGGGCAATCGATATACAATCAGGGTATGTTTTTTTAGATAAGGCTTAATTATCTTATGCAAAAACAAAAACTAAAATAAAGTAAAAATAAGAAATAAAAAATAATAGCTTGCCGTCGGCATATCTGTGCACACACGGAGGTGCAGTCCCATGGACCGATGACGTGGCATGGCACACGGATCGATGACGTGGCAGAGGGGCATATGCCGACGGCTATACCGTAGGCATATCTTTGCCATAATTAGTATAAGGCAAAATTAAAAATAAAAGTAAATAAATGTATGCCGGCACGCACCGCCGCATATATCTGCGCATTCGGATCGATGACGTGGCAGAGGGGTATGGGCCAGGTCTATGCCGACGGCCGCAGTTACCACCCGTCGGCGTAGACTCAACACCGTCAAACGGTCAACGCTGACCTTGTAGCTGGGCCCGGGCTATGCCGACGGCTGCTCCTATGCCGACGGGCCCCGTAGGCGTATCTCGAGCGGTTCCGATGGCCTCGTCTATGCCGACGGCCCCGTCGGCATATATGGATTTATGCCGACAGCTTTTCTACGCCTACGGCCTGTCCTTGGTTGTCGGCATAGCTCCATTTATGCCGACGGATGCCGTCGGCATAGGTTTGGCTGTCAGCAACCCAAGTTTTTTTGGTAGTGTTGTGTTCTCTTTGGTAATCCACTTCATCACTAACTCAAATTGTTTACTGGTGAGCTAACAAGACGGTATTGTGTCTTCCCTCTTTCTTTGTAAGTGAATGATTTCAGGTTCTTGGGCGTTATCAACTGCTATACTTGTCAAAAAAAATATACTAAACTTGTGAGATGGATTGATTAATGGGCAGTGGAATGGGATTAGGGCTCGCAATTTACAAAAAATGAGTTACAACTACAAAGAATGGATTGATTAATGGGCAGTGGAATGGGATTAGGGCTTTGCACAGTTATGAGTTGCAACTACAAAGAATGGATTGATTAGTGGGTAGTAGAATGGGATTAGGGCTCTACACAGTTATGAGTTGCAACTACAAAGAATGGATTGATTAATGGGTAGTAGAATGGTATTAGGGATCGCAATTTACAAACAACTCAAAAACCCTAAAAGTAACAAAAATATGAGTCGCACTTGATGCATTGGTTGAAAAGAAAATGAATCATTGAAATGCTTTCTGTCTCCCAAAGAGGCCTACCCACATTTTCATCGAAGGGAAAATGTTCCAGAATCTGGGGTTTCATCACCTGCTACTGTAACTGTTGTGTGTAAACATGAGAGGTGCGCCTCTCATTACATCCCATATTTGCTTTAATGCAAATGTTTTAACTATTATGTGTATATAAATGAGAGACGCATCTCATTACCTCCATATTTGTTGGCAGGTCAATGTTTCTGGATAGGGTGCTATTCAATTCTAACTGATTTAACATAAACATTTTGGCTAAAAAAAGGTTAAACAATTGACAATATTGCAATATATGCATGAGGATAATATTTGTGCCCCGTTGAAATGCACGAGCAATTATTTAGGATGATGGGACTTAACAAATTGTTAAATTTGGATGGAACACGAGATGGATTTGGAGCGGGCTGACAACAAAGTGAAGTAATAATAATAGAGTGACCGAAGAGCTGAAGTTGAGGGGCTCGTGATAGATCCATTTGTTGGCCTAGTTTTCATTAATAGATCTATTTTCCCTCAATCTCTGGCTAATTCTTTGGGGCGTGCTATACGTCGGCCGACGGATCTTTTTAAAAGATCTGTCGGGTTCTGAGCCGTCGAATCTGACATGATCTCGCGCCCGAGTGTCTTCCTCGCTTTTGTAACAAAAGTCGTGTTGTGAGAACCCTTTTGCACCATAGGTCTTGTTGCATAAACGTCGTCGCGTAGCACAACACTAGCACACTTGCGGGAACTGTAGTTATGGCGGCACCGGCGGTTGTGACTGAGCTCGAGGAGGCAACAACCATGCATACTTGTCCACGCCGGTGCTCCCACGGGAGGGCTAGGCGACGGCGGACGCGGCTCCCCGTGGATGCGGACGCCAGTGCTCTCCCGATACGGGGGACGCGACTTGAGGACTTGGGGCGACTACAGATGGAACCTGCATCCTGCGAGGATGAGAGCTCGGATATAGAGAGGAAAATGGCTGGGAGAAGATAACGGAGGTTTTTGAAGATTAGGTAAGGGGCACATGGCTCGTTGGGGCTAGTAAAAACATATGTTTTTTTAGAAGAAAATGGCTCTTGCCCCGGTTTCATCCAGCAGAAAATGAAACCACAGAAGTAAAAACATATGTGAACCTGTGTGGTAGGATCAGACGGGATCCAATGCTGTGTGGGTGGCGAAACGCTGTCCGTGATAGGTAAATGGTTTCTCTAATTCTTTTATACCATTTGCTAATTACATTTGTCAAAATTTTATTATGGATGTGGCTACGTCTCAGTCGACTAAGACTTAACCAAGTGATATAGTACAAAGAGAAAAACAAAAAAAATGAAGATTTTTTTTACATAAATCTCCATGCAAGATCAAAGAAATATAGTACTCAATCGACTGAGTACTTAGCAAAACTGTTTTATTATACATTCAATTTTGTTCAATGTGATTGTAACTAGTAAAAGAGTTTCACTTTGATGCATGAGCAGCGAATGGAAACGTTTCAACCATAAACACAACCAAAGTTATAGCGCCAGCATCTAATTATTCCTACGTACTACATACATCTTATATATAGCTCGATTCGAGTCGACAGAAAAACAAATGAGACGACGACCATGGCTCCTCTCCAAGCCCACTCCTCCGCCCTCGTCCTGCTGCTCCTCGCGCAGCACGCGCGCACGGCGAGGGCGACCACGCTGGAGGACACGTGCACGGCCGTCGCCTCCGGCGCTGGCGAGGAGGCGGTGCACCACTACTACGATTTGTGCGTGAAGAAGCTGGGGGCGGACCCAGCGAGCGCGACGGCCGACGAGCTCGGCCTGGCCGTCATCGCGTTGAGGACGCGGACCACGAGCTCGACGACGTGATCGTGCTGGCGTTTAAAATCTTGTGGATTAGCTTAAACAACGGGGCAAAATGAGCTTAAAAGAGGCCTTCTTCTACCTCCGGAAGAAAGTGATCATCTTTCCGGACAGCAAAACTTGTGATGTGCAACAACATAATAATAACTTGTAAAATTTCCAATGGAGATTGTAGAACGCTGTGGTCTTATCAGTATTTATTTATTTCAAAAATGGCGCTGAAGATTTTCTCTGATCCACAAGAGTTCTTTGAGGCGTGCTACGCGCCGGCCGGCGGATCTTTTTAAAAGATCCGTCGGGTTCTGAGCCGTCGAATCTGACATGATCTCACGCCCAAGTGTCTTCCTCGCTTTCGTAACAGAAGTCGCGTTGTGAGAGCCCTTTTGCAACATAGGTCTTGTTGCATAAACATCGTCGCGTAGCACAACATTAGCACACTTGCGGGAACTGTTGTTATGGCGGCACCAGCGGTTGTGACTGGGCTCGAGGAGGCAACAACCATGCATGCTTGTCCACGCCGGTGCTCCCTCGGGAGGGCGGCGCGACGGCGGATGCGGCTCCCCGTGGATGCGGACGCCGGTGCTCTCCCGATACGGCGGACGCGACTTGAGGACTTGAGGCGGCTACAGATGGAACCTGCGTCCAATGAGGATGAGAGCTCGGAGAAAAAGAGGAAAATGGCTGGGAGAATACAACAGAGGTTTTTGAAGATAAGGTAAGGGGCACATGGCTGGTTGGGGCTAGTAAAAACATATGTGAACGTGTGCGGTACGATCAGACGGGATCCAATGCTGTGTAGGCGGCGAAACGTTGTCCGTGATCGGTGAATGGTTTCTCTAAAAAAAATTACCATTTGTTAATTACATTTGTTAAAAATTTATTGTGGATGTGGCTACGTCTCAATCGACTGAGACTTAACCAAGTCTCAGTCAAGTGATGTAGTATAGGGAGAAAAATAAAAAAAATGAAGATTTTCTTTTGCATGAATCTCCATACAAGATCAAAAGAAATATAGTATCGATTGAGACATAAAAAGTTTTTTTTAGACTGGCAGGAGGGCAGAAAACGCCCCCACCCCCTTCCACCATTTCCATTGAAAACGTGAAACCAGAGTACACCGAGACCAGCCTTCTACAGAAGGTTTTTAAAACTAAAAACATCACTGGGATATCCAGCAGAAAAGCAAAAGGAAAAAGGAGCCAACAACTCAAAAGGTGCGACTTATTACATGCCTCAAAGTCTAGATTCGGGATACCTGCTGTATCTTTGCCATCGATCACCCCATAGTCAGCAGGAAGGCGGAGGTGAGAATCGATGCTATCTTTTGTGAAACCAGCTTCAGCTCTTCTAAGCACTACAAAAAAAGACACATCCGTGACATTTTGGACCGAACGAAAAAAAATTCGGTCATGCATATGACACTTCTATGACGATAATTGTGACAAAACCCGGTATCATCATAGATGTGGTGGGCTCCTACTTCTATGACAAAAAATCATGACAGAAAATTGGCTTTTCGTCCTGAGCGGGCCGGAGACACAGCTGCATGACATTCTTTGGGCCGTCCATGACGAAAAAACCATGGTAGAAGCGAGGGGGAGGAAAATTTCGGGAAGTTCCCGGTTACGGTGGGAGGTCGGGGGACGAGCGATGCGCGTTTCCCTCGTACACGTACGCGCGTGTGTGCGAGGTGTTGGCTCTAACTGAACCCGAGCGAGGCGTTGGGCTCTAACAGACCCGAGCGATTGGACTGCAGGCTACGCGTTACTGACCCCGAGCGATCGATCGATGGTTGTTAACTGAACCCGATCGAGCGATTTCTTCGCTACTGCTGCTAACTGAAGCCGATCGATGCTGCCTCTGGGATGAACAGTGAGCGCTATGGGGGCGGTGGTGGATGAACAGTGAGCGGTGGCGTTTGCCTCTGGATGAACAGGACCCCGTGGTGTGGTGGAGGGCTGGATGAACAGTAGACGGTGGAGGGGTGCCTGTGGAGGGGTGGTTGAACAGGACCCCGTGGTGTGGAGGGTTGGATGAGCGATGAAGCGATGGAGGGGTGCCCGTGGAGGGGTGGTTGAACAGTAGCCGATGGAGTAGCGCGCGGTGGAGGCTGGATGAACAGGAGCCCGTGGAGGCTGGAGGAGGTCGACGGTAACCCGTGGAGGCTGGAGGAGGTCGACGGTGGAGATGAACAGTACCCGGTGGAGTCCCGTTTTACGGTACGCCACACCCCTCCCGATGAACAGGACCCCCGTTTCGACCGTAGGAGGTCCGTTTAAATCCGTTGTGCGGTACGCCACATCCCTCCCGATCAACAGGACCCCCGTTTCGACCGTAGGAGGTCCGTTTCATCCGTTTTGCGGTACACCACACCCCTCCCGATCAACAGGACCCCCGTTTCGACCGTCGGAGGTCCGTTTCGTCCGTTTTACGGTACACCACACCCCTCCCGATCAACAGGAACCCCGTTTCGACCGTAGGAGGTCCGTTTCCTCCGTTTTGCGGTACGCCAGACCCCTCCCGATCAACAGGACCCCATTTCGAACGTGGCCGGTCGAACACAAGGCAGTTTCCTCCGTTCTGTGGTACGCCAAGCCTCGTTTCCATCGCCTGTTCCGTCCAAGCCGGTTGGCTCCCACGCGTTCCGTTGCCTCCCGATGAACACGACGCATTCCGTTGCCTCCCCATGAACTCGACGACGACGATGTTTCTCCGTTCTGACCCAGCCATGTACACGAGCCCTCGCCGTACGTATGCGCGAGTAGGCGTTCGAGACCCTGCCCATATGTACATACTTGACCGTATTTTCTTTCTTGCACCCTGGCGCTGTCGCGACGCGTGTACATGCTACGTCGCGGCGCCTCTACTACGACGCGTCGCGGCGCCTCTGCAATGACCAGTATGTACGTACGCGTTCGCGACCAGAATGACAACACTACGTACGCTTCGACCAGGTGGGTCCCGACTGTCAGGCACTTCCTTGCGTGCGAAAATGTAGCTGGTGGGTCCCAGCAGTCAGAGGGGCCAATCGTAATTTTTTTTGCCCGAACGCACTTCCTTTGCGTGCGAAGATGTAGTTGGTAGGTCCCAGCAGTCAGGGGGGCGAATTGTTTTTTTTGCCCGGACGCACTTCCTTGCATGCGAAGATGTAGCTGGTGGGTCCCAGCAGTCAGGGGGGCGAATCGTTTTTTTTTGCCCGGACGCACTTCCTTGCGTGCGAAGATGTAGCTGGTGGGTCCTAGAAGTCAGGGGGAAACGTTTTTTTCGCGAAATACGGTGGCCCGTCTGGTGGGTCCCCGCTGTCAGGTGGAGGAATCATTATTTTGCGCGTCATAAGGAGGCACTTCCTTGCTGCGGCCGTGGACCCAGTTGTCAGCCTCTTCACGTACAGTCCACGCCCGATGAAAGTCGTTCCTTGACCACGTTGACCATGCCGCACCGTGAGCACCACGGCGGTGGACGACGGCGAGGCCTAGGAAGGGGATGATTCGGAGCCAGGGAAGGCGCAGCAGTGGATGCCCACGCGAAGAGGAGTACGAGTGTCCACTGGTTCGGCTGCGGTGTGAGGCTACTGCCGCCGCAGAATAACAGGGGGTGTGGGTGAGTAGAGGGATGGCCTGGCCAGTGGTGAGAGTAGTAGGGGGCGGTGAGGCCTCCGCGGCATCACAGCCGGCCACGGGAGGCAGGAGCACGCGGCATGACCGGCGCTGGTTTGGAAGCTGGAGCAAGAAGACCAGAGGTTGAAGAAGCACTACGGCCGTTGGATGAACATCGTACGGTAACAGGAGCTAGAATCGTTCATATTGACTAAGTTGACAAAGTCTTCCGTCCCCGTCAACTTGGTAGGCCCACAAGTCAGCCTCCCACTATGTTGGGTTCCAGCTGGCAGGGGGAGTATTCATTTTTTTTGTGCGTAATAAGGAGGCACTTCCTTGCGTGCGAAGATAGCTGGTGGGTCCGACATGTCAGCTGGGGGCACGTATTTTCGCGAAATACAGAGGCCCTTCCGGTGGGTCCCAGATGTCAGGTGGAGGAATCATTATTTTGCGCGTAATAAGGAGGCATTTCCTTGTGCGCGGCCGTGGACCCAGCTGTCAGCCTCTCCACGCTGATCTACTTCCGATGGTGTCGTTCGTTGACCACGTTGATCAGCCGCCAGCGCATCCAAGGTGGTGGACGACGGCGAGGCCCGGACAGCAACGAGCCGGAGATGGGAAGACGGGGAGTAGAGTCGCAGACGGAGAGGTGTACGAGGGTTAACTGGTTCTAGTGCGGTGTGGTTCGGCAGTCGGTGGAGAAGAACAGGAGGTGTGGAGGGGTGGAGGGATGGCCTGACCAACGGTGGAGTAGCGCTTCATAGCGAAGCGTGCTAAGCAGAGCTGCTAGCAGCAGGAGGCGGGAGGTGGTCCCGGCGGCGCTGGAGGAAGAAGACGAGAGATTGAAGATGGATGCCGGTCGTTGGATGTAAATCCAACGGATAACATGTCAGAATCATTTGTTGACTAAATTGACAACGACTTGCGTTGGCTTCGACCTATTGGCCCACATTTCAGCCTCCAAAAATGTGGCACGTATTCAACCCATTTTTTCAGAATTTACAGTCTTTTTTTTGCGCGGTAGAATTTACAGTCAATTTGATCTTTTTTTTGAATTACAGCCATTAGCTGGGCTGGGTGAACAAATAATGTAGCGTCCATGCGACCCATTTATTTTATTTCCTAAAAAATTACAGGCCATTTGCACTTTCTCGAAATACACGATTTTGCTGGGCTGATTCTAATTATAATGTTGGATTGGGCCAGCAATGTTATCAAAAAATAAAAAGGGCTGAGCATTTTGTTATAAATATATTTAAATAATAAGTGATATTATTGCATTCGTCCTTAAATCTTACCAAGCTTTTGTACACAATCACTAGGATTTTCGTGCCAAAACAATCCAGGATTTTATTTGTTAACAAATTATTTTTATAAGTTAATAAGATGTGGGATATTATTTTCTCACATATGTAAGTATCTATTAAATATATGATGACAATAAAAATAGTATATAATAACATATAAAATAATTTAAATATATATAATATAGTTAGAAGGGAAACATAAGTTGGACCTGGCGTTCCTATTCTTATATAAAAAAATAGAACAGACCTATGTGTTTTCTTCAAAAAAAATACATAAATTGGGCTGCCAAAAATAAAACCTCGGATGGGAGGTCCATAGGCCGGTCGATACATGACGGCCCTAAGAAAATACAAACAGGCCTATGGACCTCCCATCCGAGGTCGTGCGCTGAGCTTGTTAAAAATGAAAGCCTACACGGGGCAGCCCAAAACCACGTCCAACACTTGCCAAAACTTCGTCCCTCATTTTCTCTGTGTTTCGCACACTCAACATTGTGTGGGCATTTTGACTGTGCATCATATGAAGATGTGCTATGCATGAATGTTGATCAGCATGATGTTAATTGGCTGGTAGTTCCATTTTAGACCATGAATAAAACTTCCAACATGATGTTAACCCTGTTTGAAAAGGCCGTGTTAAAATAAATGCTCTGCCTCTGAAAGTTGCAGTTTCTTATCTGAAACTGAAACTTGCAGTTTCTTCTCTGAGAATCACATTATCTGCACTTTTATACTCCTATGAAACTATATTTTTTTTAAGTGCTAAAAATAGATCTCTAGAATTCATAAAATACTTCATATGCTCAATACTGCAAATCAGAAATTCCAAAGACATTCATATCTGAAAGTACTCTCAAAATACACAACACAAAACACAATTCACAACCTGCAAATACTGACAACCCTAAGCTCCTCCTAACAATTTACAACCTGTCCGACTATTGGGCTGGGGGGGGGGGGGGGCAGCCCCCTCCTATTCCTCGGCGGCAGACAGCCGCCCGTGAGATGATGTGAACGGCGAGGGAGACGATGGCGGGGAAGCGTCGTCGGAACAACTGCTTTTCTCCTCTTGCAGTTGGGTTCGGTCGACGAAGACTCCACCGGCTCGCTCTGGCTAGACACCCTCACAAACGACACCCTGTAGACGCTCGATCCTTAAATCTCTGGTGGATGCTCCATCTGGGATCGGTACTCCCACCACCGCTCCCTCACGATCGGATTTGGTGAATCTGTTTGCTCCATGGCCCAGAGGAGCAGCTCTATGTACTCCGGCGCGACTCCCTCCGGGAGTATCGCCGCCTTTTCGCTCTGTTGCAGATATTTGGCCATGGATGTCGCCGTCACCGCTAGTTGGTCCTTGTTGTCAAACCAAGACTGTATCTCCAACATCCTAGCTAGCTTCACAGGGTCTCCGTCTGCGATCCTCACGTATCGGTTGTACTCCTCCATCAATCTACTTCTCCACAGCACCTTCACTCGCCGGCGGTGGCTTTTGAATGGAAGAGAAGAGGAGCAGCGCTGGTTTTGGATTAGAACGGGAGAGGAGCGACGCTGGTTTTGGACTGGAACAAGAGAGGAGGGGCGGTGGTTTTGAAATGGACGAGGAGAGGAGCGGCGCTGGATTTAGATTGGAACAGGAGAGGAGCAGCGGTTGTTTAAGAGGAGAAGAGCAGAAGAGCGGCGCTGGTCTTGGAAGTATTTTTTTGTTGTTTTGCATATTTTGGGTCAAAGTTTGACCACGTACTGTATTTGACAAGCAAAATGTGAATGCATGTCACCAAAAATTGTATCGTCTGGTTCAGATTCTGAATGTACTTTCAAATTATATTATTTTTGCAACGTATAACATATATTTTATGTGCGAAAATCATGGTCAATTATGACCCAGAATAAAAGGGAGACTAGTTAATGTGGGTCGCTTTCTTATTTGAAGGGTAAATCGCTGCCGCACGCTCCTCTCCCTCTTCTCCATTGTAAAACCACCTCCTCTCCTCTCCATCATCTCCATTCCAAAACCACCGTCTCGCCTCTCCCTCTTCTGATCTTCTCCATTGCAAAACCACCTCCTCTCCTCTACATCATCTTCATTCCAAAACCACCATCTCGCCTCTCCCTCTTCTGATCTTCTCCATTGCAAAGCCACCTCCTCTCCTCTCCATCATCTCCATTCCAAAACCACCGTCTCGCCTCTCCCTCTTCTCTATTGCAAGACCACCGTCTCTCCTTCCATCTTCCAAAGCTAGCACCGGACCACTCAGAAGGACATCCATGGAGAGGATGCAAGAATGAATCAGCAGATCGGCCGTGGCGACCAGGCAAAGTTAGCCAGGTTGAAGGAGATCCTTAGTTGGTTTGACAATGAGTGGGAGATTTCGAGGACGGTGCGGGCCATGTGGCAATGTATGCGAAAGAGCGAGACGGCAGCGATGAGGGCGGCGATGTACATGTACTCCTCGGCGGCAGTCACGCTGCAGTCCTCCGAGTTCATCGAGTATCTCCTCTGGGCGATGGAGCAGACAGATTCGCCCGAGGCGACAGTCGGGCGGAGGTGGTGGGCGTCAGGTCGAAGGTAGAGTACCCAGAGGATAACGAATCGATCGAGTATGGTGTGCCATTCGTGAGGGTGAAGAGCCAGCCGGAGCCACGGGAGTATTCGTTCTCCCACCGCAAGAGGAGGCCGGATGGTGTGACGTCGCTTCCCCGCCGTTCTCCACGGTTCCCTCAACGCTCGCCTCGTTTCAACGGCGGCGGTAGGGTTTAAGGTAAGCTTCACACTAACCTAATCTTCCACCTGCTCATGCTTACAATCAGTGTGCCAGCTAATGAAAATCATGCTTACAATCAGTCTCCGGTTACTACGCCAATCACCCTAAAATAGCTCTGGACCTTTGGGTCAAAGTTGTGACACAATGTAAAAATAAAGAAAAATAGATTGGTGCTTCTTTCAGAAAAGAGTACTCCCTAGAAAACTGCCAATATAAGCTACTAGTATTTGGTTAGAGGATTTGCTGCCGAGAAAGATCCGTCCACAAAGAGCGCCACACATCCCACTGGTGGTGGTGGATGCCAATGCGTGCATGAAGCAAGGTTGGTGTCGGTAATTTTTACTTGGCACACCTCGCACTGTGCATATATGCTGGTTCCATACGTACATTTGTGCAGTTCCACCAAAATGCAGCTGAATAACCCTGTTTGCACAGATAATGAAAAAGCGTGATTACATTATAGTGGCACTAGTTGATGAAACACACAAAATAAATATAAGAAAATATTGCGATAGTATCATAGTATGCCATGCTGCGAGGGCGAGATGGGCCCTGCGACGCCTCATACGGTACGTCTCTCATATCTTGGACATCGTCCCAAGTCTCCCAGATACACCTTACGCATTGATGAACATCGAGTGTACAACAGTAGTACAAGGAGGCGCCTTTGAGACATTCAAATCTCTATTTTTGTACATATCAACTAATATTAAGCACCTCGGTTTGCGTAAACGCTTAAACATTAACAATGGGACTAGTTGATGAAACATACTTTAACAAAGAGAAGCACTTTCTTTATCTACATTGGAAATGAAATGATAGAGATGACACTCGCTCTATTTTAACTGTATTATTACTTCATTTTATCAGTGACACTAGGGTCGAGCAGGTGGCAAACGAGGTGTACCGTGCTCGCAAGGATGGAGGCCGGGGTGCTTAGGATCGATGTCAAGCTGGCTCTTTCAGTCACCAACATGGATGATTCAATTCATGGGACCTTTGGTGCAGTTCACCTAAAATGAAGCAATGTCCCGTGAGCTAGCAGCTTCTTCTTCAATTTTTATTAAGAAAAGGGCTCCAGCCCGGTTCCATTTCCATCGAAAAGCAGAAACCCACAGAGCTTCTTCTTCATTAGTTGCAATAAAATTGAGCAACATCAAGGTTGGTTGTGAAGCTCTGGAATGCTCAACTATAATTTGGATATCATTTGTGCAGTTCAACTAAGATAGAGCGTGAAATGTATATCTCTGTTTGCACAAAAAAGGTGGAAAGGAGGGTGACTAACAAGTGATGAAACATGCATCAAATGATAAGAAGCATGTTCCTTATCTAAATGGCAATCCTACAAGGACAGTAGCAATTTCTAAAGAAGTGGCATTACTAGATATTAGTGTGGGCATTAGAATTAACTATGACAACCGTTAAATACGACATTACTTTGGGCACGGGAGAGTAGGCGGACCAGGACAGTTGCATTTCTAATGAAAAGAACCAACTCATCTTAATGGGAAATTTTAGCAGGACAAGTAAAAAAGTGCCATTGATTCATATTACTGGAGGCATTACATTGAAAACAACATTGGTTTAACGTGTCCTTACTTTCAACAGTGCGACTGCTACATTTTACCAGTGGCATTACATAAGAGTGGCTCGGGGCAACAAACATCAGAACAGGATATCTAGGTTGGTCCCATTTTTGTTCGGTATAGCCATCTTATACTGTGTGAGGCTAGCAAATCTAGTGATGTACTTACTCTGTTGACTTGTGCCCCAGTCTCCACTTTCTTTTCTTTTTCAACCAACAGATCAGGTTTATATTGAGTTTGTACTGCGTTTCCCTTTATTTCCCTATTAGACCTAGAGACTAGTTGAATAGCAGGTCTCGCTACTATTCACCCCATTATTTCCTCTTTCGACCAAGTCCTAGATTCAGGTAACAAATCCTCCCCCACCCCAACCCCCATTCTTACTTGTTTTAAACAACTAGTAATAAAATCGAGTGCATGAAAAAGTTTTAACACATAAACGTAAAAAAATATGTGGTTTTAGAATAGCCGATAGATACAATCTACGAGGGGCACGAGAAATAGTAAAGGTACAAATGCAGCGACGTCGGGAGCTCGGGAAGCAGAGCAAGGCCGGTTTGAAGGAAGTTATACGATGGTCACTTTGGGATGTCGCTAGGTGGGCGGCGGGAGGCCGGATCTGCCCACACTACGGCAGCGAGGAAGAAGGGGTCGGAGGCCCTCCCTCGCCAGCGGTGCTTGGGAGAGAACGGCAAGGCAGGCTGATCGGGACGCGCCCAGCAGTGGGTAAGAGCCGTCGCCGAGGACGACCGCATGAACGTTGCACCTTCTCACCTTCCCCGGCGGAGAGGATCCGGCTGGATCTGTGACCAGCGGTGAGCAGAGAGAGAGAGAGAGAGAGAGAGAGAGAGAGAGAGAGAGAGAGAGAGAGAGTGGCCACCGCTGTCGTGTTTAGATCTGGAGAGGCCGAGACAGTGTGAAGAGAGCAACACTAGCAAGCAAGCACGGAGGCTCCTGCCTATATAGTGGAGTAGTACTAGTTTTCTTTTGTCTACTGGAGCCGGCTTGACCTCGTCAATGACTGTCGAGTAGTCTTCATGCACGTGGCCCGGAGGCGCAGTTGTCGTCATTTTGATCTGAAGCGCCGGATTATAACATATAACACGAAAAAATGCCACATGACAAGAAATCAAAACCTCACTGCCCAAAGGAGACAACATGAATCCCGACGGACAAACTAGATGAGCAACAAAGCTCAAATTAAAGATAAACTCGTAGAAAAGGGGTCCGTTGATAGATGTCCTAATTAACATAGCCGGCTTGACCTAGATGGCAGCCGAGTAGTCACTGTTCGTGCATGTGCCCCCAATGACTAGCCCAACTCAGTTGTCGCTGTTTAACCCTCGCAGTGATCCGAAGCACATGACACCTAATTTTGCGAGATGACAAGAAACCTTTTTTTAGATTTCTCACCACAACTACAGCCTGCACAATATGTAGACGATAGCCAATCCAGGCGTGTCTGCTGGAGTCTGGTCACATGCATGGACGAACTGATCTTCCGTGTCATGCAGGGATCGTCCAGGCACCAACGTAATACTACAACACTTCTCTAGTACAATCGCTCGTCTCCCTCTTCTATTAAATCACCCGACTTGCGGGGCCGGGGAGTGTGCCTATGGTCGGTTCTCAATTGTCGTCCCACATGTGTGTGCGGACGCAATATGACGCGCGTTCCATTCGGAGAGCAACGTACTCGACCGACCGACCGTCTGGGGTGTGACGCGAACGCGACGGGCGTGTTGTATACTCTGTACATGTGTACCGCCGTTTTCTAGACGCTTTGCGCCATGGCGCGGGCGCAATCCATGGATACAAAATTAGTATATTGTATACTATTTAAAAATCAAGGGCGAGGCTTTTCCTGCGCGGTAGGCGGCGGGGCAGTTCCGCCTAGTCGGTTCGACAGAGACGCGAGAAGACGAGGGAGTAGGCTGCTGCAAATGTAGGGCTGTGTGATTTGACAGCGAGTTACTGCTGGACAGGTGGGGCCCCGTGATTTGACTTGCCATTATCATTTTAACTGTGGCGCTACGACCGGCGCTCCTGACCACCTCCATACAGGTGCCTCTCCCAATGCTCCACCATGTAGTAGAGGCTGGCTCTTGCATGAGAGCCCACTTCTCCACTTTTTCCTTGCCTCTCTTTCATCCACATATGCAAAAATGCCATGTAAAGCGCACTATTGTACTTACTTGCTCCTACAGGTGCTTAAGCTTGCCACATAGGCATAAAGTCTGATGTGGCAAGTTAATCAAGAAGAGAGAGACTATTTTGGTGACCCAAGGAAGAAACGGTGCTAAGCACGTGTACCTAGGTGAAAAGACAATTTTGAGTCCATAGCTAATTAAATGAAGCAAACTTAGCAACACCATTTCATTGGAAGAGGTCACTCCTTGGCAAATGCAATAAATACTAGTACTCCCTGTGTTCCATAATATAAGAACGATTTTGGCACTACACTAGTGCCAAAAACGTTCTTATATTATGGGACGAAGGGAGTACGAAGAAATAGATAGAGAAGAGTAAAAAAATACACTTATAGCTAACCTTGTTGTAGTATGAGTGACTAAGTGATGACTATGTATGACATGCCAACATCAGATAGCCTAACGCACCATGTTAAATCTCCAAGGGCGCGACCGCGCGTGCGACGCGACGGTTGTGGTAGGTGCGACCATGATACGGGGTGCTGGCAGCCCTTGGATCTGAGATCCAACGGTCGCATGCTAAGTTGCTGAAAATTTGCAGAATAACCCTCCCGCGGCAACCGGCAAATTTCCTCCCGCGGGCCGGAGTAGGTTTCTCGGTTTGCATGCGGGTTTAATGGAGGCGAGGAGGCGTGTTCAGCCGGGCGTGCAGTGGACGGTGCAGTACTATTCGATTTGACAACTACAACTAGTATATTATAAAAAACAAAGAAGAGTAGTAGAGATAGAGATAAGAATAGAGACTAGGGAGGAGCACCATCTACTGCTTCGTGGGCTACTCCTGCGCTCCATTCGGCGGCCGCAACGTCCCCTACAGCCACTCCCTCCTGCGCTCCATTCGGGCAAGGCCGTTGACATTTGGGGAGCACACTCTCGCGACTGCTAGCAGCCACGACTTCACCGACGATGACTTCTTCCCCGACCTCGGCAACCTCAACGACATGGGCGACAACCTCAACGCCAATGGTGTTGCTCCCGTTGCACCGTATGTGTTTCTGTCCTTCCTGTTTGAAATCGTGGTAGAATTCATGTTTCTACTCTGTGTCTTAGACTCGATCTGTTCATCTACTATGCTAGTCCGCATGATTAGTTTAATCTCTGTTATAGCCGTCATGATTTATTTTGTAGTAAATCTCATAGTAACTTGCCCATATATTCAACTCGCGGAACGTCCCCTACAGCCACTCCCGTTTCATGGACGGCCTGGTCGATGCCTCCAAGGAGCCTGTCGGTGTCAAAACCGGCGGATCTCGGGTAAGGGGTCCCGAACTGTGCGTCTAGGCGGATGGTAACAGGAGACAAGGGACATGATGTTTTTACCCAGGTTCGGGCCCTCTCGATGGAGGTAATACCCTACTCCTGCTTGATTAATATTGATGATATGGGTAGTACAAGAGTAGATCTACCTCGAGACCAAGGAGGCTAAACCCTTGAAGCGAGCCTAGGGTTTGCTTTTTGGTCGTCCTCCGGACTATAACCCTCCGGTTTATATAGCCACCGGATAGGTTAGGGTTACAGTCGGTTACAATGGTAGGAGATCTACATATCCGTATCGCCAAGCTTGCCTTCCACGCCAAGGAAAGTCCCATCCGGACACGGACGAAGTCTTCAATCTTGTATCTTCATAGTCCAGAGTCCGACCAACGGTGATAGTTCGCTATCCGGACACCCCTAATCCGGGACTTCCTCAAGAGCCCCGAACCAGGCTTCAATGACGATGAGTCCGGCGCGTTGATTGTCTTCGGCATTGCGAGGCGGGTTCTTCTCCAAATTCCATATACATGTTGAATAGTGTCCGGCTTCTGATAAATGCTGCGCTCCTTGGCTTCTACGCCCAATAATGGCCATCTTCCACGTGTTTGAATGAATGCGGCGAGGGTATTTTACACTTACCCCCTAGCTGCGCAAAATGAGCCGCCTATAAAAGGGACGAGGATCTAGATCTGAGTCACACCATCCCCTCTCATGAAGCTTTCATCGGAGCGCCTCTGACAAAAACCCATTCCATCATGGATAGTCGACGCGGCTCCTCCTCTCACGCTCCCAGCCCTCAGCCTGGAAATTGGGGGAAATGCTCAGTCCCGCATAGCGAGCTAGTTATACTCCAAACCAAGGGATTTCTTCCCCGGCCTTCATGGTTCCGGTTTGAGCCGGACTCGCCACCTACAAGGGCGGAAAGCAAGCGGAGAGTGTCCCCGATCCCTCTAAAGGAGAGCGGGTGTGCTTCGTCTCTTATCTAGTAAGAGGACTCAGATTTCCAATTCATCCATTTCTCCGGGGGCTCTTGGAGTTCTACGGCCTCCAGTTGCACCACCTTACGCCTGCCCCCATTCTGCATATCGCGGGCTTCGTGGCCCTTTGCGAACTGTTCTTGGGCATTGAGGCTCATTTTGCATTGTGGAAGAGATTATTCTGCCTAGTACCCTGTTCTCATGAGGGGACAATATATCAAGTGGGCGGAGCCGAACTATGGCGCATTGCTGGGACCGGATATCTATCCGGAACCCCGAAGAAGGCGTCGGAAGACTGGCCTTCAGAATGGTTTTACATGGAGGACGTCCCGCTGCCGGACCCTGTTCGGATCAGCCTTCTGGAGTTTAGCAATGCTCCTCTGAAGAAGCGCCTAAGCTGGCGCCCGCGGAGCCCCCAAAGGGAAAATGACCAGGATGTCCTTTACTTGATGAGCCGAATAAGATTACTAGCTCATGCCGGATTAACCATGATTGGAGTCATGGCAATTTGCATTATGAGGGGAGTGCAGCCGCTCCAATATAGGGGCCACCCCATGTGGGACTTCAACGGGGAGGACGATGCCACCCGCCATGGCCGCAAAGGGCCGGGATCGGTCACCGAACTGGTGAAGACCTTGTCTGCCATGTATAAAGGGGAGGAGGAGGATTTTCTCCGCGTCAACCCACTGAGCGAGTTCTCTTCCAATAATTCCCGAAGTTGGGTAAGCAAACATCTTTATGGCATGTCCGATCCATGTTCCCGTGGTTAAATATCTCATTTCATGGTTTCTGCGCAGGAACTGCGCCGGGCCGTGGAGAAGATACACAGCCCGCCCCACAACCCGAGGATCCGGAGCGGTCCCTCGATCCGACCTCGAAGAGGATCCGGATATAAAGGTGGAGTTGATCTACGGGGTGTTCCACCAACTTAGCATCAACAATGCTTTGGTTGCCATTACGGCCGATTACCCCGGAATACTTCCAGCCTCACAGGTAACTGAGACCGAGGTCCCAATACTCTGATAATGACCTATCCGTGCTTATTTCTTGATCACCGTATACCAATGGTGTTTCGCAGGGGGTACCTTCGAGGCAGGAAGCCGAGCCCGCGGCGGCTGGCCAACAAGGGGCAGTACGGCCCCGCAGGCTAAAAACAAGTGAGATTCGGATCGAAACTCCGCTGCAACGGTATGGCGTGTCACCATATTCCCAGGATTGATTCCGGAGAGGTGTACTAACGCTGGTGCTCCTTTTAGGAAAAAGAGCGCTCGCCGGACTGAGTCCGGAGAGGTTGCCAATCGAACCTCCGCTGGCCAGGCTCCAAAGCCGGGTCCGGAAGCGGAGGTGAGCACGAGGCGTGCGTCGGATGCTCCTCCGACAGAGGATGCCGACAGATTGTACGCCACCAACTCCGAGGTGGAGAGCGCCATGAATCACAGGCGCCGTCGGACAGTTCTTCGTGACGCATGTTTCTCCCAAGAGACCTTGAATGCCTTCAATTCGGGAGATGCGCACCTCCGTGCCGCTCAAGATGTTCTAGCCAGAGCCACGAAGCAGTATGTAAAGGACATATGGGTAAGGAAATTTGACGGTTATATATGCCAGTAGCCCCCGAGACTTAAAATAGTTAGAATAACTGATTTAAGGATCATTTGTTATGCAGGATCTTACAAAAAAGAATACCCGACTGTCCCAGGAGCTTGAAGAATGCAAGGCCCAACTTGAGGCCGCACTAGCCGCTACACAGGGAGCCACAAAGACCCCCTCTGGTAATATATGCTTCAAAAGATAAATAGGTTATGAAGTGCGGCCTGTGTGTAATTCTGACAATAATATTGCAGATGGCGCCGGACTAGATCCGGACAAGCAACAGCTCCTGCGCCAGCTAAAGGCTGGCGAGAGTGTGCTTACGAGGGTGCGGCAGGAGCAAAATCACCTCCAAGATGCCAACACCCAACTGGGTGAGGAACTAAAGGATGTTCGTGCCCAGTTGTCTGACTCCGTAAAGGAGAATCGACGGCTTCGTCGCGGCATTTTCAGTAAGTGCTTGAGCAAACTTTTGAAGAGTTCAGCGAGGAAGGCGACTAACATAAACATGTATGTAGGTTTGCTCACAGGTCGTCCTGAAGAGGAGATGCCCAGTTCTTGGGTGATCTTCTTCCCGAATCGGCTACCTGCACGAACGAGTTCGGCAGGTGATGAAAGGCGTCGGCCAGGCCTTGTGGCCATCTATCTCCCTGCTCAAGGCATTGGAGAGCTGGCAGAGCGGCTTCAAGGAGCACGGCGGCGCTCCGACTATGGAAGATATCGGCCTGCCGTCGAGCGCCAGGGAGGCCTGGGCCATGGTGAAGACGCGGTACACGAAGGCTGACCCAAACCACATGGCCGAGGTCGGACCTGTGGGGCCTGATGGGAAGGAGATCCCTGTAAGCTTAGTGTATGGCCAAGTAGAATTGGCCGCCAAGTATTCCCAGCAAGATTGTAAATTAGATAGCCTATTAGATGGCATTGAGGAGGAATACAATGAGTCGAGTTGACTATGTAATTAAATATGACATGAAAAATGTCTTCTAGCCGGATTGTAGATCGTTTGTCATAGCAGACCTTTCGCTTCGACCTCAGGACCCAATAGTCCGGAGTGTGTCCGAATACCTTTGTGGTTATATAAGAACCGGGGTATGCATGGAGACAAGGCGTAGGGGTCATTATTGCTGTATCAGACAAGTGCCCAACTAGTTATGTTATATTACATGGATAGTAAGAAACATCTTCCAGGGAGAATAGTTCCGTTAAGGGTTCCTTTCGCTGGGATGCATGCCCTAAAGTGCATGTCAAAACTGCTAAGAAAGCAGAAAATCATCTTTCAGTTCACCGACCGAATATTCCCTTAAGAACGCTAGCTTTCGGCTTCACCCAGTCTGAGGTACACATCCGGCTGACCCGGCAGTAACAATCGCAGAGGTGCTCCCTTTACCACCTAGCCGAACAATCGGGGACGTAGGGTAAGCACAGGGAGCCAGCAACCCAGCTTGGCCAAAACTTAAGTCATATCGATGCATATAATGGTGAATAAAAGGTACATGCGGAAGTTTGACACATGTATTGGGCATGAAGCCCGTATAAATAAACTTCTGTTAAAGAAGCCCCCAGGTATAATGAGCACGGACAGCGCGTCAAGTATGTGCGAACAAAGCGCGAACGAGCCTCTAAAGGCTTTAAAAAGAAAGGGGAGGAAGGAGAGAAATAAAAGATAGCAAAAATAGAAAATGTGGATGGAGGAAGGAGACGAACGGAGTCCGGCGCTTAGGCGTAGAATCTTCGTAGACGGGCTGCGTTCCATGGGTTCGGCTCGAGTCGGTTATCCGATGCGTTTCGCAGACGGTATGCTCCGCCGGTCAGGACCTGGTCGATGATGAAGGGACCTTCCCATTTGGGCTTAAGTTTGTCCTTTTTCTTGTCTGACAGGCGTAGAACTAGTTCGCCAACGTTGTAAGCTTTGGCCCGTACTTCCCTGCGTTGTTATCTTCGAGCCTGTTGTTGATAAAATGTGGAACGAGCCTTTGCCACGTCGCGCTCCTCCTCCAATGCGTCCAAACTGTCCTGCCGACCGAGCTCGGCTTCTCTTTCTTCATACATGCGCACGCGAGGTGAGTCATGAATTATGTCGCAGGGCAAGACTGCCTCTGCACCGTACACCATAAAAAATGGTGTGAATCTGGTAGTACGATTCGGCGTGGTCCGCAGCCCCCAGAGTACGGAGTCGAAGCTCCTCAACCCGGTCGTGTTAGATTCCTTGAGGGACCGCACTAGTCTGGGTTTAATGCCGCTCATGTTAGACCGTTTGCTCGTTCGACTTGACCGTTGGTTTGAGGGTGATAGACTGAGGCGTAATCGAGCTTGATGCCCATGTTTTTGCACCTTAATTTGACCTCATCGGCCGTGAAGTTGGTGCCGTTATCAGTGGTGATGCTGTGGGGGACACCGTAACGGTGCACTACCCCTGATATGAAGTCTATCACCGGTCCTGATTCGGCCGTTTTGACAGGCTTGGCCTCTATCCATTTGGTGAATTTATCCACCATGACCAATAGGTATTTTTGCTTGTGGGTTCCTCCCTTAAGGGGTCCAACCATGTCAAGCCCCCAGACCGCGAACGTCCAGGTGATGGGCATAGTTTTGAGGGCGGTGGGTGGCATGTGGCTTTGGTTAGCAAAAAGCTGGCAACCGACGCATCGTTGGACTAAATCACAAGATCTGCCCGGGCCGTCGGCCAATAAAATCCTATACGGAAGGCCTTGCCTACAAGGGCCCGGGCTGCGGTGTGGTGCCCACCCAGTCCGGCATGAATTTCAGCCAGGAGGTTTCACCCTTCCTCTTCGGAGATACACCTTTGAAGGACTCCTGTAGTGCTTTTCTTATAAAGCTCTCCCTCATGGACTTTATAGGCTTTAGATCGCCGTACTATGCAGCGAGCCTCATTTTGGTCTTCGGGGAGTTCCTGCCTAGTTAGGTAGGCTAGGAATGGTTCCGTCCACGGGGCGATAACCGCCATTATTTCATGGGCGGAGGGTGTTATCTCGGTGGCAGAGCCTCCGATTGTGTCAGAGTGTTCGGCGTCAGGCAGTGCGGTTGGGTCCGGATTGTTATTTCCGGACTCCCCTTCCCATAGTACGGATGGCTTGAACAGCCGTTCGAGGAAGATGTTGGGCGGGACGGCATCACGTTTTGCACCGATGCGTGCCAATATGTCCGCCGCCTGGTTGTTATCCTGGGCTATGTGATGAAATTCGAGCCCTTCGAACCGTGCTGACATTTTAGGACCGCATTGCGGTATGCTACCATTTTTGGATCTTTGGCATCAAAGTCTCTGTTTATTTGAGATATTGCGAGGTTCGAATCCCCGCGCACCTCTAGGTGTTTAATGCCCATGGAGACTGCCATCCGGAGGCCGTGCAGAAGGGCCTCGTATTCGGTTGCGTTGTTGGAGTCGGTATACATTAAATGAAGGATGTATTGGACTGTGTCCCCGGTTGGGGACGTCAGGAAGACGCCAGCCCCCAGGCCGGCCAACATTTTGGAGCCGTCAAAGTGCATGATCCAATTGGAGTATGCGCCGTACTCTTTAGGGAGTTGACGGTCCATTCGGCCACGAAGTCGGCCAAAACCTGATAGCTCGTCGTGGCTTATAGGCTATGTCGAATGGAAGGAGCTCTATGGCCCATTTAGCAATCCGGCCCATCGCGTCGCGGTTGTTTATAATGTCGTTAAGAGGTACTTCGGAGGCTACCGTTATCGAACACTCTAGAAAGTAGTGTCGCAGCTTTCGGGATGCCATGAACACCGCGTATGCTATCTTTTGATAATGTGGGTACCCGGACTTGCATGGAGTGAGGACAGTGGACACATAATAAACCGGTCTTTGAAGAGGGAACCGGTGTCCGTCCGTTTCTCGTTCGACAACAAGCACCACGCTGACAACTTGGTGTGTTGCGGCGATATATAATAGCATTGGTTCGCCCATGTTGGGCGCGGCCAGGACTGGATTTGTTGCCAATATGGCTTTTATTTCTTCTAGTCCGGCCGTGGCGGCATCTGTCCACTCGAAGTGTTCGGTGCGGCGGAGGAGGCGGTAAAGGGGTAACGCATTTTCTCCCAAACGGGAAATAAAGCGGCTTAGAGCCGCTACGCATCCAGTCAATTTTTGTATTTGTTTGAGGTCTTTTGGAATATCCAATTGTGTGAGCTCGTATCTTGGCTGGGTTTGCTTCAATTCCTCTACCGGACACAATGAAGCCCGGGAGCTTTCCGTTGGAACGCCAAGACGCATTTTCGGATTGAGCTTGATGTCATATTTTGAAGATTGTCGAATGTGAGCTTCAAATCGTCTACTATAGTTTCGACATGCTTGGATTTGACGACCACATCATCTACATATGCTTCTACTGTTTTGCCGATCTGGTTTGCCAGACATGTCTGAGTCATGCGCTGATATGTTGCGCCGGCGTTTTTGAGCCCGAAGGGCATTGTGTTGAAGCAGAATGGGCCGTATGGAGTGATGAATGGTGTTGCAGCTTGGTCTGGCTCCGCCATCTTGATTTGGTGGTAGCCGGAGTACGCGTCGAGGAAGCACAATGAGTCGTGTCCTGCTGTAGCGTCAATAATTTGATCAATTCGAGGAAGGGGGAAGGGATCCTTTGGGCAAGCCTTATTAAGGTCTTTGAAATCAACACATAGGTGGCAGGATTTGTCCTTCTTTGGTACCATCACCAGGTTTGCTTGCCAGTCCGGATGTTTTATATCTCTGATGAATCTGGCTTCCAGAAGTTTGGCTAGCTCTTCTCCCATGGCCTGTCTCTTGGGTTCGGAAAAGCGCCGAAGAGCCTGTTTGGTAGCTTAAATCCTTTTAGGATATTTAGGCTGTGCTCGGCCAGCCGACGTGGGATTCCTGGCATGTCTGAAGGGTGCCAGGCAAAAATGTCCCAGTTTTCTCTTAGAAATTCTCGTAGTGCAGCGTCTACATCAGGGTTTAATTGTGCCCCAATGGAGGCCGTCTTTGCAGGGTCCATTGGGTGGACTTGGAATTTGACTATTTCATCCGCTGGTTTAAAACAGGTGGACTTGGATCTTTTATCAAGTATCACATCGTCCCTGTTCACTATGGAGCGCATCGAAGTGAGTTCCTCGGCCACTAGGGCTTCGGATATTGCCTCGAGGGCTAGTGCGGCTGTCTTGTTTTCGGCGCGGAGTGCTATGTTCGGATCACTAGCGAGAGTGATGATTCCATTAGGTCCGGGCATTTTAAGCTTCATGTAACCATAATTGGGTATAGCTTGAAAAATTGTGAATGCCTCTCGCCCCAATAAAGCATGATATCCGCTGCTGAACGGGGCCACTTGAAATGTGACCTCCTCGGACCTGTAATTGTCCGGCGAGCCGAACACTACGTCCAGTGTGATTTTTCCTGTGCAGCATGCTTCCCGGCTAGGGATTATTCCTCTAAAGGTTGTGCTGCTTCGCTCAATGCGGTTCCAGTCTATTTCCATTTTTCGGAGGGTTTCCTCATAGATGAGGTTCAGTCCGCTGCCGCCATCCATGAGTACCTTTGTAAGGCGAAAATCATCCACTATTGGACTGAGAACCAATGCGGCTGGTGCTCTGGCTGTTCGGAATTTGGGTTCGTCACTGGCATTAAAGGTAATAGCCGTGTCACTCCATGGATGTATAGTTGCTACTTGGTAGACTTCGGCAAGGTTGCGGAGTGTTCGTTTCCGCATGTTATTTGATGCGAAAGTCTCGAAGACTGTTAACACCGTACCGGTATTGCTGGGCTGGGATTCTGAAGCTAGAAGCTCTTCGCCACTTTTGGCCACCTGCCGTAGTATCCAACATGCTCGAAGGCTATGAGTTGGAGTGGCGCCCTCTGTGCTATGAATTTTGCAGGGTCCGTTTAGCCAACCCTCAAGTACGGTTCCATACCCTTTAGGGGGTTTTTGTTTTTTAATGTTTAATCCAGGTGCTTGGTGATGATGCACCCTTTTATTCCGGACTAGGGATGTATTCGGGGCCGGATTATCCCAAAATTGACTTTCGGTTTTCCAAGCACTCTCCATCGCACAGTACTTTTGTACCGTGGTCACCAAGTCATCAAAGCGTGTAATTTCGCGACGACTTATGGCGTTTAGGATTCCTTTGTCCGTGCAATTATTGCAAAAAAAGTGAGATTGCGTCCTCCTCTCGGCAGTCCTTTATCCTGTCCATAACCAGGAGGAATCTGGCCCAGTAATGATGTACTATTTCAGTTGGCTCTTGCCGAATTCGGGATAGATCGCTAATGTTTGGGTGGGCGGGTGGAACTAGATCCGGAACCCCGTCCAATTTAAGACTCAGGGGCCGAGAAGTTTCTGAACTTGGAAGTTTGGATTTTTGAATGCTATCCAATGAGTCCAACCCGCCGCCTGACTTTAAGTTCAGGGCTTGATTGACATCCGTCCCTCTGCGGGAATCCGGCATGGAGGGATCGGGAATCCGGACGTAGTGTGTCCTTAAGATAGAAGAAGAATCGCCGCATTGCTCCTCTATCACAGCAACATGATGGGTAGCTTCGGGAGAGTTGATCTCTCTCAGATCGGTTTTAGGCCCGATCTGGTCGTAGTCTGTGGCGACTCCCAGGGCGGCGATGTGATCCAAGAGCTCGTTTACGGAGGAGAGCTCGATCGGATCTAACTGTTCGGCAAATTCCGAATTGACGTGAAGATTGGTTTCGATGACTCGGGAAGTCATCATCGGCGCGACGGCCGAACTGGTGGTCATAAGAAAACCACCTAGCTGGAGAGTCTGGCCAGTGGCCAAGGCTCCTTTGGCGATAGTATCGTCTTTAAAGACGGGATGAGGCATCCTTCCTGACGGCGACGGCACAGAGGAACTCTCAATGAAAGCACGAATGTCGGTGTCAAAACCGGTGGATCTCGGGTAGGGGTCCCGAACTGTGCGTCTAGGCGGATGGTAACAGGAGACAAGGGACACGATGTTTTTACCCAGGTTCGGGCCCTCTCGATGGAGGTAATACCCTACTCCTGCTTGATTAATATTGATGATATGGGTAGTACAAGAGTAGATCTACCACGAGATCAAGGAGGCTAAACCCTAGAAGCTAGCCTATGGTATGATTGTTGTTCGTCCTACGGACTAAAACCCTCCGGTTTATATAGACACCGGATAGGTTAGAGTTACACAGAGTCGGTTACAATGGTAGGAGATCTACATATCCGTATCGCCAAGCTTGCCTTCCACGCCAAGGAAAGTCCCATCCGGACACGGGACGAAGTCTTCAATCTTGTATCTTCATAGTCCAGGAGTCCGGCCAACGGTGATAGTTCGGCTATCCGGACACCCCTAATCCAGGACTCCCTCAGAGCCCTTCGTCTACTACTATGAGTGCCCGGTGCCATTTTGGGGCTCGCCGGCGGACATCGTGCATCACCTGATGCAGGCGTGCGGCAATCACTACTGGCCCTTGGCGAAGAACATCAAGTACGAGACGTGCTACCCGTTCACCGTGCCGGAGTCGCTGGAGGATCAATGCTGCCTGCTAGTCTCGGAGGAGGACGGCAGCGTCTTCCCCTTGATCATGGCCACCGGCGAGGCCCGCGCAGGCCGCCGCCAAATCTCTGTAGTGTGCGTCAGGGGCGATGCCGCTGACGCTGACACTGACACGAGGCTGATGTACGGGTGCGTGCTCACTATTACTACCCCTCGGAGGTCCGTGGGCGGCGACACTGGCTACGTCAAGCTGACTTGGACTCTGCCGAGCTGGGACCTTCCCGCCGATGTGGACATGGAAGACGCATGGTATTATTTGACCCCCAACAATGTGCATGGGGACTTCAAGGAGGTTCACCTGGACATATGCATTACTAAGTTAAATGTTGATCATTAGTCTTCGCTCAATGTAATCCGCTGTCTAAGCATGTGGAGACTTCCATGCATGATCTTGCTCTATTGGAGTATCGCGCATGAATAAAAGTGTATCCATTTATGGTTTAGTCTAGAATCTTTCATGTAAGAATTTCTACTACTGATGCCGGTGAAAGACTTATGATGAACCATTTCTGCAAAGCACAATAAGAGTTATTTCTTCACAAGTTTTGGATGCAGGTTGAGCAGGTTGAACGCTTTTGTTTGCAAAAGATACTTTTTATCTATTTCACCCGGATGTTTCTGAGCTCTAGAGATGAAATCATATCCGAAGAAACCTATCGATACCTGTTACACATGAGATGACCCCCACATCCTTTGTCAAAATAAAGAACACCCCGATCAATGCATTTCACTCTTCCGCGCAACAGACGGGCACTACACTAGTGTCAAAAACGTTCTTATATTATGGGACGGAGGAATGCGAAGAAATAGATAGAGAGGAGTAAAAAATATACTAATAGCCAACCTTATAGCCAACCTTGTTGTAGTATGAGTGACTAAGTGATGACTATGTATGACATGCCAACATCAGATAGCCTAACGCACCGTGTTAAATCTCCAAGAGCGCGACCCTTGGCGACGCGACGGTCATGGTAGGCGCGACCATGATCTGGCTGCTGGCAGCCCTTGGATCTGAGATCAAACGGTCGCATGCTAAGTTGCTGAAAATTTGCAGAATAACCCTCCAGGATAGGATATTCACCCATAGGTCTAGAATCACGCCATGCAACCGTTCGATCTCAGATCCAAGGGCTCTCGGAAGCTCGTATCATGGGAGAATGGAAAGCCACTACCCTGCCGTTCGCACGCTGGCAGTTCGCTCCTACTCGTCCCTGCACGTCCTTTAATACTACGGTGGGTCGCTCCTAGTCGTCTCGTCCATTCCCATTACGGCAGTTCCACTAATCCTAACCCTCCTCCCAAATCCATGGCATCTCAAATCTCCCCGGTCGGCGGTGAGTACAAGGTCAGAACCATCACCGGCGATGAGTTCGATGTCATCTACACCCGTTCTTCATGACGGTGAAAGGATGCCTTTCTCGCTTCAGACGCATGTTCGAAGACTCAGATGATGAGTGGATAGCTGGGCTAGATGTTGAGTACACCACAGTCCTGGGACGAAAGAAGGATCTAAAGGACGAAGAGAGGAAGAAGCCCGCCGTGATCCAGGTTTGCGTGCATGACTTATGCTTGGTCTACCACATATGCCATGCCGACGTTGAGTGCCAGGATTTTAAGGACTTCCTCGAGAGCAACCTAGTCAAATTCGTTACTGTAGACTTTGGTAATGACAAAGAAGTCCTGCGTCGGATAGGCCTCGTTGTAGCCAACACCTTCGACCTCCAAAAGAATCGGCTGGTGTCCTCTCGTCAGCCTTCAATGTTGTCCCTGGCAGGAGCCATGGTTCATCCTTCGTACGGTAAACTGGAGAAACCTCCATACACGTTTCATCGTCATGCATGGCAGCGGAATGTACTAGATATAGACCACATCCACTACGCTGCATTGGATGGCTACCTTTGTTTCAATATCTAAAAGGGTTGGATGAAGAGAAACAGCCAAGTTGGCGGTTCAAGCAAAGAAGTATCGGCCAAGAGGAAGAGGGAAAAGGATGAAGTCGAGGACGTGGACGAGGACTCCGAGTAAGGTGGCAGTGTCGTTGCTCCTGGTGGTTCTAATGCAGTGTCGACCGGGATAGTTGCAAAGTTTAATTTCAGATGTGCTTAATTTAATTTGAGGGGTGTGTTGTGTTGATCCCCCAGCAGAACTATGTTATGTTTCTTCTTGTTACTTTAACTCTTCAGTACGTACATACTAGTATTTCTTACATTTCATCTTTTAGTTGGTATAGTACTACCACTCGTTTCTTCACATTATATCATTACAATATATATGGCCAACATCATATAGCCAGCAGTTTAGTTGTCAAAGAATTTCAGGGTGCTTAGTTTTGTCAAAGAATTTCAGGGTGCTTAGTTTTATTTGAGGGGTGGGTTGTGCTGGACACCATTATTGTGGCTAGCCTTTTTAATAGTACTATATGCATAATTTGGTGACCAGCGCTCTCTAAATGTACCACCTTTTTTTTAATTTCAAGTTTTGCTCCATGGCGCAATCCATCGATACTACTGTTGTACAAAAGTATACATTTTTTAAAAGGCTAGAGGGCGGGGCAGTCTAGCTTGGTCGGTTTCACGAGAGGCGAGGGCCTTTGTGATTTGACGGCTCATTACTGTTGGAAGGCGGGGCCTTGTGATTTGACTGCTCGTATAAATGCGCCGATGACCTGATCGAGGAGGAGCAAAGAACCGTGCGGTATACTCAAGTTTTCCACTTTGGAGTAATCTTTGACAGAGAGAAACCTGAAACACGGCAGCCAAGTGCCATATGGCGATAAAAAATGATCTAATTTGCTAGTCATATCATTGTTAGCATTGTTCTATTCATTCCCTCAAAAAAACCATTGTACTATTCATGCCTCGCAGAGAACGTGACACGTGCGGCGAAACACCCGAAGCAAAAGATGAAACACAGCAGCAAAAGAAGAAGGAAGATTATCACCCCAAATGATCTAATTCACCGTGGAGTCGTAACTGCTCCTTCATCGCCTCCACGACCTCCATCTCCTTGCGCGTCTCCTCCGCCATCTTCTTCATTCTGTCCATGACACGGGATTTCTCGACGCGAGCCTTCATCATCTATTCCACGGCCGCATTACGTACCTTGACAGCAGCCGGGTGCTTGATGCGGAGCTTCGCCAACTCCTCATACGTACCATGACGAGGGCTTGCATCATCTTCATCGAGGAACTACTATTCTCATGCAGCTTCTTCCAGCCGGCGTTCTTCTCCTTCAACAGGTCGATCTCGTGGCAGAGCTTCGCCTTGTCCTCCTGAAGTCGCAGGATTTTGCCAGTCGCCTTCTTCTCTGAGGCAATGCTCTTCTTCAACAGCATCACCAAGCCGGCAGTCAACTCCCCCTGCTGATTGAGCTCAGCGGGCATGTCGTCGAGGCTCTCCTTCAGCAACTCCATCAAGCCTTGGATGAACTCCTTCGCTTATTGAGGTGCTTATTGAGCTGATCGGGCATGCCGTCGAGGATAACGACTCCAGCTCCGCTGCTCGGCATGTTCGCCTCCACGGCTAGGGCGCTCCCGGGAGCCATCACCTGCCCGTGAGAGATCTTTCGAGGTCTCTGCGTGGCGGTGAGCCCTCTCTTTTTTTCCGTAGCCTTGGTTGCCGCTCCCTTGTTACGAGTAGTTCTCGACCTAGATCTCTGCTCACCGGCCATGGCAACGACGGACGAAGAAGAAGCACTTATGAGGAGGAAAGGTAGAGTAATTTTCGGTTAGGTAGTTCCCCTTTTTATAACCTAAGTACTAGCACTAGTACTAATACCTGCATAGTGGGGACACGTCCAGGTTTGGTACGTACTAGTAGGTGTGAGCAGGCTTTCGAATGTGATGGGAACAAGGTAAAGATTAATTGATGGTTTTGGTTTCGAGGACCGAAACGGCTCCCGATGAGTTTAGCGGAACATAAATTTCAAGTACTACACTGCTCAGATGCGTAAATATTATGTTATTGTCAAAAATTGGCACAAAATACGAAGGAGACCAATGGAAGTACTACTTAGCAACCCACGATTTAACTACTCCCATGCGCGCAGTGGAGTAATAATGTCTTTCTTCCGCCCTCACGTCCCACTCAATTTGCATGCCCTGTATTAATTGACCATCAATGAAGTGAACGACTTTACACGCGTCAAATTATCACATGGGGTGGATCTTGGTACAAAATTGCGTCCGCCGTGTACCGCTGCAGCGCGTGCGAGGGAATGAGTGCGTGCGTGGCGTGCGTGCACATCTTCGCCGTGCATGTACCACCAAGATGGCTCGGGGAGGACGAGTGCATTCTTACGGAACCAGCAGCACGCCAACGTGATCAAACCACGCAAGGAGGTCGCGACAACGCCTCCACATGTGCCACGTGGCTTCATGAACTGTAAGAGAGACACTGTAGCGTGCCATTGGTATTCTAATTTACGTGTTTTGCACATACTCGAAGTACTAGTAAGGTACACGTGCATTGCACGCATCAGATTTTGCAACCAAATTATGAATAAATACCACACTATAGCATGTAATCTCTGAGTCATATATGCCTGATGTATCCCTTCATTTAATTCTTATTGTTCATCTCATTCAAAATCAATTAGAGGGTGCTTGGATACGTTTTAGTCCCATGACTAAAAGTAGTGAGACTAAAACATGCTAGCCTCATCCATGCTTGGATCCAAATACTAAGGAGACTAAAATCAAGTTAATGAGCATTTATTATCCTCCAAACCCTCCAATCCAAAACTCGCCCGTGTTAAAGGAGAGGAGTTAAATGAGGAGAGAGAGGACTAATCCACATTTTAGTAGGGGTACCCCTCACTAAAAAAATTTAGTCTCAAGACTAGTTTTAGCCCCTCTTTAGTCAGGGGTGCTTGGAACTTTAGTCTCTTAAAGAGACTATTTCTAGTCAGACTAAAATAAGTCCCTTGGATCCAAGCACCCTCTTAATTTTTATAAAAAAAGCTAAGAACGCGGGAATAGGAAAAACATGAGATTATAGTGGAATGTCTTCTTGAATCCTACAGGATTGTATGAGTGTTTGATTGTGCATGGAAAAAACGCAGAATTCTTTCAAAGAGGTTTGAGTGGATGGGATGTTTCCTATGAAATCTAGTGCAAATGAATCATATGGAAAAGTTCCTATGGTTTACAATCCTATGAATCAAACAACCAAGATAGGAAAAATTCCTAATGATTAGAATCCTCCAAAATTCCTTTGAGAATCCTTTGAATCAAATAAGCCCTTAATCTATTTTATGATTCATGGAATTGTGCGTTGTAAAGCATAAAGTAAAAAACAAATAATGGCAATTCAACTAAAAAAAGTTTGGGCAGTTATGATATGGAAGATTCTAGAACAAAAGAGAACCACTGTTGTTTTGAGGTTTGTGCATTATGCTTAAGTTCAACCATGGAGTCTGCTAGATTGTACATGTGGCAAAATCCGGTGGGGGGCTAGAAGATGGAGCGAGGGGCCAAGTGGAGGGAGACTATGAAGGAATGCACAAGTGCGAGATCAATATTTAGAGAGAGGGGGCGAACACGTGCGCTGTTGCACGCAGTGGCGGAGCCATGAAAAATAAATGAGCTAGGGGCCAAGCATTGCTAATCCTTTACGAGGAGGGTCAATTCATGAAATTAAACCTTTTTAGCAGCAATTGTCTAATAATCACATTCATATTAGCCTCGATATATAGTGATGTTAGGGGGGGCAGGGCCCTTACTGCCCCTGTCTTCGCCATTGTGCACGCGTCTGAGAGATGAAGCGGAAGGCATGGATGATGAGAGGGGGACGTTGGATATATAATTAATGTGGGTGTATTAACTACATATGTTAATCCTATATAGAGAGGTATAGATTGATCGATGTGGACGTGGGAAAGAGGGTGAGACCTCACTGGATATATCGATTGATCGGTTTGTGTGGAAAACTATGAAAGACCTAGCTATATACACACATACATAGAGGAACATCGATCGTTGCACATGCACGCGTGAGAGATAAAGAATGCCCGATATGATGGAGAGGGGGATGTGTGTGGGTGTGTGCCTTCATGGGAGACCGACCTGAAGAAAAAGATTGCATGCGTGCGATGGATAATGCCGACTGGTAGTGTGTGTGCATGCATGCACGAGAGAAAGTTAGTGGTACAATTATAAAGAGAAGACTACTGTGTGGGTGTAAAAGAATAGGTGAGGTCATAATCAATGTAAAGTTGAATTCAAATATTTGAATAAGAGATCCTGATGTTTGAAACCCATGCATGCGTGAATATAACGGAGATCTGCGCGGTGTGGTTTGGAAACGAGCATGTTGTAATGTATACACATTGAACAAGGTCAGACTGATTTGAATTTGAGATACCGATGGCAGACATCATTTGGCCACGTCGCATCCGTGCATGGACGGACTATTCTAATTGGAGATGATGGGCGGCTTCGCATCACATATCTATATCTATACCTCTATATATATTTTTTATATTTTATATTTTTTTATATTGTGTGCGGGTAGCTTTAACTTTGAAAGATGGTCGTTGGATGAGGCGAATCCGATAGTCCAAAGATGAAAAATTTGAGCAATGTTGACCGTTGGATATCATCTAGATTCCACCAGATTTCGCCACATGTATAATCTAGAAAGACTCCATGGTTGAACTTAAGCATAATGCACAAACATCAAAACACAAGCACTTCTTATTTGTTCTAGAATCTTCCGTATCAGAATTGCCCAAATGTTTTTCGACATGATTTGCCATTATTTGTTTTTACTTTATGTCTTACAACGCACAATTCCATAAATCTTAAAATAGATTAGCTTTCTTATAAAAACTAGATGATTTTGAATGAAATGAACTATAAGAATTAAGCGAACATCTACATCATGCCTATATGACTCAAAGCTTGCATGCTATAATGTGGTATTTATTCATAATTTGGCTGCCAAATCTCATGCGTGCAATGCACGTGTACCTTACTCTAGTCGAAATGGTGTTTGTGTGTGTGTTGTGCATGTTGAGGTGCAAATTGTATTTTTTTGGGTACACATTAAGCTTGTTCTTCCGAAATTTCAAGCCGCGCCTTGTTATGCCGATAATTCAAGCTAGCGTCTCTGTCTATCGTGCTGCAAAACTCCCGCCTCTTCAACCCGCGCCTTGTTAGCCCGAAATATTTAAGATATATCTTTGTCTCGTTGTGCTCCGACAACTCCCTCCATCTCAACCCACGCCTTGCTATTCCAAAATTACAACGCGCGCGAAAACTCCCACCTCCTGTGAAATCCCGACACGCGAAATGCCCGTGGTACCCCTTGATACGTCTCCAACGTATCTACTTTTCCAAACACTTTTGCCCTTGTTTTGGACTCTAACTTGCATGATTTGAATGAAACTAACCCGGACTGACGCTGTTTTCAGCAGAACTGCCATGATGTTGTTTTATGTGTAGAAAAGGAAATTTCTCGGAATGTCCTGGAAATCCACGGAGGCACTTTTTGGAATTTATAAGAATTATTGGGCGAAATAAATACACCAGGGGGGCCACAGCCTGTCCAAGAGACAGGGGGCGCGCCCCCTATCTCGTGGGCCCCCTGGACCTCCTCCGACCTCAACTCCAACTCCATATATTCCGTCTCGGGGAGAAAAAAATCAGAGAGAAAGTTTCATCGCGTTTTACGACATGGAGCCGCCGCCAAGCCCTAATCTCTCGGGAGGGCTGATCTCGAGTCCGCTCGGGGCTCCGGAGAGGGGATTCGTCGTCGTCGTCATCATCAACCATCCTCCATCACCAATTTCATGATGCTCACCGCCCGTGCGTGAGTAATTCCATCGTAGGCTTGCTGGACGGTGATGGATTGGATGAGATTTACCATGTAATCAAGTTAGTTTTGTTAGGGTTTGATCCCTACAGATTGATGTTGCTATGACTTTGCTATGCTTAATGCTTGTCACTAGGGCCCGAGTGCCATGATTTCAGATCTGAACCTATTATGTTTTCATGAATATATGTGTGTACTTTATCCTATCTTGCAAGTCTATAGTCACCTATTATGTGTTATGATCCGACAACCCCGAAGTGACAATAATCGGGATACTTCTCGGTGATGATCGTAGTTTGAGGAGTTCATGTATTCACTATGTGCTAATGCTTCGTTTCGGTTCTCTATTAAAAGGAGGCCTTAATATCCCTTAGTTTCCATAAGGACCCTGCTGCCATGGGAGGTTAGGACAAAAGATGTCATACAAGTTCTTTTCCATAAGCATGTATGACTATTTACGGAATACATGCCTACATTACATTGATGAATTGGAGCTAGTTCTATATCACCCTATGTTATAACTATTGCATGAGGAATCGAATCCGGCATAATTATCCATCACTGATCCATTGCCTACGATCTTTTCACATATTGTTCTTCGCTTATTTACTTTTCCGTTGCTACTGTTACAACTACTACAAAAACCCAAAAATATTTATCTTTACTTTTTCTACCGTTACTATTACTATCATACCACTTTTGCTACTAAACACTTTGCTGCAGATACTAAGTTATCTAGGTGTGGTTGAATTGACAACTCAACTGCTAATACACAAGAATATTCTTTGGCTCCCCTTGTGTCGAATCAATAAATTTGGGTTGAATACTCTACCCTCGAAAGCTGTTGCGATCCCCTATACTTGTGGGTTATCAAGACTAATTTCTGGCGCCGTTGCCGGGGAGCATAGCTCTATTCTCAGAGTCCCTTGGGATTTATATCTGTTGATAACTATGAAGAACTTGAAAGACGCTAAGACCAAGATTTTGCCCTCAACTACGAGGGAGGTAAGGAACCGTCATCTAGCTCTGCACTAGATTCTCCTACATTATTAGTAAGCTTGCGACACCTAAACCTGCTCTTGCTATGAATTACGATATGTCGCATGTTATTGATGATGCCACTACGCTATGCATGATGAAACTACTTACGTGCGTGATACTACTTTGCCATTAGGTGAATTTCTAGATGAACAACTTGCTAGAGTTAGTGGGAATGAAATTCTTGAAGATCCTACATCGATGATAGTGATGATAAAGGTTCCCCAATGATTATGTGTTACCTGTTGTTCCTAAGGGTTATGTTATGAATGAAAAAAGCTGCTATGGAAATCCTTGCTTGCAATGATACAAATGATCTTAAGAAATTATTAGCCAAATGGAAGCAGCAGTCTCTTAATGCTAGAATGAAACCCGTTCCTGCTTTTGGTACTTCACCTATCTGTGTTGCTGATAAGGATTATGAATTCTCTGTTGATCCTGATATTATTACTTTAGTTGAATCTGATCCTTTTTATGGCCTTGAATCTGAAACTGTTGTGGCACATCTTACCAAGTTGAATGATATAGCCACCCTATTTACTAATAATGAGAAGTTTCGCTATTTATATATCCTTAAGATATTTACGTTCTCATTAAAGGGTGATGCTAAGACTTGGTATAATTCTCTTGCTCCTGGTTGTGTGCGTAGTCCCCAGGATATGATTTATTACTTCTCTGCTAAATATTTCCTAGCTCATAAGAAACAAGCTGCCTTATGGGAATATATAATTTTGTGCAAATCAAAGAAGAGAGTCTCCCACAAGCTTGGGGAGGCTTCTCCGATTACTTAATGCTTTGCTGATCATCCTCTTAAGAAAAATGAAATACTTGATATCTTTTATAATGGACTAACCGATGCTTCCAAGGACTACTTGGATAGTTGTGTTGGTTGTGTTTTCAGAGAAAGAACAGTCGACGAAGCTGAAATATTATTGAATAATATGTTGACTAATGAAAATAATTGGACTCTTCCCGGGCCAGTTCCTGAAGTAATTCCTGAACCAATTGAGCCAATTCCTGAGCCTATTCCTAAACCCACAGAGAGGTGTTTTATTTCTCAGTCCTGAAGATATGCAAGAGGCAAAGAAATCAATGAAAGAAAAAGGTATTAAAACTGAAGATGTTAAGAATTTACCTCCTATTGAAGAAATACATGGTCTTAATTTACCGCCTGAAGAACCACATTGTCTTGATAACCCGACACAGGTAGTAAAGGTAAATTCTCTCTATAGATATGATAAAGTTGAAATACCATCTACTAAATTTCATAGCCCATGCTTAGATGAATTTGATTACTTTATGGCTAGACAAGAAAGTTTTAATGCTTATGTTGGTAGAGAGTGAAAGAATAATGCTTTCGAGATAGGACGCGTAGGCGATAATCTGGCTAGAGTTAAAGATGAACTTCACCGCGTTAGCAAATATGCTTCTATGGTTGCTACTCAAGCTGAGGAAGTACTTAAAGCTCAAAATGATTTACTTGATGAATTAAATAATAAAAATGACTTTGCTGTTAGAGTGGCTACTCGAACTGGTAGAATGACTCAGGAACCTTTGTATCCTAAAGGCCACCCTAAGAGAATCGAGCAAGATTCTCAGAGAAATAATTTAGAGGCACCTAGTTCTTCTAAAAAGAAGAAGAAGAAAAACGATAGAACTTTGCATGCTTCTAGTGAACCTGTCGTAGACACACCTGAGAATCCCAATGATATTTTTATTTCTGATGCTGAAACACAATCAGGTGATGAACATGAACCTAGTGATAATGTTAATGATAATGTTCATGTTGATGCTCAACCTAGCAAAGACAATGATGTAGAGATTGAACCTGCTGTTGATCTTGATAACCCACAATCAAAGAATCAACGTTATGATAAGAGAGATTTTGTTGCTAGGAAGCACGGTAAAGAAAGAGAACCATGGGTTCAGAAACCCATGCCCTTTCCTCCTAAACCATCCAAGTCAAAGGATGATGAGGATTTTGAGCACTTTGCTAAAATGATTAGACCTATTGTCTTACGTATGCGCTTAACTGATATGCTTAAGGTAAATCCTTATGCTAAGTATATGAAGGATATCATCACAAATAAAAGAAAGATACCGGAAGCTAAAATTTCCACCATGCTTGCTAATTACACTTTTAAGGGTGGAATACCAAAGAAACTTGGAGATCCGGGTGTACCAACTATACCATGCTCTATTAAAAGAAATTATGTTACAACTGCCTTAAAGTAAATCCTTATGCTAAGTATATGAAGGATATCATCACAAATAAAAGAAAGATACCGGAAGCTGAAATTTCCACCATGCTTGCTAATTACACTTTTAAGGGTGGAATACCAAAGAAACTTGGAGATCCGGGTGTACCAACTATACCATGCTCTATTAAAAGAAATTATGTTACAACTGCCTTATGTGATCTTGGAGCCGGTGTTAGTGTTATGCCTCTCTCTTTATATCATAGACTTGAATTGAATAAGTTGACACCTATTGAAATATCTTTGCAAATGGCTGATAAATCAACTGCTATACCTGTCGGTATTTGTGAGGATGTGCCTGTTGTGGTTGCAAATGTCACTATCTTAACGGACTTTGTTATTCTTGATATTCACGAGGACGATAGTATGTCTATTATCCTTGGTAGACCTTTTCTTAATACTGCAGGGGCTGTTATTGATTGCAACAAAGGCAATGTCACTTTTCATGTTAATGGTAATGAGCATATGGTACACTTTCCGAGGAAACAATCTCAAGTTTATAGCATCAATTCTATTGAAAAGTTCCAACTATTATTTTTGAGGTTTTGAATTTCCTCTCCCTACTGTCAAGAAAAAGTATGATATTCTTATTGTTGGGGATTTTCATATCCCCGTTGAGGTAACTTAGTGTTATTCGAATTTCTCCGGTTCCGTGTTATTCGAAATGAGTTTGTTAACAAGACTTGATCAACCTTGTTAGTGGGTTCATTTTGATGATCACGAGATGGATGAAACTAGAAGGCACAACCTTCTGTACCCTCCTTTTACTTTCTGTTATTTAGAATAAATAAAGAAAAAATAGTACTATCCGTCTGTTTTCTGAATTATCCGTGCATTAAAAAAATAGTCCGAAAATAAAAGTGCTCCAAATGCCCTGCAAATCTAGTATGATTTTTTCTGGAATATTTGAGGATTTTAGGCACTAAAAACACTGCAGGAGGGCCAAGCACCAGGCCACGAGAGAGGAGGGCGCCCCCCTGTAGGGCGCGCCCCCTGTCTCGTGGGCCCCTGGTGGCCCCCCTCCACTTATGCCAGCACCCACACACTTCATCTTCTACCCAAAAAAATCCCCATCCAGCTCAAGCACGAGTTCTAGCTCGTTTTGCTGCGATTTTCGATCTCTTAGCTCAAAGCTCCATTCATAAAACTGCTTTGGGAGATTGTTGCTTGGTATGTGACTCCTCCATTGGTCCAATTAGTTTTTGTTCTAGTGCTTTATTCATTGCAAATTTTTGCTGCATAGGTGACCATGTTCTTGAGCTTGCATGTTAAATTTTGAGGTCCCAAGCAATTCCAATGCATGATATAGGCTCTAGGCACTTGTAGGAGTAGTTGCTATCAATCTTGTTTAGTTTTATGCACTTTTATTTTGAAGTTACTAAAATTTCAGAAATTTTCAGAAAAAGAAATATGCTTAGAAGAATGTACCAAGGAGGCTCCTCGGCAAAGAAAGGGCCAAGGATTGCTATACGTGAGCAAGATGTTGAATTGTCGAGGGACGCAAATGTGCGGGCTTGTGAGTGGCCATCCAATGATTTTATGGTCGAAGCAGGCTTCAAGGAGGAATTTGACACGTATGTGCGTAATGCCGAGCTGGTGGAATTCTTACAAGATAAGTGTCTGCAGTACTATCAGTTGACTGATTCTTTTGTGCGGAGATTTAAATATAACTGTGCGCGTAATTCTCCTAGTGTCATGTTTGATATTTATGATACATCTTATAACATGGATTTAGAGGATTTCACAACTGCTTGCAAACTCCCGTATTGCGGTAATATTAATGATCCTCCCAAATCTGAATTTAGAGATTTTCTTGCTAGTATTATTGTGGGAGAATCTAGGGACGTAGCACAAGCTACCATAGGGAGCATTCATTTTCCTGCTATACATTACTTTGCTCTCTTTATTGGTAGATGCATTAACGTAAGGACGAAGTATGTCACATGTGTGCTCCTGATCTTTGTGTCCTCAAGAGTGTTGTGTCAGGTTATAAAGGTTATAACTTGGGGGCAATAGTTGCACGTAGGTTGCAGAATAATAGTAGAAAGGGATATTTATTTGGAGGAATTTATGCAGCCTGTGTGGCTAACTTTCTTAATATAGCTCCACGAGAGGGGGATATGATTTTACCTCCTATTTATTTGGATAAAGAAGCTATGTTCAATCATCATTTTCTTGAGAGGAATGAACAATTCCTCCATTATCGACTAATCTATGATGCATTTAATGTCGTCCCTATTACTCTTCCTGCTCCCTACTTTTTTGATTATCAGGCAAAAGGAAGATATGTTGTCACCAGGGAAGAAGTAACTGAATATGAGAGGGGAATGGAGGCAGCTCGCCAACACGCTGCTGCTCAGGAGGCGGTCGCCTCTGCATCTCCGTACTACCCCAGTTTCACTTATGAATATCAGTCAGGCGGTCCTTGGTACTAGACCAACTTAGGCCAAAAGCCTAAGCTTGGGGGAGTACGTATTTCTCACCGACTTTACATTCATGTTCACACACTAGTCGTCAGTGCTCATACTCTTTCATTGTATTATCCACGCTAGTTTAAATTTCTTTTTCTAGTTTTCTTCTTGTGTGTTTGATAAACCTTAAGAAAAACCAAAAAAATTAGTTAGTTTAATTTCCATGCTTGTAGTAGAAATTAAAATGAAAACCCAAAAAGATTTCTAGTTCTTATTTTTACTTGTTGGGAGCTTTCCCATGTAAATAGTTTTATTTTCTTTTCTTTCTTTTGGGGGTCGAGAACACCATATTGAAAAATGCTTAGTGGCTCTTATATGCATGATTGTTTATTTAATTTAGAGCCCATATTACTTGTCTTCTCTCTTGAGTTGAATGCTTGCATATTCCAGCTTAGTCCAACGCACGTACACTCTTATTATTATACACATCGCTACGTAAATGCAGTGAAAGGCAATAATGACGATATATGATGGACTTATTGGGATGAGAAAAGCTGGTATGAACTCAACCTCTCTTGTTTTTGTAAATATGATGAGTTCATCGTTTCTGAGTCAGCTATTATGAAGTAAACATATTTGCAATGACATTTAGAGATTATAGTTGCTTGTGCCATGCTTGATTAGCTATGAGTTATAATGATTTACCTTGCATGCCAACATGTTATTAGAATGATTATGATGTGGTATGATGGGATGGTATCCTCCTTTGAATAAATTGAGTGACTCGACTTGGCACATGTTCACACATATAGTTGAATCAAATCAACATAGCCTTCATGATATTTATGTTCATGGTAGATTATATCCTACTCATGCTTGTACTCAGTGTGAATTAATTTTAATGCATGTTTACATTGTTGTCGCTCTCTCAGTTGGTCGCTTCCCAGTCTTTTGCGAGCCTTCACTTGTACTAAGCGGAATACTGCTTGTGCATCCAAACTCCTTAAACCCCAAAGTTGTTCCATATGAGTCCACTATACCTTCCTATATGCGGTATCTACCTGCCGTTCCAAGTAATTTTGTATGTGCCAAACTCCAAACCTTCAAATGAAATTCTGTTTTGTATGCTCGAGCAGCTCATGTTTCAACTAGGGCTGCCTATATCTTCCATGCGAGGTGGGTTATTCTCAAGAGGAGTGGACTCCGCTCCTCATTCACGAGAAAGGGCCGGTAACCGGGATGCCCAGTCCCATGATCCAAAAAGATCAAACCAAATCAAATAATTAAAAAAAACTCCCCCAGGGCTGTTGTATGTTCGAGGCACTCGTTGTTTCGAGCAAGCCATGGATTGATGCTTGTTGGTGGTTGTGGGAGTATAAACCTTTACCATTCTGTTTGGGAACTGCCTATAATGCATGTAGTATGGAAGATACAGCCATCTCATAGTTGTTGCGTTGACAGCGAAAGTATGCCGCTCAAAATGTTATTCAATCTCTATTTTAAAATCGAGCTCTGGCAACTCTACAAATCCCTGCTTCCCTCTGCGAAGGGCCTATCTATTTACTTTTATGTTGAGGCATCATCCGTTCTTATAAAAAAGCACCCGCTGGAGAGCACACTGTCATTTGCATTCATTATTATTGGTTTATATTGGGTATGACTTGACTGGATCTCTTTTACCATGAATTACAATGTTTAGTCAGTCCTTGATCTTTAAAGGTGCTCTGCATTTATGTTTTGCAGTCTCAGAAAGGGCTAGCGAGATACCATTTTGTTATATCATGTTATGATTATTTTGAGAAAGTGTTGTCATCCGAGTTTTATTATTATGGCTCGCTAGCTGATTATGTTATTGATATGAGTAATTGTGAGACCTATGTGTTATTGTGAGTATGGTTAGTTCATAATATTTACTGAAACTTGAATGCTGGCTTTTCATGTTTACAACAACAAGAGCAAACAGAGTTTGTAGAAGTTTTTCTTTATCACTTTCAGTTTATCAACTGAATTGCTTGAGGACAAGCAAAGGTTTAAGCTTGGGGGAGTTGATACGTCTCCAACGTATCTACTTATCCAAACACTTTTGCCCTTGTTTTGGACTCTAACTTGCTATGATGTTGTTTTATGTGTAGAAAAGAAAAGTTCTCGGAATGTCTTGGAAATCCACGGAGGCACTTTTTGGATTTATAAGAATTATTGGGCGAAAGAAATACACTAGGGGGCCCACAGCCTGTCCACAAGACAGGGGCGCCCCCCCCCCTAGGGCGCGCCCCCCTATCTCGTGGGCCCCCTGGACCTCCTCCGACCTCAACTCCAACTCCATATATTCCGTCTCGGGGAGAAAAAATCAGGGAGAAAGTTTCATCGCGTTTTACGACACGGAGCCGCCGCCAAGCCATAATCTCTCTCGGGAGGGCTGATCTGGAGTCCGTTCGGGGCTCCAGAGAGGGGGATTCATCGCCGTCGTCATCATCAACCATCCTCCATCACCAATTTCATGATGCTCACCGCCGTGCGTGAGTAATTCCATCGTAGGCTTGCTGGACGGTGATGGGTTGGATGAGATTTACCATGTAATCAAGTTAGTTTTGTTAGGGTTTGATCCTAGTATCCACTATGTTTTGAGATTGATGTTGCTATGACTTTGCTATGCTTAATGCTTGTCACTAGGGCCCGAAAGTGCCATGATTTCAGATCTGAACCTATTATGTTTTCACGAATATATGTGTGTTCTTGATCCTATCTTGCAAGTCTATAGTCACCAATTATGTGTTATGATCCGACAACCCCGAAGTGACAATAATCGGGATACTTCTCGGTGATGACCATAGTTTGAGGAGTTCATGTATTCACTATGTGCTAATGCTTTGTTCCGGTTCTCTATTAAAAGGAGGCCTTAATATCCCTTAGTTTCCATAAGGACCCCGTTGCCACGGGAAGGTAGGACAAAAGATGTCATACAAGTTCTTTTCCATAAGCACATTTGACTATTTACGGAATACATTCCTACATTACGTTGATGAATTGGATCTAGTTCTATATCACCCTATGTTATAACTATTGCATGAGGAATCGAATCCGGCATAATTATCCATCACTGATCCATTGCCTACGAGCTTTTCACATATTGTTCTTCGCTTATTTACTTTTCCGCTACTTTGTTACAACTACTACAAAAACCCAAAAATATTTATCTTTACTTTTGCTACCGTTACTATTATTGTCATACCACTTTTGCTACTAAACACTTTGCTGCAGATACTAAGTTATCCAGGTGTGGTTCAAATGACAACTCAACTGCTAATACTCAAGAATATTCTTTGGCTCCCCTTGTGTCGAATTAATAAATTTGGGTTGAATACTCTACCCTCGAAAGCTGTTGCGATCCCCTATACTTGTGGGTTATCACCCCTGAACCGAAAGAACCGCCTCAAATCGGTGGGGGGGTGGTACTTTCGTAACTTACCCCACATTTAGGACAAGCGCGTCTCCAAGCCATGGTTCCCCACTGCCATCCCATCCGCCCACCCATTCCTACACCGAGGCCGCAAAAACCCGCGACGAAACCCCACTGTCGGTGTCAAAACCGGCGGATCTCGGGTAGGGGGTTCCGAACTGTGTGTCTAGGTGGATGGTAACAGGAGACAAGGGACATGATGTTTTTACCCAGGTTCGGGCCCTCTCGATGGAGGTAAAACCCTACTCCTGCTTGATTAATATTGATGATATGGGCAGTACAAGAGTAGATCTACCACAAGATCAGATAGGCTAAACCCTAGAAGCTAGCCTATGGTATGATTGTTGTTCGTCCTACGGACTAAAACCCTCCGGTTTATATAGACACCGAAGAGGGCTAGGGTTACACAGAGTCGGTTACAATGGGAGGAGATCTACATATCCGTATCGCCAAGCTTGCCTTCCATGCCAAGGAAAGTCCCATCCGGTCACGTGACGAAGTCTTCAATCTTGTATCTTCATAGTCCAGGAGTCCGGCCAAAGGCTATAGTCCGGCTATCCGGACACCCCCTAATCCAGGACTCCTTCAGTAGCCCCCGAACCAGGCTTCAATGACAATGAGTCCGGTGCGCAGATTGTCTTCGGCATTGCAAGGCGGGTTCTTCTCCAAATTCTGTGTACCTATTGAATAGTGTCCGGCTTCTCGTGAATATTGTGCTCCTTGGCTTCCATGCCCAGTAATGGCTGTCTTCCACGTGTCAAACGAATGCGAAAAGCCAGGGTGTTTTTACATTTACCCCCCTAGCTGCGCAAATGAGCTGCCTAACAAAGAGACGAGGATTCAGATCCGAATCACACCATCTTCCCTTCGCGAGCGTTCATCTGAGCGCATCCGACAGAAATCCATTCCATCATGGCCAGTCGAGGCAGCTCCTCCTCTCGCCCTCCCAGTCCTCAGCCTGGAGATTGGGAGAGATGTTCCGTCCCGCACAGCGAGCTAGTGACGCTCCAAACCAAGGGATTTCTTCCCCCAGCCTTCATGGTCCCGATTCGAGCCGGACTCGCCACCTATATGTTGGAAATATGCCCTAGAGGCAATAATAAAAGGATTATTATTATATTTCCTTGTTCGTGATAATTGCCTTTTATTCATGCTATAATTGTATTATCCGGAAATCGTAATACACATGTGAATACATAGACCACAATATGTCCCTAGTGAGCCTCTAGTTGACTAGCTCGTTGATCAACAGATAGTCATGGTTTCCTGACTATGGACATTGGATGTCATTGATAACGGGATCACATCATTAGGAGAATGATGTGATGGACAAGACCCAATCCTAATCATAGCACAAGATCGTGTAGTTCGTTTTGCTAGAGCTTTTCCAATGACAAGTATCTCTTCCTTAGACCATGAGATCGTGTAACTCCCGGATACCGTAGGAGTGCTTTGGGTGTACCAAACGTCACAACGTAACTGGGTGACTATAGAGGTGCACTACAGGTATCTCCGAAAGTGTCTGTTGGGTTGACACGGATCGAGACTGGGATTTGTCACTCCGTATTACGGAGAGGTATCACTAGGGCCCACTCGGTAGTGCATCATCATAATGAGCTCAAAGTGACCAAGTGTCTGGTCACGGGATCATGCATTACGATGCGAGTAAAGTGACTTGCCGGTAACGAGATTGAACGAGGTATTGGGATACCGACGATCGAATCTCGGCAAGTAACATACCGTCGACAAAGGGAATAGTATACGGGTTGCTTGACTCCTCGACATCGTGGTTCATCTGATGAGAGCATCGAGGAGTATGAGGGCGCCAACATGGGTATCCAAATCCGCTGTTGGCTATTGACCGGAGATTCGTCTCGGTCATGTCTGCATGTCTCCCGAACCCGTAGGGTCTACACACTTAAGGTTCGGTGACGATAGGGTTATTAGGAAGACTTGTATGTGATTACCGAATGTTGTTCAGAGTCCCGGATGAGATCCCGTACGTCATGAGGAGTTCCGGAATGGTCGGGAGGTGAAGATTTATATATGGGAAGTTGTCATGCGGACACCGGAAAGCTTCGGGGGCATATCGGTATTGTACCGGGGCCACCGGAGAGGTTCCGGGGGTCCACCGGGAGGGGCCACCCCTCTCGGAGGGCCTCATGGGCCGCAAGGGGCAGGGAACCAGCCCCTGGAGGGCTGGGCGCCCCCCCCTTGGGCCCATGCGCCTAGGGTTGGGGGGGAACCCTAGTGGGGGCGCCCCCCTTGCTTGGGGGGCAAGGCCCCCTTAGTGCCGCCCCCTCTAGATCTCATCTAGAGGGGCCGGCCCCCCTTGCCCCTTCCCCTATAAATAGAGGGGTGAGGGGAGGGCTGCAACACACTTCCAAGGCGCAGCCCCTCCCCTCCCCAACACCTCTCCTCCTCCATTGAGTGCTTGGCGAAGCCCTGTCGGAGTACTGCCTCTCCACCATCATCACGCCGTCGTGCTGCTGCTGGAGCCTTCTTCCTCAACCTCTCCTTCCCCCTTGCTGGATCAAGAAGGAGGAGACGTCATCCGTTCCGTACGTGTGTTGAACGCGGAGGTGCTGTCCGTTCGGCACTTGGTCATCGGTGATTTGAATCACGGTAGTACGACTCAATCATCACCGTTCCCTTGAACGCTTCCGCACGCGATCTACAAGTGGTATGTAGATGCAATCTCTCTCCCATGACTCGTTGCTTAGATGAACTCATAGATGGATCTTGGTGAAACCGTAGGAAATTTTTTATTTTCTGCAACGTTCCCCAACAGTGGCATCATGAGCTAGGTCTATGCGTAGTTCTCTATTGCACGGGTAGAACACAATTTTGTTGTGGGCGTAGATCTTGTCAACTTGCTTGCCGCTACTAGTATTTTCTTGCTTCAGCGGTATTGCGGGATGAAGCGGCCCGGACCGACCTTACATGTACGCTTACGTGAGACAGGTTCCACCGACTGACATGCACTAGTTGCATAAGGTGGCTGGCGGGTGTCTGTCTCTCCTACTTTAGTTGGAGCGAATTAGATGAAAAGGGTCCTTATGAAGGGTAAATAGAAGTTGAAAAAATCACGTTGTGGTTATTCGTAGGTAAGAAAACCTTCTTGCTAGAACCCAATTGCAGCAAGGTAAAAGATGCAACAACAATTAGAGGACGTCTAACTTGTTTTTGCAGCAATTGTCATGTGATGTGATATGGCCAGAAGTTGTGATGAATGATGAATGATATATTGTGATGTATGAGATCATGTTCTTGTAATAGGAATCACGACTTGCATGTCGATGAGTATGACAACCGGCAGGAGCCATAGGAGTTGTCCTAATTATTGTATGACCTGCGCGTCATTGATTCGACGCCATGTAAATTACGTTACTTTATTGCTAAACGTGTTAGCCATAGTAGTAGAAGTAATAGTTGGCGAGCAACTTCATGGAGACACGATGATGGAGATCATGATGATGGAGATCATGGTGTCATGCCGGTGACAAGATGATCATGGAGCCTCAAGATGAAGATCAAAGGAGCTATATGATATTGACCATATCATGTCACTACTTTATATAATTGCATGTGATGTTTATTATGTTTTATGCATCTTGTTTACTTAAAACGACGGTAGTAAATAAGATGATCCCTTAGAATAATTTCAAGAAAGTGTTTCCCCTAACTGTGCACCGTTGCTAAAGTTAAATGCGTTTCAAGCACCACGTGATGATCGGGTGTGATAGATCCTTACGTTCACATACAACGGGTGTAAGACAGTTTTACACATGCATAAACACTTAGGGTTAACTTGACGAGCCTAGCATGTACAGACATGGCCTCGGAACACAAGAGACCGAAAGGTCGGACATGAGTCGTATGGAAGATACGATCAACATGGAGATGTTCACCGACGATGACTAGTCCGTCTCACGTGATGATCGGACACGGCCTAGTCGACTCGGATCATGTAACACTTAGATGACAAGAGGGATGTCAAATCTGAGTGGGAGTTCATTAAATAATTTGATTAGATGAACTTAATTATCATGAACATTAGTCTAAAATCTTTGTAAAATGTCTTGTAGATCAAATGGCCAACGCTCATGTCACCATGAACTTCAACGCGTTCCTAGAGAAAACCAAGCTGAAAGGCGATGGCAGCAACTATTCGGACTGGGCCCGGAACCTGAGGATCATCCTCATAGCAGCCAAGAAACAATATGTCCTAGAAGCACCGCTAGGTGAAGCACCCATCCTGAGAACCAAGACATTATGAATGCTTGGCAGTCTCGTCGATGATTAATCCTCGTTCAGTGCGGCATGCTTTACTGACTTAGAACCGGGGCTCCAAAAGCGTTTTGAGCAACACGGAGCATATGAGATGTTCGAGGAGCTGAAAATGGTTTTCCAAGCTCATGCCCGGTCGAGAGATATGAAGTCTCCGACAAGTTCTATAGTTGTAAGATGGAGGAAAACAGTTACAAGGTGAGCATATACTCAAAATGTCTGGGTTGCACAACCGCTTGTCCCAAAGAGGACATTAACCTCCCGGACGAGGCGGTCATTGACAGAATCCTTCAGTTGGTCCCACCAAGCTACAAGAGCTTTGTGATGAACTACAATATGCAGGGGATGGTGAAGACCATTCCTGAAGTATTCTCAATGCTGAAGTCAGCAGAGGTTGAAATCAAGAAAGAACATCAAGTGTTGATGGTCAATAAAACCACTAAGTTCAAAAGGGCAAGGGTAAGAAGAACTTCAAGAAGGACGGCAAGGATGTTGCCGCGCCCGGTAAGAAAGTTGCCGGGAATAAGTGAAAGAATGGACCCAAACCTGAGACAGAGTGCTTTTATTGCAAAGGGAAGGGCCACTGGAAGCGGAACTGCCCCAAATACTTAGCGGACAAGAAGGCCGGCAACACTAAAGGTATATTTGATATACATGTAATTGATGTGTACCTTACCAGTACTCGTAGTAACTCCTGGGTATTTGATACCGGTGCCGTTGCTCATATTTGTAACTCACAGCAGGAGCTGCGGAATAAACGGAGACTGGCGAAGGACGAGGTGACGATGCGCATTGGGAATGGTTCCAAGGTCGATGTGATCGCCGTCGGCATGCTACCTCTACATTTACCTACGGGATTAGTTTTAAACCTCAATAATTGTTATTTAGTGCCAAGTTTGAGCATGAACATTGTATCAGGATCTCGTTTAATGCGAGATGGCTACTCATTAAAATCCGAGAATAATGGTTGTCCTATTTATATGAGAGATATGTTTTATGGTCATGCTCCGATGGTCAATGGTTTATTCTTAATGAATCTCGAACATAGTATTACACATATTCATAGTGTGAATACCAAAAGATGTAAAGTTGATAACGATAGTCCCACATACTTGTGGCAATCGCCGCCTTTGGTCACATTGGTGTCAAGCGCATGAAGAAGCTCCATTCTGATGGACTTTTAGAGTCTCTCGATTATGAATCATTTGACACATGCGAACCATGCCTTATGGGCAAAATGACCAAGACTCCGTTCTCCGGAACAATGGAGCGAGCAACCAACTTATTGTAAATCATACATACCGATGTGTGCGGTCCAATGAGCGTTGAGTCTCGCGGAGGATATCGTTATGTTCTCACTCTCACTGATGACTTGAGTAGATATGGGTATGTCTACTTGATGAAACACAAGTCTGAGACCTTTGAAAAGTTCAAGGAATTTCGGAATGAGGTAGAGAATCAACGTGACCGGAAAATAAAGTTCTTACGATCAGATCGTGGAGGACAATATTTAAGTCACGAATTTGGTACACACTTAAGGAAATGTGGAATCGTTTCACAAATCACGCTACCGAACACCTCAAATAACGGTGTGTCCGAACGTCGTAATCGCACTCTATTGGATATGGTGTGATCTATGATGTCTCTTACAGATTTACCGCTATCATTTTGGGGATACGCTCTAGAGACAGCTACATTCACTTTAAATAGGGCACCGTCTAAATCCGTTGAGACGACACCGTATGAATTATGGTTTGGGAAGAAACCTAAGCTGTCGTTTCTAAAAGTTTGGGGATGCGATGCTTATGTCAAGAAACTTCAACCTGAAAAGCTCGAACCCAAGTCGGAAAAATGTGTCTTCATAGGATACCCTAAGGCAACCATTGGGTATACCTTCTACCTTAGATCCGAAGGAAAGATCTTTGTTGCCAAGAACGGATCCTTTCTTGAAAAAGAGTTTCTCTCGAAAGGAGTAAGTGGGAGGAAAGTAGAACTCGATGAAGTACTACCTCTCGAACCGGAAAGTAGTGCAGCTCAGGAAAATGTTCCTGTGGTGCCTACACTTACTGGAGAGGAAATTAATGATGATGATCAAGGTACTTCGGATCAAGTTGCTACTGAACTTCGTAGGTCCACAAGGACAGGTTCCACACCAGAGTGGTATGGCAACCCTGTCACGGAAATCATGTTGTTAGACAACGGTGAACCTTGAACTATGAAGAAGCGATGGCGGGCCCGGATTCCAACAAATGGCTTGAAGCCATGCAATCCGAGATAGGATCCATGTATGAAAACAAAGTATGGACTTTTGACAGACTTGCCCGATGATCGGCGAGCGATAGAAAACAAATGGATCTTTAAGAAGAAGACGGACGCGAATGGTAATGTCACCATCTATAAAGCTCGACTTGTCGCTAAGGGTTATCGGCAAGTTCAAGGGATTGACTACGATGAGACTTTCTCTCCCGTAGCGAAGCTTAAGTCCATCCGAATCATGTTCGCAATTGCCGCATACTATGATTATGAGATATGGCAGATGGACGTCAAAACGGCATTCCTTAACGGTTATCTTAAGGAAGAGTTGTATATGATGCAGCCGGAAGGTTTTGTCGACCCTAAGAATGCTAACAAGGTATGCAAGCTCCAGCGATCCATTTATGGGCTGGTGCAAGCATCTCAGAGTTGGAACATTCGCTTTGATGAGATGATCAAAGCGTTTGGGTTTATGCAGACATATGGAGAAACCTGCGTTTACAAGAAAGTGAGTGGGAGCTCTGTAGCATTTCTCATATTATATGTAGATGACATACTTTTGATGGGAAATGATATATAACTCTTGGACAGCATTAAGGCCTACTTGAATAAAAGTTTTTCAATGAAGGACCTTGGAGAAGCTGCTTATATATTAGGCATCAAGATCTATAGAGATAGATCGAGACGACTCATAGGTCTTTCACAAAGCACATACCTTGATAAGATTTTGAAGAAGTTCAAAATGGATCAGTCCGAGCACTACATGAAACAGGTAATTTGCCGTCTGTGGATCACAGACGGCAAAGACCTAAATCCAGACGGCAAAGATTTTGCCGTCAGGAAGCAGACGGCAAACTCAGACGGCAAAGATAAGTCGGCAAAGACTACTTTGCCGTCAGCTTTTTATCGGGAAGACGGAAAAGACTTTGCCATCAGCCAATCCCCACAACATACGGTAAAGCAATATCTTTGCCGTCAGCCAAAACACAATCTTTGCCATCACCTAATCTATTTAGAGACAGCAAAGATTTTTTTTTATTTAAAAAAATCACATGACATTTCTTTAAACATTTCTCATGGCATTCTTCATAGATCACTTTACACAACAAGTCTATTACAATCGTTACGCAGAACACCTGACCATTGAAAATTGGCACCTACAACATCAATATTCTTCATAGAGTTTGTATATCAATTTATAGAAATCAACATCAATATTTTCAATAATCAATTTATACATTCATGCTACAGAGAAAAAGGGCCAAGAAACTCTGCCGCCCTGCTGCAGACCGCACCGGGCATGGGGCAGCGCCCGTCGGCAGCTTCGGTGTCCTACACCCGATGGAGACGAAGCGGCAGCAGCCTCCGTGTTCGGCGCTGCTCGCGACGGCCAGAGGCGAGCAAGGCGGGTGAACAGTGAGACTCCCGGTGGCGCGGGCGGAGGCAAGATCCGGCGGTGGACGCGGGCGGAGGCAGATGGCGCCGGTGGCGCGGCGGACGCGGGCGGAGGCGGTGCCGCCCGGTGGCGCTGGTGGGCGCGGCGAGCGGTGCCGCCCGGTGGCGCGGGCGGACGCGGCGGTACCGCCAGTGGCGCTGGCGGAAGTGGGGAGGCGGTGGCGCCCGGTGGCGTGGGCGACGCGGTGGAGACGGTGGCGCCCGGTGGCGCGGGCGGACGCGGGTGGAGGCGGTGGGGCCCGATGGCGCGGCAGACGCGGGGCGCTGTACTTCCTTGTCCTCCTGGCCGTCTACGTCGTCGTCGGTGCCGTCGTTGGAGAGCTCCGCTCCCGGTTGGCCTCGGCCAGCGCGGTGTCGAGGAGCGCCCTCACTTCCGGCGAGGGGACGCGGCGAGGTCCGGCGAGGGGACGAGGCGTCGGAGTCCGGCGAGGGGACGCGGCGTCGGGGTCCGGCGAGGGGACGCAGCGTCGGTGTCCAGCGAGTAGTGGAGTGGTGGTGCGGTGGGGATCGAGAGAAGGGAGGCAGGAGATGGGATCGAGCAAAGTGGGTGGGTGGGGATTTTTGTCGGTGGGGCGTGGGTGGTGTCTCTGGAGGGTGGGCTTCCGCTGCGGGGGTTTGGTGCGTTTTTTGGGGGGCCGCGCGTGGGTGGGGGGGGTGCGTGGGTAGGAGGGGCTGCCACCTCATCGATCCATGTGATCGATCTGTGTCGTGTGTTTCTTCTTTGCCGTCTGGATTTTTTTTACAGGCAGCAAATGTCACACTTTGCCGTTTGGTTTTGTTTTACAGACAACAAACATCATACTTTGCCCTCTGCAATAAAAAAGACAGACAACAAAGACTTTGTCGTCTGTATTTTTATTTCAGACGGCAAAGTATACTCTTTGCCGTTTGTAAAAAAAATGGACATACGGCAAAGAGTCTTTGCCGTCTGTAATGAAAAATGCATACGGCAAAATAATTTTTTGCCGTTAGTCATTCTTTGCCGTCAGCAGCTGACGGCAAATGTCTTCTTTGCCGTCTGGCCCGACGAAAAGCTGACGGCAAAGATGCCTACTGACGGCAAACTAGCTGTTTCCTGTAGTGAAGAAAGGGTTCTTGCCTGTACTGCAAGGTGTGAGATTGAGCTCGGCTCAATGCCCGACCACGGCAAAAGATAAAGAAGAGATGAGCGGCATCCCCTATGCCTCGGCCATAGGGTCTATTATGTATGCCATGCTGTGTACGGACCTGATGTAAACCTTGCCGTAAGTTTGGTAGGAAGATACCAAAGTAATCCCGGCAAGGAACACTGGACAGCGGTCAAGAATATCCTGAAGTACCTGAAAAGGACAAAGGACATGTTTCTCGTTTATGGAGGTGACGAAGAGCTCGCCGTAAAGGGTTACGTCGACTCTAGCTTCGACACAGATCTGGATGACTCTAAGTCACAAACCGGATACGTGTATATGTTGAATGGTGGAGCAGTAAGCTGGTGCAGCTGCAAGCAGAGCGTCGTGGCGAGATCTACGTGTGAAGCGGAGTACATGGCAGCCTCGGAGGCAGCGCATGAAGCAATTTGGGTGAAGTAGTTCATCACCAACCTAGGAGTCATACACAATGCGTCGGGGCCGATCAAACTCTTCTGTGACAACACTGGAGCTATTGCATTTGCCAAGGAGCCCAGGTTTCACAAGAAGACCAGGCACATCAAGCGTCGCTTCAACTCCATCCGTGAAAATGTTCAAGATGGAGACATAGAAATTTGCAAATTGCATACGGATCTGAATGTCGCAGATCCATTGACTAAACCTCTTCCGCGGCCAAAACATGATCAACACCAGAACTCTATGGGTGTTCGATTCATCACAATGTAACTAGATTATTGACTCTAGTGCAAGTGGGAGACTGTTGGAAATATGCCCTAGAGGCAATAATAAAAGGATTATTATTATATTTCCTTGTTCGTGATAATTGTCTTTTATTCATGCTATAATTGTATTATCCGGAAATCGTAATACACCTGTGAATACATAGACCACAATATGTCCCTAGTGAGCCTCTAGTTGACTAGCTCGTTGATCGACAGATAGTCATGGTTTCTGACTATGGACATTGGATGTCATTGATAACGGGATCACATCATTAGGAGAATGATGTGATGGACAAGACCCAATCCTAAGCATAGCACAAGATCGTGTAGTTCGTTTTTCTAGAGCTTTTCCAATGACAAGTATCTCTTCCTTAGACCATGAGATCGTGTAACTCCCGGATACCGTAGGAGTGCTTTGGGTGTACCAAACGTCACAACGTAACTGGTGACTATAAAGGTGCACTACAGGTATCTCCGAAAGTGTCTGTTGGGTTGACACGGATCGAGATCGGATTTGTCACTCCGTGTTACGGAGAGGTATCACCGGGCCCACTCGGTAGTGCATCATCATAATGAGCTCAAAGTGACCAAGTGTCTGGTCACATGATCATGCATTACTGCATGAGTAAAGTGACTTGCCGGTAACGAGATTGAACGAGGTATTGGGATACCGACGATCGAATCTCGGGCAAGTAACATACCGTCTGACAAAGGGAATAGTATACGGGGTTGCTTGAATCCTTGACATCGTGGTTCATCCGATGAGATCATCGAGGAGTATGTGGGAGCCAACATGGGTATCTAGATCCCGCTGTTGGTTATTGACCGGAGAGTCGTCTCGGTCATGTCCGCATGTCTCCCGAACCCGTAGGGTCTACATACTTAAGGTTCGGTGACGCTAGGGTTATTTGGAAGACTTGTATGTGATTACCGAATATTGTTCGGAGTCCCGGATGAGATCCCGGACGTCACGAGGAGTTCCGGAATGGTCCGGAGGTGAAGATTTATATATGGGAAGTTGTCATGCGGACACCGGAAAGTTTCGGGGCATATCGGTATTGTACGGGGCCACCGGAGAGGTTCGGGGTCCACCGGAGGACACCCCTCTCGGAGGGCCTCATGGGCCGCAGGGGCAGGAACCAGCCCTGGCGGGCTGGGCGCGCCCCCCGGGGCCCATGCGCCTTGGGTGGGGGGGGTAACCCTTGGGGGGGCGCCCCCCTTGCTGGGGGGGCAAGCCCCCCCCCCGGGCCGCCCCCCCCCCCCCCCCTCTAGATCTCATCTAGAGGGGGCCGGCCCCCTTCCCCCTTCCCCTATAAATAGAGGGGCGAGGGGAGGGCTGCAACACACTTCAAGGCGCAGCCTCCCTCCCCAACACCTCTCCTCCTCCATTGAGTGCTTGGCGAAGCCACAGCCGAGATCTTGCCTCTCCACCATCATCACGCCGTCGTGCTGCTGCTGGAGCCTTCTTCCTCAACCTCTCCTTCCCCCTTGCTGGATCAAGAAGGAGGAGACGTCTTCCGTTCCGTACGTGTGTTGAACGCGGAGGTGCTGTCCGTTCGGCACTTGGTCATCGGTGATCTGAATCACAGCGAGTACGACTCCATCATCACCATTCCCTTGAACGCTTCCGCACGTGATCTACAAGTGGTATGTAGATGCAATATCTCTCCCATGACTCGTTGCTTAGATGAACTCATAGATGGATCTTGGTGAAACCGTAGGAAAATTTTTAATTTTCTGCAACGTTCCCCAACACTATAATGGCGGAAAGCAGGCAGAGAGCGTCCCCAATCCCTCCAAAGGAGAGCGGGTATGCCTTGTCCCTTATTTGATAAGAGGGCTCGGATTTCCAATTCATCCGTTTCTCCGGGGGCTCCTGGAGTTCTACGGCCTCCAGTTGCACAACCTTACGCCTGCCTCCATTTTGCATATTGCGGGCTTCGTAGCCCTTTGCGAGCTGTTTTTGGGCATCGAGGCTCATTTCGTGCTGTGGAAGAAGCTGTTCTGCCTTGTGCCCCGTTCTCAGGAGGGGTTGATATATCAAGTGGGTGGAGCCGAACTATGGCGCATTGCCGGGACCGGATATCTATCCGGAACCCCAAGGAAGGCGTCTGAAGACTGGCCTTTAGAATGGTTTTATATAGAAGATGTCCCCCTGCCGGACCTTGTTCGGATCGGCCTCCCTGAGTTAAATGATGCTCCCTTGAAGAAGCGCCTAAGCTGGCGTCCACAGAGCCCTCAGAGGGAAAATGACAAGGACGTCCTTTACCTGATGAACCGGATAAGGTTGTTAGCTCATTCCGGACTGACCATGATCAGATTCATGGCCACATGCATTATGCGGGGGGTGCAGCCGCTTCAGTATAGAGGCCACCCCATGTGGGATTTCAACGGGGAGGATGATGCCACACGCTGCGGGCGTAAGGGTCCGGGATCGGTTGCTGCTCAGACGAAGGCCTTGTCCGCATTGTACAAGGGAGAAGAGGAGGAGTTCCTCCGCGTCAATCCACAGGACGGATTTTCTATGTACGATCCTCCAAGCTGGGTAAGCAGACACTTCTTTTTGCCCATCTGTTCCATATTCCCATAGTTAAGTACCTTATCTTGTGATTTCGACGCAGGAATTGCGTCGGGTCGTGAAGGATATAAACAGCCCTCCTCCACAACCCGAGGATCCGGAACGGTCCCTCGATCCGGCCTCCCAAGAGGATCCGGACATATCCGTGGAGCTGATTGATGGGGTATTTTACCAACTGAGCATCGACAAGGCCTTGGTCGCCATTACGGCCGATTACCGGAATACTTCCAGCCTCACAGTAATCGAGACGAAGTCCCAATACTTTGAAAACGATCCATCCGTGCTTATTTTTTATCATCGTATACCAATGGTGTTTTGCAGGGGGAGCCCGTGAGCTGGAAGGCCGAGCCTGCGGTGGCTAGCCAACAAGGGGCAGCAAGGCCCAACAGGTTGAAAAGAAGTGTGGTCCGAATTGAGACGCCGGCGCAACGGTATGGTGTGCCATCTTATTCCCGGAAGGCATACTAACGCTCATGCTCTCTTCAGGAAAAAGAGCGCTCGTCGGACTATATCCGGAGAGGTTGCCAATCGAGCCTCCACCAGCCAGGCTCCAAAGCCATGTCCAGAAGCGGAGGCAAACACGAGGCGTGCGTCGGACGCTCCTCCGACAGAGGATGCCGACAGACTGTCTGCCACCAATTCCGAGGTGGAGAGTGCCATGAATCACAGGCGTCGCCGGACAGTTCTTCGTGACGCATGTTTCTCCCAAGAGGCATTGGATGCCTTCAATTCGGGAGATGCGCACCTCCGTGCCGCTCAAAATGGTCTAGCCAGAGCCACGGAGCAGTATGTGAAAGACATACGGGTGAGAAAATTTGATGGTTATATATGCCAGTAGCCCCCGAGACTTGAAACAGTTAGACTAACTGATTTAAGGATCATTTGTTATCTGAGGATCTTACAAAAAGAATACCCAACTGTCGGGAGCTGGAAGAGTGGAAAGCCCAACTTGAGGCCGCACTAGCCGCTGCGAGGAGGCCAAGGAGACCCCTCTGGTAATATACGCTTCGAAAGATAAGTATGTTGTGAAGTGCAGCGTGTGTGTAAATCTGACAATATCATTGCAGATGGCGCCGGAGTAGATCCGGACAAGCAACAACTATTGCGCCCGTTAAAGGCCGGCGAGAGCGTGCTTACGAGGGTGAGGCAGGAGAAGAATAATCTCCAAGATGCCAACACCCGGCTAGGCGAGGAACTAAAGGATGTTCGTGCCCAGCTGTCGGACTCCGTGAAGGAGAATCGACGGCTTCGACGCGGCATTTTTAGTAAGTGCTTGAATGAACTTTGAAAAAGAGTTCGGCGAGGAAGTTGACTAACAGAGTTATGTTTGTAGGTATGCTCTGTGTCGCCCCTGCAGAGGAAATACCGGTTCTCACGGGTGACCTTCTTCCCGAGCTCTTACAACTGCACGAACGAAGTTCGGCAGGTGATGAAAAGCGTCGCCCAGTGCCTTGTGGCCATCTGTCTCCCTGCACGAAGGCCTTGGAGAGCTTCTGAGAGAGAGGCTTAAGGGAGCGCGGCGCTTCCGATTATGGAAGATATCGGCCTGCCGTCAAGGCGCCAGGGAGGCCTGGGCCATGGTGAAGACGCGGAACACGAAGGCTGACCCAAACCACATGGCCGAGGTCGGACCTGTAGGGGGCTATGGGAAGGAGATCCCCGTGAGCTTAGTGTACGGCCAAGTAGAGTTGGACGCCAAATATTCCCAACAGGACTGTAAACTAGACAGCCTGTTGGATGGTATTGAAGAGGAATATGCCCAGTCAAATTGACTATGTAATTTAAGATGACATGTAAAATGCCTTCTAGCCGGATTGTATCATTTTTCATGGCGGACCTTTTCACTTCAACCTCGGGACCCGACAGTCCGGAGTGTGTCTGAATACCCTCTCGGTTATGTAGGAACCGGGGCATGCATGGAGACCAGGCGTAGGGGTCATTAGTGCTTGAACAGACAAGTGCCCAACTAGTTATGTTATATTACATGGTTAGTAAGAAACATCTTCCACGGAGAATAGTTTCACTAGGGGTTCCTTTCCCTGGGAGGCATGCCCTAAAGTGCATGTCCGGACTGCGAAAAAAGCAGAAAAGCATCTGGGGGCGGATAAATAAACAAGTGAGAAATCATCTTTAGTTCACCGACCGAATATTCCCTTAAGAACGCTAGCTTTCGGCTTCACCCGGTCGAGGTACACATCCGGCTGACCAGCAGTAACAATCGCAGAGGTGCTCCCTTTACCGCCTAGCCGAACAATCGGGAGCGAGGGGTAAGCACAGGAGCCGAGCAACCCAGCTTGGCCAAAACTTAAGTCATATCGATGCATATAATGGTGAATAAAAGGTACATGCGGAAGTGTGACACATGTGTTGGGCGTGAAGCCCGTATAAATAAGCTTCTGTTAAAGGAGCCCCCAGGTATAATGAGCGCAGATAGAGTGTCAAGTGTGTGCGAACAATGCGCGAACTAGCCTTTAAAGGCTGTAAGAGAAAAGGAGGGAGAAGGAGAGAAATATAAGACAGCTAATGTGTAAAAAATAGACAGAGGAAGGAGACGAACTCAGAATCCGGCGCTAGGCGTAGAATCTTCGGAGATGGGCTGCGTTCCATGGGTTCGGCTCGAGTCAGTTGTCCGATGCATCTCGCAGGCCGTACGCTCCGCCGGTCAGGACTTGGTCGATAATAAAGGGACCTTCCCATTTGGGCTTGAGTTTGTCCTTTATCTTGTCCGGCAGGCGTAGAACTAACTCGCCAACATTGTAAGTTTTGGCCCGTACTTCTCTGCTTTGATATCTTCGGGCCTGCTGTTGATAGAATGCGGAATGGGCTTTTGCCACGTCACGCTCCTCCTCCAAGGCGTCCAAACTGTCCTGCCGATCGAGCTCGGCTTCTCTTTCTTCGTACATGCGCACGCGAGGTGAGTCACGAATTATGTCGCAGGGCAGAACTGCCTCTGCGCCGTATACCATAAAGAATGGTGTGAATCCGGTGGTTCGATTCGGCGTGGTCCGCAGCCCCCAGAGTACGGAGTCGAGCTCCTCTACCCAGTGCGTATTAGACCATTTGATGCCGCTCATGATTAGACCATTTGCTCGCTCGACTTGACCGTTAGTTTGAGGGTGATAGACTGAAGCATAGTCGAGCTTGATGCCCATGTTTTTGCACCAGAGTTTGACCTCGTCGGCCGTGAAGTTCGTGCCGTTATCAATGATGATGCTGTGGGGGACGCTGTAACGGTGTACGACCCCTGATATGAAGTCTATCACCGGTCCAGATTCGGCCGTCTTAACAGGATTGGCCTCTATCCATTTAGTGCATTTATCCACCATGACCAGTAGGTATTTTTGCTTGTGGGTTCCTCCTTTAAGGGGTCCAACCATGTCAAGCCCCCAGACCGCAAAGGGCCAGGTGATGGGTATAGTTTGGAGGGCGGTGGGTGGCATGTGGCTTTGATTAGCAAAGAGCTGGCAACCGACGCATCGTTAGACTAAGTCCTGAGCATCTGCCCGGGCCATCGGCCAATAAAATCATGTACGGAAGGCCTTGCTTACAAGGGCCCGGGCTGCAGCATGGTGCCCGCCGAGTCCGGCATGAATTTCAGCCAGAAGATTCTGCCCTTCCTCTTCGGAGATACACCTTTGAAGGACTCCGGTGATGCTTTTTTATAAAGCTCTCCCTCATGGACTTTATAGGCTTTAGATCGCCGCACTATGCAGCGTGCCTCGTTTTGGTCCTCGGGAAGTTCCTGCCTGGTTAGGTAGGCTAGGAATGGTTCTGTCCACGGGGCAATGACTGCCATTATTACGTGGGCTGAAGATGTTACTTCGTTGGCCGAGCCTCCCGTTGTGTCAGAATGTTTGGTGTCGAGGCGGTCTTTGTTGGGTCCAGGCTGTTATTTCCGGACTCCCTTCCCATGTCTGGATGGCTTGAACAGCCTCTCTAAGAAGATATTGGGGGGGACGGCATCGCGCTTTGCGCCAATGCGTGCCAAGACGTCTATTGCCTGATTGTTTTCCCGAGCTATAAGGTGAAATTCGAGCCCTTCGAACCGAGCTAACATTTTTAGGACGGCGTTGCGATAAGCTGCCATTTTCGGATCCTTGGCATCAAAGAATCCATATATTTGGGATATAGCGAGGTTGAATCGCGCACCTCTAGGCGTTGAATGCCCATGGATACTGCCATCCAGAGACCATGTAGAAGGGCCTCGTATTCGCTGCGTTGTTGGAGTCCGTATACATTATCTCGAGTACGTCTTGAACTGTATCTCCTATTGGGGACGTCGAGCAGCGTATTGACCCCCAGACCAGCCAACATTTTGGAGCCGTCGAAGTGCATGATCCAGTTGGAATATGTGTCGTACTTATTAGGGAGTTCGGCTTCAGTCCATTCGGCGACGAAGTCGGCCAAAACTTGCGACTTAATGGCTCGTTGTGGCTTATAGGTTATGTCGAATGGGAGGAGCTCAATGGCCCATTTGGCAATCTGGCCCGTCACGTCGCGGTTGTTTATAATGTCGTTAAGAGGTACTTCGGAAGCTACTGTTATCAAACACTCTTGAAAGTAGTGTCGCAGCTTCCGGGATGACATAAACACCGCGCACGCTAGCTTTTGATAATGCGGATACCGTGACTTGCATGGAGTGAGGATAGTGGACACGTAGTAAACTGGTTTTTGAAGGCGGAACTTGTGTCCGTCCGTTTCTCGTTCGACAAGGAGCACCGCGCTTACAACTTGATGAGTTGTCGCGATGTATAATAGCATTGGTTCGCCCATGTTGGGCGAGGCCCGGACCGGGTTTGTTGCCAATATGGCTTTTATTTCTTCGAGTCCGGCCGTGGCGGCATCCGTCCACTTGAAGTGTTCGGTGCGCCGGAGGAGGCGATAAAGGGGTAATGCCTTTTCTCCCAAGCGGGAGATAAAGCGGCTTAGAGCCGCCACGCATCCAGTCAATTTTTGTATTTGTTTGAGGTCCTTTGGGATATCCAATTGTGACAGAGCTCGGATCTTGGCTGGGTTTGCTTCAATTCCTCTACCGGATACAATGAAGCCCAAGAGCTTTCCGGCTAGTACGCCGAAAACGCATTTTTCTGGGTAAAGCTTGATGTCATATGTTCGAAGATTATCGAATGTGAGCCTCAAGTCGTCTACTATGTTCGGGTGGGTGGGTGGAATTAGATCCGAAACCTCACCCAATCTGAGGCTCAAGGGCCAAGGAGTTTCCGAACTCGGAAGCTTGGATTCTTGGATGTTGTCCAATGAATCTAGCCCGTTGCCTGACTCTAAGTTCAGGTCTTGAGTGACGTCCTCCCCTCCGCTGGTATCCGGCTTGGAGGGATCGGGAATTCGGACATAGCTAGTCCTTAAGATAGATGAAGGGTCGCCGCATTGTTCCTCCACCACAGAACGTGATGGGTGACCTGGGGAGAGTTAATCTCTCTCAGATCAGGTTTAGGCCCAATCTGATCGTAGATGCATGGCGACTACCCGAGGCGGCGATGCGATCCAGGAGCTCGTTTAAGGAAGAGAGCTCCATCGGATCTAACTGCTCGGCGAGTTCTGAGTTGACGTGAAGATTGCTTTTGATGACCCGAGAAGTCATTGTCGGCGCGGCGGCCAAACAGGCGGTCATAAGAAAACCGCCTAGCCGGAGAGTGTAGGTGTCAAAACCGGCGGATCTCGGGTAGGGGGTCCCGAACTGTGCTTCTAGGCGGATGGTAACAGGAGACAAGGGACACGATGTTTTTACCCAGGTTCGGGCCCTCTCGATGGAGGTAAAACCCTATTCCTGCTTGATTAATATTGATGATATGGGTAGTACAAGAGTAGATCTACCATGAGATCGGAGAGGCTAAACCCTAGAAGCTAGCCTATGGTATGATTGTTGTTCATCCTACGGACTAAAACCCTCCGGTTTATATAGGAACCGAAGAGGGTTAGGGTTACATAGAGTCGGTTACAATGGTAGGAGATCTACATATCCGTATCACCAAGCTTGACTTCCACGCCAAGGAAAGTCCCACCCGGACACGGGACGAAGTCTTCAATCTTGTATCTTCATAGTCCAGGAGTCCAGCCAAAGGTCATAGTCCGGCTATCCGGACACCCCCTAATCCAGGACTCCCTCAGTAGCCCCTGAACCAGGCTTCAATGACGACGAGTCCGGCGCGCATATTGTCTTCGGCATTGCAAGGCGGGTTCCTCCTCCAAATTCTTCATAGAAGATTTTGAACACAAGGATAGTGTCCGGCTCTACAAAATAAGTTCCACATACCACCGTAGCGAGAATAATATTCACACAAGCTCAATCTGCTGACGTATTCTGCAGCGTGACATCACACCACGGCCAAGCCTTTATTCGAATCGTTTTCACTGTCCCACCTCAGCGCGTTTAGCGAGGCGGTTTCCTTGGTGTTGGGGAACGTTGCAGAAAATTAAAATGTTTCCTACGGTTTCACCAAGATCCATCTATGAGTTCATCTAAGCAACGAGTCATGGGAGAGAGATTGCATCTACATACCACTTGTAGATCGCGTGCGGAAGCGTTCACTAGAACGTGGATGATGGAGTCGTACTCGCCGTGATCCAAATCACCGATGACCGAGTGCCGAACGGACGGCACCTCCGCGTTCAACACACGTACGGAGCAGATGACGTCTCCTCCTTCTTGATCCAGCAATTGGGAAGGAGAGGTTGATGATGATCCAGCAACACGACGGCGTGGTGGTGGATGCAGCAGAACTCCGGCAGGGCTTCGCTAAGCAACTACGGGAGGAGGAGGAGGTGTTGCAGGGAGGAGGGCGCCAGGGCTTTCGAGGTGCGGCCACCTCCCTCCCTCCCTTTATATAGGTGCAAGAGAGAGGGAGGCGCAGCCTTGCCCCTTCCTCCTAGGAAGGGGTGCGGCCAAGGGGGGGAGGAGTCCATCCTCCCCAAGGCACCTCGGAGGTGCCTTCCCCTTTGAGGACTCTCCCCTCCCCAAGTCTCCTTTGCGCATGGGCCTCTTGGGGCTGGTGCCCTTGGGCCATATAGGCCAAGGCGCACCCCCTACAGCCCATGTGGCCCCCCCGTGGCAGGTGGACCCCCCCGGTGGACCCCCGGACCCCTTTCGGCACTCCCGGTACAATACCGATAAAGTGCGAAACTTTTCCGGCGACCAAAATAAGACTTCCCATATATAAATCTTTACCTCCGGACCATTCCGGAACTCCTCGTGACGTCCAGGATCTCATCCGGGACTCCGAACAACATTCGGTTTGCTGCATACTCATATTCATACAACCCTAAGCGTCCACCGAACCTTAAGTGTGTAGACCCTACGGGTTCGGGAGACATGCAGACATGACCGAGACGGCTCTCGGGCAATAACCAACGATGGTATCTGGATACCCATGTTGGCTCTACATGCTCCTCGATGATATCATCGGATGAACCACGATGTCGAGGATTCAATCAACCTGTATACTATTCCCTTTGTCAATCGGTATTTTACTTGCCCGAGATTCGATCGTCGGTATCCCAATACCTCGTTCGGTCTCGTTGCGGCAAGTCACTTTACTAAATGCCGTAATGCATGATCCCGTGACCAAACACTTGGTCACTTTGAGCTCATTATGATGATGCACTACCGAGTGGGCGGTGATACCTCTCCGTCATACGGAGTGACAAATCCAGTCTCGATCCGTGTCAACCCAGCAGACACTTTTGGAGATACCTGTAATGCACCTTTATAGTCACCCGATTCGTTGTGACGTTTGGTACACCAAAAGCACTCCTACGGTATCCGGGAGTTACACGATCTCATGGTCTAAGGAAGAGATACTTGACATTGGAAAAGCTCTAGCAAAGCGAACTACACGATCTTGTGCTATGCTTAGGATTGGGTCTTGTCCATCACATCATTCTCCTAATGATGTGATCCCGTTATCAATGACATCCAATGTCCATAGTCGAAAACCATGATTATCTGTTGATCAACGAGCTAGTCAACTAGAGGCTCACTAGGGACATATTGTGGTCTATGTATTCACACGTGTATTACGATTTCCGGATAATACAATTATAGCATGAATAAAAGACAATTATCATGAACAAGGAAATATAATAATAATACTTCTATTATTGCCTCTAGGGCATATTTCCAACACTTGGCACGTCTTGTCAAAGCAAAGATTGTGTCCCCTTATTCCAGGATTCTCATCAACACGGGCGTGGGTAACCCAGTCGTGCCTGTTGGCACGCCTCCTCTATCGAAGGCGAGTCCCGAACGGTCAAGGGGAGGGCTCCTGGTACTCAACCTCTTTATAAAGAGACCAAGGCCCCGCTCTTTTTTCTCAATCTCAATCGAATCCGCCCCTCGCCTCGAGTTCCAACACCCAAAGCTCCAGATTCAGGCGCTTCGGACCTTCGATGATGTCTGGCTCCGACTTTCAAGGCCGGTGGATGCCTTCCTCCGTCACGGAAGAAGACGTCCTAAAGCTGAGAGATGCCAGGTATCTAACCGGCGAAATCTCGCATAGGCTGCCTGCCCAAGGGCAGGTTATTCCCACTCCCAAGCCCGGTGAAAGCGTGGTGTTCGCGTCTCACTTCCTTGAGGCTAGGCTTCAGCGGACCCCTTCGTGAGGGGCTCATGTTTTATTACGGGCTGGAATTTCACGACTTGGATCCGAGTCCATCCTCCACATCTCATCGTTCATCGTCATATCTGAAGCCTTCCTCCGCATTACCCCTCACTTGGATTGTGGCTCAAGACCTTCAAGGTGGAGCGAAGATGATCAAGGGGCAACCTTGGCGAGTGCGGAGGGGTTGTTATAAGCAAGAATGCTGACGCTTCATGGCCCGAGGGCTCTTTTCAAGAGGAGCTCAGTCTATGTCAACAAGAGTGGTTTTATATCACAGCTCCTAGGGGCACCAAATGGGTGGCGCCACCTGCCTTTTGCTCGGGTCCTCCACCGCGGCTGGCGTCATGGGTCAATAAAGGGCTTGGCGGGGGCCGTCCAGGGCGTGCCCTTGTTGCAGGGCCGTATTCGAGACCTCCTAGAGAGAGAGATCAATCTGGTCGTAGTAGCGCAGGTCATGCTGATTCGCCGCATCATGCCCTGCAAACGTCGCCCCCTCCGCCTGTGGGAGTTCAATCCGGAGGGACCACAAGCTCTCCAACATTTTATGGGCGCAACGCCTGTGGAGATGTACAAACTATTCTTCGGATCACAAACAATGTGTCCGTACTTGACCGAGGATGCAGGTCTGAGATGCAATCGCCCGGATACTCAAGTAAGTAGTCCTGTACCCGGACACGCTATCCGTATATTTATCATAAACTTGCCCCTTAAAAGAGTTGTCCCTTAAACAGGAGTGGATAGCGAAAGCAAAACTGATCAGGTGTCCGGCCCCCCTCCCTGAGACCACGCCGGATCCCGTGTTAACCAAGATGCTGGAGGCTGCGCCTTTGGAACAAGGCGAAGGGGGGAACAAGGAAGCTCCTGGTGCACGGTTGGAGGAGTTGAAGGATCTGCTCGGGCGAGCGTCTATCTCAGAGGATAACCGTGCATTGATGGGTACGGTGATTGAAAAAAAATTGTCCGCGGAAAGCAGGTTGTACGAGGCCGCCAGGAGTTTACTGACGGGTTTTGAGGTACGTGCAATGATGTACCTTTTGACGGTTCCACATATATAAGATGAGCCCTGTGTAGATAGTAGCCCCTGAGACTCGGTGCGGTGTCAAAAATGACAGCGTGCCGATGATCATAATCCCAGCTATAATATGTCGCCCTTCCTATGTAGCTGGCGGAGCGTCCGGTGGCTAGCCGAACTGATGAATTTGCCGAACTGAAGCGGCAACTTGACGTGGCGGATGCCGACATCGCGCTTGTCAAAAAGCGGCTTGACGAGTCACAAGATATGCAGTTTCTCCGCGGACACCTGGTAAGGGAGCTTGATGCCCGTGCCTTACAACATGTATGCTTGATGCAGATGGTGCCGCTGCCATGGAGAACCTTCGGGCGGAGCTTGCCCGAGCCAAGGAGCAGGCCAGAAAAAGTGATGCAGCCGCCTTAAAGGCGAACGAAGAGCTAAAAGCCGAACAGGCTGCTCACTGCCGAAGCAAGAAGGAAATGGCCGAGATGGCTGTGAAGTTGAAGAATGCTACCGACCGCTGCGAGCTTCTTGAAAAAGAAGGTCGAGCGGAGCAAGAGGACCTGAAGAAGGCCACCACCGAGGCCAAGGATGCTCGCTCTGCGATGAGAGCTATGAAGGAGGAGCTACGTCAGGCCGTAGATATCGCGGCTGGAAAGCCCTTTCTGTTGCGGAGGAAGTTCACGGATCCTAAATATGCTTAGTTGGACCGGCTGTGGAGTACGGAGGATGCTTATCTGGACTTCGCGACGAGTGCCGCGGACGCGGCCGAACACTTCGGAGATCAAAAGGATCACGAGATGGAAGAGCTTTTTTGGTCGCAGTTCCGTAATCCATAGCGTCCACTTCCATTAACCGATCGGTTGGCCGAATGGGCGGAGCTGAATAGATTGTCCGGACTTGCCATGAAGGATGTCGTGATTCATTTGTGTCCGAAAAGGCCCGAGCCGAAGAGTTATTTTGGCTTTGTGCAGCAGTTCCTTGGTGCGGTGCCGCATATCAAAGCAATGAGGCGGTCAGCATGCTTAGAGGTGCTTGCGGATGGCTCTTGCCCGTGTCAAGACATCTTGGGCGGAGATGAAGGCCACCGATGTTGCATCCCAAGATTGAGACGAAAGCCAGTACATCGAGCACTATTTTCGAGGAAGTTCTGCAGGCGCTTCGTTTAATAGAGACGCAGTACTCGAAGGATATTATGTTCGAATAACATGTATTATTGTGAAACAATGTTTCGATGGAATATAAAAGCTTTTTATACTTGTGCCTTCAAGAATTACAATACCTCCTGTGCGGCCGTTAATGTATATTTGTATATAACCTGAAAGATGGCAGTCTTTGGCTTCAGCCCCCACGCATATAATGCGGGGTGTTTCTGAAAATGCCTTTTCACACTTGATCCAACGTCTTGGTCCTACAAAGAAGGTGATAGCGCAGCAAACTAGGCAACCGGACTATAATGCTTTATCACTTTCACTTAGCCATAGGAGTTCGACAGTGGGGCTACTATATAGCCCCTAGGGGCACCGCGCTCACCCGAATTCGGGGCGCGTATGTGCCTGACCGGGAAGCGGCCCTTCGTCAATGCGGAGGAATTCTAAAGATTCCAGCGGGTCATCGAGTGGTTGACCAGTCTCACGCTATATCATGACAGTCAGTTTTCGGCTTTCTCTACTGAGGTGCTCGCCTGGCCGAACCGGGGCACAATCGCAGTAGTTCTCCTGGTGCCGCATTAGCGGATAGAGCGGAACGTAAGGAAGCAAAACACAGGAGCCGGGCAAACCCAACATTTGACCAAAGACATGATTCGGAGCTGATGCATATAAGTCCTAACTCGAGACGCCGAACACTCCCTAAGGTATTCGGTCTTTATGAAAAGCGGGCGAACAACGCCCTTGTTAATAAGCCCACGGTGTCCAGATGCAGCATAAAATTCTGGCGTGGCCTATGCCAAAAGCATAAGCCTCCTCGTCGGTTATAGCAAGAAACCGGGGATGTGTATCAACAAGAGACAGTAAAAAAGGTTTACAGGGTCTTAATCTGAAAAGAATCCTTGCAGCGGGTCCCTCACGCGTCTGCTGTGTCTCCAGCATGCCGTATCACGGGCCGGGTGTAGCACGGTGTTCATCTGTAAAAGAGAGGAACTTAGTTGAAAAAGATCGTGCGAAAAATGTACGTTATATTAAATAAACAAAGTACAATTCAAAAAATGAACAAAATTTAGCTTTATTGTCTCTTGTTGTGGATGTGCGGAGCCCCTTGTACGGGGGTATGCGTCTAGTAAGCCCTTGTATGTTTACACCGGACTCGTCCAGCCGTGTCCGGGGTCTGGACGACCTGTCTAAGTGCTTGTATTGGTGAAGCCGGTTTATTGTGGGGCTGTCAATGCAACCACACAATTTTCCGGACTCGAGGAACCCTTGATGTTTCCCTTTAATGAGATGATGCCGCGTGGACCGGGCATTTTAAGTGTAAGAGATGCATAATGCGGTATTGCGTTAAAGCGGGCGAAAGCTTCGCGTCCCTATAGTGCTTGATAGCTACTTGTAAATGGGGCGAGGTGGAAGGTTAACTTTTCGCGGCGGAAGTTGTCGGGTGAGCCGAACACAACTTCTAGCCGTAGAGAGCCCGTACAATGGGTATATGGGCCTGGCATTACCCCTTGAAAGGAAGTGTTGCTATGGCGAAATTTGGTTGGGTCTGTCCCCATTTTGCGGATTGTGTCCTGATATATCAGGTTTAAATCACTGCCGCTGTCCATTAGGACTTGTGTAAATTGGAGTCCGCCGATTATCGGATCTAATTTCAAGGCAGTCCAACCTACATTCCGTATACTTCTAGAGTAATCCTGATGGTCGAAGGTGATTGGTTTTAACAACCAGTGGCGGGACTCCTCCGGGATAGGCCGAATGGCGCGTACCTCTATGGGCGCCGCTCTATTTTTCCCTTTTGTCACGTGAAGTGACTTTACTGTTTTGATTTCTTGTGGGAAATTCTTTTGTCTTCCAGTGATCTGCTTGTGGGGTTCGTCATCGTCCTCGCTTGGTGTGTCGAGCCCCTTGTGTTCAGCGTTGAGTTTTCTGGACTGCTTGAAGACCCAGCAATCTCTGTGGGTATGGTTTGCGAGCTTCCGGAGTCTTGTGGATTTGGCATATCTTGTCCAAGATTTTGTTTAAGTTATATAGCTCGTCCCTGTTATCCTAAATGGGCAGCTTATTATGATTCTGACGAGAGCTTATGAATCCGGCATTGGTATCGTGCTCTTGGGCTGTTTCCCTTGGTCCGACGCTTTGGTCCTTGCTGCGTCGTGGTTTCCCGTTCCATCCACGACTTCGGATGTACTTGGGTCGCTGATGCTGCATCTTGCCAGCCAGCCGTCCTCTCTAGCATAAGCGGGTCATGAGGCTTGTTAATGCGGCCATTGTTCTTGGCTTTTCTTGGCCGAGGTGTCTGGCGAGCCATTCGTCTCGGACGTTGTGTTTGAAAGCTGCTAAGGCTTCGGCGTCCGGACAGTCGACTATTTGATTCTTTTTAATAAGGAATCTGTTCCAAAATTTCTGGGCTGACTCTCCGGGTTGTTGAGTTATGTGACTTAAATCGTCGGCATCCGGAGGTCGGACATAGGTCCCTTGAAAATTTGCCGAAAAGCATCCACGAGCTCCTCCAACTTCCAATGGTGTTTTGAGGAAGGCTTTTAAGCCAATGTCGGGATGGCCCTTTGAGCTTGAGGGGTAAGTAATTTATGCCGTGGAGATCATCTCCTCTAGCCATGTGTATATGGAGGATGTAATCCTCAATCCAGACTCCAGGGTCTGTTGTTCCGTCGTATGCCTCTATGTTTACGGGCTTGAATCCCGCTGGAAATTCATAATCCAGCACCTCATCGGTGAAACATAGGGGGTGTACGGCACCCCTATATTTAGGTGTACTGTGATGTTCGGATACTTGATGTGTTGCATTGCTTACTAGAGCTTGCTTTCTTGGCCCGTAGATAGATCTAACTGGGCCATTTTTTTGATGCGAATCCCCATGCGGATCGCGTGTCGGCTTGTGTGCGGCGCCGTTTGACGCTCTTTGGTTGCCATGGGGTCGTCCATCCGACCGGGTGGCCTCCTTGTTTTTTGATTGCGGGGGCTCTACGGCCTCCTCACCAAATTCGGGCAGTAGTTTTCGCTTTGGGTAGCTCTTTGTTCGGCGACTGTCGCCGTATTTGTCTGCGGTGTTGAGTACTTTGCTCCATCTGATTACGAGTGCATCTTCCGCTGTTTTCAGCTTACGCTTCTTGTTTTTCAGGCTTCGTGCGATGGCGGCGAGCCTTTTGTGGAGGTTCTTCTGCTCCAGCAAATTGTCCGGCGTGAGATCGTCCGGACTGTTATCTTCCTTTGGGGCCGGGTTGTTTATCCAGGTTGTCCTATTCGGATGGTTGCTCAATAGCATGTTCGTCGTCCACCGGTTCGCCCTACTCTATGGCTGGGTCTGTATGGCTGTTGTCCTTGTCGAGGTGGGACTTTGAGCGGCGCTTACGTCGCCGTTTTGACTGCTTTTCGAGGGAATGATCCTTCGTAGAGTCCCGTTGTTCCTCGTCGTCGCTTCCTTTAGGTGTGTCCACCATGTATGCATCATGAGATGAGGTGGTTCTCCAGTGCCCTATAGGTGTTGGTCCATGTTCCTCCCCTACATCGTCGTCCATACCGTCGATGTCTTCGGAGTCAAAGTCGAGCATGTCGGTTAAATCATCGACAATGGCTACGAAGTGGGTGGTGGGTGGGCTTTGAATTTCTTCATCGTCCGCATCCCAACCTTCCTGACCATAATCCAGCCAAGGCTCTCCTGATAAAGAGAGAGACTTTAGTGAATTCAGGATGTCGCCAAAGGGCGAGTCTTTGAAAGATGTCTGATGGCAGTGAATTCCATGATCGGCGCCCAATCGGATTTGATTGGCGGGGCGGAAGGTTCAAATCTGGAGAGGAGTCCGGCACCTTGAGTCCACGAGCCATGAAAGGGCGGGAGTAGGTGGACAGCTCAATCGCCGTGAACATCGCAGCCACCGAGGCGGTGTCCAGCCACCCGTCCTCGATCGGCGCAGTCGGCTCCGAGCTAAAGGTCGGAGCGGACACTGGTGCGGCCTCTAGGACACTGTTCGGCGGCAGAGCTAGATCATGCCCCTCGTGACAGTGCGGCGCACTTGGCTGTGGCTTGAACCCGTCAAAGATCAAGTCTCCGCGGACGTCAATCGTGTAGTTCAAACTTCCAAATCTGACCTGATGGCCAGGGGCGTAGCTTTCAATCTGCTCCAGATGGCCAAGCGAATTGGCCCTTGATGCAAAGCCGCGAATCTGAAGATCTGTCCGGGAGAAAAGTCTCACCACAGGCGCATCGTTGTTGACGATCGGAGGAGACATCGGGCCTAAAGATGACGACACAGAGGAACTCTCAATGAAAGCACCAATGTCGGTGTCAAAACCGGCGGATCTCGGGTAGGGGTCCCAGGCTGTGCGTCTAGGCGGATGGTAACAGGAGACAAGGGGCACGATGTTTTTACCAGGTTTGGGCCCTCTTGATGGAGGTAAAACCCTACTCACCTTGATTAATATTGATGATATGGGTAGTACAAGAGTAGATCTACCACGAGATCGGAGAGGCTAAACCCTAGAAGTTAGCCTATGGTATGATTGTTGTTCATCCTATGGACTAAAACCCTCCGGTTTATATAGGCACCGAAGAGGTTAGGGTTACACAGTCGGTTACAATGGTAGGAGATCTACATATCCGTATCGCCAAGCTTGCCTTCCACGCCAAGGAAAGTCCCATCCGGACACGGGACGAAGTATTCAATCTTGTATCTTCATAGTCCAGGAGTCCGGCCAAAGGTCATAGTCCGGCTATCCGGACACCCCCTAATCCAGGACTCCCTCAGAGAGTTTGGCCGATAGCTAAAGCTCCTTTAGCAACAGTGCCGTCTTTAAAGACGAGATGAGGCATCCTTCCTGATGGTGACGGCATAGAGGAACTCTCAATGAAAGCACCAATGTCGGTGTCAAAACCGGCGGATCTCGGGTAGGGGGTCCCGAACTATGCGTCTAGGCGGATGGTAACGGAGACAAGGGACACGATGTTTTACCCAGGTTGGGCCCTCTCGATGGAGGTAAAACCCTACTCCTGCTTGATTAATATTGATGATATGGGCAGTACAAGAGTAGATCTACCACGAGATCGAGAGGCTAAACCCTAGAAGCTAGCCTATGGTATGATTGTTGTTCGTCCCACGGACTAAAACCCTCCGGTTTATATAGACACGGAGAGGGCTAGGGTTACACAGAGTCGGTTACAATGGGAGGAGATCTACATATCCGTATCGCCAAGCTTGCCTTCCACACCAAGGAAAGTTTCATCCGGTCATGGGACGAAGTCTTCAATCTTGTATCTTCATAGTCCAGGAGTCCGGCCAAAGGCTATAATCCGGCTATCCGGACACCCCCTAATCCAGGACTCCTTCACCCACACCTGCTCTATCCGCCACCCAGAGAGCCTCTTCCACGACAGCGTCCACAGCAACACCTTGGCGTCCCTCATCCATTGTGCGGATGAGGATCCGTCGTCGATCTCATCGTACCGCCGGTTCAGACACCCCGTCCTCCACCTCCAAGGAGCTGCCCCGACGTTCCCCTCATCTTTTGCGCCACCTCCATTCCCACACCACCGTCTTCACCTGCACCACTGGAAGAGCATCATCATCTCCGTTTCCTCGGATGAAGTTGCGGCCTAATCGGCGCCACCAAAGAGGTTGTACATTAATCGCCGCATTTTCTTCTTGATTCGATCTCATGGTGCTGCCGGCGCTCGGTCCCGAGCCGACACGGCGCGGCTCCATCCACGGCGGCATCGCGGCCACTTCCTCCGCAGCGTCGCTCCCTCGGTGGCGGCGTCCACATCGATAGGAGTTGCTGCTGCTTTAGCTCTTGCTTTCGCGCTGCTGCTCTGCTCTTGCTCTCGGTCCCCTGCACTGGTCTACTCTTGCTATTGCTCTTGCTCGCGTTCTTGCTCTCGCTCTTGCTCTTGCTTGCGATGCTGCTCCGATTTAGCTTCACTTGATCGGTGAATCGACTTTTGGGTCGATCGACTTTTCGAGGGTGGGGAGGGCTCGCTGGGTGAAGGAAGAACCACCGCAGCGGGGAGGGGCTCACGGAGAGGTACCCCACTATCTATCTTAGGGTTCGAGGATGGGGCGGTGGTCGCGGCGGTGGCGGGCGTTGGCGGGGTGGTGGCGTGGGGATCATGGGAGAAAAAGCTCGGCACGCAGGGGGCCTAGAGGGATGGCAGGCGGCGGCAGACCGGTGGGGAGTGTTTTCGAGGCGTGAGGCGGCGCACCGCCGCCATGGCGGCGAGGCTCTGTTTGGCCGGCGGTGGTGGCGGCTCGAGGTGGAGGTTGAAGATGAACCGCAGGCCCTTGATTTCGTATCCAACGGCTGCAAAATCGGTGACCAGAGATGAAAAGGTCGGTCGATCGACGTAAACTCACCTTGCTAGTGCGTTCAGTTTCGATAGAAAAATTCAGTTTAAACGGCAAAATTCAGTTTCGATAGTTAAGTTCGGTTTGACTGATTAAGTTCAGTTTCGACAGTTAAGTTCAGTTTCGGCAGTTAAGTTCAGAGATGAGCAGCTAATGTATTTTACATCTAGCACTTTGTGGTTATGTATTTTACGTCATGTATTGGAGATGCTATTAGAATTCCACTCAGATTAACGTTTTTCGTTGTCTCTCTTGTCCTGCTTCAGCCTCGGCGTCGTACAACTCACCGGAGCTGCTCCAACGATGAAAGCCTCCATCACAGCTGAGCAGTACCTCCGGCTCCATCTCCAGACGCCTAAGATCTTCTTCCCCTCCTCCGATAGCAAAGTCAGCCGGAGCATCCTCACCGACCAACCCAATCACGCTGAGATCGACATGGCTTCGCCAAAGAGGTTGTACACTTGTTGCATTTCTTTTTTACTCTACATGTTATATATATTGTCCACTGAGCACTCGTAGTAACGGGAAATATGATTATTTTATCCTACTATATGACAAGCTGTGAGGTACCGAGCAACTTAGCTATCCGTGATGGACTCTCTTGAACGCCATCATTATTTATCTCTGTAGCGTTTGAGTTGTGCATTTGTCGATGGGCACAGGAGTTGAGCTAGTATGGCAGTGGCGTGGGTCCAAAGTAATAGAAGTAGCACAAAAACATTTTTTTAGTGTAGGATTTTCCTTGCTCAAGCCTGCCTACTAGAATCGCAGTGCTTGAAAGGAAAAGTGAATGAAAAACATAGGAATTGGAAAGTTTCCTATGGTACTACTTTTCATGAATTTGGTGCAAAGGAATGGAGAAAAGAAAAACTGTAGGATTTGTTCCTTTAGTGTCTCCTTGAAAGAAAAACTATAGGAATTCTAATTTCCACTTCTCCTCCTTTTCATATTCCTATTCATCAAGCACAAGTGAGGAGTCTGGACTAGGGGGTGTCAGGATAGCGAACTATCATCTTTGGCGGACTCCTAGACTATGAAGATACAAGATTGAAGACTTCGTCCCGTGTCCGGATGGGACTTTCCTTGGCGTGGAAGGCAAGCTTGGCGATGTGGATATGTAGACCTCCTACCCTGGTACCCGACTCTGTGTAACCCTAACCCGATCCGGTGTCTATATAAACCGGAGGGTTTTAGTCCGTAGGACGAACAACAATCATACCATAGGCTAGATTCTAGGGTTTAGCCTCTCCGATCTCGTGGTAGATCTACTCTTGTACTACCCATATCATCAATATTAATCAAGCAGGAGTAGGGTATTACCTCCATCGAGAGGGCCCGAACCTGGGTAAAAACATCGTGTCCCTTGTCTCCTGTTACCATCCGCCTAGACGCACGATTCGGGACCCCTACCGAGATCCACGGTTTTGACACCGACATTGGTGCTTTCATTAAGAGTTCCTCCGTGTCGTCACCGATAGGCCCGATGGCTCCTTCGATCATCAACAACGACGCAGTCCAAGGTGAGACTTTTCTCCCCGGACAGATCTTCGTATTCGGCGGCTTTGCACTGCGGGCCAATTCGCTTGGCCATCTGGAGCAGATCGAAAGCTACGCCCCTGGCCATCAGGTTAGGTTTGGAAGTTTAAACTACACGGCCGACATCCGTGGAGACTTGATCTTCGACGGATTCGAGCCGCAGCCAAGCGCGCCGCACTATCTCGATGGGCATGATCTAACTCTGCCGCCGAACAGTGTCCTGGAGGCCGCACTAGTGTCTGCTCCGAACATTGATTCGGAGCCGACCTCGCCGATCGAGGATGGTTGGTTGAGCCGAACACCATCCCTGTCCTTTGCGAAGACCGTGGCTCCAAGGTGCCGGACTCCTCTCCGGACTCCGAACCCTCCGTGCCCCTGCCAATCGAATCCGATCGGGCACCGGTCATGGAGTTCACTGCCGCGAACATCTTTCAGCACTCGCCCTTTGGCGACATCTTGAATTCACTAAAGTCTCTCTCTTTATCCGGAGAACCCTGGCCGGACTACGGTCAGGAAGGTTGGGATGCGGACGACGAAGAAATTCAACGCCCACCCACCACCCACTTTGTAGCCACTGTCGATGATTTAATCGACATGCTCGACTTTGACTCCGAAGACATCGACGACAGGGCACTGGAAGGCCACCTCCTCATATGACATATACATGGTGGACATCCCAAAAGATGGGAATGGCGATGGAACGACGGAGGATGACCCCTCCAAGAAACAACCCAAGCGCCGACGTCAGCGGCGCCGTTCTAAATCCCGCCACAGTAAAAACGGTGATTTCGGCACGGGAGATAATAACACCCCGGACAGTGCCGAAGACAACCCCCTCCAGCAGGATTCAGCGCAGGAGGAGGGAGAAGGAAGTCTGCACGACGGTCTGTGAGAAAGAGAGGTAGAGGGCGATAATTATCGCCTCCCTCCGAAGATGAGGCAAGCCTCGACGACAGCGAATTTGTCGTGCACGAGGATCCCGCCGAATTGGAGCGTTTCAAACGCAGGCTCATGGCCACGACAAGCAGCCTCAAGAAAAGCAGCAACGACTTAGAGCTGACCAAGACCTGCTAATGGATGATGGGTGAAGTCCTTGCAGCCGAAGAGTATGAACTCAACGCCCCTCCAAAAGCTACCCCAAACGTAGGACGTTGCCTCGATCAGAGGAGGAAGCACCCAATTCACCAACGCACGACATGGCAGACCGGCCACCCCGTGGCCGCGATAGAGAAGCCTCTCGGCCCTCCGCTCAAGCCACACCCCGACGCTGCTCAAAAAGTACCAAGGCACGGGAAAACGCGCCGGACTTGCGAGATATATTGGAGGATAAGGCAAAGCATACAAGATCGATCTACAGATCGCGTGGGCACCCAACGACACATGATGATAACCGTCACGCCGGATACAGCAATTCCGTCCGGGCCGAACACAGTAGACAAAGCTCATATGAGCTACGTCGTGATATAGCCCAATACAGAGGCGCCGCACACCCACTATGCTTCACAGATGAAGTAATGGATCATCAAATCCCCAAGGGCTTCAAACCCGTAAATATCGAATCATACGATGGTACCACAGATCCTGCGGTCTGGATCGAGGACTATCTCCTCCATATCCACATGGCCCGCGGTGATGATCTACATTCCATCAAATACCTCCCACTCAAGCTTAAAGGACCAGCTCGGCATTGGCTTAACAGCTTGCCAGCAGAATCAACTGGTTGTTGGGAGGACCTGGAAGCCGCATTCCTTGATAACTTCCAGGGCACATATGTGCGACCACCAAACGCCGATGACCTTAGCCATATAATTCAGCAGCCAGAAGAATCGGCCAGACAATTCTGGACGCGGTTCCTAACAAAGAAAAATCAGATCATCGACTGTCCGGATGCAGAGGCGCTAGCAGCCTTCAAACACAACATCCGCGACGAGTGGCTAGCTCGGCACCTAGGACAGGAAAAGCCGAAATCCATGGCAGCCCTTACCACACTCATGACCCGCTTTTGCACGGGAGAGGACAGCTGGCTAGCTCGAAGCAACAACTTGGCCAAACACCCTCGTAGTTCGGATACCAGGGACAGCAATGGCAGGTCGCGTCAAAACAAGAACAAGCGCCGCATTAACGGCGATAATGCTGAAGATACGGCAGTCAATGCCGGATTCAGAGGCTCTAAACCCGGACAGCGGAAAGAGCCATTCAAAAGAAATACCCAGGGCCCGTCCAACTTGGACCGAATACTCGATCGCTTGTGCCAGATACATGGCACCCCCGAAAAACCAGCCAACCACACCAACAGGGAATGTTGAGTGTTCAAGCAAGCAGGCAAGTTAAGCGCCGAAAACAACGACAAGGGGATGCATAGCGATGACGAGGAAGAGCCCCGGCCGCCGAACAATAGAGGACAGAAGGGTTTTCCCGCACAAGTGCGGACGGTGAACATGATATACGCAACCCACATACCCAAAAGGGAGCGGAAGCGTGCGCTAAGGGACGTATATGCGATAGAGCCAGTCGCCCCGAAGTTCAACCCATGGTCTTCCTGCCCGATCACCTTGATCGAAGGACCACCCACTAGCATTCGTCACGGTGGTTTCGCCGCATTGGTTCTTGACCCAATCATTGACGGATTTCACCTCACTAGAGTCCTGATGGACGGCGGTAGCAGCCTGAACCTACTTTATCAGGATACAGTGCGCAAAATGGGCATAGACCCCTCAAGGATTAAACCCACAAAAATGACCTCTAAAGGCGTCATACCAGCTGTAGAGGCCAATTGTACAGGCTCAGTTACACTCGAAGTGGTCTTCGGACCCCCGGATAACTTCCGAAGCGAAGAGTTAATCTTTGACATAGTCCCGTTCCGCAGCGGCTATCACGCACTGCTCGGACGAACCGCATTGCAAAAGTTCAATGCGGTGCCGCACTACGCATACCTCAAGCTCAAGATGCCAGGCCCTCGAGGAGTAATCATGGTCAATGGAAACACCGAACGCTCTCTCAGAACGGAGGAGCATACGGCTGCCCTCGCGGTGGAGGTGCAAGGCAGCCTCTCACAGCAATCCTGGAGTCCGGCCACTAAACGTCCGGACACTGTCAAGCGCGCCCGGAGTAACCTACAACAAGACCGCCTGGCACGATCCAAGCATCGCCAGCGTGTAATCCGGCCCCAACCCCAGCCCTCGTGAAATTGCGAAGCGATTACTGGCGTACATAACTACGCTCTGGAGATACCATGGGCATAAGGGGAGGGCACGACCACGGCTGCGCCAGAATGCGGCTCAGCCGCACCATGGGGCTCCCGATTGTGTCAATCTTTTTCTTTTTTCTTTTTTCTTACTTTCAGGACTCAGTTCTCCAGAAGCCCTGTCCGGCATTCGCGCCGAACTCACGATGCAACAGCCAGGGAAACA